>OX454416.1:48809734-50009734 GCA_949715475.1 Microchrysa polita
GGTCCCTAACCCGGCGAATAACCGGGGGACGCCTGTATAATACTTCTTCTTTCTTTTATTACCCTAACTCCTAGTGGAGCATCGTGCGCTGACGACTAGCGTGTGTAATCGTCAACGTTACAAATAGGGATGGGAATTAATAACCGGTTATTATGAATAACCGGTAGTTTCAATTAAAAAAACCGGTTATATCCGGTACTATTTTTGCCCGGTTATTAACCGGTACTATTTTTAAAATGGAAAAACCGAGAATAACCGGTGATTACTTTTAAGATTGGCGCACACTCCAAATTTCCACACAATATTTCAACAGAGAACAAGCAGCTAGTGCAATAAAAAGGTCTATTTGGTAAAACTAAACTTAGAATTTTTCCAAAAAAAAAAACTTCACTGCACTGGGTGTTCGATTTAATGGAGTAAGTTAGTCGAACGGCGCACATAAGTGGCGAATCCACAAATTAAAATGTATTTAAAGCTGTACCTACATTACCTCCAAATGGCAGCTCGTCAAAAAACAGGCGTCGGCGTCGTGAGCTGCCATTTGCCACTTGTCGATATCGGGTATTATATTTTCAAATTTTTTTTTTTATGTATAAGGTAAACGGAACAAAAATTCAGGTCCAAATAAGATGCGCAGCTCTGCAAGCTGCACATGCTCTCTGGTAACAATTCCAAAGGTGAAAGAAGAACGAAACTCTTGCCATACACCGAGGCTTTCATTTCATTCCTAAACTATATCCCAAAGTTATTCCAAAAGCCATAGAAATACATGAATGTAAGTGCCCAGTATACTGAACGCGGGCTATAGTTATTGACTCAGGTGTCCAGCTAACTGGACGCCGGGACTCAACCTGTTAAACTCTGCACTCTGCCAAATCAACGAATGGAATTTTAATCCGTTTGAATTAATTAATTCGCCATGTATGTGCAGGATGCACAGCTTCACCATCAAATTAGTACATACATCGAATGCTGCTGAGTTTTTCTATTAAAATTAGAAATTCCGTATCGCCTAAATTTATTGTTTCCTAATGAAACTTGTCATTATTTGTGCAAATTTTCACATTTTTGCGCTAAATGTCCTGTTTTAAGAAATAATGCTAATACGAGGTGCCTGGCTTCCTAATAAGTTACGCTGCCGTCACAATACTATCTTAAATATAGAAAAAATATATGGAAAATATGGAAAAATATAGAACAGTAGGGCCTTTTCTTTGTTAGTCGGTTTTTAACCGGTTATTTCAATAACCGGTATTTTTGGCCGGTTAAACCGAGCCGGTATAACCGATGAGGAAAATAACCGAAATAACCGGTCAACCGGTATTTTTGTCCAAAAGTCCCATCCCTAGTTACAAAGACAACTGAATTCGGAGTGTGATTCGGTTGTCAGCCGTACCACTTTCTAGTCGCATTATTAGTTTATTATTCTACTAGCTGAGAGAGCTCGCTTCGCTCGCTCTCTTTTCTAGTGCTCGCTACGCTCGCGTTGTTCGCTTCGCTCACAACTTGACACTAATTTAACCTTATGAGCGATTTTGAATGCCAATCAACCTGTTAATAATAATTTATTGGAATCGACGTATCGATAATGAAACTAAAGTGGATATGGAAACAAAGCGATAAATAATTTGCGTCGCGCCACTACTTATTTAGGGGTCAAGGCAACAATAACATACTCAAACCCCTGACTGACTGAACAGACTGCACTTGCCCTTCAAAAATATAGGGAGTGTTATTATTAGCGTGAGTTATTTCGAAAATCATTAATTAGTATTACTGATTCCAAGATGGTAAATGAAAGAAATACTCGATACTGATCGACCGACAGATGTCGTTTGGGAGGAATAATCAAAAACTA
Source organism: Microchrysa polita (assembly GCA_949715475.1). Classification (NCBI taxonomy): domain Eukaryota; kingdom Metazoa; phylum Arthropoda; class Insecta; order Diptera; family Stratiomyidae; genus Microchrysa; species Microchrysa polita. Next base: position 48,811,593 of record OX454416.1, read on the forward strand.
AATTTCAATTATATATTTCAGTTCAATGTGAAGAATTAAGCACACATAACACGTTTTTACTGCTATAATCACGAAGCACGCTCATTTACTCAGTTTTCACCAAGCTTACTAAAATGTGCGCGCGCCACCTATTGAAAACTGCTCATACTAACCCAGAAACCATCATACATCCAGGTTGACGGTTATCGCTGGCCATCCTGTGTACTGCCCCATTATCCCCCCATTTAAATTTTTCAAAACAGCATATCCATAAGTCCCCCCAAAATTGAAGCAGAGTGCTAAATTTTGGTTTGTTGGGATTGGAGGTCATAGTGACCCCACCGACCAAAAATCAGCTCATTCGGATAAAAACTAAGGGTCTCCCATACAAAGTGACCCATCAGGAGTTTGTTCTACGTACTAATCTGTAGAACAAAGTTGTCTTGGATCACTTGTTTTGAAAAATTTAAATGGGGGTCCTTAACCGGAACGACTCAATGTTTACCTTAAAATGATCTCGAACTTATTGTGAATACTACTACAAAATTTTACGGCTGAACTAGCATTCTTTCAAAAGTTATGGAGCTTTTAACAAAGGTCTAAAGTGAAAATATTCTAATTTATTTGGTTAGGCTAGCGCCGAAATATTTATTTAAACTCTAATGTGTTTTATATCATTGGAAAGGTAATTTTATGTAATTTTCTTCGTCCTCAGACCATTTTTGTGTATCTCTTGCCGTTTTTTAAATAATCGAAAAAAAAAACGAAAAAATACCCCCCTTTCCCCCCTTTTTTTAAGGTTGCGGACTTTTTATGCCATCATCTCGGGACCATCCCCAACCATAATCAAAAAAATTTCCGATGTAGGATTTTTGCCGTTCGGTGGCCATTTTTTGGTCCAATTTTCTTAGACTATAATATAGAGAGCACAAATCACGTAACTTATTCTGAATGCAACCAAAGCTTTGTTGCTTTCGAAATTCGAAATAGGTTTTTGTTTGTGATGCACACGGTTTGCGTTTATGCTAAAGCTTTTTTGGTACACATCAATGGAAATTTTTTTGTAATTGCTTTGAAAATTCGTGTTTTTGAATTCGAATAATTATAGTAAGCTTCATTTATAGGAAAAATCTATAACTTTGAATTACAGCAGAGTGTCAGTTAAGTTTCTATGAATATAATTTTAGTGCTTCAAAATGGCTTCCCAACCTGTCGCTCCTATTGAGAATATGAAAAGTTCAAAGGACAAAACTGTAGAAAATATCAAAACTAAAAAAAGACCGACAAAAAAGAAAAAACTCACAAAAGAAGAACGTTTGGAATTGAAGCGGCAAAAAAGGATCTTAGCTAAGGAAAAGGCCTTGGAAGCGAAAAAGCAAGCTTTTCGGGTAAATCTATTAATTTAATTATATATATGTGCATACATATGTAGTTAAAAAATCTGAAAATTCTGCTGCTTTTCGATTTAAATTACAGGACTATCTTCATCGAGAAGTCAAATATACTGAGCTAAATTACAAAAGAGGTGTATCTAGGTGGGAAGCAATATGTAAGGAGTATAAACAGAAAGAATTGCAAGGAGATATAGAGGTAAATGCTGTATAGGTATTGATTTTACATATAGATCTGATTATTATCTAACATATATAATTACAGGAATTAAAAGAAGTTGCAGATCAAACTTTGAATAATAAAAACACAACACTCCAAAGAATGTTAACAGATTTAGATTCAGGCGAAGAAGATTATCGTAGACATTTATCGAAGCATTCTGACTTATTAGACTATTTTATAAGTACGTTTTGCAATTTGATTTTATAACTATCCACGTAAAAACGGTTTATTTTTAGATATCCATAAACACTTTGTTGATAGATTCCGATTGGCATTTGAACAGGACGCTTCTAACCTTATCATCGACCTTAAAGAAAATATAAAAGAGATAAACAAAATAGATGATGACCGTTATCAATTCTTTGGAAATGTTCACCACGCGACAAATCTAATAACAGAAAATTCATTGCGCAAAATGGAAAACAATTTTACCGAAATGTCCCAAGAATTGACGGACATTCATTTTATAAAAAGAACTTCGAATTATAAAAACATTTTCAATAAAATGGAACAACAATATTCGGAAATACGTAGAATTTTTAAAGAAACTCAATTAACAGCTGCGAGTCCCGAAAAGCATCGTTTTGATTTATACAATAAATATCAAGCAAGGAATACGCAGGCACGAAAGGAAATGAAACGATTTCATGAAAAATCCAAAGTGTTACATTCAACAATATTGCAAATGCGATCGGAACTGGTGGTATTAGAAACGGAGTCGGCAAGTTCAATTGCTAAATTGCGTAGGGAACGCTCCTACTTTGAAGAAATATTCTGGCGATTAAGGGATAAGTGTAAGAAAATGGTCAACAAAGAGAATGAGCTGGTCAAATATTTTGCGGCAGAGAGTTATCGAAATATACAGGTAAAAACTTATTCCGTGAATAGCAAACCGTAGAAGCACTATAAACTGTATTGAATGAAATTTTTCTTTGCCGAAGTATTGTTAAGTCGAAAATAAGGCGATTTAATAAATTGACGACTGTGGGCAGTATTAAGGTTTGCGTTCGTAGAGATGACTCATGTGATGGTCGCTCAGCGATGATGGCTTTTCATCCAATTTCGAGCCGTATTTAACTATTTTTTAATGTTTCTACTTTCCTAGTATCGACTTTGGACTAAAAGAGCATATACATAACACGCATATAGTCCTCAAAACCGGTGGTTCAACTTCGATCGCTGAGCGATCATCACATGAGTCGTCTCTACGAACACAAACCTTGAGCGATCACCACATGAATCGTCTCTACGAACACAAACTTGTAATCACATATGACCTGTCTTCCAGAAACTAAAACAAATCGAAAAGCATGGAGAACTTGTTTTAACATTGGCCGCATCTTGTAGAAAACTTCAAATGCAAAAGGAAAAAATTACTCCCTGGACGAATGAAGCGCAGCAAAACATAAAAATGTTTGAACAACAATCGGAAAAGTCGGAAGACGAAGAGGAGGTTAGTATTATCATAAAATGTTGGCTGAGTACTTGTCTAATTCATCTACACTGCATCAGGAAGAAAATTTGTTAGAATTGTTTTGGAATCGAGTTGGGCAGCCCCACGTGCATGTCAGGTGCTTGCAAAAGGAAAAAGCTGAATTAACAAGTGAAAATAATAGACTTGTACAAATACTTAGAACTTACACTAACAAATTGGGCGTGAGCACAAATGCGGATATTCAGGAATTTGTTCAATGCAAAGGCATAAATGATTCCCTTGATGGAACAAGTTCATCAAAGAAGGAGCAATGCCGATTCAACTAAAAATCTTTCAGTATGTAATTATAAAGCGATGTATACGTATATTTGCCTCCTATAGCTTTGAGTTTCAATTTGGCTTTTAGAAAAATTAATTAAAACTAGCTGGTTTGGGAAACTGACTCTGAATTCAAGGTTTCATCGGATTGCCACTGTTTAGTCTATTGAACTACATCATTCAGGTGCTAGATGCACCTGGGTAGAGAGAAATTCACCTCGATATCTTCAATTAGGCTTTATGGCCACTTCTCCAAAATACTACCTTATCAAATTGTTTTGAAAGTCGTCTGGTAGTAATTGCTCTTCAAAAGACCAATAAAAATAATTTGAAATATATTTTTTAACTTATAACAAATGACCTACTGGACGAACTTTATACAAAGTGCGATACAAATTTAAGAATGAAAGTGGGGTTATTGACCGCTTATATACCGGAGCAAAGATAAAAAGTTTTAGACAAATTTAAATTATTTTTGGACGGCATATACGGGCTGCACTAACTAATCGAAACTAAATTTAGTCCCGCTCGCAACAGATGGCGAGGTGCTTGCCAATCCATAATGCCTAGACAAGCGACTGTCTCTGAAATTTATCCAGGAAGAGCGAAGTCGTCCTGTTACTGGAATGATATCGTTTTCGATTTTCCTTTCACTACAAAGCTTATATGAAATTCCTGGTTAGAAAAAACGCGAGATAAACAAATTCCAATCACAATATTGTCCAAATAATCGAAATGTCAGATAAACCATTTCTAAACATCTGCTCATTCCACAACCAATTCGAATAAAAAGAAGAAGAAGAAAGTTAATACGCGAACTAGACTAGGACGGTATATACACCCTATGGAAAAGGTACTATCTCCAAAAATGCTTTAAGATAGTTTAAATTAAGAGCCGGTATATAAGCGCTCATTGTCAATACCAACCAACTATGGACTATGGATATGGTATGACCCCCTCAAAAATTATTCACCGCTATGGGCTACACATTTGCTATATATTTTCGTTCACTGGTATGACGACTCATCAGGAGCTACCTTTTTCATACCAGTGTGTAGCTCGACCTTTTTGGCAATCTGTGCTGCACTCCGACTAGTGTCAGACTAGCTGCCACTATTTTAGTGCAAGCGGCATGCAAATTCGTTGCACTCTGACATTAGTCGGAGTGCAGCACAGATTGCAAAAATGGTCGAGCTACACACTGGTATGAAAAAGGTAGCTCCTGATGAGTCGTCATACCAGTGGACGAAACCATATAGCAAATGTGTAGCCCATAGCGGTGAATAATTTTTGAGGGGGTCATACCATATCCATAGTTCATAGTTGACTGGTTGGTATTGACAATAACCCCACTTTCATTCTCAAACAGATTTTTAGCTATTTAGTGAATAATGTACAAATCAATTACGATACCCATTTAGTCCATCTTGACCCTAAAATCTATAAAGGAAATACAATTCATGAGCTTGCTCATGGGCATATGTAAGGTGCAGACGGAAAGGAAGCTAGCTTGCCCCTTCTCTTCCTGGCTGATGATCACGTTTTTTACTTACTGTTTTACAATAATAATATAATTAAAAAAAAACATCGCTTTCTTCCGATGTTTGAAAGCGTATAAAAAAGCGGGTTTGACTCCTGGAACGTCACGACAATTTCCGTACTACAAATAAATAGAAGCGTGTCGGAGGTGATCAATTTGCGCCTCAATCCGCAACTTTGGGTTTTATTCAAATCGAGAATAAAGTCTCGGGACTCGGATGCTCTGAGACAGGGGAAGTAAGAGACTAGAAATGGGGTATGTTGTCATACTAGCCGGTTGATCAAACTGGCTAGTATGACAACATACCTCATTTTTATTCTCAAAATGAAAAATACTATAAAATAGTGAATAATGTGAATACAATTGAAGTAAGAGAAAATTCTGAACATTGCTGCACTCGAAGACTAATGTTATGCTCATACTTTTCAGGCCCAAGCCTACGTCCCGATGTCATTATTTAAATTAAATCCTTAAATTAAATACTTTTCACGTAATCTATCGAATCTGAAATCTTTTATGTGGTAAAAGTTGATAAAAACAACTTCCAAGTGAAATCTTTTCCTCAGTGAGACCCAGGGACGTAGCCAGGGGAGGGGTCCATGGGGTCCGGACCCCTCCCGAAATGTTTCTAATGGGCTTCGAAATTTCATGAAAAGGGGGATGGATCCAAATTGACCCGATCTGTTTTTCATTATTTAAATTTGTATGAATCATTGCCAAAACATTCGCTAGATGGAAACACGTTTCTAAGGGATGTTGGCTATCTATAACACACGTTAGAAGTGATAGCTCCAAAAAAATAATATAAGTTAGAAATTAACTGCAGTTAACGTTAGATTTTGTTATCCTAATTGGCTTTGCCAATAAAAGGCCCCGTTTTGGAAAGTAACCTCTTCTCTGCACAGTTAATTTATTTGAGATAGATTGGCTTAGGTTTTTTTTCGTCGGTGATCAATTTTCATTAATTTCAACAACCTACGTTGAATTCCATTTTGCTGAAACTATGAAATTTTAAGAAGAGCTTCCTGTTTTTCTCACTCGGGATGATCATAATTTTCCTCTGATTTGTTTAATGAAATTTGCAGAAAAAAAATAGTATTTGCTTTCTTTGCTTATTTAAGCAGTCACTCTATCCTCAACACTGGAATTTAAGCTATGTCTTGCGTTGTGTCAATACATAAAAATGGCGACAAAACACACTGAAAATTCTGAACGAACTATCCCTTGCTAATTCTTAAATTATTTGACCTGGAGGTTGACCAGGGTTATACCTCGACCACTAATAAATTTTGCTTTTTCAGAGCTAAATCTACTACTACAAATCTTATATTAAAATTACACCTTAAAGTCTCTCAAGAATTAGTCGAACTTTACCAAAGCGATTAATATATTCAAATTTCATTGGTGCCCCTCATTAATAGAAATGTGCCAACTTTGAACCCTCTAGGATCAATATATAGCGAGAAAATCGCAATTTTGTGTTTTCAAATGGAAATTTAAAAAAATAGATTTTTCTAAAAGTCGATGTACAGTTTCAAGTATAACCAAAACAAAACCATTCTCACATTTATTATTCAACTAGGCATAAACTAGCTCCACAGGGATTTTATGTTTCTTTTAAAGATTATGTGAAAAAAAATTGTATACCATATTTGATAGGTTGGTCTGTTTTCACCAATGAATAAAAATTTTTGAATAACTTCGTTGGGACAATAAAATCAGTTGTTTTTAATTTTTTCCCCTGGGGGAAAATGCACTCATGCATAAACAACCTGTGTCTCTCAAAAAGTGGGACACGTAAGAGTTCAAAACGATCAACATAAGTACAATAGGGAATTCGGAATTAAAAAAAAGGATACGAGTAAATTTGCGCTGAACCGACTCCATAAGAGCTATAAGGTAGTTGAAGTGCGGAAACCAAAGAGGGGAACAGTATTCAAGCATATTTCGTATGCGATTGAATTGAAGAGGAGTAGGCAAGAAGAATTTATTGTTGAAAACGTACGAAGACCTGCCGTTCTCAAAGCTCTGTTACATATGTACATGAAGGTTAAATTTGAAATTTCTTGATGAATGTTGTTGTTAGACAACCTCCAATAAGTATCCATTTATGGGGGGGGGGGATAAATAACATTGCTGGGCGTGCTGTTGACCTTAACACTTCAACAAAACAACAGTTTAGATCTTGGAAATTGGATGTCACTCACACATCTGCGGCCCTAGTTTACTGCCACGCATGTTATTTATTTTTTTTTTGCTAATTTTAGAGTCAAATTTTAAAAATACCGACATACAGAGGGCTGCGCCTAGATTTTGGATACATACAGTGAATAATTATGCAAATATATTTTATAGGCAAGAAATGAAAATTATGCACAATATTAATGAAATGCTTCTTGTAAATCTATTTTTGGATTGGTCTAAAAATATATTTACTATGTTTCATGGCTATACATATTAACTGAATTTATTAGCTGTTTTTTCTTTTGTTTAGCAAAAGTCAACAGTCTTAATATTTAACGTATACTTTGATTATAAAGGCAATGACGTATATAAGCTCATGCTAACCAATATTTGTGCAAAGTTCCATATCGGTACTTCTGGCGGTTTAGGAAAACGGAGGTGAAAAAGAAAGCTTAGCTTAAAACGCCCATAACTCTGTTACCGTTACTCCAAACTGGAAAAAAGCAACTGATATGAAATGTACCCATCGAGTTCTTTGACCTGAGTAACCCATACGTTCATGTCCGATAAAAACGAAAAAGTCAAATCTGCGAGACACCCTGTTATCTTTGACCTACCAACTTCTAATAATTTCGTGCCAAAGACTGTGTCCATTCTACAGATTCCTACTAAATTGCATGACGATCGGTTAAGCCGGTCGCGAGTTATTTGGTGAACAAATTTTCAAATGTCCGGGACACCCTGTTATCTTTGCCATACCAACTTTTAAGTATTTCGTGCCAAAGACTGTTACCATTCAACACATTCCTACCAAATTTCATGACGATCGGTTGAGCCGTTCGCGAGTTATTTAGTGAACAGACGGACGGACAGACGGACGGACAAAATCGATTTTATAAGGGTTTTTTTGAAAAATCTAAAAAAAACCCTAAAAATGGAGATGAGAATGATTTTCTTCTGCATTCTGATTACATTCAACTGGCCTCCAATATCTGCCTTTTACAGCGTAGTTTGTCTATTTTCAGTGCAATTTTTGTATCTCGGACTGCATATTCCACTTGCGAAATTAGTTTGTTTCGTCTGTCACTTTAATCTTAGGAAATCGTCAGAATATTTATAAATCCTTTATTGATTGAAATATGGTTAACGGCAGTGGCGTAACGTTTCCCAAATTTCTTGTGTTCGAAATCAAAATGGGGGCCCCTTACGTTCGATTGTTTTTCATGAGGAAAAATTACAGATCATAACTCACATTTGAAGCCGTCGAAAAATTAGCAAGAGCAACGGAAATTTTCCGTTTCAGCAACTTGTTTCAAAGGGCCAGGGCCGGATTTAGCCTCTATGGCGCCCCTGGGCAGTAACGAATATGCCGCCCTCCACCACTAGATAAGCTTGAAGGTAGCAGTTTCAGTTTCACAAAGGAAATGTAGGCAAAACGTTAGCGGGCGTATGTGAAAAGTTGAAAATTTCATATTTTTTTACCAGTAAGCGTATTTTGTTTGCTTGAACATTTTTTATGTTGCTTCTCAGGGAAGGAATCCAGGTGTTCTATGCACCTCCCAAAATTGTTTTAGGAATGATTGCAACTCCAATGATACCATAGAAAACTGTACAATTCTTATTACATTCGGCTTTTCACTTTCTTTTTCGTTTTGGAAATAATTTGAGGACTACGCAAACAAATAAAATTTCCTTACCGAAAAAACCCAAAATTAAGAAAGCTCGCGGTAAATTTAACACACCTAGACCTAATTTGTTTTCGGTGATAAAGATAGCGAAAAGCACTTACTGATGTTATTCAGCAAAAATCATTCGGTGCCGAAAAAGTTCTAGATTTTACTGATTTCCACTATTTTAAATTATTTTTTATTTTCGGTGGAATTTCCCGTTTTTCTTTGAACAAAGAATTGAAAATTCGAAAATTAAAGCGTAAATATTCTTAAAAATTTAGTTAAATCTATTCACCCGATAGAAACTTAAAAATTTGATAGCCAATGCCGCATTTCTAATATCGAAACTTGGACCTCTCCCGAAACCAAATCCTTGGTTCCCGGCGAATTTGATGTGGGGACAAATTTAAGAAGTAATTGAACACACGAAAATGTGTGGTTAGATGAGTTACTTGCTTGGGGGCGTTTTGAACTTTCCAAAAGATCGCTATTAGCAAAAATATTTTTCGTTTTTTTCCTTCAAGTCTTGGGCAATTTTAGAGGCTTGAAAACAGGAGCTGGCCAAGGACCTGCATGTCCTGTTTCCTGATTTCTTGAGTCTCTCTGTGGCATAAATAAATTTTATAACTATGTACGAGGTGCAGGCTTCTGCGTACACCGAATTAATGTTTTGTCACTATCAGACTGTAAATGCTGCAGCTGACTTGCGTATATTTTTATGCAGATTTATAAAAATGTATGTTTTTAAAAGAACAGTCACCCAAGGATCTATCAAAGAAAATCTTTTTGTGTTTAGGATTTAGGGGCCCCTCTCGCTTGGGGCCCGTGTGCCACTGAACACATGGAACACCGTACGTTTCGCCACTGGTTAACGGTCTTAATAAGATTTCTTCCAAGTTTATCAAAGTATTAACAGTGGCTAAATTTTATTGCTGGTATGATTCAGCTAGAAAATAAATTTTGATTAAATAACTTGAAAGACCCGCTCTGTGGCTCACTTGGTTGAGTCGCACTCTAAGATGCTAGTAATCTAGAGGTCCGGAGATCGAATCTCGGCGTGGTCCGAAATTTCCGTACATGTGCGGATTCGAAATATATAGTGCTTGCAACATTATAGGTATACACTCCGAAATGATATGCAATGTAACGTTGACTCGAAATTGCTTATAAACGGCTGAGTTAACGCACCATGGCCATCCATGGCCTCACATGGGGCTATACGGTACTGATAAGAAGAAACAAAACTTGAAAGACACTGAAATATGAGACCCGTTTTTACAAGTTCCCTAACAAAGCAAAGCTGTATACCACTTGTCACCCTTTCAGATAAGTTGTTGAACGGTTGAAATTGTGTACTCCAGCTCAGAAGCCATGAAATGAAACAGGAAATATGAGATCCACGCAGCCACAGCAGCACACTCACAAGTTAAATGTGTTTGTAGGTACGCAGTCTCCGTCAGTACGAGAGGCCACTCGCTGTCATCTATTTGTATGCACCTCCTGACTGCAAGCATCTGTATTAAAACGAAAACAGTTTATGGTCAGGATATTCCAGAAGAATTTCCACTGTATTAGAGGTGGTTACAACAACTTTTAAATACATAAACAACCCCGATTAATACTATTAAAGAACTCTGACCGAAGTTTGTATTGAGATCTATGGAAATCCGGCAAGTACTCATTAAAAGTATTAGCCAGGATAGTCTACCTAAAGAACAGTTGATTTCGTCTCTTCCAGCATAGGAACAATTTCATGGGAATGTCCTGACGATAAACAGCTTCCATTTTATACAGAAGATAGGACACATAACGGGTTTTGAGGCAGAGATTGCATCATCTCTCACCAGTCGTCGTACTTAAAGTTGGTTCCAATGGTACAAATTTTAGGGAGGGGCCTCCCATCTATTCAAATTAGACAGCAAATTAGACAGCAAAGTTTTTTATGTAAAAGCAGCGGTTATCGATGTTTAGGGGTTAATAAGCAAAAAACTCGAAAAACTGTTAAAATGATTTCGTGAAAAATAAACAAAACAATCCATCAGATTCTATTTTATTCCAAAATGATCTCTCCCGTTATTATTTTCCTCCGCTTTTTAAATAGTATTTCCCGTACTTGTTCCAAGTGCGGCTATAGTTATGACAGACGGGAAATTTAGATTTTCCTTTACAGAGAAACTTCTTGTTAATTTATTTGTCTTTTTATTATCCCTTTTGGTTATATTTATGTGCAATAACTGTGATCGCTTATAATTTTAAAGAATCACACTGTTTTATGGTGCGGCTATAGTTATGACAGGCAGTGTATTTTATAATGTGCTGTGTTCCCCCAAACGACAGTCGTTGAGCTTGTCAGGAGATCGTCGCGCAGCATGTCCGGAATGAAAAATTGTCGCGCGACTACGATGTACATGCTGCTTGGCTGAGTGGTGACCGTGGTGCAGACCACTCGTTTGTAGGCATCGGGGAGCGGCTGCTTGGGGTGGTGCCACGCACGGTGTACATGTAATTCGTTGATATTCGTACTCGTCCGGACGAGTGACGAATTTTCAGTGCAGAAAACTAGGGTACATTTTAGCTCGATTTCAATTCAATTCAAACTGCCCCTTAAGATCTGCAATTTGGTAAAATTGATTCAAATTATCTCAAAGTCGATCCAAAATTAACCCTAGTTTTCTGCACTTAAGGCATTAAAACTGTTAGAAATAACAAAGCTAGAATAAAATGAGGTAGTAAAGAAATGATCGTTACACTATGCGCCAAGCTTTAAAAGAACCGTACGAGCACCTCACCTTGGCAGAAGTTAGAGAAAATTGAGATGTAAAAATATATTGTTTTTGGATCAAATCACAAAAATTTGACTTTGAAGTTCTGTAAAAACCAAACCTCTAATCCGATTTTAGTGCTGTTAGCTTTATTTAAATTTGTAAATTTGTTGGCTGTAATAATCATCTTATTTTGCTACTCTAGCTAGTCTAGCTTTTGAGATATTGAAGTTTTAGTCGTACAAGAAAATGATTTTTCCAGAAATCTTCAAATGCCTGTGGTAGCTAAAGGGTTAAGCTAAGGGGGTATGTTCCGTACAACTTTTTCGCTGGAAATCACATGAGGAACCACACGCCGGTGCGTTTATACGGCAGTTTCCGGACACCCTGTATTTAGGCCAATATTAGCGGCATAGTGGGAAAGTCTGGTAAGTATAATTACAGTCAAAGCTATTACAGGAGGGACTCGATAGTTTGAACTAATGAAACCCAAGGTAGTTCAACTTATCGAGAGTTTCAAATTTGAGGAGGGCATTGGTATTGAAAAAAATTGCAAACATAATATGGTTTTATTTATTAATTTACTGGTAGAAATATTACAGGATATCGAATTGATTGCTAATCAAGTGATTAGTTAGTTAGTTAGTTACACTGAACAAACATATTTGCTTAAAACAAGAAAAATACATACAACAAAAAAACTGCTTCTGAGGTCAGCCGAAGGTGAAATGTTTTGCTACGAATATTTCAACAACACCGTCCAGTGCTAGGGAAACTGCACCAACAACACCGATAGAAGCTTCCACTTCTTCCACATCGGGTAGTGAATCGACTTCAAGGCCCTCGGCTGGGCCTTCATTCACGTCAGCGTCAAGACCGACAAAGCGAGGGGCTAATATGGGATGCTGAAAGAAGCCAAATAATTAAATCTCTCATTTCCACCGAGGAGGACGATATAGAGCTTTTTTTCAGAAGCATCGGAAAAATCGTGCGTAAGATGGAACCCGAACTGCAGCGACAAGCGAAATCCGAAACTTTGTGCGTAATAAACCGCTTGGATTGGATGCTTTACGCTCAACACTCAAGCGAATGGTGCCTTAGATAGCAGGGAACATTAGGCGTTGTAAACTTTACACTCGTATTCTGGCCATATTAATGCTTAAGTCGGAGAGTGCACTTGGAGGATTAAAAAATATATATATGCATACAGTATTGAAATATTAAATATAAAGCACCAAATGTATTGTCTTTTATTCCTTTCCTTTTGCAAGAATATGCCAATATTTAGAATTCAGGTCTCTGAGACAACTTACTTAAAGTTTTAAATTTGTACATTTTATATAAATTTTAAATTACTTTAACGTTGATGACAGTTTTTCTTCTGGTGTTATTGGGCATAGATTCTATATCTAGATCTAGTTCTAGATTCAGAGGATGAATTGGGGCGATCTCAAACAAGTGTCGATTACTGGATTTTTTTGATATCAGACTATTATGTTCAAAATAAAATCGGATTGATCGATAGATAGCCTGAAATATGAGCAATTTCATTTTTTCTCATCCTGGCGTAAATGGGAGACTATTAGGTTATTGCAGACCCTCTTCCCTTTTGCCGAACATGCCATGCTCCTTTGCTCGGATGGTTCTGCTAATGTCATTCAAAATTTCGTCGTTATCCATTTCTTCCACCAAAACAGCAAGAAGCGCTTTTTTAGCTGTCGGACTTAGTGCCATTACGTATGCGGGAAATACGACAATCAAAAATTTATAAATATTGAATATGCATATGAGGCACTTATTTCCAAAACTCGCTTCTTGCGTATTGGAAAATTTCAAGGTTGGTTCGGTTTTTCACAAATAATTAAAGTCTGACTTTGCTTTTTCCCTAAAATTTTTACATAATAAGCTTCTTACTGTTTGTGGAATATATTGAAAGACAAAACGGTTTTAAACATTTTTTCTTGACTTTATAATCAAACTTGAAACTTGGACATTGATATTTTTTTAGAAATTCAAGAAGCGAGTTTTGGAACTCAGTGCCAGATATACAAATAAGGGATATAATAAAAGCATTTTTTTTGAAGCTAAATAAAATAAATTAAGATAGGGAAAACACAACTTGCCCGTTTGATGCTCACAGCAGAAATGAAACGAAAGCAGCAATCAAAAGATTCAAGCATGTACCTATGTACATAAGCCAATTACATTCGACATACAAGCCACGGCAACTGTAGTCGCTTCTACGAAAACACCAGCAAGTGATATTCCTCTAGCGATAAACGCCAAGCGACGATCACTTAGCGATCGTCATATGAGTCGTGTCTACGAACACACACCTATAGGTTATTTGTTTAAAGAATCGTCTTTTTGCATCAAACGAATTTCATTTCGCTATTCTGTTTCATTTCTTCCCCAGAAGGAAAAACGAAATTGAATACATTTTTGGACAGTATTGTTGCTGTTACTATACGAAAAAATTCCAAAGAATTAGGAGGATATCTCTACAGGAAACATTTTACTTTTTCTAAAATGTAATTTTTTTTTCTCAGCTAGACTTTTTGGGTATAAAATATACATATTGTAGTAGGTGCCAATAGAACGGGTAATTCATATTCAACGTACTTTCTACTTAAAATATTAAGTTGATAGTCTAAGAAAATTGGACCAAAATATGGCCATAGAACGGCAAAAATCCTACATCGGAAATTTTTTTTGGTTATGGTTAGGGATGGTCTCGAGATGATGGCATAGAAAGTCCCATCCGATCGGGGGTCCGCAACCTTAAAAAAAAGGGGGGAAAGGGGGGTATTTTTTCGTTTTTTTGCGATTACAGTATAACCTCGATAATTGCAATTAATTAATGCACAGGGTAGTTGCAATTTCCGAAATTTTGCAATTTTCGAGTCGGTTTTTTTGTACAGAAAAACAACAACAAAAATAGCCCTTTTGGAGGTGTCCTTGTTGGATTAGGTATTTACGTACTTGAGCAAAAAAAAAAATACAATGAACAAGACATTTCCTTTAGAAACCTTTCCGATCACCAGTAGCTTTGCTTTATGCGTCCCTGTCACATTCGTACATGCCAGGAAAGTTATTCTCTCCTTGCTAACTTTTCGCCTGGGTGCAGAAGATTCACGAAAATGGAAAAGAGTCTTAACTGGGAATAACTTCCATAACAAGCCAGATTCATACGCATTGTGGATCTGTTCTAGCTTTAATTGAATCTCATTAATTTTCGAGTGGAATTTCTCACTGAACGGTTCGACGGCTGAAACATTATTGGACAGTTTTTCTCCACAAATCTTCAACAGCCGAATTCCATGCCGTTTTTTAAATTTAAATAACCAACAATTGCTTGCATTAAGTCCGGTGGAAGGTTCCTAAACTTTGCTGTGGAGATGTTTGGCTTTTTCTTTTAAAAATAATTCAGCTAACATCGGTATGTTTTTTGATCGTTGCTGCATCAACCCCTTATATAACGCAGCCTCCATTTTTAGGAATTCGGATTGACGCGTAGTTTTTCTCTTATCAGAAACAATCTCCGCTGTCGCCACATATTTCAGCCTCGCTTTTCCTAATTCGACTAATTGTCGATTTATCCACCTCATATTTCGAAGACAACGTTGCCAATGATGCCCCTTTCCAGTTCCTTTGCAATTTCCGCTTTGTTTTAGCTAAAGGAACTTGTGAGTTTTAGCAGACACTTTTTGTTAAAAACAACACCGTTAGGAAGCCAAATTAAAATAAATAGGTGCCGCTAGGCAAACTCCTTTCTTTTAGTTAATAATAAAAACCGTTTTCTATTTCCGGGTAAAGACCATGAACACCCTAAAATTAAAGAATGACTCTAAAATCGCAAAAGTCGTTGCAAATTTAGAGTCTGCAATGGGAAATATTTTCTTTGCAAATATATCGACTCTAAAATTGCAATTAGCGTTGCATATTTAGAGTCTTCAATGAGAATAACTTTATAGTTGCAAATATCGAGTATTGTAATTATCGAAGGTTGTAATTATAGGGGTTACACTGTATTTCAAAAACGGCAAGAGATACACAAAAATGGTCCGAGGACGAAAAAAACTACTTAAAATTACCTTTCCAATGACATAAAACACATTAGAGTTTAAGGCCCGTATTTATGAACATTCCTTAACTCAGGAGACTTTTTTCTCTCCTTTGACCAGGGTTGTGCTTTGTTCCTGATGTCACCGCCGCTATGCGAAAGTCCACAGGTCAAGGAGACCTTGGGTCAAGGATGCCGAAATTCAATAAATTAAATGTCATTTCCCATACTTTTTCATAGAAAAAAAAGTCTCCTTGAGTTAAGGAATGTTCATAAATACGGGCCTAAGTAAATATAAAATAAATTAGAATATTTTCATTTTAGACCTTTCTTAAAAGCTCCATAACTTTTGAAAGAATGCTAGTTCAGCCGTGACATTTTGTATAAGAATTCACAATAAGTTCAAGATCATTTTAAGGTAAACATTGAGTCGCTCCGGTCAAGGACCCCCATTATCCCCCCATTTAAATTTTTCAAAACGGCACATCCATAACTCCCCCAAAATTGGAGCAGAGTGCTAAATTTTGGTTTGTTGGGATTGGAGGTCATAGTGACCCCGCCCACCAAAAATCATCTCATTCGGATAAAAACTAAGGGTATCTCCCATACAAAGTGACCCATCTGGAGTTTGTTCTACGTACTACATACTCATTTTATAAACTGTAGAACAAAGTTGTCTTGGGTCACTTTGTATGGGAGGTACCCTTAGTTTTTAACCGAATGAGCTGATTTTTGGCGGGTGGGGTGACTATGACCTCCAATCGCAACAAACCAAAATTTAGCACTCTGCTCCAATTTTGGGGGAATTATGGACATGTCATTTTGACAAATTTAAATGGGGGGATAATGGGAGTCCTTGACCGGACCCGGAGCGACTCAATGTTTACCTTAAAATGATCTTGAACTTATTGTGAATACTTATACAAAATTTTACGGCTAAACTAGCATTCTTTCAAAACTTATGAAGCTTTTAAAAAATGTCTAAATTGAAAATATTCTAATTTATGTTCTAGTCCAACGCCGAAATATTCAATTAAACTCTAATGTGTTATATATCATTGCAAAGATAATTTTATGTAGTTTTTTTCGTCCTCAGACCATTCTTCTGTATCTCTTACCGTTTTAGAAATAATCGCAAAAAAAATGGAAAAATGCCCCCCTTTCCCCCTTTTTTTAAGGTTGCGGACCCCCGATCGGTTGGGACTTTTAATGCCATAATCTGGGGACCATTCCCAACCATAATCCAAAAAAAATTCCGATGTAGGATTTTTGCCGACCAAACATGCCATTTTTCTTAGACTATGAAATTGATAGTTTTCCTTCTTTTTTGGTAAGTTCCCTAACTATGATTTGACAGAAAGAAAATCCATTTTAGTTCTTTTGATAGAACGAAAATCCATTTTACCTCATTTTATAGAAAGAAAATCCATTTGATGGATTTGTCTGTGTGCGGCCCTAGAAGACTTGTTGATACCAAAGGTTGTAGCAACGACAATAATTTGTATCTTTATTTGCTACCGTTGAGGTGCACACATAGGTACTATTTGATTCTCCGCTGTTATTTAATAATGTTAAAATTCTAGTAAATCCGGTTATATAAAATCTATAGTTGCCCGATCGCTAATTGAAAGAAAGACGCTTTCAAAATCAAAAGAAAATTAGTTTAATTTTTATTACGAAATCCTATAAAACAAGGATGTCACTTCAAATTTAAGGTCGATCCACACTTTCATCAATCAATCAAATAACTGACAACTAGTATGGAAACCGACTGTGACTGTTGACTGAAAAGTGTGGACCGACCTTTATAATTTTTTTTCTCTGTATGTACACAGGTACACATCATATATATCTTGTTAACAGCTGTATGTGTTTTATTAACATCTATAATCGATATTGTTAATGTCATATAATCAAAACAATACTCAACGAGACCGAGGCCGCGCCCGAAATTTGGATACCCTTCGTTCCCCTCGGGCAAAAAGTTTTTTTTCGGGCGTACCTACGACTTGTATTTAATCCCCCCCCCCCATTCTTTTCCTTCTGTCTTCACAAAAGTTCAGTTGCACCGGCAAAACAATATTTGTGTGGGGTTTGGTTGGAATAAGTGGGCAAATAAAAAATATTTACTCAGAAAATTTTATTGGGGGATGCAGGAGCATGGCCAGGGCCGTGGAGAGAAAATCCGGGCCCGGGGGGACAATGATTCCGGGCCCACCTCTTCCATACGATAAAAAATTATGAATCGAAGAAATTTTTTTTTTTACATATCGGTCCTCAAACAAATTGTACAATTATCTCTATAATCCAGCCTCCATTTAATCCGGAACACCTCATAATCCAGCGTCCACACTGAATCGGCTCAGTCCCAGTAATCTAATATAGTCCGGCATCCGGCATCAGTACGATAGATATTTGAAGAATGTTTTAAAGCGGCCTTCTGCGCATTCAGGTGCATTTTGATATTTAAGTTCTGAGGTAAAATGATGGGTTTTCAGAAAAATATGAATTATAGAAAAATAGAAATAATAAAAAATAACCATACAGGATAAACCACTTTCCAAAAAACTGACAGCAACTGAATTCATTCGTGATGCATTTTTACATACTAAACTCACAAAAAACGGGGTTGACTGGATAGTTTAACAGTTTGTGTGTGTGTGTTTTTAGGGTTTTTTAGAATTTTTTCAAAAAACCCTTATGAAATCGATTTTTTCCGTCCGTCCGTCTGTTCACTAAATAACTTGCGAACGGCTCAACCGATTGTCATGAAATTCGGTATGAATGTGTAGAATGGTTACAGTCTTTGGCACAAATACCTTAGAAGTTGGTAGGAAGAAGATAACAGGGTGTCCCGAACGTTTGAAAAAAGTCGACTTTTTTAGTTTTTATCGGAGATTAACGTATGGGTATTTAAATCAAAGATCTAGACGAGTACATCTCATATCAGTTAAAATTTTCCAGTTTCGAGTAACGGTAAAAAAGTTATTGGCGTTTAAAGTTAAACTTCCTATTCGAGCTCCGTTTGTCTAAACCGTTATAGGGATCGATATGAAACTTTGAACAAAGATTGGCCAGTATGGCCTTATAATCGTTAAATATTAAGACTGTTGACTTTTGCTATTAGATAAAAATAGATTTACAGGAAGCATTTCATTAATGTTGTGCACAATTCTTATCTATTGCTTATAAAATATATGTACAAAAAATATTCACTATGCATCAAAATTCTATAAAACCCTCGTATTGCGGGCGCAGCCCTCTGTACGCCGGTATTTTTTTCATATCCGTCACTATATGAAAGGGTATATTAACTTTGTCATGAAGTTTGCAACGCACAGAAGGAGGCACTTCCTACTATATAAAGTATATGTATATTATTGATCAGTGTGACGAGATTTTTTTAGTGTACGCTGTGTATAACGAATGAAATCGGGCCATGGGTGAAAATAAGGTTCTTCTAAGAAAAACTTTTTTTTTATGAACCAATCTAAACCAAACTTCACCCAAATATGTTCCTAGTAATAGTAAAGTTAAGTTTCATTTCAATTTCCGCTGCGCCCGAAATTAGCCTCGGTCCCGTTTCAAGTATATTTTGAAGACGATTCGAGAGTTGAGTGGCGAATTTTAAGGAAATACAGAAGCCAAAATCATTCTAGAATATGGTTTCTTCGTTTTACGTGCATTTTTGGGTAACGAATCTTTATAAAAAGCTACTGCTTAAAGGGTTAACTTTCTAGTATGAAGTTTCGGCATGTTCTGCTATCCGCTTTAATAGGGGGAACTTTTGTGTTTCCGATATTTTCCGCTATATGTCCGCTATATGGCGGACGGTAAGATAAGTGTCGCTAGTGTCGATAACAAGAACAAGAAAATTCTTCTTGCGAAGCTGATAGCGTAATGTTCCGAAGTTTCTTTACTAAAATCTGCCCGTGATGAAAATAAGTTTATTGTTTAATGGTCGTGCCCCTTACACAAGATACGCATAAAGCGAAACTGGTAGCCTGGTAATCTTCTAGCATTTAGTTCTCCCAAGAAAAAATATTGAAAAATTATTGATTCCCTTGTACCAACAAAATTATTTAGAAAATGTCTATTCTATTGGTGAAGTAAGATTCCAACCTATATTCGAACTTTGATATGAAGAAAGCCTTGAAATTTTCGACAGTCATTCTCGATAAGATAGGATCATTCATATTTTTTAATTCGATTTGAAGACTATACGGGTGAAATTGGCTCAAGTGTTCATTTTACAGATGAATAATAAAGGCTGTACTACACGCAAAATAGAAAGTGTATAATGCAATAAACTGGGCAAATTTACTTATTTTTTTTCTAGTTGAAGATTTTTCGAAGGAAACAGCTGTGGTCTATTCTGTACCTCAACCGTTACAAAACTTTTAGCAAAACAAGGCGGATATAGTTCACAGTTCTAACAAATGCTTGGGGAGCTCAAATCTGTAATTTATTAGCACACTCGCAGTGGCCCAGAATGTTGGTCTTCACTCTATAAAATTGACTTTCGAAATGCGCACCGCTACGAATTTATAAAGGATTTTTATTTCTTCCTATTTTACCTATTTCAAAAAACCTTAAATTTTTTGTTACCGAGTTGGCGAGTACTGGTAGATAGATAGATTTAAATTAAGATTCGACAATTTAAGTGATCAACATCTGTGTGCTGGTACCTTGAAAACAATTTCGTAAGCAGCAGCAGTATGTACACAAAATAAAAATCGCTCGGAAAAGTCCTCCTTGAAAAAAATGACGCTGTACTCCTATTTTTACTTTAAACACAAATATTTCGAAAAACTGTACGCTACTGGATGAAAAAGTCGAAATTTCTTAATTGAAATTTAGTAACGAAACTATCATGTTGATTGAATATGCTGATTCGGGCCCTAGTTCTCAAAATTCAAAAATAGATTAGGGGCCACAAGCCTAGTGCACAGTATGTTATGAAGCAGTACATATGTATAAGGGTTCTTAGTTAAAGACCTCAAAATAGCAATTTGTATGTAAAAAAAAAACACTAAAGCACAACTTTTGTGTCAAAATCCGGGCCCCGTATGAAATCCCGGGCCCGGGGGGAATCGTACCGTTCCTCCCCCCCTCTCCACAGGCCTGAGCATGGCCCCATAGTACGATTCCATTTGTTTGGACCTTTTTAGTACCTTTGATAAAGACACATTAATTCAAGGTTTTGTGAAATTGGTGTAAAAAATGTTTCTTAGGAGAACCAAAATGTGGGTTGGGTTTGTATAGCAGCCCCATGTCCCAATGGTCCGATTTGATACATTCTTACATATGTTTTGTGTCATCAATAGGAATACATTTGTGGGAAATTTGATTGAAATTGGTGTACAAATAAAAAAGTTTTTCTTAAAGGAACCTAATTTGGGGGGGGGGGGGCGTTAGGTTTGTATGGTAGCAACATGACCCTATCGCCTGATTTGATCCATTCTTAGATATGTTTAGTGTTATCAATAGATACACATTTGTGTGAAATTTGGTTGAAATTGGTTCACAAATAAAAATGTTTTTCTTGGCAGAACCTAATTTGGGGGTTAGGTTTGTATGGCAGCTCCATGACCCCATCGTCCGATTTGATCCATTCTTATATATGTTTTATGTTATCAATAGAAACACATTTGCGTGAAATTGGGTTGAAATTGGTTCACAAATAAAACAAGTTTTTCTTAGTAGGACTTAATTTGGGGCTAGGTTTGTATGGCAGCCCCATGACCCCATTGTCCGATTTTACTGATTCAAACATAAAAACTGCCTGCAGCAAAAAGAAGCATTTGTGCAAAGTTTCAGCTCCAAAATTTGCCGAGTAAAACGCTTGGCAACAGACGGACAGACAGGTAGACAGATAGACATACGGACAGACGGACATCACCCAAGTCATGCTGATCATATATGTATACTGCTTCCTTCAATGCGTTACAAACTTCATGACAAAGTTAATATATCCTTTCACTCTATGAGCGAAGGGTATAAAAAACTTGTTAACAATTTAGCAAACTGATAAGCGTAAATTCTACACAACAAAACCCATGAATGTTCAAAACCAGACTTTTGAAAGGGCAACAATTTACGTACGATACGAGCATTTCTCACAGCATAACAATCGCTCTAATGTGCATACGATATACGCGATACTAACTTATTTAACAACAATAGTCCATAAGTGGGAGTTAACTACCATTTACTCCAGTCACCGGTGAACAACAATATTCAGATTCAGCCAAAATTCACCTGCTTGCAAGACGGCTTAATCCATCACCTGAACCAGTCCAATCCGCGCAGTCAGACGTTATCGGTCGGCTCGATATTTTCGCGTATAGTGTCTGAAGTCGCGATTATTGTTGAATACTGTCTGTAGGTAACTAACATTTACCCGCATTGGTTTTTAAACAGATAGTGAATGGACTAATAGAATAAAAGAAGTAGCATACGAGTAGAATGGTTTATCATTCCGCAATTTGTTCCACCTTTTGTGTTTGAATTGTTTGCATACAATAAATTTAACTATGTACTATAATATAAAACAGGAATTTAATCGAAATCGAGTTTTATCTTTTTTTCTCTTATATTGTTAATATTTCTGCAAACCAGTTTGATCAGTGAAAAACATTAAAAAAGTTTTTTTTTAATCAAATTTGCAGATATTCAAGTGTAGTGTATTTAGTTGTGTCGTTGGTGTAGTAATAAAATAGTATTAACTTTGCATCTAGATAATCCAAAAATTTGTTTTGGAACTGTACTCGAATTTACAAGTGATATTGATTACCGACCGAAAAGTGAAAGTTGCATTCGTGATAAGTGGTACGTTTTGTCGACTGCATAATAGTTACATGTTTTTGCAATAATACATTTAAAATAAAAGAATTGATCGTAATATATATGTATTAAGGTACATAGCATTATTCTGTTTTTCTGTATTATACTTTGACAGTGCTTAAAAAAGCGTATTGCATAAATTAGAGATTTCAATTTTTTTCTGATCTTCAATAGCAAATTATGCAAAAAAATTACAACGAGTGTTAAAAAAATGTTAGAAAAAGTGCAGAGACAGTGTCGCTATATAGGACCAAACGCAATACTCGGCGTACGAACTATCCTGGGGACATTTCTTTTAAACACACTCTCAAGCGAAAATTAAAGCAATTACCGTTTTTTATTTCAAACACTACTAAAATCAACTATATTAAGGGTAATTCACCAAATAAGTTTCTTCTAAGAAAAACTTTTTTATTTTTGCACCACTTTAAACCAATTTTCACTCAAATGTATTTCTACTGATGACACAAAATATATGTAGGAAGGGATCAAGTCAGACCGTGGGGTCATGGGGCTGCCATACAAACCCAACCCCCCAAATTAGGTTCTTCTAAGAAAAACTTTTTTATTTGTGCACCAGTTTAAACCAAATTTCACTCAAATGTATTTCTATTAAAAAAAAAAAATAAATAACAGGCGCGACAATCCAACATTGGACTAAGGCGGCAGGATGTGTTAGTGACATCCCATTTCCAAGATCTTATCTGCTTTTTGTTGAGGTAATGAGATCAGCATCATAGCCCGTCACAAGCTCGTGAGTTCGAAAAACACCATGATCCACGGTGAGATTCGAACTCATGACCCTGTGTACCGAAGGTGCGCGCACTAACCGCTAGACCAGCCAGACTACTAAATGTATTTCTATTGATGACACAAAATATATATAAGAATGGATCAAGTCAGACCATGGGGTCATGGGGCTGCCATACAAACCCAACCCCCCATTTTGGTTCTTTATACCAATTTCACAAAACCTTGAATTAATGTGTCTTTATCAAAGCAACTGAAAAGGTCAAAACAAATGGAATCGTACTATGGGGACATGCTCCCGCATCCCCCAATCAAATTTTCTGAGTAAATATTTTTATTTGCCTACTCATTCCAACCAAACCCCACACAAATATTGTTTTGCCGACGCAACGGAACTTTCGTGAAGCCAGAAGGAAAAGAATGGGGGGAGGGGTATTTCAGGAAATTGCTATCTCTGTGGAGGCCGATTTGATAACCGTTTGTATTACTTACTGGCTGGTTATGGAGATCATTTTGATAATACAGTAGCTATGCCCAAAAAAGTCAATAGCCGATAGCTGATTTATTAACAAACCCTGTACTGGATTATTGATTTACTTTATTTATTTATTTGAATTTCTGTGGAAGGCATGGACTTATTACAGGGATTCTGGTGTATGTACATAATATTAATAATAATTCTTAATTTATTAATTAGGTGTTTAATATAATTCTGTTTCAATATTAATTCTATTATTCATGTAGTTAGAAGCTTCTGCCTAAGTGATTCAAAAATGAAAATATATTACTTTTTTACTATAATAATGTCTCTAGTGTTTAATAAGCTAATAAAATCTTCAAGAGAAGTTAATTCACGAAAATAGCGTACTGTACTGGATTAAAACTAATCGACTCAAAACCCTCTGGATACTAGATAGAATTGTGTGTCACTAAATTCAAATACATTGTAGAATGTACTTGCATTATTCAAATTGCAGTTCAGTGGCTCCATAGTACGATTCCATTTGGTTTTGCATTTTTTTTTTGTTTCGATAAAGATACATGAATATAAGGTTTGGTTGGAATTGATGCAGCAAAAAAAATTCTTAGAAGAACTAAAATAGGAGTTTGGCTTTGTTCAGCAGCACCATGACCCCACGTCCCCATTCCAACATTTTTTACATATATTTCTTGGCATCAATAGAAACGCATTTGTGTGATGTTTGGTTGAAATTGTTTTTCTTAGAAGAACCTAATTTGGGAGGCTGGGTTTGTATGGCCGCCCCATGACCCGATCGTCCGATTTTGGCGATTCAACCAATCAAACAGCCTGCAATAAAAATAAACGTGTGTTCGAAAATTTAGCGTCGCAATAGATGGACAGATGCAGACAGACCTACATGGTCCAATCGGTTCCCCTCGTCATACTGCGATCATATACTTTTTATAAGGTCGGTGATGCTTCCTTCAATGCGTTACGAACTTCATGGCAAAGTCAATAGTTATGTTTTGTGACTCCCAACATTTAATGCGATACTTTCTCTTAGCACAAATTCGTCGGAATATTTGTTTAATTGTTTAATCAAGATGATAATTACGCCACTACAGAACAAGACTGTCATGCAGGGGATAGGTATGTACTTATGTCTCGACTACCGAAAGAACAGACCACCTATTTTTCAAATTAAGTCACCTGGCCCGTGGGTCTCCGAGACTTATTTTACCCCTTTCTGATGGTTTTTTTAACGGTAAATGTGTGGCGCTCGCGATTTATGAAAGAATACTTAAAATGCGGGATTTTAACTAGATTAAATTTCAATTGAGCGGGATTTTTAACTGGCGGGATATTAAAATGGCGGAATGATGAACTTCGGGGTTTTAAAAACTGGCGGGATATCGTAGCCATCCCGAAAAATTTCACCTTATTGAAAAGTTTTGAAAAAGTAGATTTAGTTTAATTCAAGAAAAACGGGAAAATATTTAATGTCACTTCACGTGAATTCGTCCAGTCCAGTCCAAAAAGCAAAGAAAACAATTTTTTTATGCAAAGAAAACGAAAATTCGATAAAAAAGTTAATAACTTCTAAAATATCGTGTGTAGATAAAAATATCAACAGACAAAAAACTGTTTGAAGCAAATACACATATAATTGCCTTTCTATTCATTCTAGTGTGCTTCCGCATTTCGTTATAATTGGGTCTGATATTTCTATAACCTTGATATTTTCTTTATTCTTTTCTGTTATTATTTTGAATAAATTTAATCAACATATGCATTTTAGAATAGAATTATTATCTGCACATATCTGGCGCATACATCGAAGGTCGCGTCCACACAAAAACCTAACGAAATCCAGAAATCCGTAAAATTTAAGATAAATGATAACGTTCGTAGATTCAATGAAAGCCCCTTATAAATAATCTCTTTTGTTATTTTATTGGCAGTCATCCGCCATAATCTCTATAAAGTCTATCGCAACTCGCAACAATTTATGATAATATTAAATAATTGTGCAATAAATTACGAGCAATGTTGATTGAATTAGACGTGTGTGTACTTCAACCCAGATTTGTATCTCTATAGTGGGAAATTTGGAAATTGCCCAAGATGTAAATATTTATATGTAATATAATATGGACACGAGTATAGTCCGGTGACAAATTGATTTATAGTTGTGATGAAGATTTTAAAGAAAGAAGTTATAAAACACTTTTTTTTGAATGAATGGACTTGAACCTAGTAGGTATTTGGACCAGAACATAACTTTCCATACTAAGTTTATTCAGTTTTCAATTTATTAAATTTCTTTGAAAATTAAGATTTTCCTGCTTTGTATGAGCATTTGAGTTAACTGCAATGACCCCGAAATATTTTATAAAATGGGTAGCCTAAGAAAGAAAAGTCGCCGAAAAGTAACAAAACGTTCTCGTCATAATTGAACTACACATATAGGTTGGTTCTAATAAAGACGACACCTCCCTCTCCTGCAACTTCTATCTGCATATAATGTAGATTAGGATAAATAAAACGAATAGCAGCTAAACATGCAAAGTCATTTGTAATATCAATTTGCTCATTTTATTATTATTAAAATTTATCTGCCTATCTACCTCCATTTTACAGTAAAATTATTTAAACGTAATTGCAGCTATTTAAAAAATTGTACTCAACATTCTGAATGCTATATAATTTAGCAAGAAATGGATATGAATTGCTTATACAGTAGAGCGTCGATTATGCGAACTAATGTCGACAAGGGTAGTTCGGATAAACGAAAGTTCGGTTAATCGAGCTTCCATAGAAAAATTAGAAAATAGCCCAAATGTGAAATTCAGCGACAAACTGAAAACGTGTATAAAGACTAGAACTGAACAAAAATACAAAATTCGCGATGGAGATGAGAGGTTGATTCATTCAGACACTTTATTTTTCATTTTATTCGATGCCTTTCACAAGAAAAGAAGCTGAGTGCCAGTTCGGTTTATCGAATGTTCGGATAATCGACGTTCGGATAATCGACGCTCTACTGTATATTAAACATTAACATTATATGCAGTAGCAAATCTGTATACCGTATAGACACGATGAGTCCATGGATTGCTATCAATAGATTTAACATGGATTTCATTGGATTAGAATCTGCCCGAAAATGGGGTGATTTAATAGAATGAAAATCCATTTTCATGCAATTAAATCCGTGAATTTACCGTGTATGTACGGCCTTAAAGTGCTATTATTAAAAAAACTGTATAGTATAGACTCTATGCCAGACTTTTTACTATTCTATTCCAACTCCAACTGAAAAATGTTATTAATAAAACATACGTCGCTAGGTAATCTAACTAATAAAGTCATCACCATTCAAAATACAACATCATACCCGTGATGATAACAACTTTATAGTATTTACACGCCGAATTTTCACCATACATCGAATGACAGTTGCGACTCAATTAACGCACCTGAACTATATTATATATGTAGATTGGAACGTGTGGAATAAATTTTTACTGGAGTCTCGAGAGCAGCTGATATATTGTGTAACAATGAGATAAACCATCTTTTACGACTTCTCGCGTGACATTCAGCTGAATATCTTTATTCGAATGTTTAGATAAAATATTGCCATTGAAATTAAGATATTCATTTTCTGCAAGAGTAAAATGAAAATACAAATATAAATAAGAAAACTATGCAAAAATCAATGAGCACATGTTTCTTAAAATTAAGGCCTTCAAGAGACTACAGACGGACTCGGTGTTCATCATATATGACTGAATTATAAATGTTGAAACATCATTTGGCAATGTACAATATTCTAATTTTGGTTTCTGTATTCGTAAATAGTTCGTAAATGGCTCCTTCTGGAATGTCCTACGTTTACGAGACAAAAGGATCAGGTTTTTGGATTACTTGAGCATTTCAGGTCTTTCGTCACACCTGAATCCTGAAGACTAATATTTGCGTGATTTCAGGAGACGCAATGCGATAAAAAAAAACGCTTGTTGTTGGATCGCAGAGATTCAAGTCTCCTGGTGTGAGTGCAGCGTTTGAAGATTCGGGCGGGTGTGAACATCCCAATAGGAAAAGAAGTCCTCTAGAAGCGCTAGAGAGTACGATGGTGTCATAATGAGGTTTCTTTAAAAAAAATGTATAGTATGCACGTGGAGGAGATCTCCATCTCCATTTATGATTAAATACAATAAAGATAAATGTGTGTCTATAAAAGCTTACTGCCAAAAGTTTATTATATTTTCTTTTTAATATTTTTTTTATTGGTTTAACAGTCTACAATTTTCGGCTTTTGATAGAATTTTTTGAACTACATATTCCAAAACCAGCTAAGGAAATATAGTTTGTTATATTTAATTCCATACCTAATACCCGAAAAATATTATTGCATATATTTCAGATAAGAAAGATGAATGTAATTGATGCGACTTGGAAGATACAATAAAATTTATTTGCTGATTAAATAAAGCAGACCTCCAGGAGTGACGCAGACCATTTCAATACAGCTACAAA
Organism: Microchrysa polita; assembly: GCA_949715475.1. Lineage (NCBI taxonomy): Eukaryota > Metazoa > Arthropoda > Insecta > Diptera > Stratiomyidae > Microchrysa > Microchrysa polita. The sequence continues at coordinate 48,839,760 of OX454416.1, forward strand.
ATGACAATAACTGATGATAATAAATTAAATGGACATCAGAAAGATGTGACTAAAGAGTAAGTACATATTTTATAGTTGATAATAATTAAGAACTACGCTTTTCTTAGCAAAATTCAAAACAACCGTTTTGATGAAAATATTGACATTAGGACTCAGCAGAAAAAGAGTATAGTCATATATTTTCTTAGATATGACAACAATCTATTTGATTTTTATTCATGAAGGAAGATATGCAAATATGTACATATATAGTTTTTTCTCTTTGGGACTATAATAAAACAAATTAAGGGTCTGGTCAATCTTTAGTTTAAATAATTTAATAATTGCATTGTGGAGTATTATTTCAGGGTTTGGCTGTCCTTAGCGTAAGCCTTGTGTACTATTCACCTCGCTCGTGCACTTAAAATTCTCCAAAGTAACTAGAGCTGGAATATGTGTAAGTGATTTTCAGAAGCTTGGGTTAGAACTCATGCAGCGAAGCAATTGCATAGCAAAAAGGCTAATCAATGAATGTACAAAATAAGGGTGTAGAAAACATCTAAAGGGCGACGGTTTTGGAGTTCAGGATTTTGTTAGGAGTTATTAGGAGGTAATCATACTAAAACTACCCGGTCCTCGAAAATTGAAAATATATATATCTATTGATAACATGGGAATCTCCTCCCAGTAAAACCTGTATTTATTTCAAGATTTTGTATTTTTTTTTTAATTTATGATTTAAAAGTGACATTTTTTTAGAATGCATTTCGGGTAACGTTCCGCCTACCGCCTATCTTTACCAACACAATAGTTTAGGGGTTTTCTCAGAGAATCGAATCGTAGTTCAACAATGAAATAATATGAATAAATTGTGGCATTTCATTTCTAATAACGTCTGAAGTAGGGATGTCAGAAACCGGCCTATAACCCGGTTTTCGTTTGTTTTCGGTTTCTTGCAAAGCCGGTTAGACCGTCCGGTCTTAACCGGACTCAATGTACCGGTTTTCCGGTTAACCGAGACTTTTCATTGATTTGCTTAGATTTTTAGTAAAAAGATGCATACACACTTGTATTGCTGGTGTTCGTATCGCATGCAAAATCAAATCAAAATGCACGTACAGGGTGCGCTAGAGGAACTTACTTATTTGAAAAAACTCACGAGCTCATCGCTCACCGCTCGTTGGGCGGGTAGAAAGTTTAAGGGCTGAAATGAGAAAACAAAAGGGAATAGAATTGCTGACTAAAATTCAAGAAAATGTAAAAAATTGTAAGAATTTTGAAAGATTTTTTTACCGGTTTTAACCGGATGGACAAACAACCGTACGGGTTAAAACCGCGAGGAGGAAAAAACCGAAAATAATCCGGTTAACCGTTCTGAGAGTACTGGTTTTCGGGCTAATCGTTCGGTTTTTGACATCCCTACTCTGAAGTGACGGCGATTCAGCTTTTCAACAATTTGTGTAGATTTGGATAATAATTCGAATTTCACAGCAAGTGGATAGGTCGCAAATTAAAATTTTCGGGCAGTGCTTTTCAATTTGAACTTACCTACTTTTCATCCTGTGGCCATTACAGTTTAATTACGGGCTCCTTGATATTAAAAATTACATACCTTATATTTTGAATATAAGGTTTCTGCCTTAAATATCTGTAAAAAGTGGAATTACGCTTCAAATCAGTAAACAACCACACTGAATAATCTAAAGCCGCCTGCGGCTCGCGGCGCATTTTACCGAATTCGGCTCTAGAACATCATTTTCTAAAGGTTGAAAGTACTCCAACAAAAAAAAAATATTTTTAGATGTATATTTGTTTAAATTATTTTTTATTATTTGTCATTTTTTTTGAATTGATCTTTATTGAGCGATATGTACATGAGAAAACTTACAACCTATACATATGTAATTATGGTGACTATTCAATTATGTCACTCTGACATTCATTTTCAGCTACATCTATTGACGAAACATACAAGTTATTTTATATACATGAAAGGATTCAAGTAATCCACAGAGCTCACCCGAGGAGTTCAAAGAGTTAAACAAATTCTGTACACTTACAAGCTAACTTATGACTAACTTAAGCTTAATAAGAAAAGAAAAATAAAAAATAAATAAAAAAAAGAATATATATATACAGAGATATTATAATTCATGTCATTACATTATAAACTTATAGGGAAATTTTGATTTTTGTCTATATAGTAGTATTTATTATTAGATTGTGATAATTATATTACTGGATTGAAAAGTATGTTTGCATAATAATTAATTTGTTACCCTCATCAATTTGACAAATTACCCGTCAAACTCGTGTCAACTAACATCATAGATTCGCATAAAAGTTGTATGTATTTTACAAAATTTAATACGAAAAAAGAGTTTAGTGAAATTATAGCCGATACACACTACCAACAAATCCTGGTGAAGATTAAAATTAATCCAGTCAAAACCCTGGATATTAGATCGAATCATATCTCACTAAATTCAAAATGCATCGTAGAAGTTACTCGTTTTATTCAATGCAGTACAATATGGTACAATTGTTAATAAAATCTACTTTTTAGTTAACCCTATCGGAAGTGTGAGTCCCCTCTTAAGGTACGTTTATAAATACGGGCCTAAATACAATGTTTATTTCTTTCGCACTACATTTGTCCGTAACTTTCACGGTTTTTGCAATAAATCCAAAAAAAAAAAAAACAGACTGAGGCTAATTTTGGGCGCGGCCGAAATTTGAATACTCGCTTGAAGGAAGCCTTAAGGTTTGTGTTCGTAGAGACGACTCATGGGATCATCGCTCAGCGATGGAAGTTAAACCACCGATTTTGAGCACTATATGAGTATATTTTCTATGCAGATATGTTCCTTTAGTCCATAGTCGATACTAGGAAAGTAGAACCATTCAAAAAATTTTTAAATACGGCTCGAAATTGGATGCAAAACTACGATCGCTGAGCGATCATCCCATGAGTCGTCTCTACGAACACAAACCTTTAGCTTCTTATGTGTAAATAATTTCTGCCGCAGTACGTGAATAAGTGCTTCCAGCGTTTTCAAATAATAAATTAACTCAAATCAATTCTAAACCAAGCCCAGCATAGTAACTTAATAAATTAATTTTTCTCGATTAATTAAACTTCAGATAGCAACTGAACTGCATAGAACAACTTGTTCATAGTCTTGGCTGCCCACACAACAAAAGACTTTTGAATATTGAATAACAAATTGTGGCATGTAATTGAAAAATCTAACAGGTTATTCATCTTGCTAGTCGACTGCCTATTTTCTGCAAATAAAACATTACAGAAGCCGCTTTAGTATAAAAGTGAGAGTAGTATCTATGGAATGCATTGTGGTTCTCCTTGAGTGGTGAAGCTTAACTATTCACAAAGAAAACGAAAAGATCATCAAGCGAATGCCGCTAAAGATTATAATAAATTAATAATGCTGACATGGCGATCCATAGAAGATATCGGAAGAGATTGATTTTCTATGCAAACTTATGTTTTATGCTCTGAAGCGGTTTTATTTAAATTTTTGGCAGATTTCATTGACTTGAATGCATATATTAATATGTGAGTTGATAATAATAGTGCATTGAATTTTGTAAGCGCGTGCATAATGATTTAATGTGCTCACATAAATCAGTAAAAAAGATAATGATTATAAATTTGAAGTTGGTTTGATATACACACATATTTAAAATGGATAAGGTTATCAATTCGCACTAAATATTGCGAGTGCTTAAGACCGCTCACACATGGCGAATCTAATAAAATGCATTCGAATTCATTTTCTTGGTTTCGAATCTGAGTCTAGGTTATATTCGAGATTTTGTGGTTTTATATGCACTCGATATTATTTAAAAAATCATTGCAAACATTTGGGAATTTTGAATTAGTTATTTGTAACTTAAAAAAAGTGGCAAATAAATATTAAATATACAAATATCTTGAGACTATGAAAACCCAGAAAAACCTTTTGTCCATATCTTAACCCTTTTGTCCATATCTTAACCCTTTTATTTCTTTATCCTATTTTAAGAGATACACTCACCGAAGCCGAACCTTTATCATGGCGCTTTTGGCGAAAACGCAGATATGTCGTCGTTTTGATGGCTTTTTTCGGATTCTTCAATGTCTACGCACTTCGTGTCAACTTGAGCGTTGCTATCGTGGCAATGACTGAAAATCGTACAGTGGATCACGGAAACGGAACTATCACCTATGAGCAGGACTTTCCGTGGGACTCAACACAAAAAGGACTCATATTGAGCTCCTTCTTCTATGGCTATATTCTTACGCAACTTATCGGTGGCTACTTGGGAGCACGAATCGGAGGGCATATTGTAAGTTGTTTTTGATAATAATTTTAAGTAGCATAATTAATTTTACGGTATTTAAGGTATTCGGTGCTGGTATCGGAACTACTGCTCTTTTAACACTTTTGACTCCACTGGCTGCGAAACACAGTTTGGCACTTCTTCTTGCTGTTCGCATAGTTGAAGGTATTTTTGAGGTAAGTTAACTATCTGATCTCATTGTAGAGTACATTAATTGATATCATTGCCATTTTTCAGGGTGTCACATTCCCATGTATTCATGCTGTCTGGTCGCGATGGGCTCCACCACTTGAACGCTCGCGAATGGCCTCTATCGCTTTCGCCGGCAATTATGCCGGAACAGTAATCGCAATGCCATCATCAGGATTACTCGCCGCTAACTACGGTTGGGAAAGCGTTTTTTACGTTTTCGGTGCAATCGGTTGCATTTGGTACATTTTGTGGGTGATTGTCGTACGGGGCGGCCCGGAAACGGATCGCTTCTGTTCGGAAGACGAAAAACATTTCATTCAAACAAAATTAGGACACAAAGGCATTCAACACGTCAAACATCCATGGAAGGCCATTTTCACATCGACTGCAGTTTATGCTATTGTTGCTTCACATTTCTCGGAAAATTGGGGATTCTATACGTTGCTTACGCAACTCCCGACTTTCCTGAAGGATACGTTGAAATTCGAATTGGACAAAACTGGCTTCGTAGCTGCAATTCCATACTTGACAATGGGTATTCTGTTGGGCGTTTCTGGCTATTTGGCGGATTGGACACAGGTTAAGGGATATTTGACAACGACACAGGTGCGACGATATTTCAATTGTGGCGCGTTTTTGGCACAAACTGTATTTATGATTGTTGGCGCCTATTTGTTGCATCAAACGTATACGGTGATTTGTATTACTATTGCTGTCGGATTGGGAGCGTTTGCTTGGTCAGGATTTGCGTATGTTTCTTATTTTATTTGTTACTAGATCGTCTATAATTAAATTGATTTTTATTTTCAGTGTAAATCATCTTGATATTGCGCCACAACACGCCAGTATATTGATGGGAATTTCTAATACATTCGCAACAATACCAGGAATTATCAGCCCGTATTTAACAGGAGTTATTGTCCAGGATAAGGTACCTTTATTCTATTTTTCTTTTCGATTCGAATTCTACATATATTTTTTTTAATTTTTAGAGCGAAGACGAATGGCGTATCGTATTCTATATTTCGGCCGGTATCTACCTTATCGGCTGCGTTGTCTATTGGATATGGGCTTCCGGCGAAGTTCAAGAGTGGGCTAAGGCTAAACCAACAGAAGACCTGGATATGGAAAAGAATACACAAAAGGAAGGCTACACGAATCGCGCCTTAGACACTCAAGAGTGAAACTAAACTATGTACAATGTACAGAAGCTGTGAATTATAGGAGTATTATTATTAGCATTTTTTTGTTTAGTTTTTAGTTGAATTGTTTTTACTACATAGCTAAATATTCTGAATAGTATGTAAACTAACCCAATCACAGACGAACAACGAAAGCACAAATTTATTATCATTGCCTCTCACAACAATAGGAGTTATTGTGCAATTTAATTTAATTGCTATGTATGTTACGTACCGTATGTATATAAGAAAAATAGTTAGCCCAAGTTGTACATAGTTAAAAAAGTAGCTAATAAAAACAAAGATTGCTTTAACATATCCTGTGTGGATTTTGTCTTGTAGGCATCGATTGTAATAATGTTGGCCTTCGGTTTATCATCGTGAAGACAGAAGGTGAGACCAAGAACGAGAAAGCTTCTGACTCAGGCGATACAGCAGTGTTGCAACTGTGTTTACAACAGCTTACCTCAAAGTTCAATAAATAAAAGCGTCTAAAAAATCCGAACAAAGGAAAAACGCTGCACTAACACAATATAAATTTGCCGACAATAGCCTTAGAATATTTTCGAACCTGTTATGAGGTGTGCAGGCTCAGAAAGGGTTAGACATTTCATAGGGTATCAGTATTTTCTGTCTATCAGTTTCGGTACCAGTGGCAAAAAAGTTATAACTTTCGCATATGAATAGGATTATTAATGCAAGAGTCCACTCGATATTTACATGGTTTGTAACTGTCCTTTCTATGTTTAAACACAAAATTGGAGTGCAATACATTTTACGTTTTTCCACAAAAACTCTCCCAAAATGTTTTTCTGCGCACGCCCCTGCTTCAGCTATCCTCACATCTCCATTGTCAGTCCTGGGCTCATCAACAACACTATATGGGAAAATTTCGACACCTTCTAATCTGTCCATCTGCCTATCATCCTAACGCTGGATAAGCCGTATCAATTAACATAGGTATGCCGAGAAAAGCCTTTTCCATTCGGCCACCTCCCACTGATCTTCCACGGCAAAATTGCCCAAGATGAGGGACGAATTACGATGGAATGACCCCAGTGATCTGATCATCGAATTGGGGACTCTAAGACTAAACAGGTAAACGACTACCGAAGACAAAATGGAATTCCCACTTACAATACTGCCACATTAAGATAGATGCAAGTAATCTGTGGAAAAGTTTAAGGAGCACTTTCCAACCTTGTAAAACCAAATGGAAAGGTTTCTATCAAGTTAGGTGATAAGATATAAGAGAATGGCAAACAATTTTCAACTAACAACTCGTCGGTCATCGAGACAAGGATGCGCTGAAGCCATCTGTAACCACCGTGGACCAAAACCTTCATGTAACCACCAATACAGTTGCTTTAGCCATCAAACACGCAAAAAATTCAATAGCATTCCATAGCCCATATGGTAGCCATGTTCTCGAAGCCCTATGCGAGCTTGTCTACTCTGAGAGGACGAAATGGACTAGGTGTTTTGACTGTTTAGACAGTTGAAGAAAAGTTGATCGATGTCGTTACCTACTATAGGACGAGCTGAACAATGTTTCCTAAATACGCGTCCCGGAGCTTCCCGATGTTACTACAACGGCCAAGAGCTACGAAGCCCCCTTCGATTCAAGAGAAAAAAAATTCTTGAATTGCTACTAAAATCAACAACAACAACTGCACCATGGTTACCGGCCATGACGTTCTCCAACAAAAATCTTAAATTGACAGCGCCTAAGTCGTCCGCCACTCTCTTCATCACCTTCAATCAGAAGTGTATTACGCGGCTAAGGTACATTACGCTTTCAGGTCCCCAAGGGAAATTTTTGATGTTTCCGATATTTTCCGCTATGTGTCCGCTATATGGCGGACGGTAAGATAAGTGTCGCTAGTGTCGATAAGAAGAACAAGAAAAATTTCCCTTGGGGCATTACGCTCGAACTCGAACCAATGCTACAATAATTCAGAGGATAGAATCTCTATACCCACTGGGCTATTGAAGGCCCAGTTAATATGTTGTATATCCTCTTCGGTCCCGAAGGCACATTTTTTTGGAAAAACTTTGTAAAATCGTACTTAGGGTGCTTAGATTTGTATTCTGAGATAAGTTTCAGTTTAATTAGAACACATTGTACATACATATGTGTACATTATGTCTCATAGCGACCACCTGCAAATGCTAAGTAGGAAGTAAAAAAAGCTGGGAATTCCATTTAAAAAATATATTTCAATGCAGTCTTACACAAAAATATTAAAATAACATTATTATTAAAAAAAAAACAAAAACAAAACAAATTAATAATAAATGAAAAATTTCACGATGCTGATTTATTTTGGTGGTAAATATTTAAAACTTAGGATCGCACTTAACTTTATTTTCACAGTAAATTATATTTCAAAATTTCATAACAGAAATACGGCCGAACAAATTTCAATACCGGCTAAAAATCCAGATTTAGTAATTTATTATGGCTTAACCAATTTCCGGCTAAATTTGACCGGAAAATGGTTTAACTCGCAACACTTGGAGACATTTCGTACTAAATCTACTAAAATTTGATTAATCATTTCTAATATCAATCGATTTTCTATGCGGAATATAATATTATTCTTTGAACATAATTTGATGTTTCATTCTTCTGTGATCCTTCTAGAAGAATATTGATTTTCCAGGTCCTTAGGGAGGTGATTATTTGAAATACTAAAAATAACTGTCATTTGAGGAATTTACACATAATGTAGTTTTTAGGAAAAAATTATAATGATGTCAAAAAACAATTCTGGGTTAAATTAGGGTAACCAAGCTTACATATCAGGGTGAACCGCATTAGGTATGGTCAATACTGTAAGCAGGGTCGGCCTTAGCAATGTAGTGGCCCTGGGCCAAATCGGTTATGGTGGTCCCTACCAATATCCAAACAAAATTTTTAGCGATAAACAAATGGAAATTCAGGTTCTTTCGTTCAAATGTGTCTGACGCAGGACCGGTTGTACTGGAATGGGGTATGGTTATATAGTTATTAGTTAGTATGTAGTTAGTTATAGGTTTTGTTTTAAAGAAATTCTGTTATATTTTCGATTTTGGGTTTAGTATAAATTTTATCAAATTAATTGGGCAGTTACTACTTCCTTAAATTTTGAATCTAAAATATTCATGCCAATCATTAAAAATTTTCGAAAAACCGATTTCAAATAAATGTCAACAGCTTCTTCGAGCAAAAAGCTTGCATTTATCTTTACCCTGAAAAACATGTGTTGGATACTTTGCATCTTGTGTACTTTCAACAGAGGTGTACGCAGAAATCAATTTTAGGAGGGATTTTTGAGAGTAAACTTGCATATGGTTATACCCTAATACAACCATACAAATTGTATTCAAATTTTACATTTAAGAAAATTATTGGTTTTTCTGGGATATTTTTCAAAATAGAAACTATTGCAGAGGCACAGTTCTGCTCCAAACAACCAGAACCAGGTGGTTTTGCATGTGAAACAACCTGCATTTCAATCTACACGACCAAATCCACTATTGCACCCCTATGTGTCGTCAATGTGTCAAAATACCCTTATTTCAGGCATACTATTTTTTTAAAGAAAGTATTCATTGTATCGTCATTTCGGAGGGGGTTTGAACTTCAAAAACCCCTACGTATGATCCCACCTTTGCTTTCAGTGGTAAGGTTGTGGCTTGTTTTAGCTCCAGCACCCATTCCACATAGATTCTATCGCAAGCATATTGTCAGAGTTTCTGACTCCTGACTGAACGAACACTCTTTGAAATTCTACTTCATTTTTATTTGAAAATTTATAAAAAAAAATTAACGATATTGCAAGATTCAAACGCAATTTTAAGCACGGAACATGGTAAAGAAATGCAATCTTACGAAGATGCATTGGAAGAAAGTAGAAAACAATGATATATAAATCAGAAAGTAAGGCTAAAGTGCACAAATGCCACGAATCGTCCATGTTGCACCACCATTTAGTTGGTATCACTAGCGCTAAATCGTTAATAAATATTATAACAAACGAATTTACACTTAAAGACACTTTCACCGAAATAAAACTTTGACGAAATAAGGAGGATTCATCTTGACGATTATTTTTAACAATAAATATTAGGAACATTCGGAGTGTTAAGCTGTATCCACACTCGATACAAATTGGCAGTTCGCCAAAAACTGGCATCGCAAGCTGCTAATTAACAGTATCCAACAGGCTTTCGAATTGCAAGCAGGAAACTCACATAATCAAATTTTAATTTTGCAGGATTCCTTAAACTATCCTAAAAATAAGATTATGCGCATTTCAATTATTATTAGTTTATTCAAATAACTGCCAGTTGCCATCGCTAGCTGGGAAAACGGGCGTATAAAATCCTCGAGAATTTCAAAATTCGACTGGAAATATCATCATCAATGTGGCACGATAGCCCGACGTCGGGCCTTGGCCGCCTGAATCGTTGACCTCCAATTGTCGCGGTTACGTGACCTTGTCCTCCAGTTTCGGAAGCCCAGCAGCTGGTGGGCGTCTTCACCTACGGAGTTCTCCCAGCGAGCTCTCGGTCGTCCACGCAACCTCGCTCCGTCAATTCGTTGTGCGTTCATAACTTTCTTTGGCATGCGATTGTCGTCCATCCGTTGTACATACCCCGCCCATTGCAGACGTTGAAGCTTCACGATTTTCGATACTTTCAGCTCATCGTACAATTGATACAACTCATGGTTGTATCGGATACGCCATTGGTCTCGCTCGCGAACGGTCCCGAAAATTCGCCGAAGGACCTTTCGTTCGAATCGGTCTACCCAAATTTCGGAGGCTTGGGTAAGGGTCCATGTTTCGCAGCCATAACGTAGCACGGGTCGGATGATCGTTTTGTACACGCGGAGTTTCGTGTTCCTGTGCGCAAGTTTCGAATTAATTATAGGGAGGACCGAGAAATATGTCTTATTGGCTAGTTGTATTCGTCTCTTAATTTCGTCGGTTTCGTTGGCGTCCTTTGATAAGCTACAACCCAGATAGTTGAAGTTGTCTACATACTCGATATTAAGGTCCCCCACTGTGATGCTTGAATTTGCTGGCGTCCTTGTTTTCGATTGCATCATGGCCTTTGTTTTGCTTTCGTTGATATGTAGTCCAACTTCCTTTGCGGCGTTATTGAGGTTATGCAGGAGGCTTTCTGCATCACCCAACCTTCGTGACATGATGTTGATATCGTCGGCGTACCCTACTAATTGAGTCGACTTGATGAGTAGCGTTCCGTTGCTGTTCATATTCATGGCTCGAATTACATACTCCAAAGCCAGGTTGAAGAGCGTCGGCGCCAGCCCGTCGCCCTGCTTGAGTCCAGTACGAGTTTCAAATAGGTCAGTGAGTCGGTTCTGCACTTTGACCTGCGAGACGGTATTAGTCATCGTCATCCTTGTGAGTCGCACTAACTTTGCCGGTATACCAAAATTCAGCATAATGTTGTACAGTACACTTCGGTCGATACTGTCGTATGCCTGCTTGAAGTCGACAAAGATTTGGTATACGTCGATGTTGTATTCCCAGCACTTTTGGAGTAGTAGCTTCACTGTGTAAAGCTGATCGATCGTTAAACGACCAGGTCTGAAGCCGCCTTGATACTCGCCAATGATTTGTTCTGCGTACGGATTGATTCTCTTTTCAAGAATTTTTGATAAAATCTTATAGGCCGTACAAACTAATGAAATGCCTCTGTAATTCTCACACTTCAGCTTGTCACCCTTTTTGTGGATTGGGCAGATTATGCTTTTGCGCCAATCTTCGGGGATTACCTCGTCGTTCCATATTTTCAGCAGTAGCACATAGTTCAGTTCAGCGTTGGTCAGGCACGTTCCACCATGCTTCAGCAGTTCTGCTGGGATCTCGTCAGCGCCGGGCGCTTTATTATTTTGGAGCGACTGTATGGCAAGACTCACCTCCTCTACTGTTGGGGGTAGAACGGGAGGGCCTGGTTCGGCTAACTGCTCAAGAGCTAGCTCCGCGGGGGATGTTGATGATGCATTGAGGAGCTCTTCAAAATGCGAGGCCCATCGTTTGTTGACGCTTTCGATGTCGCTGATGATGACTGGAAATATCGATAGTTTTAATTTAAGACATGGCCACCGCCAAGTGTCTTTAAAAAAATTGCCATAAGTGGCAAAATCAACGAATTAATTCAAACGAACGTTTTCAGACGCTGAATTGCAAAATCAACACTCAGCTAATATCCGAAATTTCACACTGAACTATCTGCTGTTCAAAATGAATAAAACGCCTTGTCTGGAAGAACTATCCCCTCGTTAATTTTTCTCTATCCAAAAAACAAATCCTGATTACAAATGGAAAGGGAGGGGTTTTCAGAATGGTTTCCACGTCTCTGATTCCGGGACGTTTTATACTCGGGGACATTCGAAGATAATTTTATTTTTTGGTGAACGTCAGGATTTTGTTTGCGTGCACCGCTATTTTTTAGTACACGCTCTTGACCTGTCAAATTGGCGACAGGAGCGTTGCGCCCTAGGCGGCTGTCTACTTTCGCCTATTCATGCGCCGGTCCTTAACTGACGTAATTTCGCAGCTTAGGTTAGGGCCGAGACCAACACATTATTGCCCAATTACATGCTCATAATTTATTATTCTTTTGTAACTAAACAAATTTTTAATTTTTCGAGATTAAACATTGACAAATATTTCAATAATATAAATATGATGCAGGAAAGCAGATGTTCGTATATTTGTTTGTAAAGATAAAAGTGAGGCTAGTAATTGTGGAGCTGTTACGAGGAACTAAGCTTATTTTAATGCTTGATATTAACTTTAATCTAATTTCAATAAAGGCTGTTGGGTGGAGGCCCCTTGAGAGTGACACTCATTATAAGTGGTGACCCTTGGAATTGAATGGTTGCTTGAGAGTAGTGGCCCTGGGCGACCGAACAGATCGCCCACCCTTAGGGCCGGCCCTGACTGTAAGGGTTGATAGCACAACTTGTTTTAGCAAGAAAGTTACCAATACAATCGGATTTTTTTTACCGTTATCGTGTTATCGCTCTTTTTGTGAAAGTCGTCGAAAATCGTGACTTGTCATGCAAAGTCTTGCATGCTTCCTGAAGACAAATCAAGATTTGATTCCAGTATATAAAATTTCACAAAAACTGAAGTTTTCCCTGTTGCCAACATTATCGCCACTTTCAAGTTTATTTTAAACATTAATTCCATAATGAGTGCATTCTTAAAGGAGCATTTTATCATAGCTGAGCGAATTGGGAAGTCTTGATTGTGCCTCTTGCGTTATGGCAACAACATATTGAACGACACTTAAATTTAACGACATGAAGTCAAGCCATATTGCTGACGATTTTCAGTATTCCCTGTTTCAGCCGCTAAATCCAATAAAGCAAGCCTAATATTGTACATGATAGAGTTGCTGGTTTTTCTACACTATTCTCCGACTCCTATTTTCCTTCTTGTTTGTTCACAAGTACAATTAAATACTCGATGTAAGCAAATAGTAGCCATGATGGAAGCAATTTTAAATATGTATGTATATACGAACTTAATTTAAGCAGAAGCAGCATTTAAACACAAGCAAAGATTCTACTTTAGATAGACCTTTCATTGATTGTAAAATCAACTTGTTTAATTGGATAAACAAAGAGGAGTCATGTTTACTTAACTATTAAAAGTCTAAACTACCAAGAATTATATGTTTTTATGGGATATCTCTGGATGGTTATATAAATTATTACTGTGATATTCTTATTCAGTTTAAATTTCGCAAAAGGACCAATATGAGGTTTCAATTCGTGATGATATTATTTCTTCAGTGGTTTGCAAATTACTTTTATCCGATACCTGCAGGAAATATTCACGAAATTTTAATGCATATCAAACATGATTACGATATTACTACCTTTATTTTAATATATTCTCATCAATCCATCGGAGTCCAAAATCTAATAGAGGAATTGCAAATTGATAGTGATATACCACTGCTGCAATACGTCATTGAGTACGAAAATCAGTTACCGCGTAATTTGGATCGTAAAATCCTAACCGTCGTCTTTCCGGATACACAATTGGATATAACGGCGTTCCTAGAGAAAATGTTTGAGCTACTACAGCGTAGACCGCCTTCGAAAGTTATAATGGTATCGCCAGTACTTCTTAGTGAGATTAAACTGCGGTCTATTTTTGAAAAGTGTTTTTACTTTGGATTGTTGAACGTGCTTATAATTGTCGATTCATTGTCGCCGATGATATTTTCTTATTGTCCTTTCAATGATTTTTTGGACATACACAAAATTGACGCTGAAAACGCATATTTCCAGGATAAGTTTTCTCAATTAAATCGATACGTTATACGTGCGCTTCGAATTGATCCGCCATCTACAGATCACAATGAGTTAAAGGGTCACGTTGGAAATCTGATCAATTCCTACATACGAAAAAGGAATGCAATACTGCATATTGTCAACATTAACAAGAGTGCACAGTCTGTTTTCGAGGAAACCGCCCGAATGCTAAGCGAAAGGGAGGTCGATTTAACATTAAGTCTTTTTCCGATGATGCTTTTCAGTGGAAGCGAATTTGTGTATCCTGTCAGCTATGAAAAATACTGTATCTACGTGCCTACACCAACAAGAGTATCACCCTTTCAAAATCTTATTCTTCCGTTCCAGAAATCTGTGTGGATCGCTACGCTGGTTAGTGTTGTTTATATTACAATCGTGAAATATATCGTCAACAAAGTGGTGAATGATCGTCAGGATCTTTCAGCGGCATTCATATACTCGATTTGCATATTAATGGGTCGACCTGAAGTCGATTCAATGTTTAGTCGAAAAATTCGTTTAATTATTCTCTACGTTCCATTATCCATATTCGGATTTGCTCTGTCTAATCTATACTTGGCTTTTCTAACAACATTTCTAACAAGTCCAGCATATGAAAATGCCATTTCTCCATTACATGACATCGAAAATGCCGGAATAAGGATAAATGGTGAACGTGATGGAGTCAGCTATTTACGCGGAATTATTCCTACTCGATACTCTCGTTTGCTGACGGAAGCAGCATCGGATGAAATAGCACGCCAAATAATCAATCTCAATAATTCAAATGCGTTAATGCTGGTTTCAGATGTCTGGGAATTCATGGATAGCATGCAACACTATAGGGGAATGATAAAGTTTCGAAATGCAGATCTTTGTCCGGTACCGTTGGCTTTGTCGGTTCCTTTTCGATTTGAGTCGCCATTCATAGAGGATTTTAGTGAACATGTAATGCTTGCATATCAGTCGGGTCTATTATTATACTGGAAGGAGAATGCATTTTTTGACGATTTGAGGATGAAACGAATAAATATAACGCCAATCATCTCCAAGGATGATAGTCTTATCCAGTTGACAATTAGTCACATACAGGTGGCGATTATTCTGGTGTTTGCAGGGTGGATCATTGGTTTTTTGGCATTTTGTTTTGAAATCTGTTTTAATTAATTTTATACGGCACACTCTATTTATTGAAGATGACAAAAATAAATATACTTAATTAATTATAATCTAATAATCAAAGTATGTGTTTCAATCCTATTTTTAAAATATACATATTTACAATTAACTAATACTAATTAGTTTAATACTTTTATTATGACGAAGAAATCTATACCGATTCTGTATTTTTGACAGTGTTTGTTGAATTCTCTTTTTTAGATGATTCAATTTCATCTGTCACTTTAGCCCAATCTTGCAGTTCGCCAGATCCAAAAACGCTGAATATTATCATACCGGAAATGTAGATTCCAGCGATCGTGTAAAATATAATAGGCCATCCAGATGTTACCTGAAAAAAAAAAATAATGAGTATAACAGTGGACTTATGGGTAAAGGTCTACTTATACACCTAGATAGACAAGCAAGGAGCCCTGTGGCATAGTGATTCCGCCTTTACTGTCGGACCACAGCGTATCGTAGAAGGCGACTAAAGAGACAGAAGAGAGTAAAATGATTGATCTTCGTACAAATTTTTACAATTGTTCGCGCAATTACTCTTTTTGCCCTAAGGGATCAGATATGTACGAAACTTAGTACGTTAACTATCTATGAGTCACATGTGTACACAGCGTCCCCCGTCCACGTCTATGAGTCATATGTGACTCATAAATGTGTCGATTTTCAGATGCTAGAAGTGGTGGTAACGGGTCAGACAGAGGGGTTAGAATTATACCACAAGGATCCTAACGTTTGGTAAAAGGTGACTAGAGGGGTAGGGTACGTACGTATGCTTGTTTTTCGCGCACCTGAAGTTCACCTTACACTCCAAACATACAACGAACCTCCGATACGTCGGACTGACACTTTTTGGCTATAATCAACGGACTTCGATAGGTGTGGGGCGAGAGTAAAAATGCGAGGGTCACTCATGTCGAGCGAGAAATTACCGCATACATCATCGTTATGCTAGAATTGAGCGAAACACGAGATTTTATCACCAAACTCTCGCATAGGTACTGTACTGCTCTACTCCTACTGTGGAAGTGAAGACGGCAATTCTCCTCGGCAGGCAGACGTCGGAGTCCTGT
Organism: Microchrysa polita; assembly: GCA_949715475.1. Lineage (NCBI taxonomy): Eukaryota > Metazoa > Arthropoda > Insecta > Diptera > Stratiomyidae > Microchrysa > Microchrysa polita. The sequence goes on from OX454416.1 coordinate 48,856,034, forward strand.
TAACTGGGAATGCACACCAATCTTTAATCGACTAAAAACCAATTTTCGACCGTATCATCATAGCTCATCATCATAGATTCACATCCAGCCAGAGTAGATAACATCACAATTATTCAGTGCTACGCACTGACTCATCCTTTAAATCAATCTGCGAGGAACTTATTTTACCAGCTACTTGACGACACCTTTGATAGGGCTCCCAGAGGTGCCATTAAAACTATTACATATTATATTAACGCCAAAGATGGAGCTGATAACTTAGGCCTCGAACATACCTTATGGTTAATCATGGGCTTGACGATAAGAAAAATAATGCGGAAATGGATCCCCGTAACTTTCGACAACTTGTCATTGGAGGCATCTTTTTCAAGCCACCCAGAGAAAAACATCCCATAACCTGTTAATGGGACTCCTATTAACTTTTCGCCTCGGCTATTTTAAACAAGTTAATAGTTTTATCCTATTAGTTTAATGAGATTATAAACCATTGAATTTCTAATAGGACGTTCATTTTAGACTAATGAGATTATCTAATAAGATTCAGATTTACATTGTTAGTTGCCAATATTTTAAAACGTATGCTTATGCATTATGATTAGAGGTACGGATACTTCGCAAAAAAATTTCGCATAAAAAATTTCTGAATATTGGAAATTTTGCAAAAATGCAATTCAAATGCAAAAATCAATCTGAGATGGAAAAATATTTTCTCATATCAGTCTTAACTGATTTTTTGAAAGAAAATTAATTTTTTCGTGGAAAAAGTACAAATGGGTGGATTTCGCAATTATTTTATGAAACAGCAATTTTCGCTGAAATTCGCACCTATTTCGTAAATTTGAAATAGAAATGAATTCGGGACTTAATTAAGATTTTCAAATTCATACTCCCGTGTATTTATTTACTATTTTATATGTACAGTGATGGAAAAAAAATATTGGTCACCTGAATTTTATTTCAAAAGACCGCGTATTAATTTAATGGGATGTCCTGTTATTGAGGTAACGGTATTATCAAAGGGATATCCTATAAAATTTATAAGAAATAACTATTGTCCCAATAAGAAAAAAATATTGTTTTAATAGGATGCCCCATTATCCATAACATAGGATAAACTATAATTTCAATGGGAAAATCATATTAATTTAATGGGATGTCCTTTTATTGAGGCAATAGGATAACATGATTGCATTAATAGGATATCGTATAACATTAATAGTATAATATCACATTGATTTAATAGTTCGATCTAATTATTTTAATGAGGTTCCATCGCATTGAATTGATGGTATCCTATTAACCCAATAATGGGATTTTCCCATTGACTAAATCTAAAGGGATAAAATGGCCAATTCCTATTGGTCTAATAGGATTTTTTTTCTCAGTGCATAAACCCTGCCACCTAACAAGTTGGTTTTCCCCTAATAGCAGAGCAGAGAGCAAAATTGACCATATTGTTGTTTCAAAGGCTTACAGAAAATGCCTCTTAGACGTCAGGTCGAGGCGTGCGGCAATGACTCCCATTTTGCTGTCGAGAAAATGCGCTTACGAACAGCTGCGGTCCTACGATTTCATAATCCACGCATCTTACTACGATTTAGTATGCAAAAGCTAAACAAGCTAGCATCTCTAGAGAAATCTACAATTGAAGACATATAGAATTTCGCAAAAAAGAAAATCTTTTATTTCGTATGGCGAACCATTCGTAGGTCGACTGGATTAAGGTAGGAGATAATTTATCGGTGATGCTATTGGGTCTCTTATCTCAGCAGGCAAGAGAGTTAAGGAACAAATCATCTTTGCTACTGGTGACTCAGCCAAAAACCAATTTAGAGCTAGGTATAGGTACCGTTCCCTACAAAAAGGTGTGCAAAGCAAAGTAGTGTAAGACGTGACAAGTAAGTACAAGTAATCGATGGAGGTAGATGACGCCGCTTACCGTGGTTACAGTAATACTAAATTGAATTGTCAAATCTTTTAATTCAGACGATTCTGTTATTCTGTATAACAGAAGAGTAAATTTAACAAGCTGCTCCAAGATTAGAGGAGGGCAAAGCTCCCGTATCAGATGGAATCTCTAATAAGGCGTGAAAGACTGCCATTCAAGCTGTTCTTCGGAAGTTTAATAAAGTCTTCGGAACCAACTTGCCGAAGGCAACTTTCCAATAGCATTGATACGGCAAAAATGGATACTCCTTCCCCAAGCCGAATAAATCGCTGGAGAGCCAAGCTTACATCGTTCAATCTGCCTGCTCGAACCCTTGGGAACTCTGTTTGAGAGAATCATTTTGGACAAACTGTTATCGGTAGACGGTAGTAGAAAAAAAGTATCAGACCGTCGCGGCAGTAGGGGTTTAAAGGACGCGGTTTACGGTGGATGTAATTGAATTGGATACCAATTTTGCAAGGGAGTTACATCAATGTGGCACATTCTGTTCTTTGGTGACGATCGATTGCAAGCATCCTTTTAATTCCGGAAACTGGGCCTCTATTCATGCTGATTTACAAGGGATGGATGTAACAGACTATCTTGCAGTTATAATCAGGAGCTACTTCTCAAATCGTATCCTCCTATACGGTACCAGCGACGGAGTATAGGGTTACAGTGGGAGCTCAACATGGGTCAGTGTTTGGAGCGCTGTTGGCCGAGGTACTTATATATACCTCACCGGTTTATTCTGTAGACGCCGGGAAATTAAGCATGGTTTACCCTAGGTACGTATTGAGAGTGTGTTCTGCGAACCGAACAATTTGGCACGAAACTGCTTACGTCCTAACAGGAATTCTGGTTGAGGATAAATGTTGTTTGTGCGGCGGTCGACGCAATGACACGCCGCGCCGGCGGACTTGGTAATTCAGTCTCTCATCTCTGGTATTGCAAAATGGGTTAAACGCAAACACGGCGAAGTGAACCGTTTTTCAACACAATTCCTAACTGTTCATAGTAGGTACAGACAATGCTTGCACCGTTTAAATCTGGATGACTCACCATAGTGTCCTAGCTGTAAGGGAGTCGCACAAAACGCAAGGCACATAACTGAATGTGGAATTCGAGAAAACCTTAAGCCTACAATGTGATGGTAAACCGCATGCTGCAGTGTGAACGCAATTGGGAGGTAGTGAGTGAGTTTGTGTGCAGCATCCACAAGGAACTTCAAAGAAAAAACCTAGACAAAAGTTAGCAATTTGGCATTATGGCTAATTAGCCGAAGTCCCCCGCCCCTGCGAAGTAGTGCAGATAGGTAATCCCGCAGGGAGCATAATTTCCAAAAGATGGGTCTCTGCTGTTATCGAAGAATAGCAGCTGCGGAGATAGAAAGAACACTTTTTTGAGGTCCTAAGGAACAGCTTTTTGGACCTGAACGTGCATTTTCACTCAAGTAATCGATATTCATTTCAGATTATCATCTAAAATGGAATCAAAACGGGTTATTGATTCTATCGGCGCCGATAAGACCACGGGAATAGATGAAATTCCGGTTGAATAATTTAAAGAAAATTCTTATGATACAGCGGGTATTTCATCTTCCCCTCATCCGAGAGTGTTGGGAAATCGAAACTCTTCCAGGCGAATGGAGAAAGGGCGTTCGTCTCGAAGATGATGCCAAAAATTATTTTGAACCAATTTAATAATCAAATTGATTGCAACCTCACAAAAGTCAGCCTGTCAATTACTTAGACAGGCTGACTTTCGTGAGGGTTTTCCATGAAGCGATTTCATTAACACACAGCTTTCAGATAATTTTGATGTTTCACAGCCGGATACTAGCCACTAGCGATGTACTAGAGAGCGCGCTTCAAGATAAGACTAAGTACTTGAGCTCTCATCAAAAGGGAAAGCCGACTTTGTGTTTTGGGCCTGGCAGTCCAAAAATTTGCAGAGGAAGAGGAGGGAGATGGATTTATTAAGGTACGATAAATTAATAACTAGCTACAAATGCAAATTATGTTCATAAATTATTGTAATGTGTACAGGATACGTCAACCATAAACATATTTGCTTACACCGGAGGGCGCTAGTGTGGCTAACGAGAAATAGGTTGACGTATTAGCTATAACGGCTTTCCGGAAGTTTCCGGAAAGTGCGCTAGTGTCGCTAACGAGAAATAGGTTGACATATTAAAGTCGTTATAAACTTTCCGGAAGTGCATCACAGTGGAAACGGGTCCTTATATACTCGTTTTCATTATGACGTGTCGACTAGTGTCGAGCAGTTAGTCTAGTTTTAGCCGTGAATAATGTCGGATCAATAACTAGTAAAGAATTAGTTAAATTGTAAACCGTATATTCGTGTATATCCGAGTGTTGTACTAAATAGTCTTACATAGTTACGCGAGTGAGTGTGTAATAATAAATATTATTATTGTCTTACTTGAAAAATCAGTCGAACCCATACTGGAAGGTCTAGTAAAGACGACAAATATAACATTATGATCACTTACCTCGTATTGTATATCCGTAAAATATCCTGTTATAATTGGGAACACTATTCCTGGAATCGTTCCGACTGTATTAATTATTCCACAAATAACGCTAGCATACTGCGGTGCTATATCAAGAGGATTGGCCCTAAAAAACAAGAAAGGAAAATAAGTTTTCATAAGGTTGCTACGTGTTTCCTGTTTAAACTTTCAAAACTTACACATTTACAACCGTTCCAAATGACCCAACCCCTATAATAAATGTAACACAACAAATGCACAATGGCGAAGGTATCAGTAGAGCGGTTCCGATCATAAGACATGCTTTTCCCAAACACGATATCGCATTGAACATTTTTCGAATCGTAGTTGTCGATAAGTTACTGTTCATTTCCATCCAATCAGCCAGCCATCCAACAGGCCCCACTAAAAGTCCAGCCGCTAGATAAGGAGCAGCCGATATCAAACCTGTTGACTCGAGTTCAAAGCCCAGGACATCTGCAAGTAATAAAACATTAATTCCATAGCATTTTCTTTCTTTCTCTTTCTCTTATAAAGATGTCTAACCTTTCAGAAACATAGGATACTCCATCATGAGTGTATAGCCTCCAACTTCATCACAAAACGTGGCAAATAGATTTGCATAAACCGGCGGTGACGTTAAAATTGCCTTCCATGGCCTTTTACATATCTTATGGTTAGTAGAGTGAATTTGTGATTCAATATACAGTCTTTCATCAATTGGACAAAATCGATCCTTTGCAGGTGTCGATCGAACAATCAGAGTCCATGCTATGTACCATGCGATACCGATAAAACCGGTATAGTAAAATATACATTCCCAGCCAAATCGTGTAGCCAGAAAACCAGACAGGATATTTGTTGATATTATGCCAAAATGAATTCCACAATATGCAATGGCTGTCATTCGAGATCGTTCAGCCGACGGAGCCCATTTCGACCAGAGCGCCAGCATAGCCGGAAATGTGCCTCCCTTAAATACGTAAACAAATTTTTAAACCAACTGAAATAATCCTGAAAAGTCTTGAGAATAGTTAAGTAATTGCAAATTGATCAAAACTTGCAATTTTAAACGATATACTGCACTTACCGATAAGAAGCCTTCGACTATCCTTAATCCTAAAAATGCATAGAAGTTAAACTTAACAGCTATAGGCGAGATTAAAGTGAGCAGTGCAGCACCGCCTGTTCCTATTCCAATAATCTGCAAGGGTGCAAATAATGAGTAGCACAAATCACTGAAATATGGGGAAAACTCGATCAATACCTTATCACTGTTGACACGGGAACACAGATATCCCGAGAGAGCTTGCGTAATTATGTAGCCCATGAAAAATGCACTCAAAACGATTCCTTTTTGTTGCGACGACCAGTTGAACTCGTGTTCATAGTATATTGTGCCGTTGGAGTCGTGGCGGGTGTGATTTTTCGTCATTTCCACTATCGCAACACTTAAATTCACACGAAGGGCATAACTTATGAAATATGCAAAAAAGGACATCAACACTATAATGTAGCGTCGTTTTTTCCAGAACATCCATGTTATTGAGTCTTTTTCGGTGAAGTATGTACTGTAATTTTTAAAATTTTTAATTAAATAAACTGTTGGTTATTGATTTTTTAATTTATTGGTATAGTTTTCAAAGGGAACAATACAAAATCCCCAATCACAATATCCCCAAACGCAGAAAAATCCCCAAAATCAAAATCCCCATACTCAAAATCTCCATAATCATAATACCCATATACAAAATCCCCAATCATAAAATCTCCAAACCCCCGAAATATGCTGGTAAATGGTAGATGGTAAATGGTTGATGGATGGAAGATGGTAAATGGTTGCTGGTTGATGGTAGATGGCAGTTGGTAAATGGTTGGTGGTAAATAGCACTAAGAGGGTCGTAGGCCGATACAAACTTATTTATCTTTTTGATTGACACAAACAATGTGGAGTACATATTGAATAAACTGTTTGCATATATCGTCCTAAACATATTTTCTTAAACATCATAACTTCCCAATCCTCATACGAACAAATATTCACGGAAAATTTATTGTTGGAACCGATTGCATATTTAATTGCATGCAGATTATCTGCTGTTGTTCTGAATTACTTCAATGAGTTTGCCGTTAATTAGCATATATCAGTCCACGTCGGTGATTTTTTTATTGCATAGTAGGACTATTACAATTACAATAGTCTACAGGAAATAACCATTCACCATGTACCATTTACGATCTACCATTTACCATCAACTATTTACCATATACCATTTACCATCTTAGAACGCGCGCGCGTTCTTAGATCACGCCTCAAATGGGGATTTTCGTTTGGGGATTTTTATTTTGGGTATTTTGATTTCGGGGATTTTGATTTCGGGGATTTTGTGACTGGAGATATCGTATCCAACCCGTTTTCAAAACATTCTATATTAGAAATGTTTAGGGTAATATTTCCACTTTCACTTACACTTTTTCACTGCATATATTTTTCAAATCCTTAATTATAAATTTCGCCATTATACCTAATAACTCGTTCTACCTTTTTTATTTCATTAATTAATATTTTCCTTCAACTATCCATTATTATTTAAATTTACTTTTTAATTTTTGTAGGATTTTTGGAAAATATTTTGCTATGATTGAGGACACTTCCAGACCCCACTTCTACCAACGGATACTGAAACTATAAATATGTCTCAAAACATCGATTGACATTCGATTAAATACTACCCCTCATCGACCATTCTCCATCAATGAAAATATAAATTGAATTCCCTGGAAAGTCTAACTACGTACGTATTGTGGACAATTTTATTTGAGATCAAACAATTTGAATTGTCGTACGACGTATGTCGTGAAACGGATTAATGTGAAAACCAGAAACAAAAGAAATTAGTAAATAAAAAATTAATTTTGAATGTTTGCTTTTCAAATATGTTACAGGTGGATCCCAAAAAGTTGTTTATTGATTTAGTTTGAATATGTAAAGATTTTTGCAACACACGCCAAAGTATAGATACTTAGGAAATAATGCTATTGTTGTTATTGTTTTCCATTCATTTGTTTAAACTGCTAATTTTGAAAACTGCAACTATAAGTAGGTACGTTTTTTTTGAAGTCATCCGTGGGTAACGAACTCCATACAAAAAAATGCCGGCTGACCCACCTGTAATTTTTTAGGGTTTTTAGGCTTTTTTAGAAAATATGTTTTCAAAAAACCCTTATGAAATCGATTTTGTCCGTCCGTCCGTCCGTCTGTCCGTCTGTCCGTCTGTCCGTCTGTTCACTAAATAACTCGCGAACGGCTCAACCGATTGTCATGAAATTTGGTAGGCATGTGTAGAATGGTTACAGTCTTTGGCACAAATACCTTAGATGTTAGTAGGAAGAAGTTGACAGGGTGTCCCGAACGTTTGAAAAAAGTCGACTTTTTTAGTTTTTATCGGAGATTGACGTATGGGTATTTAACCTTCGGGCGGGCGCAATGCATCTGACAGATTTAGTGACCAGTTTTTGTTGCCCCAATCAGCGATATGAAAAGGGAGAGATCTGAAACTCACAGTAGCTTAGTCTTTATCGATCAACTATAGAAAGCAGTTTTCAGTTTCTCTCTATCATTTGTCTGAAGGGTGGGAGGGGATGAAATAATCTCTCAGATGTATTGCGCCCGATTGTGTTATTTTCTCGTTTTCTATGAAAATTTCCACTTTTTATACTCTTCACATTTCGTAATAACGTTGTGTTGACTTTTAAGCTCACCAAATCGTTCAATAGTGTGTTTTTAGTAAAATAAGCTCACATTTTTTAATCGGCCGAGTTGTTGGATGTTTTTTATATATTGAAGCAATTGAAAGCGGAATATTCTTAGAAAATTGAAAATGTGAAGGGTATCAAACTTTGTGAGCCAGTTTTAGTTTCTAAAATTTCGTAGAACTGTTTCAAAAAAACAATGTAATAATAAATAAGAGTCTACAATATACAAGAAACTTAGTTTCATCCTTTTTTCTGCACTTAATCTGTCAGATGCATTGCGCCCGATCATGTTAGGATTAGTATTGCGCCCGCCGGAAGGTTAAATCAAAGATCTAAACGATTACATCTCATACCAGTTAAAAATTTTCAGTTTGGAGTAACTGTAAAAAAATTATTGGCGTTTAAAGTTAAACTTCCTTTTCGAGCTCCGTTTTTCTAAACCGTTATAGGGATCGATATGAAACTTTGCACAAAGATTGGTCAGTATGGCCTTATATACGTTAAATATTAAGACTGTTGATTTTTGCTAAGGAAATGTAAATAACAGTAAATTTGTAAAATTTCAATTCGTTCGTGTGTAGCCCATCTTAGGTTTTCAAATATGAAAATCCTGCTAAGGGTTTTTAGAAAATTACATATAGAATATGTCTACAAATTTTCATTCGAATAACTGTATCCAAACCGGAAATGTAGCTAAGTAAGCATTTAGTAAGGGCCTTTCACAATGCAAGGGAAGCCTCTTAAGCATTTCTTGAATGCATATCTTTTAACTTGATGAAACAATGAACATGGAATTTGGTGGAAATGCATAAAATGGTAATAGTGTTTGCCACAAATATTTTTGAAGTTTGTAGGACCAAGATACAGGGTGTCCCTGAATAGCTGCACAAGAATACTTGTTCAATACTCATAGGAAAGCTTGCGTATGGGCTCTTATGTCAGGGGACACAATGGAATCATTTCATATAAGTTGCTTTTCCTTGCTTAAAAAAACAGTAACAGTAGATTTACAGCTAATAATTCAGTTCATATATAAAGCCAAGCCATCCTTACGTTTGCCTTAGTTTCTTTTTGCTCAAAGGCTATCAGAAATCTTAAATCGAAAAATACCTGTAGATTTGCCTTGGAGTATGTCAACTGGGTAAATAAAAAAAAATAACAGGCGCGACAATCCAACATTGGACTAAGGCCGCAGGATGTGTTAGTGACATCCTATTTCCAAGATCTTATCTGCTTTTTTGTGTAGGTAATGAGATCAGCATCACGCTCAGCAGTGTTATTTATCCCCACAAATGGGTACTCGTTGAACATCTGAGTGAGATCATAGTCCGTCACAAGCTCGTGAGTTCGAAAAACACCATGGAACACGGTGAGATTCGAACTCATGACCCTGTGCACTGAAGGTGCGCGCACTAACCGCTAGACCAGCCAGACTACTGAGGTAAATAGTAAATCTATTTTTGGATTGGTCTAATTTATTTAGACCAATCCAAAAATAGATTTACAGAAAGCATTTAATTAATGCTGTGCACAATTCTTATCTTTTGCTTATAAAATATATGTACAAAAAATATTCACTATGCATCAAAACACCCTCGTATTGCGGGCGCAGCCCTCTGTACGCCGGTATTTTTTGAAAAAAAAATCTAAAAAAAATACCGGCGTACAGAGGGCTGCGCCCGCAATACGAGGGTGTTTTAGAATTTTAATGCATAGTGAATATTTTTTGTACATATATTTTATAAGCAAAAAATAAGTATTGTGCACAACATTAATGAAATGCTTCCTGTAAATCTATTTTTGGATAGATTTACTATTTACCTAGTTTGTATAAAAGTACACCAAAGCAAATCTAAAGGCAACGATTTAAGATTTCTGATGGCCTTTCACCAAAAAGAAACTCAGGCAAACGTAAGGATGGCTTGGCTATATACATATATGAACTCAATTAAATCTACTGTTACTGTTTTTTATTCAAGGAAAAGCAACCTTATATAAAATGATTCCATTGTGTTCCCTGTCATAAGAGCCAACGCAAGTTTCCTATGAGTATTGAACAAGTATACTTTTGCAGCTATTCAGGGACACCCCGTTAACTTGGTTCTACTAACTTCAACAATTTTTGTGGCAAACACTATTACCATTCTATGCATTTCCATCAAGTTAAAAGATATACATTGAAGAAATGCTTAAGAGGCTTGCATTGTGAAAGGCCCTTACTAAATACTTATTTGGCTATATTTCCGGTTTGGATACAGTTATTCGAATGAAAATTCGTAGACATATTCTATATGTAATTTTCTAAAAACCGTTAGCAGCATTTTCATATTTGGAAACCTAAGAGGAGCTACACACGAACAAATTGAAATTTTACAAATTTACTGTTATTTACTTTTCCTTTGCAAAAGTCAACAGTCTTAATATTTAACGTATATAAGGCTCAACCGACCAATCTTTGTGCAAAGTTTCATATCGATCCCTATAACGGTTTAGAAAAACGGAGCTCGAAAAGGAAGTTTAATTTTAAACGCCAATAACTTTTTTACCGTTACTCGAAACTGGAAAATTTTAACTGATATGAGGTGTACTCATTTAGATCTTTGATTAAAATACCCATACGTCAAACTCCGATAAAAACTAAAAAAGTCGACTTTTTTCAAACGTTCGGGACACCCTGTTGTCTTCTTCCTACCAACTTCTAAGGTATATGTGCCAAAGACTGTAACCATTCTACACATTCCTACCAAATTTCATGACAATCGGTTGAGCCGTTCGCGAGTTATTTAGTGAACAGACGGACAGACGGACGGACGGACAGACGGCCAGACGGACAGACGGACGGACGGACGGACAAAATCGATTTCATAAGGGTTTTTTGAAAAAAAATTTCTAAAAAACCCTAAAAACCCTTATGGAATTGATTTTGCCCGTCCGTCCGTCTGTTCACTAAATAACTCGCGAACGGCTCAACCGATTGTCATAAAATTTGGTAGGAATGTGTAGAATGGTTACAGTCTTTGGCACAAATACCTTAGAAGTTAGTAGGAAGAAGATAATGTGTCCCGAACGTTTGAAAAAAGTCGACTTTTTTAGTTTTTTATCGGACATTGACGTATGAGTATTTAAATCAAAGATCTGAACGAGTACATCTCATATCAGTTAACATTTTTCAGTTTCGTGTAACGGTAAAAAAGTTATTGGCGTTTAAAGTTAAACTTCCTTTTCGACCTCCGTTTTTCTAAACCGTTATAGGCATCGATATGAAACTTTGCGCAAAGATTGGTCAGTATGGCCTTATATACGTTAAATATTAAGACTATTGACTTTTGCTAAGGAAAAGTAAATAACAGTAAATTTGTAAAATTTCAATTTGTTCGTGTGAAGCCCCTCTTAGGTTTCCAAATAATATGAAAAGTCTGCTAAGGGTTTTTAGAAAATTACATAGGGAATATGTCTACCGGAAATATAGCCGAGTATTTAGTAAGGGCCTTTCACAATTCAAGGGAAGAAATTTGAAGTTAAATAAGTCTTAGTTTGATTTGCATGTTCAAATATTCAAAATATATATATATATATAGAGGTCCTACGGCAACTGCCGGGGCGTACCACACCCGTTTTCGACAAAACGGCCAAAAGCTGCCAATATGCCTGCCTGGCAAGAGCCCTGAAGGTTCCATGCAGGAAGGTTGTGTTTGTCTGTGTATATGTGTGGTTACGAGATATGTGTTTTTTCGTCATATTGGGAGCATTACATCCCGCTCTCGGCGGAGCTGCTCTCAATCGTACTAATTCGCGTCAGTGTTACAACAAATCCAGGCCCAAGGGTATGGATTTGTATATTTGCAACCAACGAATCGGTTCGAATGCCAGATCAGTGCAGTGTAATTGCTGTATGGAATGGGTTCACTTTAGGTGTTCGGGGTTACGAAGACAGGGTCAGCATTCCTTGTCGTATGTCGCGGCAGGTTGTATAAATCCTGTCAACCTAGGGCCAGCCCACCTTCTCCTCCACAGCTCCCTACACCGCCCAACAATGCGATAAGGAATGCCAGATCCAGGCTTACGCCTGGCCCTCCTCCTCCAGCGAGTTTTACTCCACTATCCATATTGCAGTTTAACTGTAATGGCAATCACCGTAAAATCCCTGAGATCACACACTTCTTTAGTTCCAACAGAATTCTCATCGCCGCCATCCGGGAGACGCTGCTCCATGCAAACTCGTCTTTTAGCGTCCATAGCGGATATGTTATATTGCGCAAAGAGATGGGGATGATGATCCTCATCCTCACCCTGGAGGTAGACTTGCCTTCCTAATACGCCTTTAACTTGTCGATCTTGCCTTCCCTGAAATCTGGAAAACATGTCGGATTGTTCCATTACGATACTGTCTCCTGTCGCAAAGACGCTGGAGGCCCTTACAATCTTAGAAGCTAGAACCTCACCAGCATGGCTTCAGGAAAATGCATAGTACCACCACTGCCCTCGATGCGATCACTACGCACGCATTCGCGATGGGCTAAATCAACGTCGTGCTTGTCACAGAACCATTCTTGACCTATCAAATGCATTTGATAAGGGCAATCATTCAATGCTTCTCGCTAACTTGTTGAATATGCATATTCCTGCACAAGAGATTCGTTTGATTGCCAACTATCTAGCTGGTCGGCAATCCTTCACCGAGTTTCGTGGCAAACGTTTTAAGCTTAGAAAAATCAAACTAGGTGTTCCACAGGGAGGGGTACCTACTCTCCTCCACTCTGTTTAACATCTATCACCGAAAGAAAACAACAAACAAGTACCATTGACTATTTTCCATATTAACCTAACTATTTTACCCCATGATTCTCAGCCTATCATGTCATAGTCAGTACAACTATGAAACCTGTTGTTTTTTTCACTTGATTACAAAAACAAAATATCGCGAGCGCGCAGAGCGCGAACGCTGGGTTGGTGAGCGTAATTCATTGACCTCTTCTATATTTTATTAACCTCTTTACGCTCTAAATTGCATAAGAAAAATTATACCTTCAGTGGGATTCGATCCCGAGACCCTATGATTTGGAGACCAACGCCCTACCTACTAGACCAACCAGACTCTATGAGTGATTAAGTTTGTAATTTATACCGTACATTGTGAAACGTCACATAAAAGAAATAACAAAGTTAATATTCAACTAGGGGGCTTCGCCCCCTGCTCGCTTCGCTCGCCAACCCCCGGGGCCGAGGCTAATTTCGGGCGCGGCCGAAATTTGGATACCCTTCGCTTGGGCTAAAAGTTTTTTCGGGCGTACCTATGACTTGTATTTAATCCCCCTCCTCATTCTTTTTCTTCCGTCTTGACAAAAGTTTTGGGCTTGGTTGAAATAAGTGGGCAAATAAAAATATTTACTCGGAAAATTTTATTGGGGTTGCCGGAGCATGACCCCACAGTACGATTCCATTCGTTTTGAACTTTTTAGTTGCTTTGATAAAGACACATTAATTCAAGGTTTTGTGAAATTAGTGTAAAAAAATGTTTCTTAGAAGAACCAATATGGGGGGTTTGGTTTGTATGGCAGCCCCATGACCCCATGGTCCGATTTGATTCAATCTTACATATGTTTTGTATCATCAATAGAAATACATTTGTGTGAAATTTGTTCGAAATTGGTGCACAAATAAAAATGTTTTTCTTAGAAGAACCTAATTCGGGGGGTTGGATTTGTATGATAGCCCCATGACCCCATGGTCCGATTTCATCCGTTCTTACATATGTTTTGTGTCAACAATAGAAATACATTTGTGTGAAATTTGGTTGAAATTGGTGCACAAATAAAAAAGTTTTTCTTAGAAGAACCTAATTTGGGGGGTTAAGTTTGTATGGCAGCCCCATGACCCCATGGTCCGATTTAATCAATTCTTGCATATATTATGTGTTATGTATAGAAACACTCTTTTGTGGAATTTGGTTGAAATTGGTACACAAATAAAAAAGTTTTTGTTAGAAGAACTCAAATTGGGGAGCTAGGTTTGTATGGCAGCCCCATGACCCAGTGATCCAATTTGGGTGAATCAAACATACAAACAGCCTGCAACAATAAGAAGCACGTGTGCAAAATTTCAGCTTGCTAGCTTCAATACCCGCCGAGTAAAACGCATCGCAACAGACAGACAGACAGACGAACATGCTCCAATCGACTCCCCAAGTCATGCTGATCATATATGTATACTTTTTGTATGGTCGGAGATGCTTCCTTTAATGCGTTACAAACTTAATGACAAAGTTACGAGACCGAGTTCTAATCGTGCGAATAGCACGATGAGTGTATACCTTATACCCATGTACAGACCTAGAAGGCACGCAAAACCCAAAATATTCATTTTCATATTTTTTGTTGGGGAGGGAGGGGTAGATGGGTCGGACCTGACACATCTTTATTACCTTGTCAAGACATCCAACGGCTACCATTTGATATTAATTTGAAGTTTTTCGTGACATTCTATCAAAAGATATGACTGAATATAACTTTGTAGGGGAAGTAGGGGTACGGGTAGTCGGACCTAATCCACTTTCCATCAACTCAAAGTATATGTCAGAATGAGACATTGATCAAAATTTCAAGTCGATAGCGATATTCTACCGAAAGTTATGGCCGAATTAAAATATCAAGGAGGGGTAGTTTGTATGGGAGGTAGGGGAACCCGTAGTCCGATTTGGCCCATTTTCAATACCGTCCAAGATTTTAGCAAAAAAAACATTTGACCAAAATTTCAAACCGCTAGCTTTATTATTTCGGGAGTTATCGTGCTAACAGACAGACACACGGACAGACAGACAGACAGACAGACAGACAGACAGACATGGCTTATTCGATTCAGGGACCGACCCTGATCATTTATATATATACTTTGCCATACCTCCGGTGGCTCCTTTGAGGTGTTACATAATATCGGCGTAACAAAAACAATATACCCTTTCACTCTATGAGCGAAGGGTATAAAAACAACTATGCCGTAGTTGTTTTCACTTGTGGAAGATATGACATGTAAACGATCATTTAATTGGTTGAAAGAACTATTTCTTAGTACAAATCAACCATTTTCATGGTAAATTTGAAATAGTAGTATTAACTTGGTTGCATAGTTAATGTTACAATAAGTTTTCTCTGAGTATACATGTCCAGCCTTCCCACCCCACACCACCTGAAGAAATCGAGGTGATTTCCTATGCTGACGATTGCACCGTACTCGCCACAGGGAATGATAAGGATGAAATGCGCCTCCAAATTAATCGCTATCTAGGACGATTACATGCATTTTTCCAAAGCCGAAACCTCACCATTTCTGCGCCCAAATCTTCTGCGACTTTACTAACCACTTGGTGGGAGGACATTAAATGAGAGGTTGATATACGTATTGGCAACAATTCTGTTCCTACTGTAGGAAAACCCAAAATTCTCGGGCTTCACCTAGAGAATATGAGGACGTCTGCGAAACACGCAGCATCCGTTTGAGAGAAAATACGCAGTAGGAATAAAATCCTAAAAGCTGTAGCTGGCAGCACCTGGGGCAAGGATAAAGAAACCATGCTAGGTACCTTTAAAGTTTAAAGCGGTGGGTCGAGCGGCCGCTTATTATGCAGTCCCAGTTTGTACACATAGTTTATGTGACACAAACTGGTCCAAAATTCAGGTCTGCCAAAATGCCGCTTCACGCATAGCGTCAGGTTGCCTTCTGATGTCTGCCCAGGATCACTTACATCAGGAGACAAAGTTGATGCCAATACGTGACCACAATCTCCTAATCTCAAAACAGTATCTTGTTGGTTGCTATCATGAGGATCATCCCAATCATTATCTCATGGACCGAATTCCTCCACCACGACATGTCAGGCGTGGTTTACGAGACCTTGAGAGAGAGGTCCAGGGATGCAAACGGGACCCTTACGATGAAGTAACATACCGAGCTGCCATCGAAGTGAAGTGAACGGTCCATTGCGAGCTTAGGTGCGAATAGAGTCCTCTACGAGAGCCCACCACCAATTTCGCCTGAGGAGATTAGGCTGCCGAGAGCCACCAGAGTAACACTAGCTCAACTTCGGTCGGGCTTTTGTTCACGCCTTAATTCGTACCTACCTCGCATAAACCCGGACATCCAAACTGCGATGGTACTCCTCATGATGTGGGTCATTTGTTTCAATGCCCCGCTGCGCCCACTGATCTTACCCTATATCACTGTGGGAAAACCCTATTGCAGCAGCTATGTTTTTGTCCTTATACCTCACGGACACAAACATAGACGAACCATAACTCGTACCCACATAGATGCACAGCGGTTTCACACATTTCTGCACCGTAAAAGAAGAAAAAGAACTATGCAGGGTGTCCGGGAACTGCCGCATAAACGCACCGGATTGTGATTCCTCATGAGTTGTACGTAACATACTCTCTTAGCTTAACCCTTTAACTGCCACAGGCATTTGAAGATTTTTGAAAAAAAAAATCATTTTCTTGTACGACTAAAACTTCAATACCTCAAAACCTACACTAGCTAGAAAAGCAAAATACGTGGAATTATTACAGCTAACAAACTTACCTAAAAAATAAAACTAACGGCACTAAAATCGGATAAGAGGTTTGGTTTTTACAGAACTTCAAAGTCAAAAATTTGCGATTTTGCCCAAAAACAATTTATTTTTCCATCTCAATTTTCCCCAACTTCTGCCTAAATGAGGTGATCGTACGATTCTTTTAAAAATTGGCGCATAGTTTAGCGATCAATTCTTTCTTACATCATTTTATTCTAGCTTCATTATTTCTAACAGTTTTAACGCATTAAGTGCAGAAAACTAGTTTTAAATTTAGTACGATTTCTATCCAATTCAATTCAAACTGCTCCTAAATATCTGCAATTTGCTAAAATTTATTCAAATTATATCAAAATCGATCCAAAATCAACCCTAGTTTTCTGCACTTAAGGCGTTAAAACTGTAAGAAATAATGAAGCTAGAATAAAATGATGTAAAAAAGAAATTATCATTAGAATCGTACGATCACCTCACCTTGGCAGAAGTTGGGGAAAATTGAGATGGAAAAATAAATTGTTTTTGGGTAAAATCACAAAACTTTGACTTTGAAGCTCTGTAAAAACCAAACCTCTTATCCGATTTTAGTGCCATTCGTTTTATTTCTTAGGTAAATTATTGGCTGTAATAATCATCTTATTTTGCTTTTCTAGCTAGTCTAGCTTTTGAGATATTGAAGTTTTAGTCGTACAAGAAAATGCTTTTTTTTTTAAATCTTCAAATGCCTGTTGCAGCTAAAGGTTTAAGCTAAGGGGGTATGTTACGTACAACTTTTTTGCTGGAAATCACATGAGGAATCACAATCCGGTGCGTTTATGTTTCAGGATACCCTGTAGATTCATATACATACATATATTTTCTTTTTGCCCCATGGTTTAAGCCTGGGGTAAAAAAGATCAATGGACATTTATGCCATGCATTATTCGCGCTCCTACCACCAATCGCAGATGTCTGTAACAAAACTTTGCGCCACCGATTCCCAATTTTGAGCATAGGCATTTGACGCATCGTCAAACTCGTAGATAAACAGAAACCAATTTAATGTACATAAACGATATCTTACAAAATTCAAAGCACTATACTATACTAATATAAACCACCCCCTGGATTGATCAGCTTATTATTTAATCTTTTGATAAAATGCCAACAACTTGATTAGCTTCGCGTGGATTCACAACGAACTCAGCTTAATCAATCAGAAACACACGAAACCGACTTTCACTTAAAATCACATGTCGATACTGGATATGTATAGATTTACTATTAGATATTTTAGTTCGTTATCAATTTAGATTCTGAACTTGCATTTTTAATCGTAAGATTTATATTGATAAAGTTTTATTTTATACGAGAAACAGAGACTTTGTAATTATTGTATCGTAGTAATAATTTAGCGAAGAAAAACATTGATTAAATGATAGACAAATGGAAAATTGAGCGAAACTAGATATGATTGCATTAGACTGAATGTATCTAAGCTAAAGGCAAATCTTCTACACGACGATAATAATAAATGAACACAGGGTGTCTCGCGACTTATGGTACATAGTCATGATAGTACAGCTCATTTGGATAGAATTAATGTTCCACATAACTCCTCTTTAACCGTTATACAATTTTAGCAATTTTTGTAAATAGTGCCAAAAAGCTCGACTTGCTAAGCAAGATTACTATTTGCACACTGCTTCAATCCGAGATTTGACTTCACATTCTGAAACTGCACAAAATTCTACATAAAATAACTCTGTCCCAATTAAATTATTTAAAAAGCTTCCCAGATACTATACCATTCAAACTTTAAAGAAATTCGAAAATAGATTTTTCATTGAAAATTCAAATTGTAAAATCCGTAACCGTACTTTGAACTGACAAATGTACAAAGTTGACAAAAGTTGCGTCATTTAGTTTTTTGTTGCTTTGGTCAAGACACATTAATTTGAGGTTTTGTGAAATTGGGGGGGGGGGGGGGGGGGGTTAAGTTTGTATGGCAGCCCCATGACCCCATGGTCCGATTCGATCTATTCTTGCATATGTTTTGTGTTATCAATAGAAACACATTTATGTGAAATTTGGTTGAAATTGATGTACAAATAAAAAGTTTTTCTGAGAAGAATCTAATGTTGGAGGGTTAGGTTTGTATGGCAGCATCATGACCCCATGGTCCGATTTGATCCGTTCTTGCATTTGTTCTGTGTCATCAATAGAAATACATTTGTGTGAAATTGGTGCACAAATAAAAAAGTTTTTCTTAGAAGAACCTAATTTGGGGGGTTGGGTTTGTATGGCAGTACCATTACCCCATGGTGCGATTTGATCCGTTCTTGCATATGTGTTGTGTAATCTATAGAACCACATTTGTGTGAAATTCGGTTGAAATTGGTGCACAAATAAAAAAGTATTTCTTAGAAGAACCTAATTTGGGGGGTTAGGTTTGTATGGCAGCCCCATAACTCCATTGTCCGATTTTACCGATTCAAACATACAAACTGCCTGCAGCAAAAAGAAGCATTTCTGCATTTTTACCAAATTGCAGAACATTAGGGGCCATTTGAATGAATTCGAGCTAAAATTGACCCTAGTTTTTTGCACTTAAGACATTAAAAATGTTAGAAATAAAGGAGCTAGAATAAAATGATGGAATAAAGAAATGATCGTAAGAATATGCGCCAATTTTTAAAAGAATCGTACAATCATCTTATTTCGCTATTCCAGCTGGTTCAGTTTTGGACATATTAAGGATTAAGTTGTGCACACAAGTGATTTTTACAAAAATCTTCAAATGCCTGTGGCAGCTAAAAGGTTAAGAAGTGGGGGTATGTTCCCTTACACATTTTTTTACTGGAAATCACATGAGGAATCATATTCTGGTGCGTTTATGTGGTAGTTTCCGGACACCCTGTATATATGATGAACATGACGAGGGGAGTCGACTGGGCCGTCTGCTGCAACGCGGTTTACTCGGTCAGTTTCAAAGCTATGAAGCTGAAATTTTGCACTCTTCTTTTTGTTGCAGGCAGTTTGTATGTTTGAATCGCTGAAATCGGACAATGGGGTCAGGGGCTGCCATACAAACCCAATCCCTCAAATTAGGTTCTTCTAAAAAAACTTTTATTTGTGCACCAATTTCAACCAAACTTCACCCAAATGGTTTTCTTTTGTTGACACAAGGCATGTGTAAAAATGGATTTAATCGGACACTGGGGTTATGGCTGCCATACAAACCCAACTCCCCAATTAGGTTCTTCTAAGAAAACTTTTTATTTGTGCATCAATATCAATCAAACTTCACTCAAATATGTTTCCATTTATGCCCCAAAACATTTGTACAAGTGGATAGAATTGCAAAGTGTGGTCAGGGGGATGCAGTACAAACCCAAACCCCTGTTTCTGTTCATTATGCTGTTTATGCACTTATTCCAACCAAAACTCTCTCCAATAATATTGTTTTATCGACATCATTGAGCTTATGTGAAAATGGAAGGAAAAGAATTGGGGGGGGGGGGAAACATAAGTCATAGGTACACCCGAAAAACTATTAGTCCGAGAAGAGTGAAGGGTATCCAAATTTCGGCGGCGCCCGAAATTCGCCTCAGTCTCGTTTAATTTTGCGACTTTGTTTTCTTTAGATTTTTTTCTTTCTTAAATACTACTTGATGTATTCTTGAAAACAAATAAAGATCATCCGACTACGAGTATTTCCTTAAAATATTATTTGGAATTTACTAGTGCCGAAAAAGTATTACATATTTCTCATTATTTGCCATTGAGACTGCGGTAGGTTTTCCAACGATACTGTACAATACAGTATAGCAGGTAAGCGATATTATTAGTGAGCTAAAAATAGCTGGTGCATTGTTAGACGCTTGGCCTTGAACTTAAAGTGTTTTTATCTACACGGAGAAAAAAATGTAGTGAAAGGTATTCAAACTGTAATAAAAACTATTACATCTGTAATGAAAAATGTCATTGCGTCGTAATGAAATTTACCAGGAAGATAATTTGGCGATAATAGAAAAAAAATACAAAAAGTGATTTTTTTATTCTTTCCTTTTTTTATTTTCACCTTTTTTTTATGTTTTACTTCTATTTTATCCTTAACTTCTTTTTCCTAATTTTAACTTTACCTTTTTACAATTTGCTTCTACTGGGAATTGAACCGGGGACCTATCGTTTCGTAGTCCTACGTCCTACACCTAAGCTATCTAAGAATTCAAGTTATGCGTATAAATTAGTCGTCTTATTTTTTGACAGTTTCATAATTATTACGCGCTCTTGTTAATTTCATGTACGAAAGGATGAAAACTATTACACCATGCAATAATTTATTATTACAGACAGTGGTGAAAATTACCATAAACACAATAAATGTTACTATCCATACAAATATCATGCAATGATTTTTGTCATTACACTGCTATCATTTTTACAATAGGCCAGCACCAGTAAAAATAACTGAATTGTAATCAATTTCACTACATTTAAATAACTTTCACTACAAATTTAGTGAAATTGTATGTTGTGAATTTCATTGTATGATTTTGTTGAATTCATTGCACATTTTTCTCTCCGTGTATGAGAATATCGGAGAAAAATACAGATTATTGGAAATGTATTTACCAGGAACAACTTGAAATTTGAAACTTTCCGAAAAAATATAAATATTGAAGATTTGGAAATATACAAATGGAAAAAGTTGTGTACAAAGACATGAGAATCATTATAATATTTATATGAATCGCTGTGCAGTTAACGTTTGACTTTTTTTTATTAACCCTAGAGAGATAATCTACGTCGAATCGACGTACAGAAATTTTTCTTTTTATTATATCTCATAAGTGAAGCTTTATAATTTGTTGGTTCCAAGATTTAACTCAATTCATGTCTGCAGGCGTAATTACGTGGCAAAATTATTGACTTGGGTGCCACACAGCCTAAGATAGTGGGGGGTCATACGTCGAATCGACGTATGATTATCTTTAATGTCAGTAAAAACTGTAGAACAAATTTGTACTGCAAAATATTTTAATTGCCCCGAATTGACATTTTTATAAATCTTCATAATGTAGATGTGTATTTACTCGGATATAACCATTAAAAGCCTGTTCCGATAAAGATATCCTTTATTTTAATCTATTGAAAAGCCAGCTCACTTTCTCCTAGGACCACTTTTTTAAAATTAATATTAAATACACAAACAAATGAAAATTTTGCAAAACCATGAGTTTAACAGATTAATATTAAATACAAATGATTATATATCTACCTTTTAACAACATGTTACTCTTAACAAAGAAGTTATAAGGATGTTAACTAGCAACACGTCGAATCGACGTATGATTATCTTTTCAGGGGTAAAAAATATGATTATCTCTCTAGGGTTAAAAAAGATAAAAATACTTTTAAATGCACAAAGTACTTATTATTAGACTCTTTGGGAACCATAACATTCCATCATATATACCGAAAATTTCAAATAAAAAAAAAGTTATTTTTAAAAAGATATAAAAGAAATATTTTTTTACTGAAAAATGCATACAAACTCGCCTGCAGTGAATAACATCTTGAAAAATGTATAACGTCATTAAAGATACGCATTAAAAAAACTTAATTATAAAAAATTGAAAATAGAATTTAAGAAGAATGTGGGTGTGTTTTGGTGACCTTCAGAATTCAGACGCAATGTTACTTATTAATATAAATTCCTCTAAAAGTTTCAAGAGATTTTCAATGGGATGGGTTTTGTATGAATTTGATGCGCTGTTATATGAAATGCATTATTACTGCCGTTTTCGAGGTAGGTATAATGAATTATATTCCTGATCTCGGACAAAAGTGGATGTGTCGTACGAATACAATCACTGCCATCTAGATAGACAGGCCGAACTGCAGAAATTTGTTCGTCTACAAGTGGACAAAGTGCGTTCGTGACCAGTGACAGTTGACATTCGTAAAGCCCACAACCTCCAGTGCTTCTGAACCCAAAAGTTTAAATATGCCGAGCGTTTATTACGAAACAAAGGTTATGGTTTGCTTTAATGTGTTTTTGATGTGCAAGTGGTAAAATAGTATACATCAACATTGTACTTACCATATTTATCTCAAAAATCAACGCACTGGCATGTGTATATCATAGCAAGTCACACGAAATGACAGGCTGACAGCCACTGATATTTAGATTGTGGACAATTTGTGGATTGTACTGAGCGGTACTTTGGCAGTACTAAGCGCGGACCATGACCAACCATGGCATTACTAGTGTTGCATGACCACTGACAGATCAGCTGATAATCCGGCCTGTCTATCTAGATGGCAGTGATACAATTCAACAGAAAAACCTGAACTTATATTTGCCCAGCTACTCAGCGTCAAGCATGCTAACGTGAGATAGCGCATAATGGTGACCGTTCTATAAATATAAAAATTAATTCTGTCACGTTTTTCGTTACAGTTATGTATATGCAATTCAAAAAAAGTCATATAAGCTCAAACTTCATCGTCATTTTCTTAATCACTGTGAAATGCAAATCTCAATTATTTTCTTTTTGCACTGCAACGGCAACAAAACATATTATCAGGGCGCGTCCAGACAATCCAACTTGTCTTCCAACTTGTTTGACCAAACTTTTCCCTCCAACTTGTCGCAGAAGTTGGAAGTTGAAGAGGTTGTAAATTCTTATCAGCTTTTGCCATTCGTATTAGTACAAGAAAAATACATTTGTTGTTTCGTTCATTTATCTTGAATTTGTAAAGCATTGGAGTGAAACTAACTACACATATATGAGAAAAACAAATTGTATGATTTGATTACCATCAACTCTTTATTATTAAAAAGTATATGTAAATATTTCGATCGGACTATATTTAATGTAAGCAGAGTCTAGGTGTTCGAACTCACAAAAGTTGTCCAACTTCTGTTCAGACGGTCCATCTTGTTTGAATGTTCAAAACTTGGACAACAACTTGAATCGTGCCAACAGTGCTTTATTCGTAATGAAGTCCAAAAAATTCACACTTGGTAAGATTTTTCAATATCCAATAATGTGGAAGATCACCAACTGTAATAGTTTACCTAAAAATACTCGGGCATTTGTTCTTTAAAATTAGGAATAATGAAGCAAATGCGCAAATTTTAAAAATCATTTGCTGTACATGCCATGGCACAATTTTTTTGAACTTATACGAAGTGATAAGTTTGAACTCTCGGTTTCACAAAGAACGTCACAATTCTCTCGAAACAAGTGTTGCAAATTGAACCGTTTAAATTGGACTGCTTAGCCGGGAGATATTCTCTCTCTCTCTGGTTCCTTTTAACCCCTAGTGGGGCATAGGGCATTGACTACGCCTCTTTTCCACCTCTACCTATTAGCAGTCATCGCTTTTAGCTGATCCCACGGTTTGCCTATAGATTTTCCCTCTGACTCAACAGATCTTCTCCATGTATTTTTGGGTCATCCAACACGACGCCTTGCATCGGTTCCCTGGGGATTCCAATCTAGGCCTGTCTTGCAATGTTTTTTGGCTCTTTTCGAAGTGTGTGACCTATCCACTGCCACTTCCGTCTTGTGATATCGATGCCTATCCTAATTACTGGCCAAAATAGTAATTTGGAGGAGGCCGTCGTTAGAGATTACATCAGGCCATCGAATTTATAGGATGCGTCGAAGCACTGATTCACGTAAGTTTGTAGTTTGGTTGTAACTTCTAATATCACTGGTCCCCTTCCAAGTGGAACACCCATATAAAAGCACTGATTTTACATTGCTTTCGAAGATCCGGAGTTTGGTATTTCTGGAGATGTTTTTGTTTTGGCAGAGAGGAGTCAAACAGAAAAATACTGCTCGGGCTTTATTTATGCGCGACATCAGCATCAGCTCCATCATCCGCGGCTACTACGCTCCCAAGGTAAGTAAAGTTCTCGACTTTTTCTATCGGCTGTCCGGAGATAGAGATATTTCTTTGCCTTTCTGATGTCAAGCTCAAGTATTTAGTCTTAGCGGAATTAATTTGATGTGTTTGAAAGAAGGCAAATGTCGTCGGCATAGTCCAGGTGTTGAAGGTAATCAAATAATTTCCACCTGATACCCTTACTTTTATGGTCGCCTAGAGCGTCGCAGATTACTTCATTGGTGGTAATAAGGAATAGTATTGGTGATAAAATACAGCCTTGTCTAACTCCATTCTTCACCTCAAAAAGACTAGACAATTCGCCCTTGTGCAAGACGTGACATTGGGCTCCGTTATAGGACTCCTTTATGATGGATAGCCGAGAGATATTACTAATTAAATTATTTTATTCAATTTTAAAATTTGATCAAGAGACGCGAGAGCGTCTCGCCCGCCAAAGGAAAAAGAAAAACGAAAGCGAACAAGTCTATGATTACCGGAGACAACTTGCTTTTTTGTTTGATCAAGCTACAGCCTTCCAGGCAACAGCCCTCAAAAAATTTTTTTTACCAAAATATTTCACATATCCTGTTCTAGTGCCTTTCCAAAAAAAATCTTCGATCGGCACAATAACGGGTAAGATATATGCAATAAACGGTGAAATTTTCACCCTCACAGACTTAAGCGAGTAACCCAATTTCAGACTGGAGTCTACAGTTGCAGAAAGACTTGCTTCTACTGTCTCTCTCCGTGATGGGATTTTTATGAAATTTGAAACGAATGATCCTCTGGTGGTCCTTCTAAAGAATCAATGTCTTCCATTTAGATAAGTGGATGGAATAACGGTAAATTAATAGGTAAAGTTAACAAAAGATTTCCAACAATTGCGTCTATCAGCTCATCGCATTGACCATTTTTTCAAACACACTGCGGCATTGGGACATTTGGATATTGGGACACCGGGAGACTGGGAGACTAGGATCTTGGGGTAGTGGGATATTAGGAAATTGGGACATTAGGGTCTTGGGACATTAGGACATTGGGGCATTAGGCACAATGGGGAAACAGGGACGTGGGGACATCGGCATATTGGGGCATTGGGACATCGGGATATTGGGGCATTGGGACATCAGGATATTGGGACAATGGGACATTGGGATATTGGGACATTAGGACACTGGGAGACTGGGACATTAGGACACTGGGATATTAGGACATTGGGACATTATGACCTTGGGACAATCGGACATTGGGACACTGGTACATAGGGGCATTGGACCACTGAGACATCGGAATGTTGTGACATTGGGACATCGGGATATTCGCACATAGGGGCACTGGGATATAAGAACATGTGAACATTAGGGGCTTGGGTCATTAGGACATTGTGATATTAGGACATCAACACATTAGGACATTGGGACATTAGGTACACTGGGGAAACTGGGACGTGGGAACATTGGGGCACTGGAACATCGGGATATTAGAACAATGGGACATTGTAACATTGGGATATTGGCACATTGGGATATTGGAACATTGGGACACTGGGACATTAGGGCACTGAGATACAGGGATATTGGGGCATTGGGATATTAGTACATTAGGCTATTGGGACCTTGGGACACTTGGTATACTGCGACATTGGGACACTGACCACTGGTACATTAGGACATTGGCCCATTGGGATATTATCACATTAGGATACTGGGACATTTGGGACATTGGGGTACTGGGATATTAGGAAATTGGGGCATTAGGACCTTGGGACATTAGGACAGTTAGACATTGGGATATTGGGACATTGGGATATTCCGATACTGGGACATTGGGACACTAGGGTAGTGGGACATTCGGACATTAAACCATTGGGGCACTGTGATATTTGCACATTGGGACAATAGGACCTAAATTGGGACACTGGGACATCAGGATATTGGGACATTGGCACATTAGAATATTAGGACATTGGGACACTGGGATATTAGAACATTGGGACATGAGGACACTGTGACAATGGACCTTAGGGCATTAGGGCATTAGGACATTGGAACATTGGGACACTGTGACATTGGGACAATGTGACATTGGGACACTGGGTCAGGGGGGCATTAAGACAGATCAGTAACAGAACGTTAACAAAGCGTTGGTAAGGCAACACAACAGAGCGTTAGCAGATCGTTAACAGAGTGTTAACAGAAAATTAACAGAGCCTTAACAGAACGTAAATCGAGTAATAAAAGAAAGGTAACAGACCGTTTACAGAGCGTTAGTCGAATGATTAAAGAGAACTAAGAGAACATTAACAGAACGTTAACAGAGCATTAACGAAAAGATAATAGAGTGTTAGGAGAACGTTAATAGATCATTAACAGAGTTAACAAAAAATTAACAGATTAATAACAGAATGTTAGCAGAGCCATAACACAAAGATAACACAAATCTATTTTGCACAAAATACATATTAATAAACTGTACCCATTTCATCCCAAAATTATTTTTAAAAAAGCTCAGCAACAGCCATTTGTGGCGTATTTGCAATTGCGTTTGCAGTATCTATTTATTTTAAAGAAGACCCTGTGAATATAACTTATGATATTAAATTTATGGAATATGCTGAACAAAAACCTATTGAAACTTTTCCCAAAACAAAAATATTAGTTGGCTATTTAAGTATGCAAAAATATATGATATCTGACCAAAAACAACAAAGTTGTAAAAGTTACCCCGCCAAAGAAAAATTCATCTGCCGCAAAAAGAATACATATCACTCTAATCCGCTGCTCATATCTAATTTTGTTTGCTGGATGTACTTATGTTTTAGGTCTAAATGCTGGAGAGTTTAAATGTACAGGACTACTTCTTAAAGTAATTTGGAGGGAGCCGTCAAAGTGGCACTGAATAAAATGTTAAAGCTCCCACCAAATTACTTTAAGAAGTAGTCCTGTACATTTAAACTTCTCCAGCATTTACACCTAAAACAAAAGTACATCCAGCAAACAAAATTAGATATGAGCAGCGGATTGGAGTGATATGTATTCTTTTTGCGGCAGATGAATTTTTCTTTGGCGGGGTAACTTTTACAACTTTGTTGTTTTTGGTCAGATTTAATTTACTATGAAAATCAAATGCCAACCTCAACTTTCGATAATAATTACAATCAAAAATATTCATTGTCGTGAACATACTTATAGACACTTACTGCGTGTAGTAGTTCATAAAAGTGTAAGCAGGACGGTGAACTGTATGGTTAAAAATATAGGTTGAACGTTGAACGATTTAATTCAAGATGAAATTGTTTTCATTCACTGGGCTCTCTCGTAGTCGCAACAATCTGGTGACAAATTTCGAAATGAAGACTAGTTTCTTAAATAAAATTCTTTGATGAGTGAGTCCTGGGACATAAGGTAATTTTGGAGAAATACTATTCCCTTGTTAGGGTTTTCTTTATAATTTTTTCAAAAAACCCTTATGAAATCGATTTTGTCCGTCTCTCCGTCTGTCCGTCTTTTCACTAAATAACTCGCGAACGGCTCAACCGATCGACATAAAATAAAAGATAGCTTGCAGAAATTTCAGGTAAGGACAGTCATATGATCTGACATCTGGCTTTTCATTATGCCCGCAAAGTACCTTATTTGAAAGCTTCGTTTCGTTTATCGCAATAGATAAACTGATACCTCATTGGGCCGAGAATTCTTAAGCTATGGTAATGGCCTTCCAGCCACAGTTTCAATGTAGCTATGGAGGGAAGTCTAAGGAGAACCTTCAGAGCGGTGGAAGAGTGCCTTATCCTGTTTGCGATATTTTTGGAGGAGAATATGCATTCCTCCATGCTTCCATTAGTGATGCTATGTTCCCTAGCCTCTTAACGTCATTAACGGATTCAAAGGACATATTTTGGGCAAAAATCTTTATCTAGAAACCCTTGCAGAGTCTTTTCTTTGTTATGCTTTTTCCTATAGAGGGAAATCTGATGGTGTACAGTTTAACGATAAATTAAAACCGCATCTTTTGACGGCTTTAATTTTGAACCTAGGAAACTAGAACCTTGAAATGTTGACCAAATATGGACAGCGCGGTGCTCTACAAGTCTGCCAAATTTTGAAATTTCGCTCAAAAATGTCCAAGTTATGGACAATTTTCGATTAGAGAAAACAAAAGTGCGATTTTGGCAGCTGTAACTACCGAGCGATGATAGGACCTTGAAACTTGGAGGAATAGTGCGTCAAGCATTTCTAGAAGTGTCGGTGCTCGAGTTATGGATAATGAATGATTGGCAAACATAAAAGTGCCATTATCTCGCTTAGTATCGATCGTACCGGGGTAAAGCTTGACACCTTAAATCGCATCTTTCGACGGCTGTAAATTCTGAACCTTCACATCTAGAGCCTCCACCAAAAATTAACAGTGCGGTGTTATTTATAAATTTCACTTACGAATTGTTGAGTTATGGACATTTGTCAATAAGAAACCCAAAATTCCGATTTGAGCAGCTGTAACTTACTAGAAAATGTAAGCACCAAGTAGCTCTACCAGTTTTCCAAATTGCAGAAAGATCGAGAAGGGTTCCCGATTTATCGAAAAGCGA
Organism: Microchrysa polita; assembly: GCA_949715475.1. Lineage (NCBI taxonomy): Eukaryota > Metazoa > Arthropoda > Insecta > Diptera > Stratiomyidae > Microchrysa > Microchrysa polita. Next base: position 48,885,270 of record OX454416.1, read on the forward strand.
TTGTCAAACATAAAATTGCGATTATCTCGCAAATTATTATCGATCGTACAGGGAGCAGGAGTCAAACTTTACACTTTAAAAGCCGAAAAGGTTGATCAAAAGCCTTAATGAGGTTATAATTTAGTGAATTAGGTTTCATTTTGTGTCGTGGGGAATGCTGTACATTTTGCTGTACATTTCCCAATACTGTACGACAGGTCAAAATCAAAATGCTGTACTGTACAGCAAAATGCTGTACGTCTGGTCAGCTAAGCATAAGCCGTCCTTTACGGATAGGGGTAGTACTCCAAAGATGAAGTAAATTAATAAATTGTTTTATACTTTTTTTCCGCAATGTCATTGTTTTGTATGTTTTAAGCTGTTTTTTTTTTCAGGCTACAAACTATTTAGTCTTTTTTGTAAGAAATTTTTACTTAGCATAACACTGCTCAAAACCAAAACATTTATTTTCGTGTTGGGCTGCAGTTGAGCCTTTTGTTGCTGTTACAGTGCCTAAAGAAAATGTAGGAAATACTAAGATTTTCAATTGTATAGTAAATGAAAAACAAGACCAAGGCTAATTTCGGGCGCGGCCGAAATTTGAATACCCTTCACTCTCCTCGGGCTAAAAGTTTTTTTGGGGCGAACCTATGACTTGTGTTTAACCTTCCCCATTCTTTTCCTACACTCTAAAAAGTGAATTTAAATTTCCGCTGAAAATGCGGTAATTTTACACTTTTTCCCGCTTATAATCACATACAGAGTGCATTTTTCAACAATTTCTGTGTAAAATAAGAAAATTACACCAAAATCGGTGTGAAATGTATTTTTACGCTACACTTCTGTATAATTCAGATTTTCTGGTGCATTTTTACAACGTTTATGTGTATAATTCGGATTTGTGGTGTATTTTTACAACGTGCAGTTGAAGTTTTACTCATTTTTTGTAGGGTGCTCTCCAGTTGTCATACATCAATCGGCTGTACTTAGCACAGTGTACCACATTTTTCCAAAAATTCTCTGCATTTAGAACTCATGTGTACACGCTCTGTGGCTCACTTGGTTGAGTCGCACTCTACGATGCTAGTAATCTAGAGGTCTCGAGATCGAATCTCGGCGTGGTCCAAAATTTCCGTACATGTGTGGATAAGAAATATTTAGTGCTTGCAACATTACACTCCGAAATGATATGCAAAGTAACGTTGACTGGAAATTACATATAAACGGCTGAGTTACGGTACTGAGAAGAAGAACAAGTGTACAGATCGCACAAAAAAGACCATATTGCAACCTCCCATGTAGACGAAAAACTGATCAGCAAAACTCGACCGATACTTGTTTATATTTTATATAGCCTTAAATAGTTTTATTGATAGCTATATTATTTATAAAGGTTCGCCATTTAAATCTTTACAACGAAAAAAGAGTGAAACCGCATTATATTCCTATTATTACGGAGTGGTTTTACACATAGCGCGGTGTAAATTTGCTAATATATTGGAGTACTTTTTTAAACATATTTTATGTAAAATTACACTTGATTTGCAAATTTAGATTGCAGAGTAATTTCACTATTATAATAGAAGGAAACAAGGTTTGATTGGAATAAGTGGGAAAATAAAAAAATGATCTCAGAAAACTTTATTGGGGGATGCGGGAGCATGTCCAGTACCATTCCATTTGTTTTACTTTTTTTTTTATAAAGATGCATTAAGGTTTTTTGAAACTGGTGTAGAAAAAATGTCTCTTAGAAGATCCAAAATGGGGGATTGGGTTTGTATGGTAGCTCCATGACCCCATGGTCCGATCCCATTCATTTTTACATATATTTTGTGGCATCAATAGAAATGCACTTTTACGAGTTTTGGTTGAAAGTGCACAAATAAAAAACTTTTTCGTAGAAGAAATCGATTTGGGGGGTTGGGTCTGTATGACAGCACCATGACCCCATTGTCCGATTCCATTCATTTATCCATTAGGAATTTGTAGATTGAGATAATGAAGTTTTGTAAACAAATAGATAAATATGTAATATTGACTCTTTGATTTATTTTTAGCCATATTCCGTACTGTTTATGTCTGAGCCAAAAGTTAGGTAGAATGAAAATTTGGAAAATTTCCGATATTTATAACGCACTTGAGTAAATTTTTCAGAAAATCACCATATTGATTTCCAGATGATTTCCTTTGCACTAAACTCAGCGGGCAACGCTGCAGGTGGCTTGACTTTAATTACACACTTGTTGGTGAATTTATTTTCCATAAAAAATACTGTATCCTACGGAATTTAATAAATTTTTTGCTGGCAAAAGAAGTATTTAAACAAAAAGATTTACATAAATATAATTTTTTTCCCCAAAATTTTCTAAAATTCCATTCGATTGCAGCCGCGAGTGGATGTTTTATTTTTAAATAAGACAAGGTCATCGAATCGATTTTCTGTTAATTAAATGGAAAATCTTTCAACACAGCTAGCCGTGAAATTCCTTTGTGCTGGGATTACACACGCATCACACCATCATATTCATCGGTCAAGGAAGAACATAAAGAGAAGATCAAACACGTGAGACACTGAACAACAGTCGATATAATGTAATGCTGCACACACATGGTGAATCCATAAATTCTTCGTTCTGTTAAACTCCATATAAAAAAATTACAACTTGCCAGCTGGTCGTTTTTTTCAAATGGGGTTTGACAGAACAAAGAATCCATGGATTCACCATCTGTGTGCGGCATCTCATATCCGCACGGGCGGCGCGGCGTCACGAAATCGCCTCCATGACAATTCAATAATATTTTTCCCCATGGAATCATTTAGAAATTAGGTCTATCTTCTCTGTTATTTTTTATATATTTTTTAATGGTTGTTAGTCATTTAGTAAAGTTTTTGCGGTTCATAAAAATGTTTCCCCGAAAATATGTCTGGGCACTGAACTTATCAGCGCCAGTGTTTTTATTACATTGTTTATATTTTGAAAGTTGACACAAATAAAAATATTTAAAGTATTCCCGTGGTATGAATATTTATGTATAAAATGGTGCCAGTGACTTGTGATCCTGGCCTTCAGGATAAATCTATTGCGACATCTGCGACATGGGGACTGTCCAATTAAGGTAGTGCCCGGAGAAAGATTACTCAATTCAGACGGGAAATAAAAAATTGAAATGGCACATTAAATAAAAAATATATTCCATAAGAAAATTTAAAAAAGGAGATAAATGTACATGTAATAGTCTTTTTTTTCTAAGAATAGATCGTGTTCTGTCCAAATATAAATATGTAGGTATATAAGTTAATACCTTTAGGTCTTCAGCAAACAAAGAAAAACCAAAACAATACATTTTCCAGAGACCTCATTACAACATTCCTACAAAGTGACACTTCATAAATTTGAATTTTCCCCAAAAAATACCATAATTCTTATTGATACGAAATATTTTCACATGATGGTCCACTTATTTCATATGTGGCTGTAAGAGAGCATATAAAAGCTCTATAAATACCGGAATTACAGTTTTTCACCTAAACCGTAAATTCCCGATTTCGGCCATGTGCCAAGGAATTTTAATTATCCGCCATCATCGCACAAACACAATGACACATCATTGGAAATTCGCGCTGTTTTTATATTACATATAAAGCCCCCCAAATAGCAGTAGCCGAGGATGTGAGCTGCAGGGTGACAGGCGGCCAATTTTCACAAAGAAAAGAGATGCATCTTATTTAGTGCTATCCATACGACAAGTATGAATGACATTATGATATTATGAGCATCTTGAAAATCCTATAAAATGTTGACAAAATGCACATGACTCTTTTCTCGCAGTTTTTACGAGTGTCTTTGGGAAATAATGCAAGTCATATTTTTTTGTGAATAACCACAACACATATTTGAAAATTCATTCGTTTTATTTTGAGGCAATTTCAGAAATAGATCCATTTCAAATGTAAGAATAGGTGTGGTGAATCATCGTGAGGGCCGAGCGGCGCGGAAGGAAAGGAAATAGCTTTGTTTTTGTTAAATTGTTTATTTTTATATAAGTTAAGACGCAAAAAATGAAAAAATGTTTTGAAATAATTATGCGGTAAAAATAAATATGTTATGAAGTTGATTCGAAAATATTTCAATTAGAAAGAGAGGACACCTTTGATATTTTTATTATAGAAAGCGAAAAAGATTGAAAGATTGAATTCTGGCAACATGCTACCAGTCAACAGCTTTCAATTAAACCAGATGGTGAAGACAGTATCCTAATTCCATTCCTTAAGACCGTTTTTGTGGTTGTTATTCCGATATTTTGTAACACAAAGTAGGTAAAATATATACATAAATATAAATGATCAGGGTCGGTCCCTGATTCGAATAAGCCATGTCTGTATGTCTGTCTGTCCGTGTGTCTGTCTGTTCGCACTATAACTCCCGAAACAATGAAGCTAGCGTTTTGGTCAGATGTTTATTTTGATAAAATCTTGAACGGCATTGAAAATGGGCCAAATCGGACCATAGGTGTTCCCCTACCCCCCATACAAATGACGCCTCCTTGATATTTTAATTCGTCTATAACTTTCGACAAAATATCGCTAGCGATCTCAAATTTCGTTCAATGCTTAAATATGACATATACTTTGAGTTGGTGGAAAGAGGAAAAGGTCTTACTACCCTTACCCCTACCACCCCTACAAAGCTATATTTAGCCATATCTTTTGATAGAATGTCGCGAAAAAATTCAAATTTGTGTCAAATGGTTGTTAACACTTTGGCTGCCGCCTGACCGCCGGCGGTCAAATCCAGTGTTCTACTAACAGCCGGTAATATGTCAATGGTTATCATTTATACGCCGAACTCAATTTCCTTTGACATCCAATGAGCAATTGTAAGGTTTCCTATTACTCATGTGCCGTACCAGGATGACTACGTATTCCTCTCATGCCGAATAATCTGTCGCTTAAATATTTTGACTCTAAATTGATAGCCGGTTAGCAATAGGCTTGGAAAATAAACCTCCCGAATGGTAGCCGGCGGCCAGGCGGCGTATACGAAAAGCAATCAATTGGCCGCTGGCGGTACAAATATCAGTTTGGTAATAGTTGGTGGAAACCGTTCGGCAGCCAAAGTGTTAATGGATCTCCCTAAAAAATATTAAAAATGCACCCAATCCGACTCCATATACCCCTTCTTCCCCTTCAAAAACTTGAAATTGAAAATTTTACGTTTTGCGTGTTTTCACTCAACGTGCGCTTTTCGCACGATTAGAACTCGGTCTCATTTTTGTTAATTCGGTACAACAGTATAGGAAACGCTAATAAATTCAGTTTTTGTATCTTAAGTTTTTGGCTGGGACAGCTATGTAGAAATGAAACTCAATTTCAATAGACTTTTTTTTTTTAAAAGAAGAAGAAGAAAGAAGAATAAAATTTAAATAAATACATCAAGGACTTCTTCCGAAAATTCAAAATTTTTAAAATAATCACGATTTTCTGTCTGATCCTCCAGACAAAAAAAACTAGTGTTTTAGCATTTCAATTGACTTTGAAAAAAATAGGAGAAAGGTCAAAAGTGAATTTCGTTGTTCTAAAAAGGACTCCAAATGTCGATAACGGTAATATATTCTCAAAAGTGGTGTATGACAAACTGGTAGTGCTTGTGATTTTAAAAACAGAAATCTCAAAATCTTTCCACCAATTCGCGCTTTCCTAACGGTAACAGGATTTAAATGGTTAAAGCTTCTATACACTAACGACCAAATAAACTACATAATAGATTCGTTTTATTGTGTTTATCCCGTGTAGGTTTGGGTAGAACTTCATATAAAAAAATGACTCTTACCCAGGTATAGTTCACGCGTGTAACTACCCTACTACACGGGATAAAGCTTAGAGGAATCACATGTACGAGTAAATGGCTGACGCATAGGGGAAATATAAGGGAATTTTGTTATCAAACCAAATGTCAAAGTTTTTCTCATCATGAGAAAAGATTTTGCAAAGAAATAATCATCTTTTGTGATAAGATCCACCACGTCTAAAAAATAAGCCGACGAAGGTGAGTCAAAGATGCGCAAAAACTGTCAAATGTCAGCTGCTTGGTCTTAAACGGGATGTTACCTGCGATCGTTTTTTTCGAGTCAGATTTACCCGCGATACGAAAAAAACGTCGCTAATATTTCCTTTTCAGTAATATATAATACCCTATAATTTTTTTCGGAAAATTTGATTATGAAGTTAGCACCATAACCATAATGGAAGCTAAATCATGAAATTCACCATCCAAAGGAAAATGATGTACAACCGCCTAGATCAACGGTTCTTAACCGGTGGTCCGCGGACCACTGGTGGTCCCTGAGGCGACCCTAGGTGGTCCGCGAAGCCTTTGCTGTGGTTGCCTCAGTGTAATGTATTGTATTGGTCGCAAAAAGAAATGTGAGTGTAGCTTATTACGATGAAATGAAATACCGTCAAAATTTGTTTTATATGATTCTTTTTTAGGTGACGAACGCAAGATGATTGCAATGTGCAAGAAAACGAGGTCAGCAGAGAGCTTGATATGCTGTAGCTACGTGTCTTTATAGACTTGAGGGTTGTCATAATTGTAGGTAAACAGTTCAGATGTTTAAGGCGATGAATATTTTGAAAACCTATTATTTTCCGGCCACACCGGTAATTTACATTGCTGAATTAAGATAATTAAGCTATTATTGATCTTCGGTGGCACTTCTAAATACATAGGTTTCTGTTGATACAACATGAACCAGCAATGCCATATTTATAGGAGTTAATGTAAAAATTGTTGTTCTTCCAGTAAGAACTGTAAGGATAATCTGATAAACAAAAATGGATTTAAAAATTATGAGCCATCTCTGGATGAAACAAACCGAAATATTGGGCAACACCCTTTATGAAAATTAATCATGGTTTTAAAATTCGTTCAGACTTACCAAAATTACACCCAGAGTCCTTTACAAGATTCTCTCCGCCAGTCGACTTTTTCTGGATGATGGTCTTAAAAGCAACAATATCCGTTTGGCGTCATTTCCACATTTTTATAATCGAAAACGTCAACTGACAAGACACAAATAAGTTGTGTTCCAAAGGTAAATTGAATGAAATCTATTAGTTTTCCTATTGATATTACCAAGGTGCAGAACGTTCACCGCAAGAAGTAGTCTTCGGTACAAGATTTCATGATTTGAATCGTTCTTATCACAATTGCAATTTGGTGGTCCGCAACAACTAACGAGTTTGATCAAGTGGTTCCTCATGTGCAAAAGGTTAAGAACCACTGGCCTAGATGGAGGTTATAGGTACTGATTTATACGCAAAAATTTACTTAATTTGTAGGCGAGGTAGGTGATTTCTTAGCCTCATTGAATTCATATTTAACAGGGAGAAACAACTTCCCACAAAAACCATTATTGCGATATTTGAATTTTCTAACGTTATTCTGTCAAAAGTAAAAAGGACAATGAAAAGTTGTCCTTTTTTCAGGAATCCCATGCTTTTTGACTCTAAAACTCATATATTAGTTAAGCTTGAAATAGATTGGACGCAGAAAAAATGCTTCTGCTGCTGCTGTCAATGTGGGTCATCAAAGGCAAACGCGTGTGTTCTAAATTGAAATGTTTCTGCTGATGCCAATGCCGATACTGACGCGTCAAATGTATTTCAAGCATTACTCCAATATAGCGCTTTCATTTGATACCAAATTATTTGCTGTCAACCATTGACCAACTTTCAAGTGCCCATCCCCATTTATTATACCCTTCGCTCATAGAGAGAAAGGGTATACTAACTTTGTAATTTGAAGGAAGCATCTCCGACCAAGTGGTCTGGCTGGTCTAGCAGTTAGTGCGCGCACCTTCGGTGCACAGGGTCATGAGTTCGAATCTCACCGTGAGCCATGGTGTTTTTCGAACTCACGAGCTTGTGACGGACTATGATCTTATTCAGATGTTAAACGAGTACCCATTTATGGGGATAAATAACACTGCTGAGCGTGATGCTGATCTCATTACCTCAAAAAAAAAAGCAGTTAAGATCTTGGAAATAGGATGTCACTAACATATCCTGCGGCCTTAGTCCAATGTTGGATTGTCGAGCCTGTTATTTATTATACCCTTCGCTCATAGAGTGAAAGGGTATATTAACTTTGTCATGAAGTTTGAAACGCATTAAAGGAAGCATCTCCGGCCATATAAAAAGTATACATATATGATCAGCATGACTTGGGAGGTCGATTGGAGCATGTCCGTCTGTCTGTTGCGACGCGTTATACTCGGCGGGTATTGAAGCTAGCAAGCTGAAATTTTGCACACGTGCTTCTTATTGTTGCAAGCTGTTTGTATGTTTGATTCACCCAAATTGGATCACTGGGTCATGGGGCTGCCATACAAACCTAGCTCCCCAATTTGAGTTCTTCTAAGAAAAACTTTTTTATTTGTGCACCAATTTCAACCAAATTTCACACAAATGTATTTCTATTGATGACACAAAACATATGTAAGATTGAATCAAATCGGACCATGGGGTCATGGGGCTGCCAGACAAACCAAACCTCCCATATTGGTTTTTCTAAGAAACATTTTTTTACACCAATTTCACAAAACCTTGAATTAATGTGTCTTTATCAACGCAACTAAAATGTTCAAAACGAATGGAATCGTACTGTGGGGTCATGCTCCGGCAACCCCAATAAAATTTTCCGAGCAAATATTTTTATTTGCCCACTTATTTCAACCAAGCCCAAAACTTTTGTGAAGACGGAAGAAAAAGAATGAGGAGGGGGATTAAATACAAGTCATAGGTACGCCCGAAAAAACTTTTAGCCAGAGCGAAGGGTATCCAAATTTCGGCCGCGCCCGAAATTAGCCTCGGCCCCGGGGGTTGGCGAGCGAAGCGAGCAGGGGGCGAAGCCCCCTAGTTTATTTTATTTTATCTCCGACCATATAAAAAGTATACATACAGTAGAGCGTCGATTATCCGAACTAATGTTGACAAGGGTGGTTCGGATAAACGAAAGTTCGGTTAATCGAGCTTCCATAGAGAAAATAGCGCAAATATGAAATTAAGCGACAAACTGAAAACATTTAAAACGACTGGAACTGAACAAAAATAAAAAAAATCGAGGCAATTAAGCGATGCAGATGAGAGATTGCTTCCTTCAAACCCTTGATTTTTCATTTAATTCGATGTCTGTCATATGAAAAAAAGCTGATTGCCTGTTCGGTTAATCGAATGTTCGGATAATCGACGTTCGGATAATCGACGCTCTACTGTATATGATCAGCATGACTTGGGGAGTCGATTGGGCGATGTCCTCCTGTCCGTCTGTCTGTCTGTCTGTTGCGACGCGTTTTACTCGGCCAATTTAAAAGCTATGAAGCTGAAATTTGGCACAAATGCTTCTTTTTGCTGCAGGCAGTTTTTATGTTTGAATCGGTAAAATCGGGCAATGGGGTCATGGGACTGCCATATAAACCCAACTCCCCAAATTATGTTCTTCTAAGAAAAACTTTTTTATTTGTTAACGAATTTCAACCAAATTTCACACAAATGTGTTTCTATTGATAACACAAAACATATGTAAGAATGGATCAAATCGGACCATGGTGTCATGGGGCTGCCTTACAAACCCAACCACCCATTTTCGTTCTTCGAAGAAAAATTGTTTACACCAATTTCAGAAAACCTTGAATTAATGTGTATTTATCAAAGCAACTAAAACGTCAAAACAAATGGAATCCTACTATGGGGCCATGCTCTCGCATCCCCGAATAAAATTTTCTGAGTAATATTTTTATTTGCCCACTTATTCCAACCAAACCCCACACAAATATTGTTTTGTCGACGCAACGGAACTTTTGTGAAGACGGAAGGAAAAAGTGGGGAGAGGGGCGGGATTAAATACAAGTCGTAGGTACGCCCGAAAAAACTTTTAGCCAGGAGGAGAGCGAAGAGTATCCAAATTTCGGACGCGCCCGAAATTAGCATCGATCTCGTTATTTTCAACCCTTTCGACCCAAATGTTGCTTATAAGCAACTTTCACTATTGGCATTGTTTATAAAAACTTTAACGTGTTTTTATTATTAAGATTGAAATAGATTAGATTAATTCAAGTCTCTAGTAAGTGAAAACTTGACATGCCTGGCAATTTGCTTGCTTAGTCCTAATTTGGATACTTTCGTCAAAGTGAGGTGATGAGGATGGGAGGGCTGCGATTTTGTTGTTAAAAAATAAAATATATTTAAAACACTTCTATGTAGCAATTTGAACAATTAAGTACACAGATTGATACGTAGCAACTTGAAAAATATTGACATTTTTAAATATTGGTAAAAATAATTTTTGTAAGGATGCTGTACTTTTTTAATTAGTGAAGTTGCTTATAAGCAACTTTGGGCAACGGCAACCGAGGCTAGGTTATGTTCTCCATATCTTTCAGTACAACAATATAGAAAATCTTACAAATTTGAATTAAATGCTTAGAACTACCACGTTCACGGTCAATGAGTCACGTGTGTACACAGAATTCTTCTCCGTTCACGCCTATGAGTCACTTATGACTCATGAAACAACGAGAAAGCAAAGAATTTTCGGAGAAGAAAGCAAAGAATTTTCGACAGAAATTGGGAGACCGGGCTATGGATAATAAATATTTTCTATTTTGAAGAATACAAAAAAAGGAAACTAGAGTTAAAGTGAAATTTTAACAAAAATGAGTTCTAATCGTGCGAAAAGCACCCTATACCCATGTACAGACCTAGAAGGCACGCAAAACCCAAAATATTCAATTTCATATTTTTTGTGGGGGAGGGAGGGGTAGATGCGTCGGACCTGACACATCTTTATTACCTTGTCAAGGCATCCAACGGCTACCATTTGATACTAATTTGAAGTTTTTCGTTACATTCTATCAAAAGATATGGCTGAATATAACTTTGTAGGGGAAGTAGGGGTAGGGGCAGTCGGACCTACTCCACTTTCCACCAACTGAAAGTATATGTCAGAATGAGACATTGATCAAAATTTCAAGTCGATAGCGATATCCTGCCAAAAGTTATGGCTGAATTAAAATATCAAGGAGGGGTAGTTTGTATGGGAGGTAGGGGAACCCGTGGTCCGATTTGGCCCATTTTCAATACCGTCCAAGATTTTAGCAAAACAAACATTTGACCAAAATGTCAAACCGCTAGCTTCATTATTTCGGGAGTTATCGTGCTAACAGACAGACACACGGACAGACAGACAGACAGACAGACAGACATGGCTTATTCGATTCAGGGACCGACCCTGATCCTTTATATATATACTTTGCCATACCTCCGGTGGCTCCTTTGAGGTGTTACATAATATAGGCGTAACAAAAACAATATACCCTATACCATCTTATGGGTATAGGGTATAAAAAGGGGCACGGCATTGGATACGGCGAGAGGTCGTGTATCTTGCTTTTACCGGGAAACTTTCCATTGGGGTATTGTTTGTATATTTTAAGTATTTAGCTGTATTCATCGAAGCATAAGTCGGTTATAGTAATACATACATAGCTCCTTACAAATATATTTGCACTGCACATATACATACATCTAGGAATGTAAATAGTAATCTAGAAAGTTTGGTTTCATGATTATCGCCTTGAGGAATACTGACCTATATGTACTGACTTCTACTTAAACTATACTTCGGATTCGAAGCATGTGTTGTTTCAATCTTTAGTATCGACTATAGATGGAAGAAACACATGCACACACATCCATACAGAGCATATAACCAAATGCGTAATGCTCAGGACTCGAAAAGGCACAATTATAGTCGCCTTGCGGTTATCGCGTGAGTGACCTCGATGAACAGAAACCTTAAGGCTTGTGTTCGTAGAGACGACTCATGATGATCGCTCAGCGATCGCTGTTAAACCACCGGTTCTGAGCACCGGTTCTGAGCACTTTATACTGAAATTTTCTATACAGACATGTTCCTTTGGGTCATAGTCGACACAAAGAAAGTACGACCATTCAAAAAATATTCAAATACGGTTCAGAATCGGATGCAAAAGTACAATCGCTGAGCGATCCTCACGTGAGCTCTAGTACAATTTTGCTTCCGTACCCTGCTGTGCCATGCCATCCATGCATGGAGTTTATATATAAGCTCCATTTGACAGGCGTTTATTTGGAACGGGACGTAACGTAACCTGAGGTAACGTAACGTTCGCCCTTAAGTTTAGATCTGTTAAGGGAATCTATACGCAGAGTAGTGTGTAAAGCCAGCCAAAGTCAGTATGCAATTTGACAGATACGATTGGTTTTAAGCATTTCTTAGCCGTTAGGATAAGCAAGACTTCGAAGCAATTGTCGTCTGTTGCCTGTCTTCTTAGCCGATTTCCACAAGGATTTAGGATCCTTATCTCGTTTAGGTGACTCCACCCGTTCAAACGCTGTAAAGCATTTGCCGAAACATCAACCTTGAAAGAGTATACAGAAAAATGCCATACCTTTGGGTACGCTCTAACAAAGCCTTAGATACTCCGAATGACTGGAACTTCCGTATAAAAAAAAACCATGCATGAGAACTATGAAAACTGTTTTTTTTGTATATCACACGTAATTAACTGCAAAATCGACTAAAAATAAATATTTTCTGAGCTAAAGCATAAGAGCAAATTATTTTCCTTTAGTCTCACAATACGTCAATTGCCCGAAGTTGCTTATGAGATGAGCAACTTCCTGTTCCCGGTCACCAGGTGGACCTGTCACAATGAAATCTTGGAAAATAGTTTTTTGTCAAGCTAGAATTATATTCTATCATCACGAAAAATATTTTTCCGATCACCGGTTTAGGAGCGGGGTCGACAAAGAGGCTTGTATAAAGTTCTCTAGGTTTTTACGTTTCTAATTGTCATATTTAATTCCATACTATGTCACGATTATGAATTTATGTACACTTTTATTTTGTGGGAGGATAACTTAATTGATTGTGATTATATTTATATATTATTCAATAAAACATATATCTTCAACCTTTTATTAACCATCGTGCACTTATTTCTTCTTCACTATTCGAATGAAATTTCACTCCCGTAATCCACAGTAAAAGTGATGACAACCATATCCGTAACCAATAAACTTCAAACTTCCCCCATTACTGGTATTTATAATATCCGTAAGGAATCGCATTGAATACCATACTGAGGTATAAATCTACTAAAGAGCTTTTATCATAGAAATACTGTTTTCAACCAGCTAACATGTGTTCATTATACGAAGCATTATTCCGATAACTATCTAACACAGACCTTGATTCCAGAAGAAGACAGAAAAAAAAAATGAATCTACTTGAAATGTAATCAGTTAATTGAAAAATGGCACGCTTTGAAAAAGCATGTTGAGTTGACGATAGATAGCCGCGTCTAATACACAACACCATCCAGACGATTATTTAATACTAGCGTACATCCGTCATTGATGTTTTGAATTTTTAGGAAAGCCGTCATCATGTTTTAGGAAAAAAATGATTGCTACTACATACTAAACGTTTATTTTTGTTATTTTGATTTCCCGAAGAGTCATTGGATTTTCTTAAATTGAAAGTGGATAGATTTTATCTAATCTCAAAATATGTATACATGTGCAGTGTGTAGGTACATATTTATCCAAAATTAAGTGGATACTCTTTGAATTTACTCACATTTATTACTGCAATTTTTCCACACTAAGAATGTCACTAAAATGCTTAATTTAATCAAAAATCCTTCATCACAAAAATTAATAAGCATAAATGTCATAATTCACCTCTTTCGACGCGAGCTGTTATTAACTACACTAAAATTTACGAGATGATCCTATAATAAAATTCTCGCAATGAAAATTAAATTAAGAATTTTTCAAATATGCATGCCATACAGTGTTTATGTCTGAATAGAAAATACTATTCTCGCTATTAATATGCCAAAATAACTTGCAAATATTTTTGACCGGGTGCGAAATGTATGTGAATATCAAATTGTGAAAATTTTCGGAAAATTTGTATTCGCTGTTTCGAATATGGAATGCAAGAATAAAGAGAATTATTGGAAATGCACACGTTTTGTAGTTTTGATTGCTGAATGAATTCATAAAGGAATTGTGTCAATTATACAGTATATACGTAGAACTGAATCGAGTAAGAATTGAAATGTATGTTATGAAAACTACATGTATCCTATGCGGAATTTATAATGAAATTGTGTACAGTAGTGGAAACCATTTTTTTTGCTTGACTCCTCGTCCTCAGTGAGAGTTTCTATAATGGAATCATTCCAGCAATGAGGTAAGCAGCTTCGTGCGAGGTTGTTCGGAACGAATGTTCTTGTATGGATTCTTGGATATCCGCAATTTATCAATTTTTTTTTTTTTAAATATCTGCATATTTGTGAAAATAATTTTTGGTTTAACTTTGGTTTTTTCATGTGATTTCCATCAAAGAGGCGTAAGAAACAGATTCAATAACTCTTAAAATGAAATAAGTAGAATACTCAAATAAAATGTTTATCGTAACCAACAAACTTTCTTCTAACAAAACTGGAAGTAATCGGATAAGTGCTTTAGATTCCAAAGAGCTTTAAAGTCAAATTTTCGTGATTTCACCCTAAAACCAATTACTACGTATTTCTGAAAATGTTGCCAAGGGTTTAGTGCTGGTACGATTAAAAAAAATGTATGTCTTTCCCTATGTGAAGATTAACCAAGAGGGGTGCGGGTACAGATCTATTTTTGATGCAATATCATCATATTCCTATATCCTTTTCAGTTGTGGCATAACTGCGGACCCTTAGATATGCAGGAGGAGCTTCATATGGTGAGCGGCTCCGGCCAATTCCTATGTTTCTGTACGGGGCGCTACTTTCCCGCATTATCCGAGTAACCACTGCGCCTGAGTGCTTTATTAAAAACTTCAGCGTCTCAGGTTAGTAAATGTAATAGGGTGACAAAAAAACTAATAGTCAATCACCGAAGCAGCACCTCCGAGGCCTCTCCATGATGGACCTCTTTCGTTTTACGAATACTATCATGGTTAAGCGATGGGCCGACAACTCATCCTTGTAAGAAAATTTCGACGTCAAGAAACCTTTAACGAAAGCCTCGGATTGGACGGACATAACTCAACGACGACCTCGCAAACGAACAACGGATTACTCTTTCGGAACCTGGAATGTACGCTCCCTGAATAGGGCAGGGGCCTTAAGGGCCCTCTTGGATCAGGTTGAAAAATATAAGCTGAGCATAGTTGCACTCCAGGAAACAAAATGGCTTGGTAGCGAGATAGACGACCGAAATTCGTACACAATTTTCACAAGTGGAAAACCTTCGGGCCACAGAGAGTTTGGAGTGGCGTTCATCATGGGCGTAGCCAGGATTTCGGCCAGAGGGGGGCAAGCCCAAAATTTTTTCAACATCATGATTTTCTTAGGGGTTGAAATTTCCGCTCGCAGAAATATTGTTAGCAAATTTTAGCGTAGCCTGGCTTGTGGTTGGATTTGTGCAGAGGGTCTTGGATTCCAGACTCACCGTGAACGAATTCATTTTATGGTGTTTTTCGAACTCACGACCTACGTGACGCACTATGATGTAGCTCATATTGTTGCCAAGTATCCATTTATGGGGATAAATAAGATTGCTGGGCGTGCTGTTGATCTCAACAACTCAACAAAACAGCAGTTTAGATCTTGGAAATTGGATGTCACTCACACATCTGCGGCCCTAGTTTATTGCTGGACTGCCACGCATGTTATTTCTTTTTTTTCTAATTTTAGAGTACCTAAAATTTTTAAAATGGAGATGAAAATGATTTTCTTCTGCATTCTGATTACATTCAACTGGCCTCCAATATCTGCCTTTTAGAGCGTAGTTTGTCTATTTTCAGTGCATTTTTTGTATTTCGGACTGCATATTCCATTTGCGAAACCAGTTTGTTTCGTCTGTCACTTCCATCTTAGCAAAGTAGCATCGTAAGAATATTTATAAATCCTTTATTGATTGAAATATGGTTACCGGTTTTAATAAGGTTTCTTCTAAATTTATCAAAGTATCAATGGTTTGAAAGACCCGCTCTGTGGCTCACTTGGTTGAGTCACACTCTACGATGCTAGTAATCTAGAGGTCCGGAGATCGAATCTCGGCGTGGTCCAAAATTTCCGTACATGTGAATGGAAATATATAGTGCTTACAACATTATATTTATACACTCCGAAATGATATGCAATGTAACGTTGACTCGAAATTGCCTATAAACGGTTGAGCTAACGCACCCCACAATGGGCTATACGCTACTGAGACGAAAAAGAAGAACATGAAAGACACTGAAATATGAGACCCGTTCTTACAAATCAATTTTTCTTAATTCAATGTTATTTGGCCTGAAATATAAAACACTAAATTTAAAACTGAGATAAATAAAAACTTAACATTGATATAATTAAAGAAAAATGTGCTGGAATCATAAAACACATATTCTAAACGTACTAGGAAATTGGGATGAATGAGAAGCACTTCACCTATTGCGGTTTTTACAGTGCGGATTGTAGAATTATTTGCAGTAAATTTTGGAATATCTTCTCCCTGAGTTCCCTTGATTAATTCTAATTCTATATACAATTTCGACATTGAGTACCTTGGCGCCGATTTTTATGAGTTCGAAATGCAATTTTCCTAAAATGAGAATTTTGAGCCATTTTCCTGATTTGTCCTAGTAAATATTTTTTCCATAATTTTTGAAAAAATAGGGCCCACATTTCAAAAATAAACATATTTGTTACGAGCTAGTTGTATGGACACAGACTTATCGTCGAATCGACAACCAGCCATAAGAAATACTGGAGTTCTAAAAGTTACACAAAATTCATCCTTCGTCGTTTCGACGACGCCAATTTCCAAAAATCCAACTTACCCTGCTAACTTCGTCTAGCCGTAGTGTACCCGGCAAGTATATAGGCACGGTAAGTGCTGTACGAAAACTCCGCTCCAAATAATGAGAATTGTCACGAAATATGGGATAAATTTGATGATGCGTAGTCGACGAAGCATGACCTTCCAGGGCTATATACCATTTGTCACCCTTTCAGATGAAAATAAGTTCAATTCCACTAACTTCCCGAAGGGACCTAATGGTTGAAATTGTGTACTCCAGCTCAGAAGCCATGAAATGAAACAGGAAATATGGGATCCACGCAGTCACAGTAGCACACTCACAAGTGAAACGTGTGTGCTGGTACGCAGCCTCCGTCAGTTACGAGAGGCCACTCGCTGTCATCTATTTGTATGCGCCTTCTGACTGCAAACTGTCCCGATCATGGCTTCTCTGGCAGCACTTGAAACGGCAGGAAAAGCAACTGCTGCGCCAGCGATTTGTTTACTACATTTTTTTACCATCTTCATCGGCCAGGGGGAGGGGCGACCGCCCCTCCCTGCCCCCCTGGCTACGCCCATGGCGTTCATTGTAAACAATCAACTTAAGCCGCATGTTATCGACTTCAAACCCATAAACGAGCGGCTGTGTGCGATTCGCATTAAAACTCGGTTCTTCAATCTCTGGCTCATAAACGCGCATGCCCCCACCGAAGTCAGTGAAGACGCGGCCAAAGACGAGTTCTACCACCGCCTAGAAAATCTCTTCGACTCACTTCAATCAAACGATGTCAAATTGCTGCTGGGGGACTTCAACGCCAAAGTCGGAAACGAAAGTTGGCATAGGGGGATTACTGGAGGTTACAGCCTCAATGAAGAATGTAACGACAAAGGCCAACGACTAATAGACTTCGCGACCAGCAGAAACATGGTCATTAGCTCAACGTGTTTTCCGCATCGTCGTATTCACAGACAGACCTGGAGATCTCCAGATCAACATACCGTCAACCAAATTGACCACGTCCTTGTCTGCAAGAGATGGGCATCGAGCATGATGGATGTTCGGTCCTATCGTGGAGCAAATATTGACTCTGACCACTATATGGTGAAGGCGACTTATAGGTGCAGAATTTCTTCGGTGCATCATTCGAGACTCAACCCGGCAAACATTTTTGCGGTTGAAAAATGTTCGGAAGATGCCACGGTGGTTGCTTATACGACTGCCCTTAAGGAGAAGCTGACGCCCTTGCTAAATAACATCAGCAACGAAGGCGCCCTTGAGATCTGGGATACACTCAAAGACACCATCAAATGGGGTCGCAGAGGAGGTTGTGTGCTACAAAGCCCGGAGAGCCCGAAATGATTGGTTTGACGAGGCATGTCAAAATTCGGTAGATGCGAAAAACGAAGCATATCGCCAATGGACCGAACGCGCAACTAGAGCCAAAAAACCAAATATGACGAGCTTCGACGATTTTCGAATAGGTTAATTAGGCGTAAGAAACGTAAGCATCTTGACGAGCAGTTGATGCAAAAAAAACCAAAGACTAGCTAGTAGGAACAGTAGACAAGCGTACAAGCGAATTAATTCAATTAAAAGTGGATACCAACCCAGCACCAGCCTCTGTAAGGATAATAAGGATAGCGTTGATAAACGCTGGTCCTCACATTTTGAAGAGCTCCCCAATGTTCAACCGAACAACCCCTCACAAGAAGCTCTGGAGCTGATAGCTGAAGACGCCCACCAGCAGCTAGGCTTTCGGAACTGGAGGACAAGGTCGCGTGACCGCGACAATTGGAGGTTTTCAATCCAGGCGGCCAAGGCCCGACGTCGGGCTATCGTGCCATAAAGAAGAAGATATGCAGGGAGGCCCACGTAAAAGTCTCTGAATGAGCGTTTCAACTTGAGTTCAAAGCAATGGCTGGAATTGTCGCAAAGTAACGGTTTTTGGATTCAGTAAGACCCCGATAATCCGGACCTCTAAAATCCGGAAGTTTGATAATCCGGATTCGGGTTTGTGCCAAATTTTGTTTAAGTTTTTATAAAACTCGACAATTTTATAAAGTTTCAGCTTACAGCTGTATAAACTTAAGATAGGGAAAATTTCGAATTCGAAATCATTAATTGTCGTTAAAATGGTTTTTTTTTATGATTTGAGTATAAATACTGCCCACCAAGGTCTAAATTAGTGGATTTCGAAAATTCGGATAATTCGATAATACGGATAGGGTCCGGTCCCAATCAATCCGGAATATCGGGGCTCTACTGTATTTGAATGACCCCAACCGGGAAAAACAAAGCCATCATAGGCAATTATATTTTACCCTCCATTAGACATAGTCCTTTGATAAAGCGTATATCAAATTTATTTTTCTTTCAGACGGATAATACGTTGTTAGGAGTCCTTTAGATTCAAATTTATTACAATATCATCACTAAAACAAAATATTTCGCTAGATTTCATTCTTTGGTATGGACCAAGAAAGACTATCTCTTTTAATATTTAGTTGAACCGTCAATATCTTTCACGGTCGCAAAAGATACTTCGTAGCTATTCACCAAAATTACTTACTTCTTATAGTCTTCGATTAATTTTTCGGAGAGATGCGATATTTGCAACACTTCCCACGAAAAGCGTCGATGCCACGGGAAACTTTTTCACCGTAGTGTGATTGTCAGTAATTCTTGAAGTCCTTATATGGTTGCCTTTTATATTTCGGGATTAGAGAACGAAAACAAATATTAATCATCGAAAATCGCTTTATTGTTTTTCAAAATATTCCCCATGAAGATCTATACACTTTTGCATGCGTTTGAACCAATTGTCGAAGCACTTTTGCAACTCTGATTGAGGTATCTCCAAAACATGCATTCTGAACGCGGCAACCGCTTCTTCAGGTGTTGAAAAACGTTGACCTCTGAGTTTTTTTTTTTACGTACGGGAATAAAAAGAAGTCATTCGGTGCCAAGTCAGGACTATACGGCGGATGACCCATCAAATCGATGTTTTGGGTGCTCAAAAATGCAGTTGTTTAAGCTGATGTGTAAGAGCTCGCATTGTCGTGGTGATCCGTCTTCGGCGGTTGGTTTTCCTGATTTCTTGGAAGACAACTGGCAAACAAATGGTTGTGTACCACTCAGAAATGACTGTTCTGCGTTGTTCTAGTGGTACGGTTGCGACATGTTCAGTTTTTCCGAAAAAACAGGCGACCATTTGCTTGGAAGTGCTTAGTGCGCAAACAACTTTTGTTGGATTTGGCTCATCTTGAAACACCATTCGACTGCTGTTTACTTTCGGGCCCATACGCGTAAATACACGATTCATCACCTGTCACGAAGTCATAGACGTGTCTCGAAGCACTGCGATGATTTTTTGAGCATTTCTTTCGACCAATCGACACGAGCTTTTTTTGAGCGATTGACAAATTGTGTGGGATCCAACGCGAATAAATTTTTTTGACAGTCAAATGTTCATGCAATATTGAATGTATGCTGGTCCCAATAATTTCTAAGGTTGTCTCAATCTCACGATAGGTCACATGAAGATCTTGCAATATCAGTTCGCGCACAGCATCAATGGTTTCCGGAACAACAACTGATTTTGGACGACCTTCACGAAATTCATCTTGGAGTGAACTAGGACCTCGATTGAATTCAGCTCATCCATGCACTGTTGCTGAGTTAATCCACGTCGAAAGTTGTAAAACATAATTTTCCATTATTTGGCCGAGATGAATCTTTTAAGATACTTTAAAAACACAAATAGCGCTCGTGTATGTCAAAACGTTCTGAGTACGTATAACCTCAAAAATGTCAAACTTTACGATAGAGCTGTCAGTTGCCAGCTGCTTTTTTTTTTGATTGAGCGAATAGTTTGTCCGCTCTGTTTTGAAGTTTGGAGTCCAAACGTCTTTCTTCGGGTCTGGTATGCGTTTTTCGCCTTTGTTGTTTTTGTTTTTAATTGACGTTAGCTGACAGTACCCGTTGTAAAATAATATCAAAAACGATGGGTTACTTATTATTTTGCCCAAGCTGATTTTCCACTTCAAAGTATATACCGGACTGAGAAAATAGAGGAGGATCATCATCGTTTTCGGGTCTCTTGGCATTGTTGTATCCGAATTGTTATAATGACCAGTGTTGCCAACTGAAAATTTGAAAAACGGCTAAATTTAGCCGGAAAACCGGCTATATTTTTTTCAAAAACGGCTAAAAATCCGGCTAAATAAATTTCAGCGAGAAAAACGGCCAAAAACCGGCTAAATAATACAAACCAGTCAAATTACGAAAAAATATACTAAAAAACTGATTTTAATAATTTCTTTTTTCTTTTCTGGAGTACTACCCGTAAGCTAGGCTTTAGGCAGATTTCTTGGTTTAAATATATGCTCCAATCGCTGGCATTACAGTCAAAATTTACTTTGTTCGGAGTTAGATAGCTCAACTAGTCGAAATTGTTGTATAAAAATAACAGGCGCGACAATCCAACATTGGACTAAGGCCGCAGGATGTGTTAGTGACATCCTATTTCCAAGATCTTATCTGCTTTTTTGTTGAGGTAATGAGATCAGCATCACGCTCAGCAGTGTTATTTATCCCTATAAATGGGTACTCGTTTAACATCTGAGTGAGATCATAGTCCGTCACAAGCTCGTGAGTTCGAAAAACACCATGGCTCACGGTGAGATTCGAATTCATGACCCTGTGCACCGAAGGTGCGCGCACTAACCGCTAGACCAGCCAGACTATAAAAAATTGTTGTATACAAGTACAATTTCTCGGTCAAGTCCATAACCACATTAGGTTCGAAATTGTTTAACATAAAATTCCTAAAAGGAACGTCCAATGTATAACTATGGGCAAGGGCAACCGCATTTACATAAGGTGTGTTTTTTTGGTTATCCCGTGCAGGTTTGGATAACGAAACTTCATATAAAAAAAATGACAGGTGCGTCAGCTGTCATTTTTTTTATATGGAGTTTCGTTACCCAAACCTTCACGGGATAACCAAAAAAACACACCAATATTTATGGATATCTTACCATCATCGCACCTAAACAATCTTATATTTTGATTAAATGTTAATCATTTTAGGCCCAAGTCACATATCCAAATTATCATGACGATAATCCATCATGATGATTAATTTTAAAAATTGGAGTGACACATATGCTTTCGTCATTAGAATTCGTCATTTACTTTTGACGTTTGTGTAAACGGTGAAAATGTCCCTCACAATTGCGATATTTTGATGATTATTCAATTCAATAATTTGAGGACACACTTTTCTTAAAGAATTTGAATAGAAATGTGTGAAGATTGATAACAAATTTAATATTTTTGAAAACATTCTTGTTATTAAATTTTACAAAAGATAACGTCCCCAGTTATTTTTGAGCAAATGCTGTTCCAAATGCATAATTTGGAACTCGTGCTAATGATGATAAATTTGCGTCATTCGAAAATATGTGCTCTAAAGATACGAAATAATTTTTCCAAAATAATTAGCTTGGCCGGGAAATGGTATAGATTTTTGATAAATTTGTTGCTACAAACCCAACAACCAAATGTAATGCATCTACGAAAATGTGTAGTTTCTATGAATCGTTAGACGTTGTGCAAGTAGCTTTCCCAGTAAACCACAAAAATTAGATTTAAGTAAGTACGTATTTCGGGAGCAACTTACCCCCTTCTTCAGCACTTAGCTTTTGTGCTGAAGAAGGGGGTAAGTTGCTCCCGAAATATATATACACTTAAATTTAGTCTTTGTTGTTTTACTGAGCAAGGTCCATCTAGATTGATCGCCAAATGGTGTCACGTGCAACCAAATGGTTGTTGTCATTGAAACTTTTGTTCATTCTTTTGGTGAAATTGAATAATTCTTGAATGGCCGTGTAAGAATTCAAACGCGCAGAGTCCGATTTTGATAATTAAAGCCTAGCTCTTAAATTTGAAAAAAAAAAATCAACAAAATGAAATTTTGGTTATGTCATTTTCTGTCTCCATTTGGTTGCTAGTGTAGATGCTAAGTAGCAACCAAATGGCTGTTCGTGATGCCAGTTTTTGGACGCGCAACCATTTGGCGATCAATCTAGATGGACCTTTATTGTTGAACACTACAAAGTTCCGGCGATGTTATCAATATCTATGAATCGCGCTAAAAGGTTTTCAACCTTGTACTCAATCTGGCATGATTACGTTATCTGTGGCAAAGAATTGACCCCCATGCTCCGAGAATTGCTCAACAAAGAATTTTATCTAAGAAACTGTCTTCCATTTTGCAAATTATTAGTAAATTACATGCTTAGACGAGGTAGTAATATCGTTAGTTTACATGAAACCCATTGCCCTAAATTTATTGAAAAAAGGCAAATCTCCAAATTTTTCCCAGGAGTCATAAATGCAAGTTTTCCTCTAGGTGGACATAATAGGTACTTACCCTAATGCACGATAATAAGTGTATGTTGAAATAATTTCACGGCGATTAATTATTTTGTTTGTGAATATTGAAAAATTGATTCTAGTTTCAAAGTAAAAAATGCATAAAATAATTTTAGCCGGAAAAACGGCCGGAGAAAATCAATTCCGGCTAAAAATCCGGCCGGCCGGAATTATAAATTTCTTCCGGCTAAACAGCACGGTTTCCGGCTAAATTTGGCCGGAAAACGGCTAAATTGGCAACACTGATAATGACTATCAATTTCGAACGTTACAATATTACAAATGCAATCAAAATCAGGAATACCATGGTACAACAGAGGTGTACATATTTTTTGCATATATGTATGCGTACCTTCTCCAATTGCTTTTAGATCTCACTCGACGACTAGCGTTAGTTCCAATAGTTGTTGCTGTTAGGCCTTTAGTGTATAACCCCGATGCCTCTTCTGTCTTTTGATGTTGATGTTGTCTGTCTCCATTTGGTTGCTAGTGTAGATGCTAAGTAGCAACCAAATGGCTGTTCGTGATGCCAGTTTTTGGACGCGCAACCATTTGGCGATCAATCTAGATGGACCTTTATTGTTGAACACTACAAAGTTCCGGCGATGTTATCAATATCTATGAATCGCGCTAAAAGGTTTTCAACCTTGTACTCAATCTGGCATGATTACGTTATCTGTGGCAAAGAATTGACCCCCATGCTCCGAGAATTGCTCAACAAAGAATTTTATCTAAGAAACTGTCTTCCATTTTGCAAATTATTAGTAAATTACATGCTTAGACGAGGTAGTAATATCGTTAGTTTACATGAAACCCATTGCCCTAAATTTATTGAAAAAAGGCAAATCTCCAAATTTTTCCCAGGAGTCATAAATGCAAGTTTTCCTCTAGGTGGACATAATAGGTACTTACCCTAATGCACGATAATAAGTGTATGTTGAAATAATTTCACGGCGATTAATTATTTTGTTTGTGAATATTGAAAAATTGATTCTAGTTTCAAAGTAAAAAATGCATAAAATAATTTTAGCCGGAAAAACGGCCGGAGAAAATCAATTCCGGCTAAAAATCCGGCCGGCCGGAATTATAAATTTCTTCCGGCTAAACAGCACGGTTTCCGGCTAAATTTGGCCGGAAAACGGCTAAATTGGCAACACTGATAATGACTATCAATTTCGAACGTTACAATATTACAAATGCAATCAAAATCAGGAATACCATGGTACAACAGAGGTGTACATATTTTTTGCATATATGTATGCGTACCTTCTCCAATTGCTTTTAGATCTCACTCGACGACTAGCGTTAGTTCCAATAGTTGTTGCTGTTAGGCCTTTAGTGTATAACCCCGATGCCTCTTCTGTCTTTTGATGTTGATGTTGTCAGAGTTTGAAAGGAGGTGGGCGTGGGAGGTATTTCCAGTTAGGGTTGCGCCGGTAGAAACTGATTCACAGAAAATTGCAATTTTGTCGTTCGGCTACATTCCACTTTATACTCATTATAGTATTGTGACGCCTTCGAAGAGGCTGAGTATGGGTTTTCAAGCGATGTTGTTCTACTAAAATCGATTTGACTAACAAATGTTAAACTAAATTTATTTATCCAAGAAAATCTTTCAAGATAACCAAAATATTTGACTTGTTCACTGCTTGACAGTCTCCGAAAACTGCTGATAAAATGAGTTTCAACCCAATTAGGTGATCCTAACTTTATAGTAAATACACAAACTGTGTAATATAAAGATTTGTCAAAATTCGGAGCAATTAAAGTATTTTTCAGGGCAAATTTGGTGTGCATTTTTACTGACACTAAATATTATTATCATACGACGATTCATCTGCAACATCGAAAGAGTAAATAAACGCCAAACTTCGCATTTTGAAGAGCTCCTAAATGTCCAATCGAACACCCCCACCGAAGTAGCTCTGAAGGAGATGACTGATTTAGACACTTAAATCTTGCCCCCAACAGCAGAATAAGTTGATTTTGTCATGCAGTTTGGCTGAACTGCTGAAGCACGGTGGAAAAATCCCTGTCAAGGCTATACACTAAAGCTACCAGACGTACAGCATTTAGACCTGCCGTACAGCATCTAAATACCGCAAAATGTACAGAATTTTGTGCATTTTTCAAGACGCTCCATCCATGTACTTCAAATAATAATCAAAACAGATTGATAGAATTGAACGCGCTCGCTGCTTGTCCCTAGCACGTACGATAACTCACATTCATGCGATAGAATCAGGGTCGGCCCTTAGAGCGGATCCACCACTGAAAACATTTTGGAAAACGTAAACCATTCTTGTCTTGGTTTATTTACTTATTCTTCTTCTGACGACGGAGAGCTCGCTGGGAGAACTCCGTAGGTGAAGACCAGCTGCTGGGCTTCCGAAACTGAATGACAAGGTCACGTAACTGCGAGAATTGGAGGTCAACGATTCAGGTCCAGCAAAAGCCCGACGTCAGGCTATCGTGCCACATTGATGATGATGGCTGATAACTATCGACCTCTTCCTTGATCACTGTGTCCCGTGTGATATGTAGCATTTCAGTGAAGTTCACTCTTATATGGCTTCAACACCTATTGCGGAAGTGTCTACGATCCTCAGCCTCCTGCTATCTGCTGGGCACTCCACACAATGTGTGCTGCCGTCTCAGCCTTTTCCAGACATAATCTGCATAGAGCATCCTCTACGATTTTCATGTTAGTAAGGTGCGCTTTGAAATTATCATGGCAGTTATTCAACTTAGGGTACTCTGTGTATATAGCTGAGTACCTTTTTGGGTTTCCTCCCTAGTAAACTGGTAATTCCATTTCGAGCCTGGAGTGAATCCAGCTGCATATCCTGGCCCCAATTGCCAATAGACTAGATGAAAAATAAGTTAGCACTAGAGAGGCGCTCCAAATTTGCAAGAGAGTAGGCCCCAATCAGGGCCGGTCCAGGGTCCGTTTGCGCTCCAGGCGGGAAGTATTTTGGCGCCCCTCCCAAATAATAGACAAATTGACAGTTTTTGAAAATGTATTTTTCTTGCTTTAATTGCAGCAAATTCTCTTATAATTATTGATGTATCATGCGATTTTAACATGTTTTTTTCAATTGAAATCATTGCTAGCTCACATAATCGCTCCTGAGATATTGACGATCTCCAATAAGTTCTTATTAAGTTTTAAGTTTTAATTCCGAAAAACTTCTTTCTCCACTCCGGAAATCGGCAAAGTTAACAATATTCGCAAAGCATTGAATACATTCGGAAAAACATCAGTCAAGCAGTGGCGTGCAGTGACATTTATCAATGGGGCGGAAAGATAGTAACACAAATGTACATACATAAAACATTGTTATAAGGAACATAATGGTTTTAATAAAATAGTTTATCTTACTATATAGCAAAGGATAAAAACTGCTTGCAAGATTCGTTCAATGATCGAATAATCTCTGCTATCTAGCTTCCTTGTTTCTGCGATGTAACCCAATTTCATTACACTAATGAAACGTGCTCTGGTGCTCTGTGGCCGTGATCGTTCCACTCTGTGAAATAGACACTCATAGAGAAACGAGTTTCCAAACTCGGCACGACTCGTCGCAAGTTTATTATTCAAAAGAAGATAAGAAATATTCTTATCGTAGAATAATAAACAAACAATGCGACTAGGAAGTGGTATGGCCTCTCTCTCTGGAACCAATATTTTCTAAGCGCAGTCTTTTTCTGAGATAGCTAAACCTTTTTTTTTAATTCTAAAAGTTGAATTTTTAGTTCAAAATGTTATACTGGAAATATTATATTTGCGAAATAAACTAAGCTCAAAGTCTAACCAAATACTGCTACAGACCTAATTTTCACAGTAAAACGTCCTATTCTAATATTTATCACTGAACCCTGAGCGTACAGAAACTGATGATAACGAAATCACTTACAGATGCGTTCACTCGATTCTAGCACAACCGATTCCCTTCATCATTTTTCTCCTTTTTTATTCTTTCGTTCTCCATACCAACATGTTAGATGAGCTTTGCACGCCAGATTTTCTTTTCTATCTTCATTCATGCTTGCACAGCTCAGAGAATTTGACTTGGATGCGTTTCGTCTAGGGGACTGGTCTACGCATCCATGGTAACAGTCTTTGGCACGAAATACTTAAAAGTTGGTAGGACAAAAATAACAGGGTGTCCCGGACATTTGAAAATTTGTTCACTAAATAACTCGCGAACGGCTTAACGGATCGTCATGAAATTTGGTAGGAATGTGTAGAATGGTAACAGTCTTTGGCATTAAATACTTAAAAATTGGTATGGCCAAGATAAAAGGGTGTCCCGGACATTTACAAATTTGTTAACTAACCGATCGTTATGAAATTTGGTAGGAATGTGTAGAATCGTAACAGTCTTTAGCACGAAATACTTAGACGTTGGTAGGACAAAGCAAATAGGGTGTCCCGGAGATTTAAAAAGTCGACTTTTTTAGTTTTTATCAAATCAAAGAACTCGATGGTTACATTTCATATCAGTCGCTTTTTTCCAGTTTGGAGTCATGGTAGCGGCGTTACAGCTAATAAATTCAGTTAATATGTGGAGCCATGATACATAGTAAATCTATTTTTTGATTGGTCTAACTAAAAAGTGGAACGCGTTTATTTATACCAACCCAAAAATAGATTTACGAAAAGCATTTCATTAACATTGTGCATAATTCTTATTTATTACCTATAAAATATATGTGCAAAATTATTCACTATGTATGTATCCAAAATCTAAAAAACCCTCGTATTGCGGGCGCAGCCCTCTGTACGCCGGTATTTTTTAATAATCGTTAAAGACCGAAAAATACCCAAATTCCCCCCTTGTTTCCATGGTGCGGATCCCCCTATTGGTCAGGACTTTTTCGCCCATAGGCCATAATCAATGGGCCGCTTCCAACAGCCCTGCAAAATTCCATTTTCCTTCCCAATCTCAATGAAAATGTGCTTGTGCTTTAAATCAACATTGCTAGTCGCTAAAATGTTGGCTGACTGACTCGTTGTGTTATGCTATTGTCTGAGTCAATACCTCGAGAATTTCCCGACCGATTTCAATCTTTGTCTGAATTTTCCGACGTCTTCTTTACGCCATAGCGTAACGCTCCCGAGAAAACCAATTCAATTTCTGCGAATTAGTGAGCTAAATAACGCCAACAATTTTTTCCTCAAGTTCACAAAGCACAATCGCCGACATCAGAACTCAGAACGCGCCGGCCATCGATTTTCAGCCAGTTGATTTTGAGACACTAAAGTGTTCAGTCAGATACAAAACCTACTCGATCCTCGCGAAAATCTGGTAAGAAAAGTTTCCACTTTTCTCTTCCACACTTGTATACATCACGAGGCGACGACGACGTCCACGCATTTTTGTCGAATATATTCATTGTACGTGAAATATAAATTACTCTATATTTACACACTCATTCCGCGGAAAAGTGTGCAGAACCACGCGAGATACATTTTATTCGCGGGTAATACTTCTTGTGAGAACAGGCCGGGCGCCACGCAGAATTTATACATATTTACAGACCGTTTTTACACAACCAGCTGTTTTGTGCGTAAACATAAACACACTTTAGTTGCAATCAATTGTTCGACGGGTGTAGACACTGGGACTATAGAAAAGTTAAAGTGACTTACAAGTTTCATTGAAAAGAAAGTGAAAAAGGACTTTCAAGTAGTGATGATGCAAGTATTAAGTGGTGATAGCGGTTCAAAAGAGATACTCGAGGCCGAGCCTGCCATTCAGGATGGAGGAAAGTCAACGGAAATTCGTGATTTGCTGAATGTTCATGAGAATGCCACAAACGTATGTGACGAACAGGAAAGGTAAATTTCTCCTCCTTTTTATTGTGTTTACTTTTTGCGGAAAATAGCAAGCAAACAAATAAAAATCGATAATAATTAGCTACGATAGAGGGAATGTCCATTGTCCAATCGATTCTTTGGTGATTTAGCTAATGACAGTGGACGTTAAAGTTTAATACTTTTGCAGTTTTGTTGGCTTATGCATGTTTCTAGTTCTACTCTTGTTATTATAAAATACAAAATTAGTGAAGTATAAAACTCTGCGACTTTGTAAAACATTGAAAACCAATAAAAATCCTTTCTCGAAACTAGCTCAAATATGTCTCGACATCGACAAATTCTAGACATTCTCGACGACGCCGGAGCTAGTGCATCGCTAAATTTACATTACATACTTTGGAATTTCTATTGAAAATACATATAGCCGAACTACAGTATGCTTTCACAAACAACCAAATGTTTACATTGCCTCCATATACGAAATATCAAATGGTTGCAATATGCAATTAATCTTAATGTATAGGCTCCTGCAGTGCAACTTGACAATTTTGCAAATAACCAGAAAACATAAAATGCGATACTATCCATTTATCTTTAAACTTTACACGAAATTCGCTATTCGTATACTCGCCAAACTGAAAAGCGAAAGTGTTTACATTGCACGTAAGATTCAATCATCACACATTCCTTTCCGCTTTGGGATTAATAATAATTTTAGGCTGTTGGCAATTTGGTATTCTCGCATATTTTTCTTCTGCGTGTCTATGATGGACTAATATAAGACGCCAAGAATCTTATAGGAGCCATATAGCTGAGAACTTTTCATGTAATCCCTCTCTCTATCTATAGGATTGTCGCGTCGCGTTTCGTATCAAAATTAGCTCAAAATTCCTTTCCTTAGTCCACCTTTGCTTATGTGAATTCATTTGAATTCGTGCCAAGAATGCGTTTTAAGAGGAATTTGGCGCACAAATGTTTTAAGGGAGTGTCGGGTTTGAGTAGAATAAGGGCGAAATTCGCTGTTTGAAGACGAATCGGATTCTGCAAAAAAAAATTAATTTATATGTACACATTAATATTTATTTGAAAGGAAAGTATCTACTCCAATTTTGTAAAAAAAAAAATCTTTGCGGCTATACACCTGGTATAACAAAAGACGCCAGATAACGGCTAACCACTCCACAGACTATTTTTGCTATGAATTCAGGATCCGCCGAGCGCGGAAGCATTGAACCGCTAATTGTGACCTGCAAATTGGTAATTAGAGCGGATTCAGAGCGCACGACCAACGCATGATCTAGGCAAAATTAGATTTTATCCGCTCCGCCATGCTATTGTCATTGGACCGGATACATATTCGCCGTGTGGTGGGGGTTATAACAGGTAATTGTCCTATCGGGGAACTTGCCAGGAGACTCAAAATGCCTCACAACGACGACTGCAGAAGCTGTGAGGATGAAGACGAAGAGGAGAGGGTACATCACTTTCTCTGTCATTGCACCGGCTTTAGCTCTAGGTACTTTTACGATCTGGATGATCTTAGAGATCTGTATAATTTTGAAGCTACTTTTCTTTGGCGGTACCACAATGGTCTAAGTGCGCTGAGTTTCAATTCCTGGCAGCCACATCACCTAGCCTAACCTTAGCATTTGCGAAAATGCAAGTGTTTTTCACTTGTAGCTATTATTGTTGCTGTATCACTTTTAGGTGTATTTTCATAAAATTTGCTTCTTATTTGGTGACATTCAAAACAAGACTAAAGATTTGTAGAGACTCATGTGATAATCGCTCATCGATCGCAAATAAACAATCGATTCTGAGCACTATATGGGTATATTTTCTATTCAGACATGTTCCGTTAGGTCGTACAGTGGTGGAAATTGGAATAGGTTCACCCAAAAAAGGTTTATTCTACGGAAATTGAAACCATGAATAAAAAAGTCATTTGGTGTGAAACACAAGTATTAAATAAGTTTATTATGATTCGTTATTAAACTAACAATTAATAGTTTAATTAATAAATTCTTTACAAAAAAGCAAATTTTAGGGTGGAAACTAGAATAGGTTCACTAAATAAAATACATGTGTTCATCAATGACATTAAGATAAATCCTTCCTTGCAGTAACTAATTGAATCACTCCGTTTCTGCATCAATTCGTGAATTCGATTAGACATCGAGTGACTAGTACCTATCCTCCATAGATTCTCAACTGGGTTGAGGTCAGGGCTTCTGGCCGGCCAATCCAAAATCGGTACTTCCTTTCTTTGAAACCATTCCTTAACCACCCTGGCAGTGTGAATGGCCGCGTTGTTTTGCCGGAAAATGAAATTTGGTCCAATAATATTTTCTGCGGCATCAACCATCACATTTTCCAGCAGATCGATATATCGTTCAGAACTTATTCGACCATTTAAAAATGGGATCGGGGTCCTACCAGTCGCGGACAACCCATCCCAAACCATCACACTACCACCACCGGAATGACAGCTCATTCTCATTGCAATCTGCTTCTTCTTGCGTAAATCGCGCCAATAATACTGACATCCATCAGGTCCATCCAAATTAAACTTAAACCATTAGTGGAGATTTACATAACCGTTCGGAGTATCGCAAGTGTTTCGAGATGCTTAAAATTTGTCGAATACGCCGAGTTGTCAATGGGACATTTAGATTAGCCTTTATCTGGAATGAATTCATACCATTGCAGCTCGCTTTTCGTAAAATTGCTCAAACAGTCCGATCATTCACTTTGCGATTCAGCCCATATTTACCTCTGTTTCCATAATTATTTCCTAAATTGACAAAATTATTAATAAAATTTACGGAACGACGGATTCTCCTCGCAATTAATTTCCTTGAATTTCCTTGAATACGTTAATTTTCGCAATTTCTTCTGCAGATAAACGCCTTCTTCTTCTCATCTCCTAAAAAAGTCATTAATTGTAATGCAAGCGCCGCTTAATTTTTCCAATTAGAATCCTAACATTACCTTCTTTCGTTTTTGTCCCAAATTTATCAAAACTTCTATTTTCATTAGATTCAAAAACTACAACACTTCACATGAACGTATTCTAATTTCCGGCTATTGATGGTTGGCTTCAAACGCTAAAGTTCAAATGAATTGATCGAACTGACGAGTAAATTCAATAAAATTCAAAAAATATGCAAATAGGGCTTGGAATTGGATGCTACACTTTGATCGCTGAGCGATCATCAAATGAGTCGTCTTTACAAATCAGGACATTGTGCGTCTTGACAGGACAGCATGTTAGGGTCGAAAAAAGACAGACATAATGGTTAAGTGCAAAATTAACACCTGGAGGCGTTTCGTCGTGAGATCATCATTGAACCCTTGAAGACTGGCTTACATAGTATGTAGTAAGAAAAATTAAAACGAGACCGAGTTCTAATCGTGCGAATAGCACGATGAGTGTATACACCCATGTACAGACCTAGAAGGCACGCAAAATCCAAAATATTTTCATATTTTTTTGTGGGGGAGAAAGGGGTAGATGGGTCGGACCTGACACATCTTTCTTACCTTGTCAAGGCATCCAACGGCTACCATTTGATACTAAATTGAAGTTTTTCGTGACATTCTATCAAAAGATATGGCTGAATATAACTTTGTAGGGGAAGTAGGGGTAGGGGTAGTCGGACCTACTCCACTTTCCATCAACTCAAAGTATATGTCAGAATGAGATATTGATCCAAGATTTTAGCAAAACAAACATTTGACCAAAATTTCAAACCGCTAGCTTCATTATTTCGCGAGTTATCGTGCTAACAGACAGATCGTGTGTCTGGCAGACATGGCTCATTCGAATCAAGGACCGACCCTGATCATTTATATTGTATATACTTTGCCATACTTCCGGACGCTCCTTTGAGGTGTTACATACAATTGGCGTAACAAAAACAATATACCCCATACCATCTTATGGGTATAGGGTATAAAAAAAGTTGTCCGCCATTGTAGTTAATTGAAATATTACTCACACATGGAATGGAGCTACTTCAGCTCTGCTGGACATTGCCTGCAGCTGAGCCTTTCGATCGTGACATATCTTGTGAAATAGGAGAAATTCTACCTCTTGAGACTTGGGAAATCGAAAGCAGTATACCGTAGCACGGCTGACAAGCAGAAAAGCACGAGGATTGGATGGAATGACCGGTCAAATGTATAAGCGCATTTGAAACTTCATTCCAGGCTCTATCAGCAGCCTACTAAGCGTCTTTTCGTGGAGCGGTATGGTCATACTGTTGAAAGGCTCTGACAAGATTCAGACTGATACTCGATCTTATCGTGGCATCAGTTTTTTCCTGTTCTTGGAAAAGTACTGAAAAAGATTTTTGTTCAGAGGACAAGAGAAACGCCCTGGTGCTCAGCTGCCAAACAGTATGGTTTTACACCCGGAAAATCTACTGAGGATGCGTGGGTTTTTGTTGAAAGGGTTGTATCTGACAGCAGCGTCAAAGTTGCTCTTGGAATAATAATACATTTCAACGTTAATTGTGATCACCTGCTGTGGGATGCAATCCTGCATAAGCTTGGAGCAGTTGGGTGTCTAGAAATTGCTTTAAGTCTCTCTTTTCCATGGTGTGAATGAAGCGGTTTGTGAAATGTGCATGGGGTGGTTGTCGATTTTCTCATCCTTATGGTATGAAGCTCTCGTCGTGGGCTATAGAAAAAAAGGAAACTACTTATACACTTATCTGCAGGGTTAATGATTCGGGTTCCCCAGTGGGGATGACTACACTCGGTAGTCATCAACGCACCATGCTCCACTAGGAGTAACGGTAATTAACAGAGACTGGGGATAAAAGACTGTTACAATGCTGCTTAAGGGCAAATATTGTCACATAGGCAGACATAACCTATGTCCTGAGCGCACCACACATTTTGAACCGTCAGTGAACCATTTAATATTTCAATGGAAATTTCGGCTGCATGAGAGCTCCTTTGCGATGTGACTGGAAGGCATTTTTCTGACAGTGGTGCTGTTAAGGCGTCTTAACAGCGCAAAGCTAATTTTGAAGATAATCAAAAGGTACGTATAGTCAATAGCTCCAGAGTCCAGACCTTTCTGAAGAAGAATGAGAACGGAAAACCATTGCCATAGTAATATGCTATGTGCTATATGGTTCCCTTTCAGAATTATCACCATATAAAGGCTAGAATTCGGGTTTCGTCACACTAATGGACGTTTCCGTATTCATTCTAAAAAAATAAATAAACAAAGAATTAGAAAAAAATTGGGATTGTGGCGCATAGTCGTGAATAATAGTAAAACTCATACTTCTGAAGAAGAGCTGGGAAGACCGCGTCAGTGCTAGCAAATTTAAATATTTCAAACGAGTCTATGGCCCATTTTATTATATCCTGAATATACTTCTTGCTGCTCTCCAATATGAAGAATTAGATCTGTATAGATTGTTTTCAGTTGAAGTGCCAGTATTCCTTAGTACTCGTACATTGTACATATATGTCATCCCGGAAAGGAAACGATTGGACAAGCAGTATTAATCCTATTGCTAGTGGATGACTTATTTGTAGATAGATAGATAGATAGATAAATGTTTTATTTAATGCTTGTCATTCGATTCATATAAATAAATTTTATAAAACAATTTTATTTGTATAAATTTTTATTTGTATAAATGTTAGTGGCAGGCATTGACGTTATCCCCCGGAGAAAAATTCCCAATTCAAATTAAAAGGCGAACTTCAGAAAAGCAGAAAAATGTAAAACCCCGCACTGGTCAAAATTATCAGTTTCATTTTTCTGATTCTTTTTCTGGTACCCAAAACCTTCTCTGACATACTTTTCCCCCATTCCATGTTATTATAACATTTGAATTGGTAGAATTTCTCTCTTTTCCAAGCCGAACGCAAAGCTCCGTCTCTACCCTATATTGAATATCTTCACAGATAATCATCACACACTTCTAACATGTTATGTAGCATGTGTTTAAGATACGCGCAGATCTTAATGATTATGCTTTTCTTGTCCATCAAACAAAATTGCATTTTGGCTTATAAATAAAAGCGAAAATTCAACAATGTAATTTAATTACATATATTAAAAATAGTTCATATTTATCCGACAACGAGTGGCCTTAACCAGCGACCAGGATTTATAAGAAAAAGACTAAAATAAAAATGCCTTAAATTCTAAAAAAATAATACTTGTTTATAAAATAAAAAAACATCGTATTTAAAATAGAAATCTATTTATAGGTACTTAGGTAGATTGTACGTTTTGTATGTACATTTTTAGACATTTTTTGTTTTATTGATAGACCAATTAAGTATAGGAATGAGGGCATGCCAATTGTTTTATTTTGGGATACCTATGAGAACATTTTCTTCGTCTTGCAATAAAATAGGACAAATAAATTCAGGTGACATGATTTTTTAACAAGATAAAATTATCACAATCAGGAAGAGAATTTTTTATTGGATAGCTAAGTGATCATGTATATTTTGAATAGCTATGCTGCCAACAAGAGATTAGTTTTTCGTGTATGATTATTATGTTAATAACCTCCCGCCAAAATAATGATGACACTTTAGGTAAACAATCATTGACACAAAAATGTGTCCCCTTTTATAAAAATCAGTTTCAATTGCTTATTTTCATGGTTTTGTTTTGATATTATATAATGTATTGATATGCAAAAGCATACACAAGTGACACATTTTTCAGATTTATTGGAATTTCTACAAGAAGAAAGATATCCTTCAAAATGTAGACAAAACAATTGAAATTTTGTCACAATAATTCCAAGAATTTATAGGATTGCTCATAGATGGTGACTGATGATCCAGTATCCAGTTTATTGGAAGTAGAACTTGATCAGAACTTGGTAAACATTGTAGGAATTTTACGGTTTTATTTCGCAAACGTCAAAAATAAAACATTTTAAAAATAGTCCACAAACAAAACATTTCTATTAAGAATATATTTTAGTACGAATACTCGTATCTCGTACATAACATATACTGCAAAATATTGGAAATATGGGCAAATAGTTTTTTCTTTCTAAGTATTCTAGTGGTATTTTAGTACACTAGATTGCTTTATTTTTAGTTCGTCTAGGGTATTTGCAATTTATTCTGAGGAATGTGGAATGTATTGTAAAAACTATTTAAAGAAAGTAGATTAAACATATTTTTTCATTTTTCTTGAATTTCTTGGTCATGCCTGATTCAGTTCAGTAGCATTGTGAAAATAATTTAAAATTCCATTTTTTGGAAAAATAAATAAGGAAACACTTACAATTTTGTACTTTTCAGTTGTTTTTGTCGTTAATCCGTACCTACGTACCTACAATGTTTTTTTTTCACTGACAGCAATTGGATGCGAAGCTTATATCGAGTGCGCCCAAAATTGGCATATCCTTCTTTTTCTTTCGGGCGAACTTCCCATATTTCCCGCTCGTGAAAGTTCACCCTATGAGAACGGAATGTCGGGTTTGTATGGCAGTCCCATGAACCCATCGTCCGATTTTGGGATTCAATCATGCAAACAGGCTGCACAGAAAAAAGCATATACGCAAATTCCAGACCGATAGTTTTGTGGTTGGCTTCGTAAACATCGACTCCCTGTGGTCATACTGATCAAAAATTATGTAATTTACTCTTAGTGGAAATTGAATCACTCTAAATTCGAGAGAATTTCCAATCTCCAAATTTTAATATTATAATTGAGGCGGTGCGCGGCAAAACTCGCTCCCTCCATTTTTCGTAATTTTTCAGAAACTGAAAAAAACGTTAGCAAGATGAAAAAGTATTGTACCATATTTGTTTTGCAATTAAGCGAAAGCTATATGCACTAAGATTGATTTGTAAAACAGAAAAGTCAAAAGTGATATTTAATAATAATTTTGGCGTCAATTTCGAATTATAAATTGGAACGAACGAGTTTTGATGAGTCCTGGTGGAACATCATGGCTTTTTACCAAGTTGGTGGTGTATTTAGTCCAATTTGGTCCAAGAAAGTGTCTAAGGATGAAAGCAATAAGCTCTAACCTAATAATATTAATGATAATGCAATAATTTCCATTTTTGGTAATACGAATTTTTACTGAAAAGAGACAGACAGCGGACTCATCACGCTATGGCAAGAAAAGAGTTTTGATCAAAATGGATGGAAGGAAAGGGTTTTGATGGGTACCATTACCTGGAAGAAGTATGTTTCGCAACGAACTGCAAATTTCAAAGCCTTGAAAAATACGAAAGAAATGTGTTTTGATAAAAACTGATCTCACTACTGTGTAGAGCAGGAACAATACTTTCGAATGCAATTCATAACTCAATTTCGTAAAAAAGTGGAAGAAGCGAGTTTTGCCGCGCACCGCCTCAATCTATCTATATATACAGGGTGTCCGGAAACTGCCGCATAAACGCACCGGATTATGATTCCTCAGTTGATTTCCAGCAAAAAAGTTGTACGGAACATACCCCTTCAGCTTAACCCTTTAGCTGCCACAGGCATTTAAAGATTTTTGAAAAAATCATTTTCTTGCACGACTTAAAGCCTAATATCTCCAAAGCTAGAACAGCTAGAGTAGTGAAATAAAATGATTATTACAGCCAACAAATTTACCTGTAAAATAAAACTAACCACACTAAAATCGGATAAGAGGTTTGGTTTTTACAGAGCTTCAAAGTCAAATTTGCGTGATTTGACCCAAAAACAATCTTTTTTTCCATCTCAACTTTCTCCAACTTCTGCCAAGGTGAGGTGCTTGTACGATTCTTTTAAAAATTGGCGCATAGTCTTACAATCATATCTTTCTTACATCATTTTATTCTAGCTCCATTATTTACAGTTTTTATACGTTAAGTGTAGAAAACTAGGGTTAATTTTAGCTCGAATTCAATACAATTCAATTCACACTGCCCCTAAAGATCTGCAATTGGTAAAATTTATTCAAAGTATTTCGAAATCGAGCCAAAATTAACCCTAGTTTTCTGCACTTAAGGTACTAAAACTGTTAGAAATAATGGAGCTAGAATAAAATGATGTAAGAAAGATATGATCGTAAGACTTTGCGCCAATTTTTATAAACCTACTCGATTCATACGC
Source organism: Microchrysa polita (assembly GCA_949715475.1). Taxonomy (NCBI): domain Eukaryota; kingdom Metazoa; phylum Arthropoda; class Insecta; order Diptera; family Stratiomyidae; genus Microchrysa; species Microchrysa polita. The sequence goes on from OX454416.1 coordinate 48,923,491, forward strand.
TTTAAATTTTTATACGTGTACTAAATGAAATCGAACCGGCTTAAGGATATGATCTTTTCGAAACGGCTGGACCGATTTTTATGAAATTTTGTATATATCCTTGCTAGGTATGGTAATCCGTCGTAAATTATATTTCATGCCCCGAAGTGCCTGCTCTCCTCTTCTTTTTATCGTTATTTTACTATTTTGTACAGTAAGTGATTAAACCTATTCGATTCATACGCTTTAAATTTTTATACGTGTACTAAATGAAATCGAACCGGCTTAAGGATAGGATCCTTCCTCTAATATATAAAATTCTCCTCAAAAAGTTTGTTTTACAAACTCCTTCGAAACGGCTGGACCGATTTTTATGAAATTTTGTATATATCCTTGCTAGGTATGGTAATCGGTCGTAAACTATATTTCATGCCCCGAAGTGCCCTCCTCTTCTTTTTATCGTTATTTTACTATTTTGTACAGTAAGTGACTAAGCCTACTCGATTCATTCGCTTTAAATTTTAAATGAAATCGAACCGGCTTAAGGATATGATAGAAATATGATGATATGACATAGTACAATGGACCCATAATCTTCTATCTATCTATCTTCTATCTATATATATAAAAATGAATGTGTATTTGTGTCTGTTACCATAGTAAACGTCTAAACCACTGGACCGATTTGGATTTTTTGTTTTATCCGTCTTACGTTGGAGAAGGTTTATAGACCAAAAGTAAAAATCGAAGTTCCCCAATCCTTGGGAGCGACACTATCGAGGTGTCGCCGGACTCGCCACAAAATTGTCTAAAGGATCATTGGACCCTCTTCCCCAATTAGAGCACAGGGTCGTCGGAAATCCGTCAATATCGCCGATAAATTGTATTCAAGGTGACTACGTTTTTATGTACATACATCCTATATGTTGTCACAGCCATTTCACAATCAACTTCGTACTACTTCGGAAATTCGTCGATATCTTCGCAATCCTTTGGCGGAGTGACACGATTGAGGTGTCGCCGGACTCGCCACAAAATTGCCTAAAGGGTCATCGGAACCTCTTCTCCGATCAGTGCACAGGGTGTTCAGAGATAACCTTCAACCTGGATGTTGGCCATCTCCGCAATCCTTTGGCGGAGCACTATTGAGGTGTCGCCGGACTCGCCACAAAATTGCCTAAAGAGTAATTGGACCCTCTTCCCCAATTAGAGCACAGGGTGGTCGAAAGTCCGTCGATATCTATATATATATTTCCGATAAATTGCATTCAAGGTGACTACGTTTTTACGTACATACATCCTATATGTTGTCACAGCAATTTCACAATCAACTTCGTACTAATTCAGAAATCCGACGATATCTCCGCAATCCTTTGGCGGAGTGACACGATTGAGGTATCGCCGGACTCGCCACAAAATTGTCTAAAGGGTTATCTGACCCTTTTCTCCGAACAGTACAGAGGGTGGTCAACGATAACCGTCAACCTGGATGTATGATGGTTTCTGGGTTAGTATGAACAGTTTTCGATAGGTGGCGCGCGCACATTTTAGTAAGCTTGGTAAAAAGTGAGTAAATGAGCGTGCTTCGTGATTATAGCAATAAAAACGTTTGATGTGTGCTTAATTCTTCACATTAAACTGAAATATATAATTTAAATTTAGTTTTTGATTATGCCTCCCAAACGACAATCTATCGGTCGATCAGCATCGAGTATTTCTTTCATTTACTATCTTGGGATCAGTAATATATATATAATTTAATTTATTTTTCGAAGCCATGGAGATATGAGCTTCTTTTATGTAGTTGTAAATCTGACAAACGTGAGTACCTATGTAAATGAATGAAATGAAATGCATGGAAGCTTTAAAAATTACAGGTTTTCAACTATAGTTTATCGAAAATGAGGCAAATGAAAAATACAATTTCTTTGTCTAACAAGCGTGGGGCATCCATCCACCCTTATTAAATACAAAACGAAAAAATATTTTTTGTTTTCTGATTGACTCTTTCTGACAGATAACTTAGTTTGTGTTAGCCTTTCTGTGGGCTAGACCGCAGGGCTGAAAGGTGTTCTAAATTAAGCTGACCAGACGTACAGCATTTTGCTGTACAGTATAGCATTTTGACCTGTCGTACAGCATTAGTGAATGTACAGCAAAATGTACAGCATTCCCAATGCCACACAAAGAAATCTAAATCACTACAAAATAAGCTTCACGATGAGGCATGTGGTGGTTTCTGTTTCAAAGGTGTTTTTTTTTTGTTTTGAGAAAGAAAACACATTTTAAAAACTTTTTACTTTCTAGAGCAGGTCTTCAATTTTTTTCAATGATTCTCCAGCGTCCACTGCTCTGAAGCCTAACCTTCTAAAAGCCTAAGAAATACTTTTTTCATATTGTACAGAATAAAATGAAAATTTAAAAATCTGGATTGCGAGATGAGCCTTCTAAAATTTTAGGACAATATGAAATTGTTTGAGCGTCGAAGCTTATCTACCTGCGGTGAAATTTAGCATTTGTTTATTGACTTCAAAAAGTGTATATCCCTTTTTGTCTACAAAAAAACATCTACGTCGGAGTGTTTTTATGATTTGGGAAATCTGTTATGTTGCTTTTGGCATCCCACGCGGTCCCTTCGGGCCCCAATGCGCCGCCGCCCCTTGATTTCTTGCAGGATAATATAAAAAATGACCTTACTGGAAGTACATTCATGCAGTTTTTTATTCGTAATTTTCTATGGCATACAGGTATAGTTTTCATTAAATTTATTCGTCATTTGATGAGATGTCAATTCGCCGCCCAAAAATAAGACAAAACCGGACAAAAGCAAGACTTTCGACTTTTTAACAGGATGGTAGGTTAAGGTGGTAAGGAGGACTGTCCTGTCAAAAACAGGACGGATACGACTATTAAGCATAATGAATGGAAATGGATTGTGAATGGAAATTCACAATCTCGCCAATATAAATTATTGTTGTTACGCGGCCGAACTTTAGAGATCGTACAACAGTTGTTATGGTGTAAATGGGCTTAAGGTATCTGTTGGTTTTGTATTTTTTTTTTTAATTAGCTCTACGCTTATTTCTTATTTTCGCTGTTGATTTTCTATAGGAAAATTTCTCTTGTCATTTCTTTCTTTTTTTTCAAAGCTGACACTTCATTCAACATTTTCGACGTAGGTACACATTTGCAAATAAATAAAGCTCTCAAGGTTGGACAGAAGACATTTCGTTACGGATTTCAGTGTCAGGAGCAAGAACAGCTTTATATATAATTGCGGAAATGACTAATGCGCCACATTGTCTTTGGTTCTAAAACATCTTTCGAATTTTGAAAATAAAATTCGACAAAAAATAAATTTGTAGAAATTTCCTTAAAATTGCATTAAGCTATGTAGTATAGTTAGAAAAGAGGGGAAACTTAGAATTGACAAGAAGTTTTGTATTGTTATATGTTTAGTAAAATTCATGAAAAAAATACATAGTATAGTGACTTTAGCTCTAGACCCAAACATCCAAAAAAAGAGCTGACTTTTGATGCCAAATTGTTCTATGGCCTGACCGCATTACGCAGTAAAAAGTTAGACATTTTTGCGCGTCACATTTGGGGGGGAGGGGGTGGCAAAGGGGTGAAATTATGATTTTTCGCCTATATTTTGTTAACTGTAATATTTACAGCAAAATGTTCTGAGGACGATTTAAACTACACAACATTTCCTTTCTAATGATATATCATATCATATACCTTCTCTTGGCAGATTATATACTAGACCTTAAAACATTTGGTGTATTTTAGATTTTTTGATAGTTACATTTGGCGCTCTAGCTCCTGAAGTAATTTAATTGGAGCCATGGTAATTGGGATAACTATTCCTAACAATATATAGCTGTCCCACACGGAGACTCAAGCTGCCCCGACAAAGCATTCCCTTATACTCCCTATTAACATTTAAAAAAAAGACATGCCTGTAACTTTTCGCCGAATCACAGCAGGCGGAAAAAATTTTGGTAAACGTTAAGGCTAAGTCGCATTAGACCCTCCACCAAATATTACTTCGATCGGATCAAAACAAAGGGTACCTCCCATACAAATTATTCAAATTCAATGCCACTAGTTTATTAAGAAATAAGGGAACAAGTCAACCAAAATTAAAGTTTTGCTCGTAGGCAATTTTCCGGTCATTTTGTATGGGAGGTACCCTTTGTTTTGATCCGATCGAAGTAATATTTGGTGGAGGGTCTAATGCGACTTAGCCTTAACGTTTACCAAAATTTTTTCCGCCTGCTGTGATTCGGCGAAAAGTTACAGACATGTCTTTTTTTAAATGTTAATAGGGAGTATAGGGGAATGCTTTGTCGGGGCAGCCTGAGTCTCCGTGTGGGACAGCTATATATTGTTAGGAATAGTTATCCCAATTACCATGGCTCCAATTAAATTACTTCAGGAGCTAGAGCGCCAAATGTAACTATCAAAAAATCTAAAATATACCAAATGTTTTAAGGTCTAGTATATAATCTGCCAATAGAAGGTATATGATATAATATATCATTAGAAAGGAAATTTTGTGTAGTTTAAATCGTCCTCAGAACATTTTGCTGTAAATATTACAGTTAACAAGATATTGGCGGAAAATCATAATTTCACCCCTTTGCCTCCCCCTCCCCCCCAAATGTGACGCGCAAAAAAGTCTAACTTTTTACTGCGTAATGCGGTCAGGCCATAGACCAATTTGGCATCAAAAGTCAGCTCTTTTTTTGGATGTTTGGGTTTCATCATTTTTTCAGCTAAAATCACTATACTAACATATTAGACGAATTTTTCGTAAGGCTGCTTCTTCTTCTGAGTACCGTATAGCCCCATATGGGACCATGGTGTGTTAACTCAGCCGTTTATAGCCAATAGTCAACGTTATATAATGTTGCAAGCGTTAATATATTTCCTATCCGCACATGTACAGAAATATTGGACCACGCCGAGATTCGATCTCCGGACCTCTAGATTACTAGCATCGTAGAGTGCGACTCAACCAAGTGAGCCACAGAGCGTGTTAAGGCTGCTAATAAAGTAAATAAAACATATCTTTAAATATAAAATAACTTTGCATGTTTTTATTTATTTTATACGACAAAATAATTATAAATTTTTCTAAAAAAAATATTCGTCTCAAGAATATTACTTTCCAATGCTGCTGATGAAAAATCACGAGTTCTGAAAACAGCTCCAAATAAACAAGATAAAAAAAGAATTTTCAAATTTCATTCATGCTGTCCATTTTGGGCAGGTGGTTAAAATTAATGATCCAACCGCACAGAAAACCACAAAAAAAACATCGAAAACAATAACGTCATTTTTGTTTAAAATCTAGGTATGATTTCATCAATCAGTCCGCCAGCCATAATTAAAACGCAAAATATAAATATTTTTCAGCTCACCGTGATGACGTCAAAAGCAACAAAAATCATCTGGTTACACTCGTTATATACATAATGTACATCTGTTTTACAAATAAGAAATAAAATAACGAACAAATCTCGCCCATTACCTTATCCGATACCATAGGCGTGTTTTTTTGGTTATTCCGTGTAGGTTTGGGTAACGAAACTCCATATAAAAAAATGCCAGCTGATCCACCTGTCATTTTTTTTTATATGAAGTTTCGCTACCCAAACCTACGCGGGATAACCAAAAAACACACCTCATGTCATTTCAATCAGCATGAGCTCGTAATTCTTTCAAGCTAAACGAAAAGAAGAAGGCGTCGTTGTCGACGGAGTCGGATCTCGGATCCTATACATCCATTCCATCCGTAGCACATTTTTTTGGAATGACGTCATTAATTTTTTTGGATGCTTTGCATAAAATAGATTTTTATTATACATTTTATGTTTTTTTTTGTCCCAATAGTGAGAGAATATGTTCTGTTTTTCTGGGCATTCGGCCAACAAAGACGACTCATCATCGTACAAGAGGCAGGCCTATGAACTTGAACGAGGAGCATACAAATTCATTGTGAGGGTTTCTACACACATTTTGATTTTTTTGTTTTGTTTTGACGAAATTCATCTGTTTGTGTAGACTTTTGATGCTTTTTTCGGTTAGCTTTAAAAATAGGATCCCGGAAAAGAGTATCCGCTTTTTGAAGCTCCAACATTTAGATGAAGACCGAAATATTGAAATGTTGCAGACAAACAAAACTTGATGCGTATAAGTGGAGTGGAATTTTGACGCTGATTGACATGATGTGCGAAATTCTTTACTCTCTATAATGTTTACGATTTTGCAAGCAACATGATGTCAATCGTCAGACACCGCAAGAGGTTAGTGACTCTATTATGGGTTCAATCAAATCACATGGGGGCGAAATAATTTATTGTTAGGGTAAAAACACTCTTACCGGATTTCTTGCAAAACAATGAGGGTAGTTTTTACTAGTTATAAAATTGTGGGATTATTACGAGAATGTGCTCGTACATTATCAAAAGTCTTAGATTTAACATTGGATAAAAAACACTGAAAAGTATACGCTTCATCCGTGCAACCGTACATCTGAGTGACATACTTTTACTCCAACCCTATCCTTGTTTCTCTTTCAGATTGCACATCCCCGGAATATCGCAAATTTTGCCCTCACTCTACCTGTGCGGTGCTGGAATGGTTTTTCCTGTGATTTTGGATAAGCTAGGTGTACGATTTGTGGTCAACGCGGCTCCCGAGTTGCCCGATACTCCACTGCCGAATTCTAAGCCGCTCTACATACGAGTAGATGTTCTTGACAGAAGTAATATCGATTTGAAGTTGCATTTTGACGAAATAGCCGATCTTATCGAAGAAGTTCGCGAGAACGATGGTAAAACTTTGGTCCATTGTGTGGCAGGTGTGAGCCGATCGGCATCGCTGTGTATTGCCTATTTGATGAAGCATATGGGCATGACACTAAGAGATGCTTATCTACACGTCAAAACATTAAGGTAAGATGGTAAGAAAATAAATGACGTTTTTAAAAACTGTGATTGCTTCCTTTCCATAGGCCACAAATACGACCAAACACAGGATTTTTCCGACAGCTTATTGCCTACGAAGAGGAGCTTCATGGATGCAAATCAGTGGAGATGGTGTTCAAAGAGTCATTGGGTCAAGAGATTCCAGATGTCTACGAGCCTGAATATCGAGCAATGGAAGAGTTTTACCAAAGACAAAGACGGAATGGAAAGCGGCGATAAATACTCGTTTATTTATTAAGTTAGGGCTATAGTTATATGGAAAGACTAGTGTCTTTTACTCGTAATTTTAAATGAAATTTATGTCGATACATTCGTATTTTAGTTACTAAGGATGCTAATACTAAATTTATTAGTTTTATGGAAATTGTGAATATAGTTTAAGGGACCAATATTATTATCTATTGATTTAATTTTTTATTTATTATATTTATGGAATCATAATATTTTGTACAATAATATTGAAGAAAAAATAAATAAGAAAATGAATTGTTGATTTCTGGCGACATCCTATTTACCCACTTGCGATTATGTCGGACTTTTACCAACTAAAACCAGCCTAACCAACGTTACATTGCATATAGTTTCGGATTGTATATAATGTTGCAACCACTATACAGGGTGTCCCGTTCATGGTGGAGAATCTTTTAATGGTAGATAGTGTGGCTCATTTGGGGAAAATTAATGTTCTACGAGACACCTCTATTTTGAACCGTTACAATGTAAAAGCACTTTTTGTAAATTGTGTCAAAATAGCTGACTTGCCGAACTAAATCAAAATTTGCCAAACCACCAAACATGTCATCCGAGATATGACTTCACTTTCCGAAACTACATAAAATTTCCTATAAAACGGCACCTCGTCCGTTACGAAGTTGCTCGTATCTTCCGAGATACACCAGTTCAAAGTTTGAAGAAATTTTGAAATCGAGTTTTCATAAAAAATACAAAAGATAAAAATTGATGAAAAACCGATTTTAAAATTTCTTTAAAGTTTGAACTGGTGTATTTCGAAAGATACGAGCAACTTCGTAACGGACGAGGTGTCGTTTTATAGGAAAGTTTATGTAGTTTCGGAAAGTGAAGTCATATCTTGGATGACATGTTTGGTGGTTTGGCAAATTTTGATTTAGTTCGGCAAGTCAGGTATTTTGACACAATTTACAAAAAGTGCTTTTACATTGTAACGGTTCAAAATAGAGGTGTCTCGTAGAACATTAATTTTCCCCAAATGAGCCACACTATCTACCAGATTCTCCACCATGAACGAGACACCCTGTATAGTTCCTGGACCACGCCGGCCGAGATTCGATCTCCGGACTCTAGATTGCTAGCATCGTAGAGTGCGACTCAACCAAGTGCCACAGAGCGCAGGCTTCCGTCTTGCTTCTGCTATTGTGAAATCTTCGATAATACAGCAGTTGAACGCACTGCATTTCAATTTTGTTGAGACTCGATTGAACCGAATTTTGTCAAGCTGATTTAACCCCATTGTAAATCTGAGGGCAGTGGCGGATTTACCAGTAGGCTGAGTAGACTGGAGCCTAAGGCGGCAGAATTTCGAAGCTGCAAATGAGGGACAATTACACTGGGGAACACAATTTTTGTCACACGAACTTTGTGATCAGTTTTGTTTAGTTTAGTGTCCCCTCATTACAAAAACACCATTACTTCGTTCCAGTCACGTCCTGTTATGTTTTTACCGTTATGTATTAATTTTCCATAATTTACGTGGTTTGGTGTTATTCTTTTAAATTTCAGTGACGTTATTACTATGAAATAAATTATGCAAGGATATCAAAATTCTGAAAACATATTGCTGGTGTACCCTGAAGAAGAATTGTAAGCAGTTTGTATAAAATAACTCCTTCCTTTTAGCGAATTTTACAAGTCCTAATGGAAGTAAGTTGTGGTGGTTTTATTCCTTAAATGAAAATTCTCTAAACGGGTATATGTGAAGGATAATAACGGGATATAATGAAGGATGAAAACAGCCAACAGCAACTAAATGATCCTAAAGGATCCTTTGGAAAATAGTTGGTTAATATTGTTAAAAAAAGTTAACTGATAACTAACGGAAGCTTAAAAACTGTCTACAAGAAGCCATATACCCAAGAAAATCATAACTGCTTACTAAACAATTTATCTTAGTACAGACACTTTTGGAAGATATACATAATTAAAATTTTGGTTAAGCTGCCACAAAGAATCCTGACGTGTCAAATTTTATTCATTTATGTAGCATTGTTCAGAGGTCACAGTAGGTTCCAAAAATGGTATAAACTTTCGTGTGACAAAAAAAAGTTTGAAAATTGTAGATCAGTGTTATTTTTATATAGTGTTTAGTGCCTTAAATTCTAACCCAAATACCTTCTTTGGTTTATTTTTCTGCAATAGCGGCTTCTTTCGATTTTTCCTAAGAATTCCCTTGATAGTTCGAATATAAAAAACATAAAATATAACATGTTGTTGGCAAGTCTAATCATACTATTACCATCTCTGCAGATTTAACAGTTTAAAGTATACTGTTATGGAATTATTGCCAGAATTTTCAAGGAAGAAAGAACGGTTTATGCGAAATTTAATGAAGCTTGAGAGGAAGATTAAACATTTTAATTTTGCGAGATTGTTTTCACAAAAAAAAAAAAAAACGCTAAGCAGTAAAATTTATACCAATTTCATTTATAGGCTATGGGGTGTAACTCGCGTGCTTCTTGTTATTGCAGCCAGTTTGGGTGTTTGAATCGCTGAAATCGGACAACAATGGAGTCATGGGGCTGTCATACAAACCCAGCCTCCCAAATTAGGTTCTTCTAGGAAAATGTTTTAAATTTATGCACCAATTTAAATAAAACCTGATACAAATGTTTTTCTATTGGCGCCTCAAAACATATGAAAATATAATCGGACTATGGGGTCATGAGGCTGTCATACTAACCCTATTTGGTCTTCTAAGAAAAACTATTTTATATGTTCACCAATTCCAACCAAATCCTACACAAATGTATTTCTATTGATGCCACAAAACATAATATTTAAAAACGGAAGGAATCGGACAATTGGGTCATGTTTTTTATCTGTGCGCCAATCCTAACACACAATTGACGTCGCAGGACTTATGTAAAAACGGATAAGAGAATCGACGGAATCAGTACACAAGTTATAGGGTCGCCGAGCAAACTATTAGTCCAAAAGAAAGTGAAGGGTATCCAAATTTCGGCTGAGGCCGAAATTAGCTTCGGTCTCTTTAATTTTTTCCATTTTCTTTTTTTTTCAATTAGTATTTGTTCCATTTTTGCATGTTTTTCCATTTGAATGTTTTCTGTTTCCATTTTTAATTTTTCCTTTTCCATTTTCCATTTCCCATCTTGCATCTTCATTTTTCATTATCGGTTTTTTTTTTCATTTTTTAAATTTTCCATTTTCAATTATTCACTTTAAATTTTCCATTTTTCCTTTTCTATTTATTAGTTTACATCTTCAATTTGCCATTTTTCATTAAATAGTTCATTTGAGAATTCTATGGAGTTACTCGCTTAAGTGCATACATATATCATTCCCGTTATTGCGCCGATCGAAGAGTTTGACTGCTTTTGCATTAGATTTTGATATGCTGAATATTATGGTAACATTTTTTTTTACGAAAATTGCTTAGAAGTTTTCTGCCCTGTCAATCGTGTAATCATGTTTTGTCCGCTGATCTTACTTGTTGAATATTACGAAACCTGTAAAGCATTCTGGAAAAAGTGGAGGTAAAATTGCATAGACGATTGGACAATTTAGACTTCTATTTTTCCACTAATGCAGGTTATCAATAGACCAAAGGAAAAAAAACGAGACCCTCCCGCGTCTCTTGGAAAAATAGAACTCTAGATTGTCCAATAGTCTATGCAAAGACTTATATCAAGTTGGCTAAGCACTATCTCGAAAACCATTACGGAGTAGTTTTGATCGGCTGCAAATCGTTAGCTCCGATTTGCTCGCCACTAAAAAAGAATTGAGCTTTCCTATTTATATAATCAAAAAAGATTTTCTTCTTCTTTATGGCACGATAGCGCGACGTCGGGCCTTGGCCGCCTGGATTGAAGACCTCCAATTGTCGCGGTCACGCGACCTTGTCCTCCAGTTCCGAAAGCCTAGCATCTGGTGGGCGTCTTCATATACAGAATGCTCCCATCGGAATCTCGGTCGTTCACGCAATCTGGCTCCGTCCACTCGTTGCGCGTTCATCACATTTTTGGGCATGCGATCGTCGTTCATCCTTTGTACATGTCCCGCCCATTGCAGTCGCTGCAATTTCACGATTTTCGACACATGTAGCTCATCATACAGCTGATACAACTCATGGTTGTACCGGATGCGCCGTTCACTTCGTTCACGAACAGCCCCAAAGATTCTTCGGAGAACCTTTCGCTCGAATGTGTCCAAAAGTTGTTCAGAGTTTTGGGTTAGGGTTCATGCCTCGCAGCCATAGCATAGCACAGGTCGGATTATGGTTTTATACACGTGGAGCTTCGTATTCCTGTGCACCAGCTTCGAATTCATAATTGGGAGGACCGAAAAATAACACTTATTAGCTAGTTGTATCCGTCGCTTTATCTCATCTGTTTCGTTAGCTTCCTTTGACAAATTGCAACCCAGGTAAGTAAAGTTGTCTACATACTCTATATTGAGGTCCCCCACTGTGATGCTTGAATTTATTGGCGTTCTTGTTTTTAATTGCATCATGACCTTGGTTTTAGACTCGTTGATATGTAGCCCAACTTCTTTGGCGGCGTTATTAAGATAATGCTGAATGATTTCTGCATCACCCAATCTTCGAGACGAAATGTTGATGTCGTCGGCGTCCGCTACTAGTTGAGTCGACTTAATGTGTAGCGTTCCGCTGTTGTCCAAGTTCATGGCTCGAATCACATACTCCAGAGCCAGGTTGAAGAGCACCGGCACCATTCCGTCGCCTTGCTTGAGTCCAGTACGAGTCAGGTCAGTGAGTCTATTCTAAACTCTGAACTGCGAGACGGTATTCGTCATCATCATCCTTATGAGTCACACTAGCTTAGCCGGTATTCCAAAATGCAGCAAAATGTTGTACAGTACGCTTCGATCGATACTGTCGTTTGCCTGCTTGAAGTCCACAAACATTTGGTATACGTCGATGTTGTATTAGCGGCACTTCTGGAGTAAAAGCTTCACTGTAAAAAACTGATCTGTCGTCGAACGACCAGGTCTAAAGCCGCCTTGGTACTCGCCAATGATTATTCTATTAATTCTATTTTCTAGAATTTTATATAAAATCTTATAAGTCGTACAAACTAATGAGATGCCTCTGTAGTTCTCACATTTCAACTTATCCCCTTTTTTGTGGATTGGGCAAATGATACTTTTGCGCCAATCTTTCGGGATTATTTCGTCATTCCATTAACGATAAGTATGTGTACATACATATAGCCTTAACAGGGCTTTGTAACCCACAACATCCTTTGCGACCCCTTTGATGGTGTCTTTGAGTGTATGCCAGATCTCAAGGGCGCCTTCGTTGCTGATGTTATTTAAAAAGGGCGTCAGCTTCTCCTCAAGGGCAGTTGTATAAGCAACCACCGTGGCATCATCCGACAATTTCTCAACCGCAAACATTTTTGCCGGGTTCAATCTCGAATGATGTACCGAAGAAATTCTGCACCTATAAGTCGCCTTCACCATATAATGGTCAGAATTAATATTTGCTCCATTATGCTCGATGCCCACCTCTTGCAGACGAGGACGTGGTCGATTTGGTTGACGGTATGTTGATCAGGAGATCTCCAGGTCTGGCTGTGAATGCGACGATGCGGAAAACACGTAGAGCTTTCTGCTGGTCGCGAAGTCTATTAGTCGCTGACCATTATTGTTACAGCCTTCATGGAGGCTGTACCCTCTAATAATCCCCCTATGCCAACTTTCGTTTCCGACTTTGGTGTTGAAATCCCCCAGCATGTAATGGATGGTCGGAGGGAAGGGCAGGGATTACCTGGCGACCAGCTCACGTCACTAGTGGTGACCAGATAGGTTTTTTTGCATTTTAGATGTACTTGGACCTTAGTGGTCATCCCTGCCTTTCCCTCCGGCCATCCATTACAAGCAATTTGACATCGTTTAATTGAAGTGAATCGAAGAGACTTTCTAGGCGGTGATATAACTCGTCTTTAACCGCGTCTTCACTGATTTCGGTGGGGGCATTCGCGTTTATGAGCCAGAGATTGAAGAACCGGGTTTTAATGCGAATCGCACACAGCCGCTCGTTTAAGGTCGATAACATGCGGCTTAAGTTGATTGTTCACAATAAATGCCACTCCAACTCTCTGTAGCCCAAAGGTTTTCCACTTGTGAAAATTGTGTACGAATTTCGGTCGTCTATCTCGCTAGTAAGCCATTTTGTGTCCTGGAGTGCAACTATGCTCAGCTTATATTTTTCGACCTGATCCAAGAGGGCCCTTAAGGCCCCTGGTTTATTTAGGAAGCGTACATTCCAGGTTAAGAAAGAGTAATCAGTTGTTTATTTGCGAAGTCGTCGTCCGTCTAATCCGAGGCTTTCATTCCAGGTTTCTGACATATATTTGTTTCCAAAAATGTGTTGTCGGCCCATCGCTTAATCATGATAATATTCTTAAAACGAAAGAGTTCCATCATGGAGTGACCTCGGAGATGCTGCTTCGGTGATTGACTATTTGGTTTTTGTCACCCTGTTACATTTAGTAGCCTGAGACGCTGAAGTTGTTAATACAGCACTCAGGCGCAACGACACCTGTATGTAACAATAATTGGGCCTATAATGGAGTTGCATTTTATAATTGAATCGCTCATTTCAAAAACCACATTAGTCCAAATTTTGCAAATTTGAGTTATTACTATGAAAACGCTTAGCCTGAGAATCTACACTTTTTGGTGAAAAAATCATATGAAAATTGTTAACTGGAAGCTAACTAAGTTTAGGCAATCCATATCCATTTTGTATTCAAGTAACTAATTTAATAGCTTATCTTGTAAAATGTTTAACTTAGTCAAAAGCTTTACATACAAATACAATTGTATATCAGTTAACTTGAAAAAAAATTAATTTGTATGATACAAAAATTAAATAATTCTATTATTGACATTACTCAACTGCTGTCAGGCTGTCACAAGTTTAACATCCCAGGAAGGCTTACCCGATAAAATAGAAAATAACTTTTCTGTATCGTTTCAGCGTACAGTTTATCTCTTTAACTCTTCTATTCCACGTTGTATGCGCTTAATAAACAGTTATGCTCATTTGTATGATCCATATTCCATATGAATGGAAAATTCATTAAATTGTCTTAAACAATTAGCACTAAATCTAATTACTTTTTTCTTTAGTATTCAATATAATATATACTGATATACAGGCGTCCCCCGCTTTTCGTCGTCCCGCTTTTCGCCGATTCGGTCTTTCGCCGCTTTTCAAAATTCACCACAATTCGTCTATTCGCCACAAGTTCCACTCTTTCGCCATAATTAAAAACTGCCAATTTTAAGGAATGAATACCAAAAACTTTTAAATTGTTCCCTATGCAACTCATCATCTGGAGATAAATTCCGTTTAAAAAAAAAATCGTGGTTAAAATTATCGGTTTTTAAACAGAATCCATCTCCAGATGATGAGTTGCATTGGGTGAGGTTATAAAACACAACGTTCGCGTAACGTTTCGCGTTTTCCGAAACGTTTCCTATTGTGTTCTGTAAACGCATAGATCCGGATCAGAGTTGGTGTTACCATCGCCATCTCTCGGAAAGCGACAAATGTGACAATTGACACATCACAGCTGATACGGTTTGCTCGAAAATTAAAATTTCCAGTTTTAAACGAGATGCAGATACATTTTACATTGATTATAAATAGTTTAATAAATAAATGAGGGCGGAAATGCACGGTTCGACGGCAGATTGTAAATTTCTGTCAATCAATCAAGCTATGCCTCGCAAGGGGGCGCTTAGGGGATCTGTTTGTAGGGAGAAGTTTCGGATCCGTAACGGCCGGTTGATTTGAAACGTTGCGCGAAACGTTGTGTTTTATAACCTCACCCATTGTGAATGCCGGTTTTTTATTTTTTTCGTATTTACGGATATTCCTGATAATTGTGGGAACTCAAATCGGTTTAGAAATCGCCTTGGTGGCACTTTTGGGTTATAGTAAGCGGTTAATGATAGACTCTGTAGCCAACACTGTTAAGGGGTGGTTTAATATCTTTAAGGGACGTTCCAATCTACTTAACATTAAAATTGATGGGGAAGCAGAAAGTGCCGATACAGTGGCAACCGATTCATATCCCTCGGAACTAAAAAAAAGTTATCGATGAATGGGGATACTTGCCACAACAAATTTTTAATGTGGACGAGACGGCATTATTTTGGAAAAAAAATGCCATCCAGAACCTTCATTTGGAAGGAAGAAAAAACGATGCCAGGATTTAAAGGTGGTTGACCCTTTTGCTGGGTGCCAACACAGTTGGCAATATGAATTTAAGACCGATGATGATTTACCATTCAGAAAATCCTAGGGCACTGAATAATTATCTAAAAGCAAGGTTACCACTGCACTATCAGTGGAACTCAAAGGCATGGATGAGAGCCGAATTATTCCAAGCATGGTTTAAGGAGTTGTTCAAACCGAGTGTGGAAACTTGCTGTATCGCTTTGTTTTTTTTCTCTCCCTCAGAAGCTCGCGATAACAGCTTATCTGGTCTTGGAGGCCACTGTTGACTTTTGAGCTCCTTTCAAAATTTGGGTCTACCTTTTCCCAAAATGCCATAGCGTCTTGAACCTTCAAAATATCTTCCTTCAGTTGCTTGATTGTTAAGATTCGTAGCTCATTGAATCTACGCTGCTCTACTATTGGCATAAGATCTTCGTCTGTTAACTCTGTATTGTGTGAAGAAAGCAACTCCTCCACATCTTCCGGAAAAACCTCTAAATCCAACTATCTTGCCATCACTACAACATCAGATGTTGCTTCGTTCACAGGATTCCCACTAGCTTCAATGTCGGCTGATATCCACTGTGGTTTTTTCCATGCGCCTTTTGGGCGCTACATACCTAGCGAATTATTGGTCAATTGATTGCCCAGAATCGATCTGCCGCCCGTACCCACCGCACACACACTAGGCAACTTATCGGGCAATCTGAAATTTAAAGTCTGACGGTCCACAAGACACAATACAAAATAGCGATTTTTGGCGATGGAAGATGAACATCCATTGCTACTTTTGATGGAGAATGTCCGCCACAACCTCATACTGTGGAACGACCACAGGGTTATGTCTCGGTTAAATCTCGCCAATCGATCGGATGGTCTGTGGAGCTTCTTTAACATATAAAATTTGCAGCTTGTTGTGTTTTGGCATATTAGATCAGAACTACCGAGTTCTATCGCGGCTTCTTCCTTCCATGCCTCGTTCTTTATACCGCTCCATGGTTCCGCGTTGCTCGACCTGCGGTGTAGGCACATCGCCCGTTTTGACGATAATTTCTCAGCATATTTCTACAGGCAGCTCTATCATGGATCGTGTCATCGCCGAGACCAATGCGTTGTTGTTGCTTTTTCATTTGACACATCCAGGTGTTCTTCGGTCTGCCTCTGGCCTTGGGTCCATCAAGTGGAACTTCCATTGATATCGCTCTCTTTGCGGGGTTCTCAGGCGGACGCAATACCAATCCATTCGTCGGTCTTCGAGCTTTTCGGTGATTGGTTGGTCTATGGACAAGCTGCCTCGGATGTAGCTACTCTTGATGTGGTCCCTTTTGGTTAAACCAACTGACATGCGTAACATTTTTAACATTTTCAGTTCTATCGCGGCTATCGCTTTGGAAAAAGTGCGCCGTAGATAGTAAGATTTCAAGGTGACAATTACGTCTGGTCCATTGGCTGCAAATGAATGACGTGTTTGGCGGAAGGAAAATCACTTTTATCTCTTCATATATCTTTTATCTTCTTCACTTAATTGTTTCGGGTGACAGGGAGCATTATCCATAAATAGTTATACTGTGAACTGGATTTGTTGCTCCCTACAAAAAGTTTCTACACTCGGTGTGAATGACTCCTCAAACCATGCTTTGAATAATTCGGCCGCCATCCATGCCTTTGAGTTCCACCGGTAGTGCAGCGGTAAACTTGCTTTCAGATAATTCTTCAGTGCCCCACCGTATTTTAAACCAAAAACTCAGCCATTATCAACCACATCTAACCACATGGAATGAGCTTGTCGATTTAGTATATAAATGAAGTGATTGACATCAATTTTTGTGCAATTTTATTTTTATTATTGTTTACTTTGGATTTGTGAAGATTTTTACATAAAATACGAATTTTTATTATATCTCTTAGGGCATCATAGGAGGCACTGAAAAGTCTCCGCTTCGCCTTTCGCCGAAAGCCGCCTTTGCCGTTTCTCCGGTTCCTAACCCGGCCAATAACCGGGGACGCCTGTACTGATTTTCTTGATGTAAGTAAGTATTTACAATGTTATTTTGTTATTTGTCTAATTTTCTTTTTATATTTTACTGCTTTACCTTAATTTTACTTATTTTGTTTGTATGCCGTTTAAAAATAAAATAAAATGCAGCTAGATTTAAGATGTTTGAATTCACACAAGTTGTCCAACTTCTGTTTAGACGAGCAAACTTGTTTGAATGCTCTTCCAACTTCAAACTTGTTGGCCAACATCTGTTTGCACGTACGATAAGTCATTCAACATGTTTGAATGCTCATCGGTCTTTCGGGCTAATTTGTCAATTCAAAATTTATTGAATCCGGTAATGCATTCTGCTTTTTATGTAGTTGATGTATTTAATTTTTGAAATTCAATCACTTGGTCAAGAAAAGAACCATACCACCAGATGTTGCCAGACACTGGTAGATGGCGCACCATATTCTTTCGTTTCCGGTGGCGATAGATGGCAGAACATGTACCTGAAAAGTCGTTACAAAGCAAATTCCTTTATTTATCTTCCGATAAAACCAGAATAATATTTCCACACAGTTAGTGCAGAAAGGCAATTCTAAAAATATTTAGAACACATAAGAGAATTACCCATACTGAAGTCACTATGTACTAAAAAAAATACGTAAGTTAGCCGCACACTCGTGTTCTTTTTTTATGAACAGTAAAACACGATTATAACGTCCAGACAAAATGAGCGTTATATGCGTGAAAGAGATATAAAAGTTATTCACAAATATCTACATAAATGAGTACATACAGACAAGCCACGGTATAAATACTAAACTATCTCTTTCAAACATTATACTAACTTTGAATTAAAAAAAAATGGAATGTGGACTTTTACTTGTAATACACTGGAAATATTTAGGAATTATGAAAATTGATCAATTACCTCAAATGACTTTACGAAAAACTGAATCCGAAGTTTCCAATGCAGAACGCATTGAATAGCTGAGAGATACATACGATTTTGAGGAAAATTCCATATTTCCAGGAGGGAAAGGAATTGAGGGTGTTTGCACACGTTGAGTACTTCATGATAGAATAATGCTACAAAAAGCCTAAAGTAAGTAGAACGCTTGCATTTTATTATACATTATGTAAATGTATTTTATGTCATCTGTTGTTATATTGTCCTTCTCTTTTCAAAATTTCAAATTTCCACTTATTTCAACATCTCTCTCCGAATCACCTACATTTGTAGGTACTTTTTCTAATAAAATTTCTCTATGTACCGCAACTTTTTATTTGCAATTTTTCCAAGAACCATCGTTTTTCATTTTAGCGTGCGAGCTCTAGCTGATTCGAATATGCAACAAGCGACGACGTCGACGACGTCTAGAAAAATTGCAACCATTCAGAAAAAATCACATGCTGGTTATGTCCATATTTACAAAAATATTGTAAAAGACGATACTCTCTTCCTCATAGCCACTGAAGCGATGTCGATCTTTCATGATATCTAGCAGCTAGCGCAGCGGTATAATACCACATCTTAAACCGCGCTGCCTACATACTCGGACTCGTATTATGTGCCGTGGCTATCCATAGTGTCTGAATGACTGCCTCTAGGCTAGGCTAGATACGAAGAGCTACAGCTCTGCCTTTCGCTTGCCATTCTAGATTATTGCAGCTCGACTGGTCGCGTATTATTCGTCTTCGACAACGAGGAAGACATGACAACATGAATACTGGATAAATGTACCTATGAAAATTCCAGATTGAGTATGACAACATTGAACAATCTCCACTACATCTTTTACTTGAACCATCCGCCAACGTACCGTTTGTTTCGCGACTGCTTCTGTTGCTGTACTTACTACCGCGATCCAATGTAAGTCACTGTCGGTCATTGGCATTGCGTCAGATGCATTTTCTAAGGTAATGCCTGGACATTGATCTAATTTCTGGTTGACGTCGAGAGTGCCGCGATGGTGGTAGCGGTCAGATGAGCGAGCGGCTAAAGCACGTCGAGGAAGTTAACATTGGATTCGTATTTTGCTTACGTGAATGATGATAGCGAGTTGTCGTTGAGTAGTACTAACATATTTATCATAGAGAAAAAATCCTAAAAAAAATACAAAACAAAATTTATTATTTAATTAAATTAGAAATTAATTTATTAAGTTACATTTTATTTTAATTGAAAGCCTATAGATTCTTTCATGATGATTTGCCAGAGTATACTGAAACAAATAAAAAAAAACATTTTTGATTGACATTTTTTTTTTCAATTTCTATCGGACCTAAAAAAGCCTTTTTATTTGTAAATTTCTTGAATAAAATCTATTTCAAATAACGTTCGCGAGTCACTCATACTTATAGTATAGTGATTTTAGCTGAAAAAATGATGAAACCCAAACATCCAAAAAAAGAGCTGACTTTTGATGCCAAATTGTTCTATGGCCTGACCGCATTACGCAGTAAAAAGTTAGACTTTTTTGCGCGTCACATTTGGGGGGGAGGGGGTGACAAAGGGGTAAAATTATGATTTTTCGCCAATATCTTGTTAACTGTAATATTTACAGCAAAATGTTCTGAGGACGATTTAAACTACACAAAATTTCCTTTCTAATGATATATTATATCATATACCTTCTCTTGGCAGATTATATACTAGACCTTAAAACATTTGGTGTATTTTAGATTTTTTGACAGTTACATTTGGCGCTCTAGCTCCTGAAGTAATTTAATTGGATCCATGGTAATTGGGATAACTATTCCTAACAATATATAGCTGTCCCACACGGAGACTCAGGCTGCCCCGACAAAGCATTCCCCTATACTCCCTATTAACATTTAAAAAAAAGACATGCCCGTAACTTTTCGCCCAATCACAGCAGGCGGGAAAAATTTTGGTAAACGTTAAGGCTAAGTCCCATTAGACCCCCCACCAAATATTACTTCGATCGGATTAAAACAAAGGGTACCTCCCATACAAAATGATCGGAAAATTGCCTACAAGCAAAACTTTAATTTTGGTTGACTTGTTAACTTATTTCTTAATAAATTAGTGGCATTGAATTTGAATAATTTGTATGGGAGGTACCCTTTGTTTTAATCCGATCGAAGTAATATTTGGTGGAGGGTCTAATGGGACTCAGCCTCAACGTTTACCAAAATTTTTCCCGCCTGCTGTGATTCGGCGAAAAGTTACGGGCATGTCTTTTTTTTAAATGTTAATAGGGAGTATAGGGGAATGCTTTGTCGGGGCAGCCTGAGTCTCCGTGTGGGACAGCTATATATTGTTAGGAATAGTTATCCCAATTACCATGGCTTCAATTTAACTACTTCAGGAGCTAGAGCGCCAAGTGTAACTATCAAAAAATCTAAATTACACCAAATGTTTTAAGGTCTAGTATATAATCTGCCAAGAGAAGGTATATGATATAATATATCATTAGAAAGGAAATTTTATGTAGTTTAAATCGTCCTCAGAACATTTTTCTGTAAATATTACAGTTAACAAAATATAGGCGAAAAATCATAATTTTACCCCTTTGCCACCCCCTCCCCCCCCAAATGTGACGCGCAAAAAAGTCTAACTTTTTACTGCGTAATGCGGTCAGGCCATAGAACAATTTGGCATCAAAAGTCAGCTCTTTTTTTGGATGTTTGGGTCTAGAGCTAAAGTCACTATACTATTAGTCTATTTGAGATGAAATAAAACTCGTTTGAATTTCCTAGAATCAAATCTCAGTGATTGGTCATGTTTTACAATATGATAAAATTAGGAATAGAAACATAACCTAACTTCACGGCTTCAGAAAATCTCCGAAATTTTGATTGTTTATGGTGCAAATTAAATTTTAATGACTTCATTTTATCAAATAGTAGATTTTCAAAAGACGTTAGCATTTTTACTATTTACCAGCAGAGAAAATGCAGTGAAAACTATAGGTTTCGCCAGACGTATTGGGTTACAGCTGTCCAAAAACCGCACTTTTGTCTTTTCTAGAATTCAATAAAATTTGACAAAAAAATTTGAAATTTGGCAGGACTTGTGGAGCACTGCAGTGTCCACATTTGGTGAAAATTTCGAGGCTCTTGCTGTCAAGATTCAGAAGCTACAACCGTCAAAAGAGGCGATTTAAGGTGTAAAGTTTGACTCCTGTACGGTCGATATTTTGGAGATAATCGCACTATCAAATATGTTTGGCAATCGTTGATTTTCGATAACTCGCCAACATTTTGACCGACTTAATTTCAAGCATCATTAAGCGGCGTCGACTGTATTGTGCTTTCTCCAAATCGGGCCGAAAGGGACTCCTGTCCCAGGTCAGAGCTTCAAAGCACGTAAATTTTTGTGGTCGTCAAACCAACATCTCTGAAACGTCGTAGTGCAGCGTAGCGGCCCTTGAGTAGAAGCGTCCAGAGCTAATGTAATATATGTATATTTATAGAAAAATATGTCTCACTCAGAAAAAAAACAAATAGACGGAGATATAATATTTATCCATAGCAGATATATTAATTCATATGAGGCCAACACGAGGTAACGCAGATATAATAAATATTAGTACATAGATATAATTTAGCTTGACTACCAACAATTTTTGCCTGTGAAGCATAGTTTTTAGTTGTATGGAAAATATTCATTGCTTCGACAACAATAGTTTTATTTTGTGAGTTACTATTAATTTTAATACCCATATATGTGATATCTGTCTTAGAAAAGATATTTCTTTAGCAGAATTAGCCTGGTACGAATTAATATATCTGCTTTGGAGTACATATTTCCCAATTGAAAAAATCCTTATCCCAAATGACAAAATCCATATCCCAAATAAAAAATACTTATGTTTGAGTTAAAATAGAAAAATTTTACTTTTATTTTAAGAAGTTTTTAGATTGAATTATGATGCGTAGCTGATGTTATTGAGAGTATGGATAGGATAGGCTTCATGGGATTGGTAAATGCATTCGCCATTGTCAAATATTTATGAAATTTCATACTCGAATGTAATGGTTCTTGTGTGTTGCTGGGTTTTAATCTTCATCACATACGACAATTAAGTGGCTCGAAGCAGGAATAACACAATTTAGTATGAGGAGCGCAAAGATTTTTACGTGCTTTTTTTGCTTATTGGTTTGCATAATTGGAGACTAGTCAGATTGATTTAAAAGATGCAGATGACTCAGGAGAAATGCGAGGATGATAGTATCACTCAACGAAAACAATAGTACCATTAACTATTTTCCATATTAACTTAACTATTTTACCCCATAATTCTCAGCCCATCATGTCATAATCAGTACAACTATGAAACCTGGTTGTTTTTTTTTCACTTTATTACTTTCATATTTATACCCTTCGCTCATAGAGTGAAAGGTATATTAACTTTGTCATGAAGTTTGTAGTCTGGCTGGTCTAGCGGTTAGTGTGCGCACCTTCGGTGCACAGGGTCATGAGTTCGAATCTCACCGTGTTCCATGGTGTTTTTCGAACTCACGAGCTTGTGACGGACTATGATCTCACTCAGATGTTAAACGAGTACCCATTTATGGGGATAAATAACACTGCTGAGCGTGATGCTGATCTCATTACCTCAACA
The DNA here is from genome assembly GCA_949715475.1 of Microchrysa polita. Taxonomy (NCBI): domain Eukaryota; kingdom Metazoa; phylum Arthropoda; class Insecta; order Diptera; family Stratiomyidae; genus Microchrysa; species Microchrysa polita. The sequence goes on from OX454416.1 coordinate 48,946,519, forward strand.
AAAAGCAGATAAGATCTTGGAAATAGGATGTCACTAACACATCCTGCGGCCTTAATCCAATGTTGGATTGTCGCGCCTGTTATTTATTATGAAGTTTGTAACGCATTGAAGGAAGCAACTCCGACCATATGAAAAGTATACATATATGAGCCGATTTATTTGAAAGTGGTACAAGTCCATTTTTGACGAAAATGAGTTAATGCCATTTTTAAATATATCTTAATATGCACTAACTATAACTAAAATATCATACCAATCTATATGGAATAACACGCCGAAATAATGAGTGAAAGTTTTCTGAAAAATCTAATTGCTCATATGTTTTATTTGAAAATGGTACAAGTCCACTTTCGATAAAAACACTAGAATACGGTCGCTATTTGCTTTTTTTTACGATTTGAAATTTAATTTACCATTTTATTGTATTGCCATTTTGTAAGGTTTTTTTTTAAATTTAGCTAACATTTGATATTAATTAGTTTTTGTGATCGCTCCCTAATTTAGGGTTCAAATTTTATTTATCCGGTACATCTCCTGGATAAGGAAAAAATATTTTTTATATTTTATTTGCCAAGAATGTCGTAGCGCTTTTCCCTTTGCAGCAACAGCATAAATTATACCGAGAAATGAGGGATATACCTCGAAATTAGAAATTGTCTGTGTCCCTAACAAACCAGATTATGATCAAATAAAACATCAATCCTCTGTGTATGTTATGCAATATGAAATTGCTGAGATTATATTTGATCTACTCTTTAAGGCCGATCCACACTTTTGAGTCAGAGTCATTTCCCATACAAGTTGAAAGTTTATCAGTTAATTAATTAACTGACAAACTATCAACTTGAATGGACAATTACTGACAAACTACCAATTTGAATGGAAAATGACTGTGGCTGTGACTGATGACTGAAAAGTGTGGATCAACCTTTAACCATTAATTTCTAAGGCATTGTTTTTTGACAGTCTAGGACATGTTGCATTTAACGTAGGAGCTTAGACACTTAGAAACTAAAAATAATTTTCTTGGAATTCAGATCGATGTGGGTTGCAACAGGATTGAAATGTGTAGTGTCCATTTAAAAAAACTTTTTTATTTTCGATACATAACGATAAAGCTATACCAATCGGAGTGATTCCAATGAATTTTATGCGTTTATCTAGGAATTATCTTCTTTTAAAAACTTTTGTTGAGAATGACTCCAGTTTTGGATCTTTCTTTTAAAATGTATATACGTAGATACATTTTCACATACCCAATTATCCGACACTTTAGGATAAAATATATGTATTATGTAATTTCAGAATACTTCACTTTTTAGTTTTAATTTTTTTTTCTGTAAAAAAAAAACAAACGAATGAAAGGAATTTTCTCGGGATAATATATTTCTCAATACCGAAAATTACTTTCATTCTTTTATTTTTTACAGAAAAAGAAAGAAATGGTAATATCGATTCAAAAGTGTAGTTTTCTGAAATTACCTAAAGTTTTATCCAAATGTGTTGGGAAATGAGGAATGAATTTTTGTAGTTAACTTATTCCTACTTTACATTAAGAGATAACGAGATGCTTTAACGTTAACTGACAGCCACATAACACTCGATAATATAAATTATTTCAATCGGATATAAATAAATATATAATGGGTTCCAAAAACCTTATGAATTAAATATCAAAGCAGAGTATAGTGCCTTAACACTAAACCTACTGTAAAGTGAAGCAGAGTATAGTGCCTTAACACTAAACCTACTGTAAAGTGGGATCGAGTTTAGGCATGATATTTTGCTGAATAGTAGTAGGGGAACGTTATTATTCTTCGTCGCAGCAATCCCTTTTCGGAAGAACTTACATCTTAATTAGTACAGAGTTTTAGCACCGCCGTCTAGATATTAAGGCCGGAATGTAGAATTTTAGACGTCAAGTTAGCAGTTAACATTGTCGTCATCATCCCAAGTAGTGACGTCATCGTGGCCATATGGCATTTAGCCAGTGGCTTGTTACTTTTTTTTATCTGTGCGGTTGTACGATGGCAGCACCGCCGTCGAAACGTTTTACGTACTTACTCGTTTTTTTCCTACAATATCCGTACTATCTATTCGCGATCACAAATAAACTTATTGGTATCCCTAAATGGGGAAATCTTTCACTCTATGACACATTTTCCATGCACTACATTTTGAGTATAAAAACTTCTGCACACTGTCAATAACCCACATAACCTACCACTATCTTTTTAATTAATTGTTTGCCGTTCAAACACATTTTCTAAACGAAAATCGCGCAAAAAGTACACTCACTCGTCTGTGTGCCATTTTGTAATGTTTAGTCTCACTGCCTTGTTCTTGCTGTTGATGACGTGCTTATATTTGTTTCTGTTTTTTTTGCATCCGTCAATAAATTGAATACGGATCCATGGCGTCATTATACAGCTGAGTTGCGGCCTTGATGTATCTAGATGGCGTTGGTTTTAGCAAGCCATACAAGCACTAAATGCAAATCGAAATACGTAATTGTTTGGCGGCGTATCCAAGGACAATTTAAGGCAAAAGAAATCGATCTAATAATAAATCATAACGTAAGGTACGGAAATTTCGCAGATAAAAAATAAGAAATTCGCATAAACTAATTTTAAACATTAAAAATTTCGCTAAAATTCGCACATAAACATATTTTTTTACGTTACAGTGTTGTTTTACTTTCTTTTACTAAAAAAATATGCTTATTCGCAGTGAAACGATTATAATAAGCAATGAATCAACTAGGGAGTAGTACGAGTGACAACACAACAACACTTCTCAAGGATTTGCAATAAAAAGAAAAACGCAATTATTGTTGCGTTTTTTTTCGTTTTTTTACGTATTTTTCATTTAAACTTCGGGGCTCACCAAACAACGATATAATCTTTTGCTACAAAAATCGTAATGCAGAAAACAAAGTTATTTCATCAAACCTCCGACTAAACACCTTGCTCGATGTTTGTTAAGAAATTGTGCTCGTGATGAACTCCCTGCATTCAGGAATATCTCTATTCTCAATAATCTCAGATGACAAATATCTTCCAGAATTGAATTATTTTGGAGAAAAATTAACTTTTCGCGAAAAAGGACAGAACATTTTGCTCTATTCTCAAAAATTATCATTTTTTGCCGAAATTCTCATCTATTTCTAAATCGAAATTTACTTACCTCTAATCATAACCTTATCACTACCTATTCCGAGACGTACAAGGTCAATTCCTACACCACAACCGCTTACTAAAACTCTCTAAATACTATTTTTACGTAAATTAGTTATGTTATTGCCATTTTTGAAGCCAAAAAGATGAAAATTGAAATCTTCCTAAAAATGTTTTTTTTCTCGGTCTAAGGTATAATTTTGCATGGGTGTTATACACCATTATAAAGGAAATTATCTGTGCTTTAATTCACCCTTACATGATTTTGCTGTAGCTTTTATCGTTTGCAAAACAATTCAAGAAATGCAAAATAGGCCGGTTTCCCCTTCTCCCCTATACTCCCTGGCAAACTATTATCACAAACAAATTTATATAGACAAAGTTCAAAGTGTCTTCTCTTGTTTGAAACACAATTTCATTAATAAATTTCTACTATGACTTTATATTTGATCAAAACGCAAACCCTTCAATATCTCAAAACATTACTAAATGGACTTGTACCACTTTCAAATAGAACGGCTCAATGATCAGCATGACTTGGGGAGTCGATTGGGCGATGTCCGTCTCTCTGTCTGTCTGTCGCGTTTTACTCGGCCAATTTAAAAGCTATGAAGCTGAAATTTTGCACAAATGCTTCTTTTTGCTGCAGGCAGTTTGTATGTTTGAATCGGTAAAATCGGACAATGGGGTCATGGGGCTGCCATACAAACCCAACTCCCCAAATTAGTTTCTTCTATTTGTGCACCAATTTCAACCGAATTTCACACAAATGTGTTTCTCTTGATGACACAAAACATATCCAAGAATGGATCAAATCGAATAATGGGGTCATGGGGCTGCCATACAAACCTAACCCCCCAAATTAGGTTCTTCTAAGAAAAACTTTTTTATTTGTGCACCAATTTCAACAAAATTACACACAAACGTGTTTCTCTTGATGACACAAAACATATCTAAAAATTGATAAAATCTGAATAACCCGCTTTAATTCCGTCTTAGATGGTGGTCTGGAATTAATACTGGCTACTGGAGGGACGTCTTCTTCTGCCGATGAAGATACATTTGCAGACCCAAAACGGTTGTTAAGGACCTCAAAAAAGTGCTCTTTCCATCTCTGAAGTTGCTGTTCTTCAGTAACAAGCAGTAACCCTTCTTTATCTTTCACAAGATGGTCCGTTGTGAATGATTTACCAATTAGTATGGTTTAATTAGCTTAAATAGGGTACCGCTTTTACCACGGTAAGCCGCATCATTTGCCTCCTTCGCTAAAGCGTTGATGTAAGTACGCTTATCACGCCTCACACTTGTCTCCACGCCTAATCAACCATAGCCATAGTTAAATTTACTTGGAGTACAATCATTCTAACTATGCCCATAATTTTAATGTACCCCATTGAAAATCAACGCGTATTGATATTTGAATCATCAAAAATGCTGCATTGATATGGATCATGTTAATGTTCAACTTATCTATGACCCCACAGAAAAACGGAGGGTTTGGATAAAATATGTTTTTTTTTCCAAATTGATGAACACTAAATAGCATTTCCAATTACATCAAAAGGAGTAATTCTCGATACTTTTATGATAAAAAAAAAACATAATTTTCAGGGAAAGAACATATAACTTATAAATCATGTAACTCATTGACCTCTTTACGCTCTAAATTGAATAAGAAATTACCTACCTACAACAGTGGGATTCGATCCCGAGACCCTATGATTTGGAGACGAACGCCCTACCTACTAGACCAACCAGACTGAGTGATGGTAATTTATACCATACATTGTGAGACATCGCATAAAAGAAACAGCAAAGCTAATATTCAAAAACAACTATGGCGTAGTTGTTTTCACTTGTGCAAAATATGACATGTAAACGATAATTTAATTGGTTGAAAGAACTATTTTTTAGTACAAATCAACCATGTTGATGGTAAATTTGAAATACATAGTAGTATTAACTTGGTTGCATAGTTAATGTTACAACGCGACCGATTTCTAATCGTGTGAATATCACGATGAGTGTATACCCATGTACAGACCTAGAAGACATGCAAAACCCAAAATTTCCCTTTTCATGTTTTTCGTGGGTGGGTCGGACCTGGCACATCTTATCAAGGCATTTAACAGCTACCATTTGATACTAATTTGAAGTTCTTCGCGGTATTCTATCAAAAGATATGGCTGAATATAACTTTGTAGGGGAGGTAGGGGTAGGGGTACCCGCACCTACTCCACTCTCCATCAGTTTAAAGTATATGTCCGAATTAGGCATTGCTAAAAATTTCAAGTCAATTGCGATATTGTATCCAAAATTATGGTCGAACTACAATATCAAGGAGGGGAAATTTCAATGGGAGGTAGGTGAACCCTCTTGGTCCGATTGGGCCCATTTTCAATACCGTCCATGATTTTATCAAAACAAACATCTGACCAAAATTTCAAACCGTTAGCTTCATTATTTCGGGAGTTATCGTGCGAACAGACAGACACATGGACAGAGAGACATGGCTCATTCGAATCAAGGACCGACCCTGATCATTTATATTGTATATACTTTGCCATACTTCCGGAGGCTTCTTTGAGGTGTTACATAATATTGGCGTAACAAAAACAATATAACCTATACCATCTTATGGTTATAGGGTATAATAAGTTTTCTCTGAGAGTACAATAAAAATATCCCAAATAGGCTATAAATTGAGTAAGGCAAATTTTTGTTTGTTTTTGGAATCAGTAAGGTGCCAGGAGTCTACAAATTCAAGGATTCACAACGGAGTAGAACGCAAATGCTATTTTTTTTATAATTAAAAAAATGTGCACTGTTTGGGACCTTCTCATCAGCAAAAGGAAAGGTGGCCAGTTACTATGGATTTTAAAAGTTAAGGGAGTAGTGTAGTAGAAAATTGGTATATTCGCGTAGTTTTGGGCTACAGGTGATAAATTACGGGGAACACCACATCTATGAAAGTACATCTCATGCTCAGGGAGTAACCTTGTGGGACCTGTAAATAGGGAGCAAACCCCGAATATGTGATGCGCTTAACGTCTCCTTTGATATGTTACTCCGTATGCCCATCTCCGAACACGGATTAATTAGAGTCTTTTTTGGAACCTATCCGATCAAAATTGTTCTCAGCAAAATAATTTGTAAGCCTCGACTAACTCCAACACATCAAAAATTACATTATCCTTACCCTATTTTGTCTATTTAGAGCCTTATTTGGGATATTTTGATTGTATACTATCATATTTGCATCTCTCGTTAGTCCTCTGCATCTCTCACCCTTCATCTTTGAAATCCATCTGACTATTCTCTAATTATTCAAACCAATAAACGAAAAAAAAAAAGTCAAAATCTTTGCGCTTCTCATACTTACAGTGCTTGTCATCAGATTAGCACACCCCTTCGCATGAATAGTTTCGGCTGATTTCCAACCAAACTAAAAGAGCTAAAATTTCAAAATTATAACTGTTAATAGTCTATTCAATTCTGAGTTAATTAACACAAAAAGAATTGTGTTTACATTTTTTATTATTGATTTATAATTGTTTTTCGAAAAAGAACACACAAAATAGCCATTTAAAATTTGTCATCAGGATAGCACATGCAAATTATTTTTTGTCTATCTTGCACAATTAAATACGTAGGACTTCCCATTTTTTGTAAGTTTGAGTTTATTCTGTAGTTTTAGTTTCTTGAAATGTGGAGTTTTGTTATCACTGTTTGAACAAAAGATAGGCTCGCCTTAATGTCAAAATTTACCCTAATCCTTGTGACCGAGTCATGAGGGCTAGATGTTTCTCTCAAAATAACTCTCTCATAAGGATTGACATGTACTTGATTCTTACCGCCTCTATTATTTTTACATTAACGCTACTTATTACACACGAATTCGGATTCAACTTATCGACTTTTATTAATTTTTTCTCGAAATTTCACTTTTTGACCACCTTGACTCCTTATGTAAGCCTTAAACTTTGATCCCTCTTCCGCAGATAATGATTTTCCTTTATTCATCTTAAAGCTAATATCTTACTCAAACAACCACAAAAAATAAGGGGTCCTACGTCTTTAATTGTGGAAGATAGACAAAAAAGAAATTGCATGTGCTATCCTGATGACAAATTTTAAATGGCTATTTTGTGTGTTCTTTTTCGAAAAACAATTATAAATCAATAATAAAAAATGTAAACACAATTCTTTTTGTGTTAATTAACTCAGAATTGAATAGACTATTAACAGTTATAATTTTGAAATTTTAGCTCTTTTAGTTTGGTTGGAAATCAGCCGAAACTATTCATTTGGGATACTGATTTTTTCATTTGGAAAAGGATTTTTTATTTATTTTATTAGGAAATACTATATTATATCTCCGTTTATTATATCTGCGACATATTTGTTTTTTGAGTGAGTGTTTAAAATATCGGAACAAATTTATTTTTTATCTTTACTTGTTTTTAGACCATTTTGCAAGATTTTCCTCCATTTCCATGACTAATATGTGTTTGGCTATCAAAGTACATAAACCTACGCGTATTACAATTTTACATGTTTCAGTAATAACCATCTCTATGGAGTAAATTAATAAATTTGTAAGCAAGTCAATAACATTTTTACAAAAATTTGAATTTTTCCGGGATATGAAAAGGAGGTCAAAAGCAACTGTAAATCAAACCTTTTTGACGTGTTCCAAGCGTTTCCCGTAAATTAGGCGATTACTATTCACCAGGCCACACAATGGACTATAGTTGTATTTCGTGTTGGCATTTACACATGAGTGCGGTATATCAAAAGACATAAAATTTATCTGATCTTACATCATCGATAAAAAAACAGTGTCTATGCATTTTGCACATTAACGTACGTACTTTGGCAGCTGGTGTGACAATTCTTCTGTTGCAAAACCCATTCATACCCTTTGTGGCTCGCGGGCATCAAGCCTGCTTTGATGCGAAACAGTTCCCGAACACTAGCTCCATACAGTCTCTCTAAGTGCATCAAAACGTACTGTAACGTAGTTTTAGTTTTCATAGATACTCGTTGTTCGTCGTACATGCATTCAACTCAACTCAACCTGTCCCAATTCGTTGGAAAACTGCAGAAGATGTGCATTTGTTGCTTTCACAACGAATCTAACGGGAAAAGCTCGCAAATCATTTGGATAATGAGGTCTGGAAAATGTGCAACAAGCTAAGTTAAAAACGGGAATTCTGTCCAGATTGCTATCGGTCAGAGTTGTTTTAATGGAGTGGAGAAAGAGTATATAGGTTAGTTCTATAGCAACAATAGTGACCATTTATCTATAAAATTATGTACATATGGAATCTACACGATTTATATAGAGTTTAATAAATAAAAAACCTTACCAATTTGTCGCAAACTCTTATGTCAGTAAAACGTCAGCATTGAAGATATAGGCTTGTCTTATAATACACGCCGTTTAGTTTTGGGTAACGGAACTTCTATATGGGCTCCATTACACAGTCATATTTACATGTATTATAATATGTATGTCATATGCCTAAGCCTACTCGATTCATTCATTATACATTTTTAGACGTGCACTAAGCGAAATCAAGTCGGCTTAAGCATATTATAATAGAAATATGACCAAATATGACTGTGTACTGGAGCCCTAAAAAATGACAACGCAAAAAACAAAAAAAATCCTTATACATACATATATCGAAAAGGTGTAATCAATCACAAAACCCTCTCATGATTATTTACTTATTTATAGTCAAGTAATTAACTCTTCGAAACAAATAGATAAATTTCCGAATCATCAAAAAGCCTTTCCGAATCAAATAAAAAAATGTCCGAACCAATTGAATAATGAACTAGGTTGGATACGATGTTCCGCCCATATCATATTTCCGTTTTTCAAAATTCCGACATTCACTATCCCGCCATTTCAATATCCCGCCAGTTTAAAATCCCGCTTAATTGAAATACCGTCTAATCAAAATCCCGCCAACTTAATATCCCGCCATTTCAATAACCCGCTAATTCAAAATACCGCTTTTTAATATGCCGTCATAGAAAGTAAGCATTCTGGGATACCTATAATACCGAAAAACAAAATCCCGGCCATCTATAATCCCACTTTTTAAAAAAAAAATCCTTTTAACATTATCCCGACATTACTAAATCCCACCATTATAAAATCCCGCCGTTACAAAATCCCGCCCACTAAAAACCACGCCGCTAGTGGAGAGTGAAATAGTCCCGCGAAAATATCGCCGAAAATTATTTTCATTGCTAACAAAAAAATCAATAGTTATGTAATGTGATCCAAAGCAGTTAATGCGATACTTTCTGTTAGCATAGTTTCTTGGGAATATTTGTTTATTTCTTCGATAAATATGACAATTTACATAACAAAACTGTCATACAGGGGATACTTAAGTCTCGACTACTGAGAGACCAGACCAGGTATTTTTCAAATTAAGTCACCTCGTAGGTCTTCGAGAATTAAATACCCCATGCGAGGGGACCCATTATTTTAATGGTAAATGTGGTGGCGCTTTTTAATATCCCGTCATAGAAGGTAAGTTTTCTTTCATAAAAACAGAAAAACAAATTTCCAAATAAAAAAAAATCTAAATAAGAAAAATTAATGTTCAATTCAAATAAAAAAATGTCCAAACCAGAAAAATAAATTTCCTAATCAAATAAATAAATTAAATTTTATTTTAAATTGAATTTCCTACTTCTTCTTCCTTGCCTCGTTCTTTATACCGCTCCATGGTTTCGCGTTGCTTGACCTGCGGTGTAGGCACATCGCCCGTTTTGGCGGTAATATCTCAGCGTATTTCTACAGGCAGCTCTATATTGGATCGTGTCATCGCCGAGACCAATACGTTGTTGTTGCTTTTTCATTTGACACATCCAGGTGTCTGCCTCTGGCCTTGGGTCATCTAGTGGAACTTTTATTGATATCGCTCTCTTTGCGGGGTTCTCAGGCGGATGCCTTTGAACATGGCAATACCAATCCATTCGTCGGTCTTCGAGCTGTTCGGTGATTGGTTGGTCTATGGACAAGCTGCCTCGGATGAATTACCTACATTAAAAAAAATGATGACGATGATATATTAACGGGCAACGGAAGTGGGAGTTAATAATAAAGGTACACGCAATTCGTTTATTTCAACAGACTCCTGCCTGAATCGTAGACACCGTTACTAAAAGATGTTTCAATGGAGGTTTGCGTAATGTGCAATAGTAAAGCTTGTTTTAAAATATACCGAATAAGATCCAAAATACCAATTACAGTAGAGCCCCGATATTCCGGATTGATTGGGACCGGACCCTATCCGGATTATAGAATTGTCCGAATTTTCGAAATGCACTAATTTGCCCCTTGGTGGACAATATTGATACTCAAATCATAAAAAAGATAACCATTCTAACGACAATTAATAATTTCGTATTTGAAATTTGCCTTTTCTTAAGTTTATATAGCAGTAAGCTTGAACAAACTTTATGGAATTGTCGAATTTTATGAAAATTTAAACAAAATTTGGCGCAAACCCCAATCCGGATTATCGAACTTCCGGAATTTCCGGGTCCGGATTATCGGGGTCCTACTGTATATACATTTGCCCAAAGAGTACGGATTGTTTACTTCGCGAAGGGCTTACCAATTAAGCAAAAAATATTATTTGCATCGAAAATAACATTTTTAATTCGCATCTTGAGCGTTCTTTATTTGGATTATACTACCTATGTATATATTTCGCCGCATATTGATGGCATAATTGCTGCGATAAGTATCAAGAACGTTCTTTCATATTCCTCAAACACTTCTATTTGGGGCTGTTATTCAATATAATGGTGACCTAATAATTTTAACCTTTAAGTACCGTCTAACAGTTTTAATGCCTTAAGTGGAGTTTTCTGCACTTAAGGAATTAAAACGTTTAGAAATAATGGAGCTAGAAAAAAATGATTTAAGAAAGATGTATGTAAGAAATGATGTATCGTACATGCACCTTACTGGCAGAAGTTGGAAAAAATTGAGATGAAAAAATAATTTATTTTTGGGTCAAATCAGAAACACTTGGACTTTAAAGATCTGTGAAAACAAAACCTCTTATCCGATTATAGTGTAGTTAGTTTTATTTTTTAAGTAAATTTGTTAGCTGTGATCAGCTTATTTCGCTATTTTGGCTAGTCTAGTTTTAGTTTAGTTTTATGTTTAAGCCGTACAAGAAAATGATTTGTTTCAAAAATCTCCAAATGCCTGTGGCAGCGAAGGGGTTAAGAATTGGGGGTATATTCTGTACACCGTTTTTTTGCTGGAAATCAAATAAGGAATGACAATCCGGTGCGTTTATGCGGCAGTTTCCGGACACTCTGTATATAATTTAAATAATAAATAAATAACAGGCGCGACAATCCAACATTGGACTGAGGCCCCAGGATGTGTTATTGACATCCTATTTCCAAGATCTTATCTGCTTTTGGTTGAGGTAATGAGATCAGCATCACGCTCAGCAGTGTTATTTATCCCCATAAATGGGTACCTACTCGTTTAACATCTGAGTGAGGTGCTGGTGTTGTGTTGCCTCCAATTGATCCAATGATTGAACACAAAAATTACGTTTACAACAATGGTTGTCAAATTGACATTGTTGTAAACGTAATTTTTGTGTTTTTGCGCGTTTTTTACAATTTTTGTTTTATGGTGTAATCTTTCCGTGATAGTTAGATTACGATCCTGATGATGGGCGAAGCCCGAAATATATTGTTTATATGAAACATTAACCCTCATTTTGAATTTCTCGTGGATCAATTGGAGGCAACACAACACCAGCACCTTAATGTTTTTCGATCCCGGCAACTACAAAATCCGTAGTTTATTATAATTTTAATAAACTGCACGAATCTGAGTGAGATTATAGTCCGTCACAAGCTCGTGAGTTTGAAATACACCATGGTTCACGGTGAGATTCGAACTCATGACCATGTGCAACGAAGGCGCGCACTAACCGCTAGACCAGCCAGACTACAATTTAAATAATAATAAACAAAAAATGGGACTAGGGAGTGGTATGGCCTACAAACGTTTCTATGGATGGATGAATAGGGCGCTTAGATTCCAAATGTATGTACTAAAATTCTTACTTTTCATACGTACACTTAATTTTGAATTAAGAAAATCTAATTCAGATTCAAATAATAAATTATTATTTTTAATGTCCAACAAAATTAATATTAAAAGCACATTATTAACTAAATATTATCTTTTTAAATCGCTTTCTGCATACGAAAGAATGTTTATTTGATTTGTAAAATATGTTTTTTGATGAAAAAAAATAATTTATTTAATTTGCAAATTTATTTTTCTGTTTTACAATTTTTTTAATTATGTTGTACCTATTTTTATTTTTCTGATTTGCAGATTTATTGATGTATTTGATTAGGAAATTTATTTTCATGATGCGGGTATTAATTTTTTTCATTTACGAATTCATTTTTTGGTTAGGACATTTATCCTCTTGATTTGAAAACGTGTTTTGTTGATTGATTTTTCAATCCGGAACCGTATTTTCTTGTTCCGGAATTTTTTTTTTAATATTTCCTTGATCGGAAGTTTATCTATTTGCTTCAGACATTTATCTATTTGAATCGGAAAATTATGTATTTGACCTGAATGCTAACATTCTGTGCTGAACATCTACTTGACGTTAAGTTTATCCCTTTCTCAAACTTGGATGACCTAATTCTAACCTGGCCATTCCAATAATAAATCAATCAAATAAATGTTCAAATACATACATAACAGGATCAGTTTAGGTACCTACCATTATTATTTTGTATTGGCCATAACCACCTCCACAAAAGCACTACAACATGATGATGATGCAAGTTCGTCGAAGAATCCCATCAATCTTTAGCCCATTGTGCCAGTAACCTGACAGTGAACCACTAAAACCATTGTCTTCCGTGCGCTATGCAATTTATTGCATGTAATTCACTTCATGGCCTAGGCTAGGCTAAAATCACCAATAAATTATGCGATCACGTATTGCAAATTTTCTCGAGCACCGTTAGAATTTTCGTTAAGCTATGGCAATAATTTTCCAAGTCCCAACCACAAGAGTTTGGATTACATTATGCCAATCCGCAAAACGAACGGGGGGAATAGAAGAGTCAAAGAAATGCATTTGGAACGGACACTGGACATGCAGTTGTTGGAGTGGAGTATCTGTATCTACTTTTTCTGGGATCGCAACGGACAACCGGCACAATTTGTTTGTGACGATGCATTCAAATTGCACACTCAGGTGCAAACTCACGATCGCGAAATTGCTGGAGATCTTATCGGTTTTTGCGGTTGTTGGTTTAGGAATGATAAAGTGGCGTGGGTCGGGGTGTTGTCAACTGTAGATAGGCTCATTGCTGACATCATAGTTGATGCAGGTTTTTCCGTTAGCATAATGTTTTTCTTCGTATATTTTTTATCAACGCATAGGGGAATGAAATGTAAATGTAATTTTATGTGTCTATTAAGATATTTTCGTTGAAGTTCTACCTCCCACAATCAATGTCAAAATTGATTGAAAATAAACATGATTGAACGAAGTAAAGGCATAACCAATTTACTGGTGTTATTTTAACATTCTAAGTAACAAGTCTATTGGATGAATCTGGTGGTGAATAAAATTTAATAGTGGTATAAATGTAATTATATCTACATATATGTATACACATATGGCTACACAAATAAATACACCCATACGATTTTTTCTTTACACCCTGTAGCCAAGTAATTATTTGAGTAAATAATATCATGTCGTGCTCTGTGGCCGTGATCGTTCGGTCGCCACTCTGTGACATAGAGATTCATAGAGAAACGAGTTTCCAAACTCGCCATGACCCGCCGCAAGTTTATTATTCAGAAGATAATAAAAAATATTCTTATCGAAGAATAAAAAACTACCAATGCGACTAGGGAATGGTATGGCTCACAACCGTATCACACTCCGAATTCAGTTGTCTTCGTAACGTTGACGATGACGACTACACACGGTAGTGGTCAACGCACCATGCTCCACTAGGACTCACGGTAATAAAGAGAGAGAGAGAGAGAAATAGTATCATATGTTAATATTTAAATACATACTTACTTATGGTGAGGAATCGAATAATATGTAAATTAGCCAATTAAAATAAATAACAGCCTTCATTTACTTAGAAAAGGAAATATACGGATACGGATACGTGACCTTGTCCTCCAGTTTCAGAAGCCCAGCAACTGATGGGCGTCCTCACCTACAGAGTTCTCCCAGCGATCTCTCGGTCGCCCACACAACCTCGCTCTGTCAATTCGTTGTACGTTCATCACCTTCTCTATAGCATGCGTCCATTTCTTGTACATGCTCCGCCCATTGGAAACGTTAAAGCTTCACGATTTTCCATGCTTCCAGATCATCGTACAATTGATACAACTCGTGGTTGTACCGGATGCGCCACTGATGTCGCTCGCGAATGGCCCCAAAAATTCTCCGACGGATTTTTCGAGACATGATGTCGATGTCGTCGGCGTATAGAACTACATTGAGTCGACTTGATGAGCGCTCCGCTGCTGTCCATATTCATGGCTCGAATTATACAGGGTGTCAGGAAACTGCCGCATAAACGCACCGGATTGTGATTCCTCATGTGATTTCCAGCAAAAAAAAGTTGTACGGAACATACCCCCTCACCTTAATCCTTTAGCTGCCACAGGCATTTGAAGATTTTTGAAAAAATCATTTTCTTGTACGACTAAAACTTTTTAGCTTAATAGCTAGCTAGACTAGCTACAATACCAAAATAAGATGATTATTACAGCCAACAAATTTACCTAAAAAATAAAACTAACGGCACTAAAATTGGATAAGAAGTTTGGTTTTTACAGAGCTTCAAAGTCAAATTTTTGTGATTTGACCCAAAAACAATCTATTTTCCATCTCAATTTTCTCCAACTTCTGCCAAGGTGAGGTGCTCGTACGATTCTTTTAAAATTTGCCGCATAGTCTAAAGATCATTTCTTTCTCACATCATTTTATTCTAGCTTTGTTATTTCTAACAGTTTTAATGCCTTAAGTGCAGAAAACTAGGGTAATTTTAGCTCAATTTCAATTCAATTCAAATTATATCAAAATCGATCCAAAAATAACCAGCAGCAACCATCGTCGCATCATTCGTCAATTTGTCAACTGCAAAAATGTTTGCCTGGTAGAATCTCGAATGATGCACCGAAGAAATTCTATACCTATAAGTGGCCTTCACCATATAGTGGTCTGAGTCGATGTTAGCTCTGCGATAGGATCGAACGTCCATTATGCTCGATGCCCATCTCTTGCAGACGAGGATATGCTGGATTTGGTTTATTATACCCTTCGCTCATAGAGTGAAAGGGTATATTAACTTTGTCATGAAGTTTGTAACGCATTGAAGGAAGCATCTCCGACCATATAAAATATACCATACATATGTATATGATCAGCATGATTTGGGGAGTCGATTGGGCGATGTCCGTCTGTTGCGACGCATTTTACTCGGCAATTTAAAAGCTGAAGCTGAAATTTTGCACAAATGCTTCTTTTTGCTTCAGGCAATTTGTATGTTTGAATCGGGCAATGGAGTCATGGGGCTGCCATACAAACCCAACTCCTCAAATTAGGTTCTTCTAAGAAAACATTTTCTATTTGTGCACCAATTTCAACCAAATTTCAGACAAATGTATTTCCATTGATGACACAAAACATATGTAAGAATGGATATAATTGGACAATGGGGTCATGGGTCATTTGGTTCTTCTAAGAATTTTTTTTGCACCAATTGCACAAAATCGTGCATTAATGTGTCTTTATCAAAGCAACCAAATAGGTCGAAACAATTGGAATCGTACTATGAGGCCATGCTCCCGCATACCACAATAAAATTTTTATTTGCCCACTTATTCCATCCAAACCCCATACACAGTGGCGTGCAGTCCATAGATGCGGTGGATGCCCCGCATCCCTTAAAATTTTCGAATACATAATAATATTTCTCCACTTAAAGTTAAAGAATATGTATCTAATTACAACTGTCCTAAAATCTACGCCATATGTATGAATTATAGTGTACGTACACGGAACTAAGCAAATTTAACCCGGATAGTATCAAAATACCCAATAATAGTCGACTAAACGACAGCCCTTAAATTCTATACACGCATATGGATATAGTAATATACGACATTTCACTTGCTCCATAGTGCCAGTCGTTCTGTGAGTTGAGTATTTTTCTACTGGATGCGGAAAAAACTTTCACTCAGTCGTGAATCCAATCGGACAAAATTTCAGTCGACACGAGACATGCTCATTGAGTAATTTTTGTACCATTGGGAATGCGCAAACCAGTCCCGTACACGGAACGCATCCAAGTCAAATTCTCCAAGTTGTGCTGTGCAGTGTATTTAGCATACAGCATGAATGAGAGAACGAAAAGAAGAGGAAGCTAATGAGTGAAGCTCATCTAATAGTGTAGTTACTATGTGATAAACCTAGTACATTAGATTGCAAAATGTTGTGGAGACAATTTTTTTTTGTTTCTTATGTTTTTTTGGGGTGCTGAGCAGGAATCCGGAGATTCCTATAGCGACATTTCGTTGCGGAACAGGTTAAAAATCGCGAAAAACTCTTCATGAATATTTTAGAGAGCACATAATTGCGCGTCCAAAGAGACATAAATATTATAAATCCGTTGAGCGGTATTACTACAATTGATAATAATAATTAAAATTGGCAATTTTTAAAATAGTTCCATATTATGTATAAAATTTTGAGATTGAACGGTTTTTCATTTTTGGTCACAAAAGATTCATTTTTGTACATTATGTATTTTGGGATGCAGAGCCTGAATCCGTAACTTCCCACCAAAATTTCGTTGCAAAACAGGATCAAGATTGCAAAAAACGCCAAAAAAAATGGCTATCAATTGTAGCTATACATTTTAATGATTAATTGCGCGTTGGACCCGCAATTATGTTTTCCATAATATTTTCATGGACATGGTCATGGCCATTTCGGAGAAATGTACAGTTTCGGAGTTATACAAAAAAAGGAAAACTCCGAAAATTTTGGGTTTTTTCGCTGTTCCGCAACGAAATTTTGGGCGAGAAGCCCCGCATTCGAGCTCAGCACCCCAAAAAACATAAGAAAAAAAAACTCTACCACACTTTGTAATTTGAAATCACCTATAGTAACTACACTATAATATCTGGGAATGGAGAACGAAAGCAAGCAAGTACAAAAAGGAGAAGTAAGTATCTTGAAGGGATATGATATTTATGAAATTATATTTTACGGAGATTTTGTTTGTTTACGTTTTTCTTATAAATATTTGCTAGATCTTACGCATATGCACCGTACCGTTACCTAGAGAACCATTTTATTTTTTTATTTTTTTCTGCGATTACGCAACGAGTGATTATTATTCAAAAGAAAAGCTAATACGCATTTTATTATGTATTATATTCCTCCTCTTGGTTTTTCGGATGCTTGAGAATCGTTAATGAAATTCGCATTCAAAAAAATACATTTTCTAATTACTTTCGTGTGTCAAAAAAAAAAAACATTTGAAAAAATTATATGTATTTGAGTTACTTTTTCTCCACCGCATCCCCATTTATAAATGTTACTGCACGCCACTGCCCATACAAATATTATTTTATCAATGCAACGGAACTTTTGTTAAGACGGAAGGAAAAGAATGGTGATTTAGCCCGAAGAGAGCGAAGGGCATCCAAATTTAGGCCTCGCCCGAAATTAGCCTCGGTCTCATTTTCTAAGGATCAGTTGTCGGCCCATCGCTAAACCGTGATGGTATTCGTAAAACGAAGGAGGTCCATCATGGAGGGACCTTGGAGATGCTGCTTCCTTTATTGTATTATATTATATTACTATATTACATTTAGTAGCCTGAGACGCTGAAGTTGTTATTACAGCACTCACGCGCAGCCTTGCTTCTTCCAAATGTCATTTCAAAAATAAAACGACTTAGCCGGTAGCGGCTGCCGTTTCGAGGGTGCGCTCACAGGGAAGTCCATGGAAGAAGGCGTTTTTCCCCAACTTATTGATCGTTATCTTTTTCTTTTAGCCAAAATTAAAAAAAAAAGTTTTCGGAAATATTAACTTAAAATTAAACTAAAAAATAAAATTTAAATTATTTATTGCAATCAATTTTTATTTTTTTCTATTACTCAACAAAATTATATTTTAAACTACAGCAAAAATATCTCTGTATAATAAACTCTTTAACCCTTCTGTTGGCACCTACTTCAATATGCATATTGTATACCGCATAGCTGGACCTACTGAGAATTTTTTTTTTTAGAAAAAGTGAAATTTTTATCCGTAGAGTCATTCTACTAGTTCTCTACACCATTTTTAAACAATAAAAGTATTTATATAATCTTTGCAGATATACTGGAAACGTTTTTAAGTAGACATATTTTGAGGTGGTATTAGTACAAACGTGTTTTTCCGTTATTTTCTTCTTTTTTGCTTTTCCATTTTCATGGCTTATATCTAGTAGAAAGTTTGATCGCATTTTCCAATCCCAATTTCTTTAGTGAAATATTTGGCGCTTTGTTGGTAGATTTGACACCAATATTAGTCTGCATATTTAGGGGAATAGGAGGGAAGAAATAGTGGATTTTCAAGCGCAAAAATCATTTCATTCTCAATTTTTCCTAAATTTCTTGATCAAATCCATTTAGAAAGATGTTCGCAAGTCATTCATACATAATTCTTACTAATAAAGAGGAAATGAAACTGGTTGAAATTCCCTAGACTCAAATCTCAGTCGATTAGGTAGGTGATGTAACAGATCATAATAAAATTGGACATACATACCTATTTTCCGAACTTTACGGCTTTCTACAGAAAAATTTAGAAATTTTTTATTGATTTTAGTACAAACTGAATTTTAATGACATTATTACATCACATATAGGAGAATTTTAAAAGAATTTTATATTTTGTTGCGAACCACGGTTCTGCCGAGCCGTCGTCACTGCAACAAATTTTATTTTTGTTTGACCAGGTTGCTATGGTTCAGTGGCATCGGTCCCGGCCAGACCAGCGGAGTCGTGGGGTTTTGAACCAAGCACTCTGGTCCTAGCTAAGCCACCTAAGGAATAAAAATCATGAGGAAAGAGAGGAGGAAGAAGGAAGAGGAAGAATTGTACCCATCCTTCGGGGCACGGAAGATCTCAATATATAAAAGAAATTAGTTACTCATAGTAACAAAATTTATTCAGTAAGAAAGAAAAAAATAAAAAAAACGTAAGGGCTCTGACAAATCGGAATTCAAAGAAAACAAAATTGTAAAGGAATATATGAAAGAGTAAATAAACCAAAAGCAAGTGAAGTAAAATATGAAAATTAATTAAAGGAAACGAAGGAATTCATTAAAAATCAAAATAAGTGCAAACAGCATGAAAATAATATGTACGACTGAAAATTAATGCTACATGAAAAAATGAGAGAGAGAAAAAAAAAAGAATTACTTACTGGAAGCTCGACGACGATCGATCGTTGTTGTTGCTTTCGTACACTAGCACTATGAAAATAAGAAAAAAAAACTAAAAAGCCCTTTTACAGGAAGAAAAATTAAAACAAACAAGGAAAATCCAATTTACAGTCTCGTTCCAGGATGTTAATAGTTGTACGCGTATCTCAAATCACATCCAGTTCAATAGAAATCGCTAAACGCTTTCCAATTCATTTAATACGTTTCGCTTTCGAATATGTTGTACACTCTCGCATACATCGTTAGGTCGGGGAGACAATGTATGTGTATCGCAGACTCCGGTTCAAAAATAGCGGACAATTATAAAAAAAATAAAACGGTTCGTGCAATTCTTCCTTTCATTAATTTTTGTATAAAATAGTTTTAAATTCACTTTTTCGGGGAAAATGCACTTTCAGTTTTCGTTTTGGGTTGGTCTATCTTCTTTTTTTCAGGGGAACTCTTCACAGGCACTTTAAACGTTTTTGCTACTTGTTGCTCACACTGTGCGGCACTTCAAATATGGTCGATAAGACATCCAAAATTATCGTTTTTTTTTCCAACAGGAAAAGTAACAAATTGCGATGTTTAAAACTTTATCACACCTTCCACAGGCAACAGCAAAATGTCTGTTTTTTTTTTTTTAAAACAAATGGCCTTCACCGTCCCGAGAAAAAACACCAAAGATATCCTTTTTTTCACCCACGATCCACCTCGTCCAACGATCAAAAGAATAATCGCCTCGATCTCCCGCTTTTTCATCCAAATTCAATCAAGAGCAAAGCAATCAAAAAAAAAACCCATCGAACGGGATCCCAATAGTCAAAAAAAAATCTCCGTGTTGGTGCGCTCATCCACTCACCATCATGCAACGGCATTCTTCCTTTCCCACGGTCTAGCGTTTCAGATGTGCCGACAATGTACATTGTACACGACCATCGAATCAGATGGAAATAAAAGCAACAAAAATGTTGTCGCTCATCTGTTTCAATAGTCGCACTCACTGTTTGTCGTTGGCAAAGTCATGCAACGTCATCATTCTATGTTAAAATCACACCGGCTTATCGCTTGACCCATATAATGAGTGGGGTCGCCCTTTTGCTGATAAGAACTTGCAGACTTATGTCATAGTAATGCTCAGCACATCACAGATACATTGTGTAATCATGATATGCTGATCATGGCTATGATAAGAACAACATCTGTTTATCGTCAAGCCGTGACGTCACGACCAGGTCACACTGAATATTAAAAGAAGAAAATCAAAGCAACAGATGATGAACTTTGCTTTTAGTGTATTGACCGTGGTTCGCGACAATCGTGGGGACGACCCGACCCAGGAGATGGTCTCATTCAGCCGGGCATTGGAGTCCCAGATATTCATTCCCGAATGTCTTGAGCGTGAAAAACGCCTATCAAACGACCATTATCGTCTTCCAATTCGTATAGCACTTGGCCAATCCTCCGTCGGACTATGGCGCCGACAAACTTTGGGGCTAGCTTGGCAGCGAAACGGTCCGCAGCGCTACTGAGGGGGTGGTTGGTTACAAATACCTTTTGGCCAGGCACAAATATTTTTGGTCGACTGCGGAGATTATACACTCGGGCAGACCGCGCGTAGGCCTCAGCTAATTTTTCCTTTACCACATCATGCACTAGCCGCAATCTGTCGCTGTTAGAACGAAAATTAACTTCACCGTCTGTGAGGACATTGAGTTCCCTTAGGAGAGCATAATCTCCACCATGCTGTATTGAATGGTAACCAAACATAAGGAAATGGGGGGAGTACCCAGTCGAGTCATGTACTACATTGCGGAATGCGCTACATGACTCGCTCAGGCGCTCATCCCAATTCCTATGGTCGGAACCTACATAAGCTCGAATTGCGGCTAGTGTAGATTGGTTGGTTCGCTCGGATGCATTCGATTGTGGTGAGTATAGTGGAGTACGAACATGTGTAACTCCATATTCATTGAGAAATCCAGCGAATGCTGCTGAGACAAACTGCTTTCCGTTGTCCGAGTGGATAATCTCCGGTACACCAAACGTCAAAAATATTTGTTCTTTCAGGTAACTAATAATAAGCTCCGCAGTAGCTTTAGGAAGGGCTTTGAGCCATACGAATTTTGTGTAGTGGTCCAGTACCACAAATATATAAGTATTGCCTTTCTTAGATCTTGGATAGGGTCCCATAAAATCTATAAAGATTCTTTGCATGGGCCGATCAGTCTGTCGAGATGCTCCCATCGGGGGTCTCATACGATAATTAGGGGGTTTAATTTGTTTACAGACTGTACAATTTTTTATATGGTCGGCCACGTTTGACCTTAAATTAGGCCAGTAGTAGTACCGTTGAAGCACTTCCACCGTTTTCCTAATACCGCAATGAGATCCTCGAGGGTCGTCATGAGCACGACTGATAAGTCCATGCCGACAGCTTTCTGGAACCCAGAGCTTAACACAGGGAATGTCTGTTGTCTCCCCGGAAACACCTTGGTTGATATAGACACGATCATCCTGAACATATAGATTTTCAAACTTTTTGGGGTGGCTTTGTACCTGAATACGCAGTTGTTGGTATTCAGGTTCTTGGAAAGCCGAGTCAGGGATGATAGCGTCTACATGAAGATGTTCAGGGAGGCAACAGACATTTCCTGCATATGCCCGGGAAAGTGCGTCTGGGACTAAGTTCTGGGTGCCCTTTCGATGCTCAATGGTGAAATCGAAAGCTTGCAATTTAAGACTCCACCGTGCTAGTTTACCACTTAAGTCTTGCTGACTCATAAGCCATTTTAAACTTGCGTGGTCTGTGATGATGGTGAAGGGCAACCCTTCGATATATGCCCTAAACTTTTTTACACTTTGCACAGCAGCTAAGCATTCGAGTTCTGTAACGCTGTAATTACGCTGCGCAGAATTCAGTTTTATGGACATATATGCGATTGGATGCTCTCCACCATCATCATCCTTCTGAAACAAAACACTTCCAACTCCAGTGCAACTTGCGTCGCACTGGATGTAGAAGTGTTTTGTGAAATCAGGATTCACTAGCACGGGAGCTGACACCAATAACTGTTTAACCTTTTCAAAGGAACTGTTGGCCGCTGGAGTCCATCGAAATGCAGATTTACCTTTTAACAGATCCGTTAACGGGGCGGTAACTGCGCTGAAGTTCGGAATAAAACGACGGTACCAGCCCGCCATTCCCATAAATCGTCTAACTTCTTTTGCACTTTTGGTCGACTGGAGGCTAGTTGTGGCTGAGGCTGCATACTAGATAGGTTCCAGTCCTCTTCCGTCTTTATACACCGCTTTACAAGCTCATCAGCCGACGCAAATGATTCACCTGCCAAGTGGTCCCGCAGACGACGGTTAAGGTTTCGGAAGAGAGTGACTTGTAGATCCACATCGCTAGGCTTGACAGTCATTTGGTTCTTAAGAGAATCAATTGCGTCATAAAAACTTCGAAATGACTCTCCAGGCAACTGTAACCGTGCATCAATAGCTCGTCGTATGTCGACATCGTTACGGAATAGCCCAAATCTATCCAGAAACTCCGCCTCGAATTCTTTCCAGGGAACGGTAGGCTTTTTGAACCGGTACTCCCAGTACCAGTCAAGCGGAGCACCCTTTAAAAGAAAATGGATATCGCAAGCGACGGCCTCATTGGTCATCCCATAGCTCTGCGCCAGTGCGGTGACGCGGAAAATAAATTGTCGGGCAGATAATCCTCCAGGGGACCCATCAAAATGGAATCCCCATTTGGTCATATTGACACAAGCTCGTTTAGTGTCAAAAACAACTGTGCCACCATTCGATTCACCTGCCACAGTACTTTGAAAAAGGGTGGAAATATTCGGAGTATCCTCCATGTGAAGATCGTCGGATCCTCGTGCCATCGTGTAGATTTAGATAGAAATTTAAATGTAAAAAGCACTAGTTAAAATTGTATAAAAAAAAAGAAAAATATTCCATGAACCAAACGAAAATTGAAAATACCAAATCACTGTCGACAGTTAAATAGCGATAAATGCGAGTAGTATATAATTTCAAAAAAAAAAAAAAATAAGTGAATGTGATCAGATGAAAATATTGAGATCTTCCATGTCCTTCTGAATAAGTACAAGTAGGGATAGGAGGGGAAGGCTGAAATTGGGGCGGAGGTATAAGTAATTGAAGAAGGTCGAAATTCAGCCGCGTCGCAGATCTGCTCACCATCGTGAAACTAATTCAAAGATGTTTCAACACATCACACGGTTAGAACCGGATGTAGCTCAAGTATGATTCACAATCCTCTACGAACTCAGATGCTAAAGAAACGAGTTACTTCCCAATTCATCATGCCAACTGAAGGGCTTATCCCATCCGAGAGATATAGGAAGCAGTCTCGAAACCTAACACATCCTACGACGAAATTTCACCTTCTGTAATAGAGAGAAGTTTGAGCGCCATGTTGCAGTGACGACTTCTCGAATCGTGGCTCGCACCAGCGGCCATCAGCTATTTCTCTATAATCCGAATAATACACACATACGATGGTGAAACCATCGGAAACAAAAGCCTATAAAATTTGGGCGCCATTATGTTGCGAACCACGGTTCTGCCGAGCCGTCGTCACTGCAACAAATTTTATTTTTGTTTGACCAGGTTGCTATGGTTCAGTGGCATCGGTCCCGGCCAGACCAGCGGAGTCGTGGGGTTTTGAACCAAGCACTCTGGTCCTAGCTAAGCCACCTAAGGAATAAAAATCATGAGGAAAGAGAGGAGGAAGAAGGAAGAGGAAGAATTGTACCCATCCTTCGGGGCACGGAAGATCTCAATATATAAAAGAAATTAGTTACTCATAGTAACAAAATTTATTCAGTAAGAAAGAAAAAAATAAAAAAAACGTAAGGGCTCTGACAAATCGGAATTCAAAGAAAACAAAATTGTAAAGGAATATATGAAAGAGTAAATAAACCAAAAGCAAGTGAAGTAAAATATGAAAATTAATTAAAGGAAACGAAGGAATTCATTAAAAATCAAAATAAGTGCAAACAGCATGAAAATAATATGTACGACTGAAAATTAATGCTACATGAAAAAATGAGAGAGAGAAAAAAAAAAGAATTACTTACTGGAAGCTCGACGACGATCGATCGTTGTTGTTGCTTTCGTACACTAGCACTATGAAAATAAGAAAAAAAAACTAAAAAGCCCTTTTACAGGAAGAAAAATTAAAACAAACAAGGAAAATCCAATTTACAGTCTCGTTCCAGGATGTTAATAGTTGTACGCGTATCTCAAATCACATCCAGTTCAATAGAAATCGCTAAACGCTTTCCAATTCATTTAATACGTTTCGCTTTCGAATATGTTGTACACTCTCGCATACATCGTTAGGTCGGGGAGACAATGTATGTGTATCGCAGACTCCGGTTCAAAAATAGCGGACAATTATAAAAAAAATAAAACGGTTCGTGCAATTCTTCCTTTCATTAATTTTTGTATAAAATAGTTTTAAATTCACTTTTTCGGGGAAAATGCACTTTCAGTTTTCGTTTTGGGTTGGTCTATCTTCTTTTTTTCAGGGGAACTCTTCACAGGCACTTTAAACGTTTTTGCTACTTGTTGCTCACACTGTGCGGCACTTCAAATATGGTCGATAAGACATCCAAAATTATCGTTTTTTTTTCCAACAGGAAAAGTAACAAATTGCGATGTTTAAAACTTTATCACACCTTCCACAGGCAACAGCAAAATGTCTGTTTTTTTTTTTTAAAACAAATGGCCTTCACCGTCCCGAGAAAAAACACCAAAGATATCCTTTTTTTCACCCACGATCCACCTCGTCCAACGATCAAAAGAATAATCGCCTCGATCTCCCGCTTTTTCATCCAAATTCAATCAAGAGCAAAGCAATCAAAAAAAAAACCCATCGAACGGGATCCCAATAGTCAAAAAAAAATCTCCGTGTTGGTGCGCTCATCCACTCACCATCATGCAACGGCATTCTTCCTTTCCCACGGTCTAGCGTTTCAGATGTGCCGACAATGTACATTGTACACGACCATCGAATCAGATGGAAATAAAAGCAACAAAAATGTTGTCGCTCATCTGTTTCAATAGTCGCACTCACTGTTTGTCGTTGGCAAAGTCATGCAACGTCATCATTCTATGTTAAAATCACACCGGCTTATCGCTTGACCCATATAATGAGTGGGGTCGCCCTTTTGCTGATAAGAACTTGCAGACTTATGTCATAGTAATGCTCAGCACATCACAGATACATTGTGTAATCATGATATGCTGATCATGGCTATGATAAGAACAACATCTGTTTATCGTCAAGCCGTGACGTCACGACCAGGTCACACTGAATATTAAAAGAAGAAAATCAAAGCAACAGATGATGAACTTTGCTTTTAGTGTATTGACCGTGGTTCGCGACAATTTGCACATTTAAACTGCAGAAAACGATAGGTCTGGCCTATTCGATACCCAATAGGCCAGACCTATAGCACTAGCACTATAAATTGAAATTCGTCAAAAACATGCTTAAAAATTCAAACGATTTTTTCAAATTTTTGCTCCTAAACATATTATTTTATGATATCAGAAATATGAAGTCACTGCGATTTTTAACCGAAATATAGTGCCAAAGGTCTGGCCAGACCTTTGTGCCGACAGAAGGGTTAAAAGGCTACAAATCTTGATGTAAGTCCTTTAAGTCATTAAAACAATAATAAATCAAAATATTAAATTAGAAGAGCGTAATATTTGATTAGTACAAAAACTAAATAAATGTCGAATATGTAGTGGCGACATTCTCTCACTGCAAAGTTCCAACTGCTACCATGCTGGAAGTACTTTGCAGGATTTGCTACGATGAAGTTCAAATTTGGGTCTACATCTGTTAATGAAATTCTGATTTTAATAAATCCTGTCGATGGTGAAACTGTACAAAATCCTTACAAGAATTAACATGACGAGATAAATTTTCGAGCTTCGATTCCTGTTTGCAGTTTTTCGTTTTTTGTTGCGTATATGTATACCTAAAATGTGAAAATATACAAGTCCTTTTTAATTTTTTTTTGTCTTACCCGTATCATATAAGCTATACCATCTATACTCTTTGGGATAACCTATTATTAAATGCTCATCTAATTAGCCAACAGCATTAAGCAAATATTACTTGATTCTTAATATTCATCCAAATTGCAAAAATATCGTCGCTATAAAACAAAACCGGCATAAGTGCAAAAATTTCGTTTTTGAGTTTCTGATATCAAAAAAATTGTTTTTTTTTTCTCTATTTTTCTGTCATACCGGCACATTGTATAGTTGAGTAAAAATACATCAAATGGGGTTGTGCCGGTGTTCATTTCGGCGCAAATTGCCCTTCATAGTAAAAGACAGATCTATCGGGCAATACGCCAATCGCTTCAAAAATTTCCGAAGAAAACCCGTTCATAATTGTAAGTAAAACCGAATTATCTTACAATATTCCTTATAGAATACTGTGCAACAGTGCAAACAGTGCCCCTGTTTTTAAATCAAACTGGCATAACTGCTCTGATTTTAAAACCAAACTGGCATATCTGCAGATTTCTTCTAAATTAAGCATTTTTTAATTTATTTGTAACTACTAATTCAATAATAACAGTATGCATATAAACTTAATCCAATTTTGTGTGACTTTGTGGTGCATCGAACGGACGTTTATATTAAAATGCCGTTGGCAAAAACTTCAAAACCCTCTGGTGTAAAATATGGATTTTGCAGATATGCCGGTTTTGTTTTATAGCGACGATATATAATAATAAGTCATGAACCCCATATTCGTGGCATTGTCCTCATAGCTATGGTAAACACAAACATCAAGTCAAGGTGAAAGCGAAGAGCTTAGAATCGTTTCGCACCTCCCTTACAGACATTTCCATTCAAACTAGAAATAGCAAATATTAGTTGCGCAATTTCCTAATCCTCTAGCATTAGAACCTAGAACCACGCTTACTCTTTTATCTTCAAAAATACCAACAAAACTCTTCATTTTACCAAAGGAATGGAATGCCGACCAACTCGTTTACATAGTAAATAATCATAAATTTCCGAAAAGTTGGTGCTAAAAAAATCCATTATCTTTTTGTACTTGGTCATTTAACTATTCTGACTGAATGGGATCAGATTTAAGAATTTTTCGCGTCTCGCGAACCACCAAAACAACTCTCGCTTATTTGCTTAATATAGAATTTATAATTCGCGGTGGTAGTTTGTCCGAAATGGATTTCGCGTTTCACTTTACACACAACATCGTCAACAGAAGATGGGGAGAAGAAGTTCAAGAACCTGGTGCGTGAAATCGAAAAGACATGCTTCCCGTCAAGGTGGTGGAGTCATCAACATCTCGTCAAAAGTTACGACGAGGACATTGAGCCCAAGCCGAAGCGGGCGCGCGATACGTGCTATGAGTCAAGCGCCTTTTATATTGTGGCGTAACCCTTGGATGGACGGATGATGATTGAATCAGAATGACATTGAAGTTGGTCAATGACTTCCAGAACAAATGGAAAGTGAACTTACTTAGGGAGATGTCTTTTGCCTTTTGTTTAAAAAAGGTAATAAGTTTATGAAATCATTTGCAGGCTTCCTCCAACACTGGTTTTAAATTGAATTCGGATGCCCAGGTGCTGTTTGCGAAATGGATTTTATTCCCATTTCGCCTCCCCAATTCCATCCAACATGGCAGATCTATATTAGCATGATCATTGACTTTTCTACAGACTGTAATCGCATGGTTTTCATTTTTATTATGTATATCCATGATGAAAGACTTTCGATCGTTACCGGCGCGGGGCTTCAGTATAGGCGAAAAGTAAATGCCCCCAAAATGTTCGGCAAGTCAATCGATCAACGACCCCCAATCTCTCTGTTTTCATTCTGGACTCTTTTTTCGCACCACTGCCAATACACTTTTTCAAGGCTAAGTTGAGCTTAAGATGCGCGAAACGCAAGTGCTATGCGCAAAATTGCGCGCGCCTCACACGATCATCCCAATTCCAACCCAACATACGAACAATAAAAATCACGAGGGTGATTGTGGTGGTGGTGGTGCGCCGATCATGCTGACGAGAGTGAAGATTGCTGGTCTTGGCCATTGCGCTTCTTCTTGTACTCTAAAATAGTCAAGGCCTTTGATGAGGTGAATAACATTTGGCGATGATGTGCTGAAGTTCGTTTACTCGCTGAGCTTTTTCGTTTCACTTTTACCTGTTGGTGGTGCGTTGTAAAAATTATTATTATCATCATCGGGCCAAGTAACAAAATGTTTAACGAGTGCCGAAGATTTAATCGCCAAAAATGATGGGAGCTAATCACAATGACCTCCACCTGGGACTTGGCTAATGTTTGGATATGCTCACAGTAGAGTCGCATTATGGCAGTTTGAATACATGTGGTTCATTTTGGGTTGTTATATCATCGCGATTATAACTATGTTGGTTGAAGATAGCATCGCGCAATTTGGCGGTCATCCACAGAGTTCACTAACAGATAGATTAAAGTTGGATTCTTCTTGTTGTTTTATCTAATACAGCTTTGGCGAGCTGCAAAGAGGTTGGTCACCTTTTCGGGTGATCTTGATAAGGTCGAGAAAGTTGGATGATCGCATTAAATCGAAGACATCCGCCGATATATGGACAAGCTTGAGGATGAGGACTGCACAGGAAATATTTTTCATAGAGTGGTCATCTTAAATACATATGTACATTATATAATTTCGTAAGATGTGTGTATTATATTGGGAAATATATTCAATTATAACAAGCAAATCGCCATTTTTTTGCATAGGATGCGGCAGAACCGGTTGAGCAATTTGGAAAAGTAGTTATTAAAAAGAATCCAGGGTGCAGGTACACATAAGTTGACATGTGACACGATCTGCTTCCTTAGCTCTAGTCTAGTAGGATTCCGGGGCGACGTTGAAACAAGTTTTTCTTAGAACATTCCAAAAGAAAGAAACCACTTAAATTAGAAAGAATACACTCAAATCAGGCGAGATAGAAATTGTACTTTGTCCTTAGGTAGATCACGTACATTGCATTTATTTCTCATTCAGCACAGCGTCATATTACCTAGCTCCACAACAGATGGGCAACTTAATTTGTTCGCAGGGCAAATTGTTAGTTTGATAAGCGATGGCGTGCCAAATACTTTGAACATTCTTTTCAATTTCACTCAGAGTCATGAATATCTTGATTTTGTAAATTTTAAATGATAAATGTTGGTAAAAGTTCCGCCAAATTCAAACAATGTCACTATAGTTGAAGGAGGCTGACTCTGATAATCCGGAACCTGAATCACTGAAATTGAATCACTGGGTCATGGGGCTGCCATACAAACCTATCCCCCCAATTGAAGTTCTTCTAAGAAAAACTTTTTGGTTAATGAACCAATCTTAACCAAACTTTATATAAATGGATCTCTATGGATGTCACAAAAAATATGTAAAACTGGATGAAATCGGACCATGGGGCCATGGGGCTGCCATACAAATCCAACCCCTTAAGTTAGGTTCTTCAAGAAAAACTTTTTTATTTGTCCATGAATTTCAACCAAACCTTATACAAATTTGCTTCTATTGATGCCACAAAACATACGTAAAAATGTATGTAAAGGATTCATGGGTTCATGGTGCTGCCGTACAAACCCTCCCCCATTTTGGTGCTTCAAAGAAACATTTTTGCATCACCAATTTTACCAAACCTTTTATTGGAGTGTCTTTATCAATACAACAAAAAATGTAAAAAAATGGAATTGTACTATAGGACCATGTCCCCCGCTTCTCCCAAGCAAGTTTTCTAAGATAATTTTGCTTATTTGCCCAATTATTCCAAGCAAACCTGACTCAAATATGTACTGTTTTATCGGCGCCACGGAATTTACGTGAAAACGGAAGAAAAAGAATGGAAGGGGGGAGGATTAAATACAAGTCATAGGTACGCCCTAAAAAAACTTAACGGTGATACAATTTTAGCGTTTTTGTAAATAGTGTCAATTAAATAATTTAAAAAGGTTCCCAGATACTACTATTCAAAGAAATTCGAAAATTGATTTTTCATTAAAAATTCAAATTGTAAAATCGTAACATTACCTTGACAATTGTACACAGTTGATAAAAGTTGCCTCATTATGTTAGCTTTTCATCGTCATATAAAAATGTGGCTCTTAGGTTTGGAAAATTGCAAATCTTACGTGTTAAAAAGAAAAAAAAAAACGCAGACTTGAAGCAGAATGAGTCTTACATAATTGAATATGGTTTTCTAAAATTAGGAAGTTAAGGTGTCAACAAACTTTGCACTGGCGATGTTTCGTTTCCAAAATTTGTGAAAGTGTACTTTTTGAGAAAACGGTAATTATAACAGTTAATCGTTGTTATTTTTAAGTAATTTACTCATTAGTTCACCAATCCGCTAGTTAAAATTTCGCCATATTCTGGAAACTGAAGCCGGGCTGAACTTCCTAGATGCTATCCCATTAGCTCTACTATCAGAAATTTGGTGGGAAGTGGTCGGAAGTCCGGCTCTCAACGGGAGAATTGCTACGGAATTCCTGAATAATGAATTCTGTAAAAAATGTATTGGACGACACGGTCTTTTCGCATGGCCTGCTAGAATTCCAGATTTAACGCCGCTTGGTTTCCATGTATGAGGTCGACTAAAAAATTAAGTTTACGATGAACTTATAGTGTCTCGAGAACACCTACTCCAAAAAACGGCTTGCAGCAATTTGCGCAAAAAAAGGGAAGAGGTAATTCAGGCGGTCTCTTCTATGGGTAAAAGGTGCGATATGGAGGAGGACACTTCGAACAGTACTTGCAATTATACCCTTCCGTCTGTCTGTTGCAACGCGTTTTGCTCGGCGGGTATTAAAGCTAGCGAGCTGAAATTTTGCACACGTGCTTCTTATTGTTGCAGCCTAATTGTATGCTTGCATCACCGAAATTGGATCACTGGGTCATGGGGCTGCCATAGAAACCTAGCCCCCCCCCAATTTAAGTTCTTCTAAAAAAAAAACTCGTTTGTTTGTGAACCAATTTCAACCAAACTGCATCCCTATGAGCAGTGGCGGATTTACACATTTGCTGCTAGTAGGCTGTTGACATTTTGCCGCCCCTGCCAAACTTTAGGAGAATATTGCTGAAGGGACGTAACCAGAATCAAGCCGTTTAGCTTTTCCATCGTTTCCCACCGAATCAAGTTGGGCAAAAATGAGCGAAGCACTATTGGTATTTTGTGTTGAAAATTAATTTCTTGGATTAACCTTAATTTATTCTCAACTTTCCTCCTTGCTCTTTAATAGGTGAATGCTTTCCACTTCGTGGGTCCTGATCATTCTTCAATCTTAATGAAATAGATAAATAAAAAGCGATACCATAATTCCTTGGTTGGAGCTTAAGTTTGAAGGGTATGTTCTTCTTCTTCATAGTGTCCCGCTTTTAATGCACAATTGAGCAATGTACTGGCAGAATCGATGGTACAATTTGTTTGAGCAAAAACGACATCAATAAAATTGAAAATTGACATAAATAAAATTGGTACACGCATTTTCAAAATTTCAAATCAGGTTTTGAAATTACATAAAATTTCGCCTAAATCGTTTTTCGGTTTCAGATACTTTTTAAAAGGGGATTCAGCCTATCGACAAGATTTACTAAATCCTAGATTAATAATAATAATAATAATGACGATTTTATCTAGTAGGCGGATTTCGACTTGATTAATTTAGTGTCAGTAGTCTTTAGAGAAATTTCGAATTTGGTTGTTAATTAAATATTTTAAAAACAATTTTATAAAGGTACTTTTAACTAATGAATCTGCAAAGTTGCTTTAGTGTTACTGCAACGGCATGCTATTACTTTTGACATTGGTAGATTAAACAATTTTGCGAGAAAATTCTTTTAAATTAAATTGACTTACTGCAAATTTAACCTTAAGTATAGAATTGTAGTCTGGTTGGTCTAGCGGTTAGTGCGCGCACCTTCGGTGCACAGGGTCATGAGTTCGAATCTCACCGTGGATCATGGTGTTTTTCGAACTCACGGACTATGATCTCACTCAGATGTTAACTCTTATGATCGTCCGTCTAAATTTTATTATGAGGTGATTAATTGTTTGGATTAAAAGTTATCAATTTATGAGATTTATTTTCTTCTGCCTATTCCCCCATATCGATTTTAAACATTGAATTTAGTCTAAGAAAACTACAATCTACATCGATCCTACATTGCGGGATTTTTGCACGATGGTTGATGATGGCAGCCATATTATGGAAAAAAAATACCGCCGTACAGAGGGCTGCGCCCGCAATACGAGGGTTTTTTAGATTTTGTATACCTATACATAGTGAATAATTTTGCACATATATTTTATAGGTAATAAATAAGAATTATGCACAATGTTAATGAAATGCTTCTCGTAATCCAAAAATAGATTTACTATGTATCATGGCTCCACGTATTAACTGGATTAACACCGTTACCATGACTCCAAACTGGAAAAAAGCGACTGGTATGAAATGTACCCATCGAGTTCTTTGATTTGATAAAAACTAAAAAAGTCGACTTTTTCAAATCTCCGGGACACCCTGTTTGCCTTGTCCTACCAACGTCTAAGTTTTTCGTGCTAAAGACTGTTACGATTCTACACATTCCCACCAAATTTCATAACGATCGGTTAGTGAACAAATTTGTAAATGTCCGGGACACCCTTTTATCTTGGCCATACCAATTTATAAGTATTTCATGCCAAAGACTGTTACCATTCTACACATTCCTACCAAATTTCATGACGATCCGTTAAGCCGTTCGCGAGTTATTTAGTGAACAAATTTTCAAATGTCCGGGACACCCTGTTATTTTTGTCCTACCAACTTTTAAGTATTTCGTGCCAAAGACTGTTACCATTCTACACATTCCTACCAAATTTCATGACGATCGGTTAAGCCGTTCGCGAGTTATTTAGTGAACAGACGGACGGACAGACGGACAGACGGACAGACGGACAGACGGACGGACAAAATCGATTTCATAAGGGTTTTTTGTAAAATCTAAAAAACCCTAACAAGTCCCAACCGATTAAGGGTCCGCAACCTTATAAAAGGTGGGCGGTCCTTTTTTCGTTTTTTGCGATTATTTAAAAAACGGCGAACCATACAGAAAAATGGACTGAGGACGAAAAAACCTACATTCTTTTGGAATGTTTTATTACACATTTGAATTTTATTGTAAAATTCGGCGCTAGACTAAAAAATAAATTAGAATATTTTCTCATGACAAAATGGTAGTTTAGCCGTGAAATTTTGTGCAAGTATTCACAAAAAGTTCAAGATTATTTTGGGTGAAACATTGAGTCACTCCGATAAAAAACCACTATTATCCCCCCATTTTGAATTCGGCATGTCAATAACTCCCCCAAAATTGGAGCAGAACGCGAAATTTTGGTTTATTGCTAATGGGGGGAGGATTCCAATATACCACCCACCAAAAATCAGCTCAATAAGATAAAAACTAAGTGTACCTCCCATAAAAATTGACCCATCATCAATGCTAAAGTAGCATTTCTTCACGAGTTATGGAGCTTTTAAAGGTCTAAAATGAAGATATGTACTCTAATTAATTTTTTTAATGTAGCAGAAAATTTTTACTCCAATTGGATTCTGATTTCGCATATAGACTTCAACGGAGAAAGCGTTCGGTGGCGGGTAATTCTTGTAGCATTTCCAGTATTTTTCCAGTGAATTTAGTTCGCTGAACGCAGCCATTGACTATAAGAGTCCTTTTCCAAGAGTCTTCTTTAATATGAAGATACGGTGACAAACAGTTCTTCACTTATATGTCTCACTGAGGTACAAACACACTTCACACTGCACTTCGGAATTCGGTTTTCCACGATTCACAGTATTAAATTAGTATGTAATGTGTTTAACTTAAAAAAATATATTTGCCCCAAATTTGCCGCCCCCGTAAAATCTGCCGCCCTAGGCTCCAGCCTACTCAGCCTACTGGTAAATCCGCCACTGCCTATGAGTTTCACAAAAAAATATGGAAAAATGGATGGAATCGGATGATGGGGTCAAGGGGCTGCCATACAAACCAAACTCCCCAAATTAGGTACTTAAAAGAAATACTTGTTTATTTGTCCACCAATTTCAACCAAACCTCATACAAATGTGTTTCTATTCATGCCCCAAAACATAAGTAAAAATAGATGGAAAGAGGCTATGCGGTCATGGGGCTGCCGTACAAACCCTCCCCCATTTTGGTCCTCTAAAAAACATTTTTTGCTTCACCAATTCCACCAAACCTTCGTATTAATGTGTCTATAGAAACAACAAAAAATACCGGCGTACAGAGGGCTGCGCCCACAATACGAGGGTTTTTTAGATTTTGGATACATACATAGTGAATAATTTTGCACATATATTTTATATGTAATAAATAAGAATTATGCACAATATTAATGAAATGCTTCTTGTAAATCTATTATTGGATTGTTCTAAATAAACGCGTTCCAGAATGAAAGGCGTTAGCCTTATATATCCAAAAATATATTTACTATCTATCATGGATACACATATTAACTAATTTGTTAGCTGTAACTCCGTACCCATTACTCCAAACTGGAAAATATGAAATGTACCCATCGAGTTCTTTGATTTGAGTACCCATACGTCCAAGTCCGATAAAAACTAAAAAAGTCGACTTTTTTAAATCTCCGAGACTCCCTGTTAGCTTTGTGCTACGTCTAGGTATTTCTTCCTAAAGACTGTTACTATTCTACACATTCCTACCAAATTTCATTACGATCGGTTGAGCCGTTCTCGAGCTATTTAGTGAAAAAATTTTTAAATTTCCGGGACACACTGTTATCTTCACCCTACCAACTTCTAAGTATTTCGTGCCAAAGACTATTACTATTCTACACATGCATACCATACATGACGATCGGTTAGGCCGTTCGCGAGTTATTTAGTGAATAAATTTTCAAATGTCCGGGACACCCTGTTATTTTTGCCCTACCAACTTTTAAGTATCTCGTGCCAAAGACTGTTACCATTCTACACATTCCTACCAAATTTCATGACGATCGGTTAAGCCGTTCGCGAGTTATTTAGTGAACAGACGGACGGACAGACGGGCAGACAGACAGACGGACGGACAAAATCGATTTCATAAGGGTTTTTTGAAAAATCTAAAAAACCCTAAAAATGTAAAAACAAACGCTTCTCCCAATAGCGTTTTCTAAGGAAATTTTCTTATTTGACCAATTATTCCAAGCGAGCCTCACTCAAATATTGTTTTATCGGTGCCACGGAACTTATGTGAAAATGGAAGGAAAAGAATGAAAAGGGGAGGATTAAACACAAGTCATAGGTACGCCCGAAAAAACTTTTACCCCGAGGAGAGAGAAGGGTATCCTAATTTCGGCCGCGCCCGAAATTAGCCTCGGTCTCGTTTCGCATATCAAAATCAACTGCATGCACAGCACTCCAGGAAATTGGAACAAAAATTTGGCAAAACTTAGGCAACATTTTTGCATGAGCCTTTCCTTCGGTGCTAAAGAGTAAAATTGAATATCTCGATAACGGTAACAGGTGTTCAAAAGTGGTGTAGCTCTTGTGGCCCCTGAATAAAATGTCAAAAGTAGAATTTGATTCGA
Organism: Microchrysa polita; assembly: GCA_949715475.1. Lineage (NCBI taxonomy): Eukaryota > Metazoa > Arthropoda > Insecta > Diptera > Stratiomyidae > Microchrysa > Microchrysa polita. Next base: position 48,982,952 of record OX454416.1, read on the forward strand.
GCACTCCTTACGGTGCCAGAAGGTCAAACGGTATTTTTAAGAAGGTTTCATGAAAATCTTTATAATGGTAACTCTGCTAAAAAATCCAAATCTAAGAATTAAATCTTTCTTACATAATTTTATTCTAGCTCCGTTATTTCTAAAAGTTTTAATACCTTAAGTGCAGAAAACTAGAGTTCATTGATAGTCTTTAAATAGTTCTTATTAGAACAATTGAAAGTTTTTACTAGCAATCTTAATCACGAAATAAACACCATGGCCTTAAGGATATGGGCTAAACAAAAGTAGGATCATTAAAATGAAAATTAGTCCAGTCATATTAGCATTTCAAATAGAAAAAAATAGAGAGACTAATTTTTGAATCAGTGGGAAGCTCAATTTATTCCGTTTAGGGTTCTTGAAACAAGAAACAAACATCGGATATGTAATGTACTCGACGTCCCCTTTGATATTATACCCCCCATACAGACCTACGGTCAAAGATTAAAGAGTATCCTTTTTTGTCCTTTACCCTCCTTTTGCGACCTTTACGATTAAAAGTTTTTTTTTAGCAAAACCAGTTTTAGATTCCTGGGAGCCCACTGATTCAATAACAAACAAAAATTAGCCTTAATCTATTTTTTTCTATTTGGAGGCCTGAATTAGGATATTTTGACTGGACTAAATCTGCTGCTTTCGAATTAGATACTATTATTTTTTGCATATTCTCACCAAATTCCAGTTAGAATTTATATATAAAATATAATAATAAACATATCGAATAAACTACGTTATTTTTAACTTAACTCACTAACCCTTAAGCCCGCACTGAGTCGGCTATCACAAAATCCTCATCAGTAAGTTATTCTGTAAATATATATATTTAGTTATCTCGTTACATTACTAAATACCCAACTCTTTTTTGTAAGTTTCCATTGGACGCAGCTAATAGTGTGTCAGTTTTTTGCAATTATAGGAAAAGAAGTGTTAAAATGCGGACCATAATTACTTTCTAAAAATCGCTTAAGTCAAAAGTGAAAAAAGAGTATTTAAAATCATTAAATATTACCCTGGATTTTAGTGAGCACAGGTAAAAGGGTTTTTTTATGCGATTATTTATTAATTTGTAAGGAAATTTAAAATTTGGAGGTGTTCGTTGACAAAAAACCGATACTCGCTCCAGGCGGGTATACGGAAGGTATATTTTATTCAATATATTCCATATAAATTGCTAAGTATTTTGGTAAACAATTGGGGCACTGCAATAACTATGAGTGTATTAACTTGATTTTTAGCTTAAGAGCAGTTTTAAACTTAGTAATTAATGTATTGTATACTTCAAACCCCCAAGTTATTCAATGGCTGCTATAGAGTGCCCCTTGGAATTATGGGGCTGTTTGCTGGTTGTTCAAATACGTAAGAAAATGATCTAATCTAAATCAAAAAATTGATTTGAGAATATCATTTACCAGAACATACTTATACTAAATACAAAATTCTTGTATAAATAGTTCTTGCCTTTAAGAGTTGCGATTTTGAGGGTTAAATAAAAATAAATAAAGAGCACGAACGTTTTTTAAGGCGAAAGTCAGGAGCCGTTTGCCCTTTTTATAGCTCTCAGCCTCATTGAAATGTGCCTATGATAAAATACGATTCGATTGCATCAAGATCAAATTTTAAAAAACTTGGTTCATTCATTCTTCGGATTTCGCTGGAGCTACTATAAAATCAAATATCCTATTTATATCCGACCGTATCCGACCAGTCTGCTTATCCTAGAATACTTTACGGCATCAGACGAAACCCCATACTCTGAATCGCTTATTCTCACCTTCTACAAGTTCAACGACCATGAAAATATCCAGTTGTATCAATAAAGCGTTTTCAAGGTCGAACTTTCCAATGAACATATCTACAAAAAGAAATATCTCCAAAATGGTAATTGATTTATAATATAAAATCAACCATTTTTTTTAAACGGCTTCTGTATCAATCGAATGGATCAACAGCTGTGACTAGCTTATCGGCTTCGCTGTATACCCAGGTCCCCAGGTGATTCGTCGTCTATCAACTGAAAAAGCAACACTTGAATCTTATTATCTCATTAAGTATTATAGGAACCACCTTCTTGTTGCCTAAATTATACAATCATCCACCTCTTTGAATTTCGTATAATAAATGGAATGGTAAGGTATTCTTTAGTAAAACACAAAGATGAAGAATGGATGATGGTCAAAGACCTTTTCCCACATACTTGTGTACATTCTATTACTTAAGTTGGTTGGTTGGTGCCTTTGCGTTCTCTTCAGATCGCGAACCGCGAACACGTCATGTCACTCTACGCTCTGCTACACGGTGGAATCGGGGTAATTTTGATAAAAAAATATATACATACAAATCCATCTAAAATTTATATCATTTTGATAACATCATACTTTATCATTTTTATAAGTAGACTTATCAGAATGATATAAACAATTTACATTTACATTTGATATAAGTCAAGTATAGAGAAGATATAATAACAGAGGCCGTGTTTTTTTTACATCGGGGGCAGGTTTGCTTACCCAGATGCGCAAAAAAAAAACTATCGAGGGTAGCATCCAGGTTAAATTTAAAATTGTCACGTAGGCATTGCCATTAATTTGAAAACATTGCTCAAAAATATTAAAGCCCCGTTTTCACTTTCCAAACGCAAAAGTTAACATGTAATTTTTTTTAATGAAAACATATTTTTATGTAGGAATCATAATTTTGTTAGAATAACAATTCGACGAACAACATTTTTAACATGAATTTACAAACAAAAACTATATTTTTTGCACACACTTGTGTGTTGTATGTAAACTATACCTTAAAGCTTGTCATTTCAAAATTTAATTTTTGCTAGTCATTGGAAAACGTACTAGAAAATAATTGGGATTGCATACATTTAGGCGAGTTTTGGAAAGCTCATTAAATCTGGATAGCAATATAATTTCTAACCTGAATAAAGTCACAGTTTAGCGTTTGTATGAAAATTATAAATATTAGTGTAGGTTAGCTAATTAAAAACACGGCCATTGTAACTAATTTTAATATAATCTTGGTGTCGAATTTTTCCTAATTGAGGGTAAAATTGATATAGTTTTGGGATATATTTTATATAAATAATAAGTCAAAATTAATTATATATTTACTTTATCCAATTAATATATCTGTGGTATAAAATAGTAAGAGACCATGAGTTTTTAAAGGCTATTTCGAGTCAACGTTTCATTGCATATCATTTCAGAGTGTATATAATCTTGCAAGCACTATAATATTTCCTATCCGCACATGTGTACAGAAATTTTGGACTACGCCAAGATTCGATCTCCGGACCTCTAGATTACTAGCATTGTTGAGTGCGACACAACCAAGTAGCCAAGCCACACACCGGTTCTGATAATTTATCTAAAACGCACAACTCATCAGACGGAACCATTTTATAATGACAATTTATCAAATGAACCCGATAATTTATAAAAACTCATTTGACACTTTCTGTTACTAAAATTGATATTTCCTAATAGTGAATATTTAAGTTACACATTGTACTTACTCATTCATTCTACTCTACCAGGGGTAAAAAAGTACTTTTAGACAAATACTTTTACACTGTTAAGAGTACAATCTATATGATTTTCTAATAAAACTGATTTGTACACCTTTTGTTTTATAAGAACGATAAAAAAAAAGTTTAAAAATTATTTTAACCCAATAATTTTATAAATTTTATATGAAAGTGTTTAAAAACGTAGTTTGGTAGATTTTTGTATAAATTTGACACTTATTATAGTGTAGATACATTTTATAAATTGGAATTTTATTATTTTCACACCGAAAAATTTATACATAAGAATGACCCACAAAATTATATCAAACTAATGTACACTTTACTCCGATTTTTCTGACCGTGTAGTAAAATGTATGTAGATGTGGATGGAAGTCACGTTTCAGCTTTTTGTCTTGCGCGAACGACCTAAATTTACAATTATTATGAGTTACATCGAATTTGCATAAAAAATCGGAATAGACCTTGAATTGTTGTGGGCAGATAGGAATATGAAGACAATCGTAGGCTTCCCTAATACAGTATAATAACAGAAAGATGGATTTTTATGTATCAATTTTGTTGACTATTTATTTTCCAGGTACTCGCTTTACTGTGATCCGACAACTTTATAAATTGAAAGGAATCAGGAACATTAAACTACAAAGGTAAAATTTGCTTAAAAAATTTATAGAAGTGACACATTATAAGGCAAATTCAGCCGTATATTTAATCTTTCTTTTTAGCTCGGAACCTCAGCTGCTAAATCACTGTTCAGTGGTTCAAAACCACGACGAAAACAACAAAGAATCAATAAGTCTACCTTAAATCTGTAGCAGTGCTTCGACCTAATTTTTGAGAAGGATAAGCGAAACCACATACCTGGCAGCGAGAATTGAGGGGATTGTTTTGAATTTCCCGTGATATGTGGGCGTGAACATTCTGTCGCCACCCTGTTATATATAGAAATTTATAGAGAAAGGCGTCTCGATACTCGGCATAGCTTGATGCCCGTTTATTATTCAGAAGAATATAAGAAATTTTCTTATCATAGAATTATAAACAAAAAATGTACACACGGTAGTCGTCAACACCACCCTGCATTACGCTCCTCAGGGGGTTATAGCAAAATAAGATTTTGGATTTCAATTTAGTTAGTCTTCTTTGCTTTTCGTAAAAATACATTTTTCTCGTCATAAACACAAAGTATACTGCGCCACGAGAATACCATGCGAAAATTGCCAATTCATTATCGGCTGTGTTTTTTTTAAAGTTAGGGGTTAGTCTAGCTGAACAGTGAACTAGAGTCGCCAAAAATCATTGTGGGTAGCATCCAGGTTAAATTTAAATTTGCAAATTATTTCAAAATTTTGAATTTTATATTAAAGGCCTGTTTCCAATTTTCAAATAAAAAATAACAGACGCGACAATCCAACATTGGACTATTTCCAAGATATTATCTGCTTTTTGTTGAGGTAATGAGATCAGCATCACGCTCAGCAGTGTTATTTATCCCCATAAATGGGTACTCGTTTAACATCTGAGTGAGATCATAGTCCGTCACAAGCTCGTGAGTTCGAAAAACACCATGGTTCACGGTGAGATTCGAACTCATGACCCTGTGCACCGAAGGAGCGCGCACTAACCGCTAGACTAGCCAGATAGGCCAATCAAACAAGACATTATAGAGAACATCGAAGGGGGTGACGATTTTTTTCTTCGGTATTTTGTCAGGAGTAGTTAGGAGGTAAAGGTACTAATTTTACTCGGAGCTGAGGGGTGCGCTAACGCGGGGAGAGGGGGTTAAAGGTGCAATTTTTGGTGTTTTGGGCTATATCTCGAAAACGGTTAGTCGCACAGAAAAAAGTTGTGAGTAAGCATTAAAGCTTTCTTAATAATTTATTTATTTGCCCCTACATACATATGCAAAACTCATAACGGTTCTTCCGATATTGTTCAATAAAAGTAAAAAAAATTTTTTTTTTGCATTCTATTGACTCTGGTGTCTCTCCGATTTGTTTTTCAAAAAACGTTCGTAGGGTAAAGTTAGTAAGTGGTAAATTTTCCTTAATTTGATATACTTCTTGTTGGCTTGTCTCCTATCATTCGAGAGTTAAGAGAGTCTCAACGAAGTAATATTCTATACTCATCAGAATGAAGACAACTATTGTGAAAAACGGCAGGGGGACGGTTTTTTATTTCATGGATCCATAATGGGCGGTTCGGATTAAGACATACTACAAGCTCGCGGTCATGAGGTGTGCGCTAACGTGGGGAGGGGGGGGGGGGGCTATAGGATTCATTTTTGTAGGTTGTCGACTTAATCTTGGAAATATCTCGGAAGCGGTGAGTCGTCCTGAGAGTATTTGTATGGCAGTACTAAAGCCCATTAAATTTCCAAAAACTTATTTGAACACTCAAATGCCGAATTCCTAACGGTTCCCCCGATACAGGTGATTGAAATCCGAAAATTGTTAAAAAATCGTTATTTTGTTTATTTTTTGGCTCTGGTGTCTCTCGCGATTGCTTTTCGGAAAACTGTTTCACGACCAATTTGTACGATGTTTAATTGGCTCTCATTTAATATACGCCCCGTTGTCCGGTCTTCAATCAGTCAAAAGCTTAGGAGTTAAAACCGAGCTTCCGAATTCAATTTTCTCTATTTTCAAGGATAAAGACAAACATTGTGAAAAAACGGCAGGGGGGGACGGTTTTTTTTTTCATGGATCGGTAATGGGCGGTTCGGAGTAAGACATACTACAAGCTCGCGGTCATGGGGAGTGCGCGGGAGTGGGTTCAAATATCTCATTCTTGTGCTTATTTGCTCTATCCCCGCTATATCTCCGAAACCGCGAACTCTACGAAAAAAATGTCTGAACAAGAATGAAAGCTTACACAATTTCCTATAAAGTTCATCTGACATGCATAGGTCGAATTCCTAACAGTTATCCAGATATAGCTAATTTAAAAATCAGAAATTTCACATAGAAAACATCCACACAACATAATTTATTTTATTTGTATTTCTAGTAAATATTTTGATTGTTATCCAAGATCCATCGGTAAAAGTGGTATACATTAATGCTTTTTATAGGTTTGCAAAGTTTTGTGCCTAACAGAGAAATCTTGTTTCAATTACCCAGAATGTATGTATGATAAGCTTTGCAGCTACCTCACAATGCATCTGTGTACAAACGGATAACGTTTTTCCAAAAAAATCGATTTTTATATGGAAAATGGATTTTGCCTTGCCATGCATCTTACCTTGAAAATATGAATTGAAATTGCTATCACGCAGATATCTCTTTCAATTACAGACGACGAAAGTGCAACTGAACTTACCAGGGTTGCCGTTTTCAGATTTCTAAGTGTAACATTTAACTCATAAAATTGTAACATTTTCAGGTTGAAGATAATGGTGTTAATGAACTAAGCAATAAATGTGCTCAAGTCCGAAATGATTTATTGCTCGCGCAAATAGTAGAGAGTTATAAATCAAAACAAAAAATTTTGAAAATCGCTGATTTTTGCGAAAATGTTATCCATTCTGTTGAAAAAAGTCCATTCCATGGCGAATCCATGGATTTAACGAAAAATTCACGTGATAAATGGGCCCAGTATTTGTAAGGTATTAGAAAACAAATTTATTTTTAAAGGTAATGTGGATAGCCAGCATTTCAGGGCACTCCGCACAATAAAACTTTAAATAAGGAAATGGGAATTTCGCAATCAATCTTGGATGTTATAATACTACAGGCACGCACCGCAGTTGGTTTATAGAAGAAACGATATGTCGAAATTTCCACAATTATTTTAAATTCGAGCCCATGATTTGCGAACAGATTTAATACAAAAACAAATGGCTACCGTAAATATTTCGTTTGAATCTGCGTGAAGGTAGAATTCAATTCTTTTACTGAACTGCCTCGAAAGCTTGGCGCAATTTAGCTGGTATAATTGAATTATGAACTCTGATCTTGAATAAATGAAGGGCCAGCAAAAACGAGGACTTAATTCAGGAGTGCCAAACTCAAAACCTGAACTAGGCCAAATGTCAGTGTCTTCAGGATGGAGCGAAATAAAAATTATGAAAACACCTTTAGACTTTTTTTTTTTTCGAAATTTCAATCTGAATCACTAACGACCTCGGGATTATACGAATATTATTATGTTTATAAAATGCTCTTCAAACAAATTTAGAAACGGTTGGCAAGAAGTTAAAACGCCGAAATATGGTGGATCTATCAAAAAATCGCTATCTGCAAAATAATTTATTCCAAATTTTGGACAGCTGATCAGAACCATAGTCATCCAGAAATAACCTTGGGTCCAAAATTATTTGGCTGACAATAATTAAGATCGAACAAAAAGGAAAGGTCGAATACCTGAAAATTGCAAACATGAGTTATAACGCAACTGTAGCAAAACCAATTAGGTACTGCTTTCTTAAATAAATTTGGAGAGAAAACAATTTTACGATGGGCTTTATATTTTTCTGCACAAAAGTACTATGAACAACCGCTAGCTTCCTAGCCTAGAACATATAGTACGATTTTCAAATACATAATTTATGTTTGCATAAGCCATCGAATTCCTGACGAGTTCTAATAAATTTCTTAGACTTTAGTTCAACACCTCATTTTTTTATTAACAAAAAACATTTTTATACCCTTCGCTCGTAGAGTAAAGGGTATATTAACTTTGTCATGAAGTTTGTAACGCATTGAAAGAAGCATCTCCGACCATATAAAATATGTATATATATGATCAGCATGACGAGCTGTGTCGATTGGGCGATGTCCGTCTGTCTGTCTGTCCGTCTGTCCGTCTGTCCGTCTGTTGCTACGCGTTTTACTCGGCCAGTTTAAAAGCCATCGAGCTGAAATTTTGCACACATGCTTCTTTTTATTGCAGGCAGTTTGTATGTTCGAATCGCTAAAATCGGACCATGGGGTCATGGGGCTGCCATACAAACCTAACCCCCCCAATTTGGTTTTTCTAAGAAAAACTTTAGGTTAGGCAAGCACTGAAGAAGGCAGTACGTGGCTGCCGAAACAATTGTATGCTAGAAGCAAATAAAGACTTGCAGTAAAAGGAAAACCCCAACTGCGTTTCATTGACTTCAAAGAAAAACTTTTTCATGCGTGCACCAATTTCAACCAAATTTCACACAAATGTGTTTCTATTGATAAGACGAAACATATGTAAGAATGGATCAAATCGGACTATGGGGTCATGGGGCTGCCATACAAACTTAACCCCCCAAATTAGGTTCTTCTAAGAAAAACTTTTTCATTTGTGCACCAATTTCAACCAAATTTTATACAAATATGTTTCTATTGATGCCACAAAACATATGTAAGAATGGTTGGAATAGGACTGTGGAGTCATGGGGCTGTCATACAAACCCAACCCCTAAATTGAGTTTTTCTAAGAAAAACTTTTTGATTTGTACACCAATTTCAATCAAACCTCCTAAAAGTGCATTTCAATTGATGCCAAAAAAACATATGTAAAAATGAATGGAATCGAATAATGGGGTCATGGGGCTGCCATACAAACCCAACCCCCCAAATTGAGTTCTTCTACGAAAAACTTATTTGTGCATCACTTTCAACCAAAATTCGTAAAAGTGCATCTCTATTGATGCCATAAGAAATGTGTAAAAATGAATGGAATCGGTCTATGGGGTCATGGGGCTACCATACAAACCCAACCCCCCATTTTAGATCTTCTAAGAAACATTTTTTCCACACCAATTTCAAAAAAATTTAATGCGTCCTTGTCAAAAAAAAAAAATTAAAACGAATGGGATCATACTATGGGACCATGCTCTCGCATCCCCCCCAATAAAGTTTTCTGGGTAAATATTTTTATTTTCCCACTTAACCAAAAACACACAAATATTGTTTTATCGACGCCACAGAAGGAAAAGAATGGGGAAGGATTGAACACAAGTCATATGTTCGCCCAAAAAAAACTTTTAGCCCGAGGAGAGTGAAGGGTATTCAAATTTCGGCCGCGCCCGAAATTAGCCTCGGTCTCGTTTATTTTTACATAATGTGTTGATGGATATTGTGTTTCTCCGATCTGGCAGCGGGCCGCACAAAACTGCGATGTGGGCCGCATGTGGCCCGCGGGCCACAAGTTTGGCATGCCTGACTGAATCGATATGTAATTTTGCACAAATCACAAAAATAGAAAATTAGTTTTTCAAAATTCTTCTTCATATCACTTATAGTAGAAAAATATTAAAATAGTTGAGTTCTCCTCCACTCTTGCCCAATTGTAACAAAATTGGTCGGAGTGTAACATTGTAACAAGAAATTGGAAATTGTAACAAAATGTTACAATTGTAACACGAGTGGTAACGCTGGAACTTACTCTTTACATCGTATGCCTTGAAAATGACTAGAACACCAAAATCAGGAGCACGGTACTGTGTATAGCACCCAGTGGCGGCTCGTATACAATATTACTGGGGGCTCACAAAAAAAATATCAATAAGACATCAACCCCTCAAAATGTATTTTAACGAATACCTATGACTACCTACTTTAAATTAAAATTATTTTATTTTAATGTCAAAGTATAGTCCATACATACATACATAAGTTTTTGCGAAAATAACCACTTCCTCATACCCGTTTCCATCCTGTTTTCCTGTATCTCGTTGTAACTGCGAACATAAATCTAGATTTTATAACTAAAGAATCACTGCAGTTCTGCAGTTTTCACATGACAGTCAAGAAAAACCATAAAATTTTACGAATCAGCAGCACCCCCAAAGTTGTTTTTTATCATTCACTTGGCATTGAATTTCTCCACAAAATGCTTTTCCATCGTAAAGTTCAGACAAGCTAACCTCCTTGAATTTTTAACTTTAATTTTTTTAGTCTAGTACAGATAGCTCAAAACCCAAACATCCAAAAGAAAAAGGAATTTTTGATGCCAAATTGTTGAATACACTGCCTAATATACGCAGTAAAAAGTTAAAATAATTTGCGCCATGGGTTAAGGGGGGAGGGGGTAGCAAAGGGGTGAAAATTCAGTTTCTTGAAAATATCTGGAAAACTATGAGTCTGACCTTAAAATGTCCTAAGGACGAAACAAACTACATAAAATTACCTTTGTAATGATATATAACAGTCTAGAGATTTTTTCAGAAAATTATACCTTAGACCCAAAAGTATTATAGTGAATTTAAATTTTTTTAGTTTTACATTTCGCACTGTAACTCTTGATAGAATATACCTACCGTCATAAGATCTTGTCCATATATTGGACCAATTTATTTGATTTGTACCAAAAATTGGAGTGCTCCGATCATTAACGCCCCCCTCACTCCTCCTAACATTTTTCAAAAAGGCATGCCTGTAGCTTCTTTGTAAATTGAGCCAGGCTGATCAAATTTGGTGAGATGCCTATTCTAAGCTCTATTATCCTCCCCACCAAAAATTAATACCATCGGATCAAAACTAAGGGTACCCCCCATACAAAGTGAACGAAAATTCTAAGAAATTTCACGTTTTTCCACTTCTAAGTTCTATGTAAAATACAAGAAAAAAAATTATCTCTTAGAACGTCATTATAACAGTTAATTGTAGTCTTGTGAATGTATATTCAAAAGGTTGTACCAAGGCGTACGCTACAAGTATCAAAAAATTGGGTTTGAAGGTCAGTGATACCAGTTCTAAGACTATTTGCGAATATTTCGAGTAACGTGTACTAGCAACCTTCAAACTCGATTTTTCGTACTTCTAAGGCACGCTCTTTTACAAACTTTCGGATATACATTCAGAAGACTACAATTAACTGTTATAAGGACGTTCTAAGAGATAAATTTTTTTTTCTATTTTAGGTAGAATTTAGAAGTGAAAAAATGTAAAATTTGTTAGAAATTTGGGTCACTTTGTATGGGAGGTACCCTTAGTTTTGATCGGATGCTAATAATTTTTAGTAAGGAGCATAATGGGGCTTAGGCTAGGCACCCCACCAAATTTGATCTGCCTAGCTTAATTTGAAATGGAGCTACAGGCATGCCTTTTTGAAAAATGCAAGGAGGAGTGAGGGGGCGTCAATGGGCAGAGCACTTCAATTTTTGGTACAAATCAAACAAGTTTTGTTAACAATATATGGACAAGATCTTATGATCCTAAATCTATTTTATCAAGAGTTACAATGCAAAATGTAAAACAAAAAAATGTAAATTCACTATAATACTTTTGGGTCTAGAGTATAATTTTCTGAGAAAATCGCTAGACTGTTATATATCATTGCAAAGGTAATTTTATGTAGTTTGTTTCGTCCTCAGGACATTTTAAGGTCAGACTCATAGTTTTCCAGATATTTGCAAGAAACTGAATTTTCACCCCTTTGCCACCCCCTCCCCCCTTAACCCATGGCGCAAATTAGTGTAACTTTTTACTGCGTATATTAGGCAGTGTATTCAACAATTTGGCATCAAAAATTTCTTTTCTTTTTGGATGTTTAGGTTTCGGGCTATTTTGAACCAATTGTACTGGACTATTTGTCCTCATAAAAGTTCTTGTCAAAAAATTTTTTAAGTGAAACGTAAAATCTCTACTCATTTTTACATTCTTTCGTTGAAAATACTCACTAAAAATGCATATCAATTCAGTTCATCACCAAGTGGTGTCCAGGCTGTGCACGACCTATTTGTGCACAAATTCTAGTGTAAATTTTGCACTATCCCCTCACCCCGGGAACCCGTCTCTTATCTGATTTTGGAGCGAGTGCACCAGTTCATATGACTGTGCATCACAACCTTGGGTGCTAGATGTCGGCCGCTGGTCGCGACATAGATTCAATGCGTGGCTCGGGTATATGCATATGTATGTACGTACGCTTAGAGTAGGTTGCGTCGGCAGTTTGTTCTGTTTCGTGAAGTGTTTAATTTTGGGAAGATAGTTAGAAAATTATTTGTTGATATGGTTGTTTTATCAGGGGGTGCACGTGCACATGTGCACATATGGGCGAGCCGCCACTGATAGCACCTCACATTCACCACTTTTTTTTAAGGCTTAAAAAATTATGAACAAACCCTCGATCGAACGCTGTTTCAGTGCCAACTGTCAAAATCGAAAGAGCGACTTGTCTGATGTCAGTTGGCTCAACGAACAAATGATGTTTCACCAGAGTGTCTCATCTAGAAAATTTCCAGAAGTCTATAATATCTTTTATTCCATACAAAACAAAAACACAAATAATAAGGATTGTTGGGGATGGTCCCCTGATTGCGGGAAAGTTTCAGAAGTTAGGGCAAAATGGGGAAAAGGTTTTTTTTTTACAGATTCTTGGCGATTATTTCAAAAACGGAAGAAGATACAAACAAAAATTCTGAAGACAAAATAAACTACATAATTATACGTTAAGACCTTAGGATAAGAAGATTAAGTTTTTAGGCTAAGATTATATATATATATATATTCTCTCATAAGGTTTTTAAAATTTTTCCTTAAACTATCAAATTTTAGTTGAAACTTAATAAGAATCAATTGTATTAAATTAAATATTTTCCAATCTAGAGTTAAGGCTGACGTACGCTGGTATCTTTTTTAACTAATATGTAATGCATGAATTATTTGTCTGAAATAAATATTGAATCGAATCGAAACTACATAATTAAGGGAGGTACTTTTAGTTTTTATCCGATTGATGTTACTCACTTGTAACTGTCATTCCTATATTTTTAGTTTTGGTTATCGAAACTTTTTTTCTAGCATATTTTTGAGTAGAATTTATGTGGTTTAACCGATTTACAAGACAGGCGAAATCATAAATGATAGTTTATAAAAAAATACCCTCTATTGTCTAAAAAAAAACCCATACGTGTTCGGTGAAAGGTTAAGGTTTTTACGCTAAAATTAGTGCTCAAAACCTACTGTACGAAGACATTATTGCAAGACTGTTTTTATATTTTGTCAGAATTGCTTTAATTTATATTTATAAAGGCCCAGTAAATGATAGCCTAGAGCAGTGGACTCCATCCTTTTTCAATTTAAGCTCCCTTTGTGAGGTTTGTAGTCTCGCGATATAAAAGAAAATCTCTCAAAAACGGTGTGGATGTGAATATTTTGAGATTATGCTCGGAAAAGAGGTTCTACAGATACGGTAAACTATATTTACTTGTGTCTTTTTTACTTTTAAAAAACCCGAACAACCAGCCAAATAATCAGAAATGCTGCACCATAGTTTGGATCGATCATAGATTTTAGACAGAAAACCTACATGATATTCGTAAAAATGCTATAATCTTGCACTTTTGGGAGTTATAAGGCAAAACGTCACCACAAAACATTGCAAATATGTACTGTATTTAATTTTTATGCCTGGTGTATATTTTTTTTAAGAAAAAGTCCAGAGTATTATAAGAACCCTGTAAGTCCTTTTTCTAGTAAAATTTTACTAGGCTGATTTTAGTGCATAAAATCACTATCATTCTAGCGATTCTATGGAAAAAGTTGAACTGGTATCCACTATTTTTAACTAGATGGAATGTAATATCGAGGAGTCTCTAACAAGACCTATAGATATCCAGTTCAATTTTACAAATTTTTCAGCAAATAGGTGATATATTCCTAGAAAAGCAGTATTTTATACTGATAGACTATTATTTTTGGTAGGAAACAGTTCTAAATAGTTTTCCCTCAACTATTCGATTTGACCAGTTCATTAGTTCCCAGTATGTTGTGGAGTTTTTGAATTACTTTCTGTGAATTAGAGGTAAGTAGTCAAAATCGACAATGAAAATTTCCTCTGCATGTTATGGTATGAGAATCAAATAAGGGGTATGACCAGGTATGAGAGCCGGTTCGCATTTCAATAAAATTCAGATGATGTTTTTGAAACGACTGGACTGAACTGACTGATCAAATTAACTAGATTACCTAGTTAGTAAGTTAAAAAAAATGTTCACTAGATTCGCAACTAGGAAATGTAGGAGCTCACATCTAATTGCGGTTTACTGTATTCTAGTTTAATAAATCTTACTTTGTACGTACATACAACATAATTATACAAAGGAATGTTGTTTATTTGGTCGTCAGATTTTTTTCGTGTCATCTACGGGTTTTTAAAACAAAAAAAAACCCTCTCCTCTTTTTCCTTCCTGTTTTTTATAAAATTTGAGGGATCATCCCCAATAATCCGGCAAAATATCAAGGCCATACGATTTCAGCCGATCAAATGTCTAATTTTCCTGGCCTATGTGTCCTCCTGATGGTTTATTTTAGGATTGGATTCATATTACACCGACGCTAAAATTGATATCGCACCACTATCTGTATATAGCACGCTAAGTGGCCACTGAAAGTTGGCTTTTTGGCAAGCGCCCTCCTCATTATTGAATCAGCGGTACGCCGTTAACCCTTCTGTCGGCACAAATTTCTGGCCAGACCTTTGGCACTATATTTCGATCAAAAAAGTATAGAAGATGAAATCGCAGCGACTTGATACTACATGATATCCTAAAATAATATGTTTAGAAGCATTTAGCAAAAAGTTGAAAAAATCGTTTGAAGTTTTGAGCATGTTTTTGACGAAATTCAATTTATAGTGCTTTTTGATACCCAATAGGTCTGGCCAGACCTACAGTTTTGCACCCTATTTTTCTGTGCGGGTAAAAAAAGAAAATATGAAATTATCTTAAAATGATTCTATTTATGATGGAATAATATCATTAAAATTCAATTTGTACTATAAACAATAAAAAATTTTGAGATTTTCGTTTAAGAAGATGTTGAGTTCGGAAAATGGATATACCAGATTTTATGATGTTTTGTAACATCAGCTAATCAACTGAGATTTGGTTCTAGAAATTTAAATTAGTTTTATTTCCTTTGTAATAGTAAGGACTAAGTATGAATGACTTGCGAACGTTTTTCTAAATAGATTTGACCAAGAAATTTACGAAAAACGTAGAATGAAATGATGTTTGGGCTTAAAAATTGCCAATTTCTTTCCACCTATTTCCTGAAAACTGCAGACTAATATCGATGTAAAATCTACCAACAAAGCGCCAAATATTTCCACAAACATATTTGAATTGGAAAATGCAATCAAACTTTGTACTAGCTATACGCCATGAAAATAGAAAAGCAAAAGAAGCAGAAAATAAGGGGAAAACATGTTTGTGCTAATACCACCCCAAAATATGTCTACTTAAAAACGTTTCCAATCTACAAAAATTATATAAATGCTTTTATTGCTTAAAAATGCTAGTTCAGAATTGGAAGAATTACTCCAAGGATAAAAAATTCATCTTTTCTCAGTAGGTCCAGCCAGACCTATTGGGTATAGAATATGCATATTGTAGTAGGTGCCGACAGTAGGGTTAAGCAATATTGTCATAGAAGTTCGCTTGCGTTTTACCAAACAACGTTGCGACCACTGTCTGTTGCGTTTTCATTTTGATTCAAGTCTATCAATGGTGTACCCTTTTACACCCTCAATTTCTCACACAGCTTCAGGGGATCCAACAGTTTTGGATTAAAGGCTAGTCACGCTATCGTAGTTGTTGTTGCAACGACTTAGGCATGAGAAGCATTTTTTAGAATGCGCATTGACTAAGGAAATGAATCCAAAAGTTTGTTTCGACCACTTTTTCAAAATATTGGACCAACAAAATTGAAATTCGTAGTAGGCTAGTTTTTTCGGTCAACTTTTTGGCAATTCTCATGACAAAACTGTCATGTTTGACAAATACAACTGTAAAATATAAAATTACCCCAGGAAAATTGGCATTTCACTTCGGAAAGATTAAGGGAAAGCTGGATTTTTGCATGAGCCTTCCTTTCGAGGTTCTAAACCAGACCCTAAAAGTCCCCGTCTCTACGAGTGCCGCTAGCGGTGCTATAGAAGATCAAAGACCCTCGAAAACAGGTTTTACTGAATAACTCGATAACGATAGCATATACAGAAAAGTCGAGTATGGCAAATTTGAAGCTCTTGTGCCTTTTCAATAAACAATGGAAATACCGAATACGTTCGGGTACTTCTAACGGTGCCAGGAGGTCTAACGGTATTTTTTAACAATGTTTTTTTTACACGTGGTCCTACGGAAACTGCCTCTACGGGGCGGACTACACCCGTTTTCTACATGGAAACGGCCAAAAGTTTCCAATATACCTCCCTGGCAAGAGCCCTGAAGGTTCGATGCAGGAAGGTTGTGTTTGTCTGTGTATATGTGTGGATTCGAGTTATGTGTTTTTTCGTCATATTGGGAGCATTACATCTCGGCGCGGCTGCTCTCAATTTTATTAATTCGCGCCGGCATTGAAACAAATCCAGGCCCAGAGGTATGGTTTTGTAGTGTTTGCGGCCAACGAATCGGTACGAATGCCAGGTCAGTGCAGTGTAATTGTTGCTTGGAATGGGTACATCTCAGGTGTTCTGGCCTGAGAAGGGTTGGTCAGCACTCCACAGCATATGTTGCACCGGGATGCATAAATACAGGGCGACGAAGGGCTGCTCCTAGCCCTCCACCTCCTCCTCAGCCCCCAGCACCCCCAAACAATATGATCAGGAATGCTAGGCCTAGTTTAACCCCTGCTCCTCCTCCAGCGGTTTTCACTCCACTGTCCTTATTGCAGTTTAACTGCAACGGCATTCACCAAAAAATCACCGAGATCACTCACTTCATGAGTGTAAACAGAATTCTGATTTCTGCTATCCAGGAGACTTTGCTCCATTCGAACTCGTCTCTTAGCGTCCATGGCAATTACGTTATACTGCGCAAAGATAGACCAGCCGCCAGGAATGATTCTCACCCTGGAGGTGGACTTGCCTTCCTAATACACAAGTCCGTACATTACTGTGTATTAGATGTAGATGTCGACGGTACGGCGGAAATGCAAGCCATCTCAGTTTCATCAGGGAGTACTAATATCGAAATTTTTAATGTATATGTTCCACCACACTCTAGGTGCCCTTCTGGCTATCGTTTCGATATTGGTCCTCTCCTATCTGGAGAGCACAGGATCATTCTTGGTGACTTTAACGCGCACCATGAGCTCTGGCATTCTGACCTCAACAACGATGCCAGGGGTATAGCTATTGCCGAATCTCAAGACGCCTCAGATTTCTGTCCACTCAATGAAGACTCGCCGACTCGAGTCACAGGCACTTGCAGTAGCTCTCCTGACTTAACTATTGTAAGTGCCAGTCTAATCAGTGCTACTCGATGGGAGACGCACACTGCTCTCTCGTCCGATCACCTCCCAATCATAATAAGAGTTGACAAACCAGCAAACCTGACTAAGTCTGAGAAGCGCACGTTTGTCAATCACAAGAAAGCCGATTGGGAGGGTTTCAAAGCATACTCGTCGGCGAAGTTCATCGAGCTACCCACACCAACTAACGTTCATAAGGCCGAAAGAAATATTAGGAACGTCATTGCAAAAGCAGCGGCACGTTTTATTCCTGCTGGACGTATCCCGAAAGTTCGACCTAATTTCCCTACCAGTGCCGCCAGATTAGCCGATGAACGAGATAACATCAGACGCGCTCACCCAGGTGATCCCAGAATTCAGGAGCTTAACTCCGAAATCAACCGACAAGTAAAAGACTATCGGAAGGCGAAATGGAACGAGCACCTAAATGACTGCAACCTCAATGAAGGTGTCAGTAAACTATGGTCTACTGTCCGCGCCCTATCCAATCCTAGGAAAGGAAAGGGCAATAATGCCATCAGATTTGGCCATAAGAGCACCAGCGAACCCCTTCAGTGCGCAAGCCTGTTCAATAAGCAATTTATTGAACATCCCAAGTCCGATGGCTTAAAGCGTAAAATTAGAAGACGGATTCGCAGCAGAAATGTTGACACTATACCATCGTATACTGCGGACCAGGTTAAAAAAGTCATTGAGAATGCTAAAAATTCAAAGGCCCTCGGACCCGATGGCATTTCGATGGCCATGTTGAAACATCTCGACCTTCCAGCCATTGAATATCTCACGGCAGCCTTTAACTTGTCGATGTCCACGCTTGCCATCCCTGAAATCTGGAAAACAGGACGGATTGTCCCCTGTCTCAAACCGGGTAAAAGCGCTGGTCTCGTTGAATCCTACCGACCCATAACAATACTTTCACCTGTCGCAAAGACGCTAGAGGCCCTTATTCACCCCACTCTTGTTAAGCATGCTAAGCTAGAACCTCACCAGCACGGCTTCAGGAAAATGCATAGTACCACCACAGCTCTCGATGCGATCACTACACGCATCCGTAATGGGCTAAACCACAGACGTCCTTGCCACAGAACGATTCTTGTGGCAATTGACCTAACGAGTGCTTTTGACAATGTCAATCACTCGATGCTTCTCGCTAACTTACTGAATATGCATATTCCTGCTCAAGAGATCCGTTGGATTGCAAACTATCTAGCTGGTCGGCATTCCTTCACTGAGTTTCGTGGCAAACGTTCTAAGCTTAGGAAAATCAAATTAGGTGTTCCACAGGGTGGGGTACTCTCCCCCACTCTGTTCAACATCTACATGTCCGGCCTTCCTACACCACCGGAAGGAATCGAGGTGATTTCCTACGCAGACGATTGCACCGTACTCGCCACCGGGGAGGATAAGGATGAAATGCGCCTCCAAATTAATCGCTATCTCGGACGATTACAGGCTTTCTTCCAAAGCCGAAACCTCACCATCTCCGCGTCTAAATCTTCTGCGACATTTCTTACCACCTGGTCGGTGGATTGTCGGTGGGAGGTTGATGTACGTATTGGCAACAATCCAATTCCTACTGTTGCAAATCCTAAAATTCTCGGGCTCCATTTAGAGAACATGATGACGTCTGCTCATCACGCAGCATCCGTTTGTGAAAAAATGCGCAGTAGGAATAAAATCCTAAAAGCACTAGCTGGTAGTACCTAGGGCAAGGATAAAGAAACCATGCTAGTCACATACAAAGCGGTGGGTCGAGCAGTTGCTGATTATGCAGCCCCAGTTTGGTCACATAGTTTATGTGATACAAACTGGACCAAAATTCAGGTCTGCCAAAATGCTGCTCTACGCACAGCCACAGGTTGCCTCTTGATGTCTGCCCAGGGTCACTTACATCAAGAGACAAAATTGATGCCAATACGTGACGACAATCTCCTACTGTCCAAACAATATCTTGTTGGTTGCTACCGTGAGAATCATCCCAACAACAGTCTCATGGACCGAATTCCTCCACCACGACATGTCAGGCGTGATTTGCGAGACCTAGAGAGAGAGGTCCAGGGATACAAGAGGGACCCTTACGACGATGATGCATACCGAGCTGCCATCGCTGAGATTCACACTGCAGAAGTGAGTCGGTCTATTGCGAGATTAGGTGCGAACAGAGTCCTCTCAGTGCGCCCTCCACCCATTTCGCCTGAGGAGATTAGGCTCCCGAGAGCCACCAGAGTGACATTAGCTCAACTTCGGTCGGGCTTTTGTTCACGCCTCAATTCGTACCTTTCTCGCATTAACCCGGACATTCAAAACATCTGTCCAAACTGCGCTGGCGCTCCACACGATGTGGGTCACTTGTTTCAATGCCCAGCTGCGCCCACTGACTTAACCCCTATCTCACTGTGGGAAAACCCTATCGCAGCAGCTATGTTTTTGTCCCTTGACATAACGGACGAAAGCATCGACGAACCATAACTCGAATCCACATAGATGCACAGCGGTTGCACACCTTTCTGCACCGCTAAAAGAAGAAGAACAATGTTTCACAAAAACCTCTATAACGGTAACACGTACTAAAAGCTTTTGTATGGAAAATTTGTAGTCTATGTAGTTTTGAAAAAAGCGGTCAAATTTCATATCAATACGTGCAGCCTTAAGGGCGCTATGGGGGTTCAAACCTTAAAAAAAGGTGTTTTTTTTTTTGGGGTTTTTCGTGAATGGCGCTAAGACGGGGGAGTGTACTCTATGGTCTTCTCGAAGAAATTTTTAGCTTCTGTGGCTGTTAGTAAGGCGCCAAAAGTCCCCAAAGATGGAAGCCCTCCTAACGAAGTTATGAGGGTCCAAAGATTCAATTAAACTGTTTTTGGGGAATATCTCTATAACGGTTACGTGTATCGAAAACTGTTTTATGGCGAATTTGTAGCTTATACAACGCTTAACTAAATATCCGAATTTCAGATCGATGCGTGCAATGCTAAGGGTACTCTGATGGTCAGAACCGTACAATAACGGTACTTCTCGGTTTTTCGTGAATATCTTCATAACGGGAGCGGAACTCGTCTATGCGGGCACCCTCAACGAAGATATGAGGAAGTTATGAGGGGTCAAAGTTAAACAAAAAGCCGCTTCTCGGAAAATGTTCAAATTTCAGATCAATACCTGCAGTACTAAAGGCGCTATGAGGCTCCAAACCTTACAATTTCGGTATTTTTGGTTATTTTCGTGAAAATCTCCTTAACGATAACGTATACCGGAGGCTGTCTGTAAAAATTTGTTGTTTGTATGGTTCCAAATAAAATGCTCCAGCGATATGAATGCACCTGAGGCAACCATACGTGCACACATACACTACATACTACACATACCTTCCTCAAAAATTAGTAATTTTAAAGGTTGTAATGCACATATGGTTGCCTCAGGCGCATTCAAGTCCGTGAAGCATTTTATTTGGAACCATACAAACAACAAATTTTTATAGACTGCCTCTGTTATACGTTACCGTTACAGAGAATTTCAGGAAAATAACCAAAAATACCGAAATTGTATGGTTCGGACCCTCATAGCGCCCTTAGCATTGCGCGCATCAATCTGAAATTCGAATATTTAATTAAGCGTTGTATAAGCTACAAATTCGCCATATAACAGTTTTCGGTGCACATTACCGTTATAGAGATATATATCCCAAAAAACTGCATTTTTGGATGTTTGGACTCTCATAACTTCCGTACGGGGGTTTCCATCGTTGAGGACTTTTGGCCCCTTCCCTTACTAACAGCCACATGAGCTACAAATTTATCTAAGATTGGTTCTCTCAAGAGGTTACTGTTATTAAAAAAATTCCGAGAAGCGGTTTTTTGTTTAACTTTGACCCATCATAGCTTCGTTGGGGGTGCTCGCATAGATGAGTTGTTTTGGCATTTTAAGTTGGGGTTACAGAATCAACAAATTGTTATAGGCCTCCCTCCCGAATGCGTTTTCGTTTTGAAGAAATTCACGAAAAACCGAAAAATACCGTAATTGTACGGTTCAGACCCTCATAGCGCCCTTAGCATTGCACGCATCGATCGAAATTCAGATATCTAGTTGAACGTTGTATAAGCTACAAATTTGTCATATAACAGTTTCCCGTGAAAGTTACCGTTATAGAGATATTCCCCAAAAGCTGCTTAATTGAATCTTTGGACCCTCATAACTTCGTTAGGGGGACCCCATCTTTGGGGACTTTTGGCGTCTTACTAACAGCCACGTAAGCTGCAAACTTCTCCCAGAAGACCAGAGAGCACACTCCCCCGTCTTAGCGCCATTCACGAAAAACCCCAAAAAACACCTTTTTTAAGGTTTGAACCCCCATAGCGCCCTTAAGGCTGCACATATTGATATGAAATTTGACTGCTTTCTTCAAAACTGTATAGGCTTCAAATTTTCCACACAAAAGCGTTTAGTACGAGTTACCGTTATAGAGATTTTCTTGAAAAATTGTTAAAAATACCGTTAGACCTCCTGGCACCGTTAGGAGTACCCGAACGTATTCAATATTTCCATCGTTTATTGAAAAAGCACAAGAGCTTCAAATTTGAAATACACGACTGTTTTGTGGATACTACCGTTATCGAGATATTCCGAAAAACCTGTTTTCGAGGGTCTTTGACCCTCTGTAGCACCGCTAGCGGCACTCGTAGAGACGGGGACTTTTAGGGTCTTGCTTAGGACCTTGAAAGGAAGGCTCATGCAAATATCCTGGCGTAAATAGATATTAATCGAAAAATAAGGACAGTCAATGCGAGGGAATGTTTTTTATGACTATGTCAAGGCCTTAGGGGATATGGCGGAGGGAAATTATGGTGGGTTCTATACAAAATCCAAAAATACAAAATCCAAAAAGACAAAACCCAAAAAAATTTTAAAATTAACAAAGTCAAAATCCGCAAAGACAAAATTCACAAAGACAAAATCCATAAAGTCATAATTCACAAAGTCAAAATCCAAAAAGACGAAATCCATAAATTCAAAATCAACACAATCAAAATACATAAAATTCATTTTCACAGTAGAAACAAGAATCTACATCAGTTTGCTTATCACAATTGACTATTGAGAATATTTATTTACGTTATTACGTTAACTAGACAATTACCAAATTCCGGAGCATATCCGCTTTATTTCAAGACACGGAAAAGGATTCATCCGTAGCATATACGATTTAGCCGATGACACGGAGAGGCATGCACCCGGACCATAAGCGCTTCAGGTAAAGACAGCTAAAGCGCATATGCTCCGGGTGCATCCTTCTCCGTGTCTTCAGGTAGAGCGCATATGCTCCGGGGTTTGGTAATTGTCTAGTTAACCCAATTTTCTGAAAATCCATCTAAAACTTTAGGTTATTTCTTAAAAGGTTCCTTGGAAAAATTCTGTGTTTTTATAGCAAAAAAAAAATCAATATTTAGATCCCCCGTTCTGCATGGAATGACTACATATGTATTTTGAATCGTTTGTTTTTTGTTTGGCTAAATTGATGCTATTTAAGTATAAAACTAATATTCCAAGTGTCCGGACCAGATTTTTTGCTGATCGTTGATCAAACGCTACAAATATACAGTAGAAGACTGTTAATTACCTTCCGGGAAACGAAAGTTCCAATCTACCCATCACCCCTAGCTCTCACCTCTGGTTTTTAACTTAAAAACAAAAACCCTGAAATTTCTCAAGCTCCGCCACTGGAAATTAATGTTTTGGAACATTTCATGATTAATTTTGTAGAAAAAAACAAAACCCGCACTGACATCACCGAATCGGAGCCCACGCAATAAACATTATGGCTCTCTTCATACAAACATTTATGGATTTTGTCTTCATGGATTTTGACTTTGTGGATTTTGACTTTATGGATTTTGTCTTTATGGATTTTGTCTTTATGGATTATGACTTTTGGATTTTGACTTGTGGATTATGACTTTGTGGATTTTGTATAGAACCCATTATGGTAAGGGATGGAGGAGGGTTGCATGGCAAGTGCCGATGCACATGCAGTTTTAACTGTTGCAAATCGTAATTAACTGGGAAAACAGAAGATGGTAGTTTATTCCAAATTTTTATTGAACGCAAAAGAAATGAGTCGAATAAGTTGACGTTACGGCTGAACCCGACCTCGAGTGTATGCTGATGGTAACGATTTGAAAGATCGGGTGACACGCGGAGGGACAGCAATACCTGGAAGTAGTTCATATATTTCATTGGAATTGGATTTGGGATATTTTAAATTTTTAGTGGTAAATTGGTAAATTGTGAAATTTTTTGAAAAAAGTGGTAGATCTACCACAAAATTGGTAAAGTCGCAACACTGATCTGTACGTACTTGTAGTTGTCTATTAACTCTACTAACGCTTAGACTCAATATTGAGTCAATGAAAAAGAGGACAACGACCGGCCAAGTAAAAGCGTTAACGCTTCTATCGCATTTGCTTCCTCGTTCTGCACAACCGTTTCTTCGCTAACACATACGACCATTGCGCCAACAATTTGCTCAGAGACGATTTGATAGATACGACCCCTACTATTCAGGTATCTCTTGCGTGGAAGTACTCGTACATGATCTACGTGTAGTACATGTCTTCGTTGGTACACTACATATTATTATTTCTTCATCTACCATTTTTGCAAATTTAAAAAAAAAAAAAGAAAAATAGTTCGCACTGTCTTCATCTTCATTTCTGAGAAGAGTATAAGTGAATTCAATTTCATAGAGTGACGCGCCGCGGCACACAACAGCGCGGCAGTGAATATGATTTGCAGCTAGCTGTAGTGATGATCAGCACATCACCCAGTAGTGGAGAAATTTATTTCTATGGCGTAGAAAATGAGATCGCTCACCATCAGGTTCGTTGAACCTTTCTTGTTGCTTGTCTAAACTAAGAAGACATTAGAACCTATAGTAATTAATAAATAATTATTAAGAACAACCGAAAAGAAGATTGTCTGTTTCATTTTGTTGTGAGATAATTACCTTTTGATGGAAAGGTGTTTATGGAGATTCTTTATCATATATAGTTGCTAATGGGCTAGATGCTAGATTAATAAATTAAATGAAGCAAGAGTATCCGTGTGGATGGATTTCCAATAGCCTTTAACCCATTTCTTCCCGAGGATAGAAATACGCTAAAACTACAAAGTTTTTTGGTAAATTCCAATCAATTACAATACAGTTAAGAAAATTTTTTTTTTTTAATTTCAGTAAGTGTTACCAGTGGCTCCCAACGTGATGTTGCGTTGACGCAACGTTGGGAGTTTTCGGGTAAAAAAAAATTTTTTTTTTTATTGGTCTAAAATAAGGGGGAAGTTGGATTTTGAAAACTCAAACATAATTGTAGAAAATAATTTGCTTTTTAATTTTATTCTAGTTAGATGTACATATTCCTCTTAATCAAAGCACCTAATCGATACCTCAACTCAAATTTTAATGTGTTTCCGACTTTTAAAATTGGGACGACCCAAAATTTTCCTTGAAGCATACACTCATTCACTCTGAATGGCGTGGCGGCCTTTAGTTCAATTAGAGTAGGAGTATAAATCATCTTTGGCCTCACTTTAAACATTAAGCCTAAAGTCACATTAAATGATATAAATACGCGAGTACTTGCCTGCCAGCTCCTGTTTTCAAGCCTCTAAAGTTGCCCCAGACTTGAAGAAAAAAAAAACAAAAATATTTTTGGTGATAGCCATCCTTTGGAAAGTTCAAAACTCCCCCAAGCAAGTAACTCATCTAACCACACATTTTCGTGTGTTCAATTACTTCTTAAATTTTTCCCCACATCAAATTCGCTGGGAAGCAAGGATTTGGTTTCGGGAGAGGTCCAAGTCTCGATATTAGAAACGCGGCATTGGCTATCAAATTGTTGAGTTTCTATCGGGTGAATAGGTTTAACTAAGAAGATTTAAGAATTTTTACGATTAAATTTTCGAATTTGCAATTTTTTCTTCAGAGCAAAACGGGAAATTCCACCGAAAATAGAAAATAATTTAAAATAGTTGAATTCAGGAAAACATAGAACTTTTTAGGCACCGAATGATTATTGCTGAATAACATCAGTAAGTGCTTTCCCAATTCGTTTTCGTTATCTTTATTACCGAAAACAAATTAGGTCCAGGAAATTAGGAAATTTTATTTCTTGGAACATACCCCCTCAGCTTAACCCTTTAGCGGCCACAAGCATTTAAAAGTTTTTGAAAAAATCATTTTCTTTCACGACTTAAAGCCTAATATCTCCAAAGCTAGAACAGCTAGAATAATGAAATAAAATGATTATTACAGCCAATAAATTTACCTACAAAATAAAACTAACCAAACTAAAATCGGATAAGAGGTTTGGTTTTTACAGAGCTTCAAAGTCAAATTTGCGTGATTTGACCCAAAAACAATCCTTTTTTCCATCTCAATTTTCTCCAACCTCTGCCAAGGTGAGGTGCTAGTGCGATTCTTTTAAAAATTGGCGCATAGTCTTACGATCATATGTTTCTTACATTATTTTATTCTAGCTCCAAAATTTCTAACAGTTTTAGTACCATAAGTGCAGAAAACTAGGGTTAATTTTAGCTCGAATTCAATACAATTCAATTCACACTGCCCCTAAAGATCTGCAATTGGTAAAATCTATTCAAAGTATGTCGAAATCGCGAGGTTACTTTTATTTTATAGGTAAATTTGTTGGCTGTAATAATCATTTTATTTCACTATTCTAGCTGATCTAGCTTTGGAGATATTAGGCTTTAAGTCGTGCAAGAAAATGATTTTTTCAAAAATCTTTAAAATGTGGCAGCTAAAGGGTTAAGCTGAGGGGGTATGTTGTTTTTTGCTGTAAATCAACTGAGGAATCGCAATCCGGTGCGTTTATGCGGCAGTTTCCGGACACCCTGTATAGTGTGGCCAAATCTCTCTGCTAGCGAATCATCAAAAAGTAAACTGCCACTTGCAGGTCAGTGGAACTGTACATATATGTAACAGTGTTATAAAAGTACTTATAAAACGTAAACTACGGACAATATTTATTTCATTTATTTTTTGTATTGTTTCAAAAAGACCATGTAATAACATACCATTATTTCTTTCCCAATTGTTTTCATACAATTAACCTTCGGGCGGGCGCAATGCATCTGACAGATTAAGTGGCCAGTTTTTGTTGCGCCAATCAGCGATATGAAAAGCAGTGGCGGCTCGTGGCATTCAACAACAAGGAGGCAGCTGACATATTCAGTTGCCTTAAGAGTCCGATATGGCTTGAAGGACTTTGGTAGCAAAAGTAAAATATGTAGATATATTTTACTGAAAAAAAGCACAGGAACAGAAACAAACTATAAAAATTACGAATTTAAGGATTTATTTTTTTTTATTTAGAAGCGAAACACTACTTAAAAATAAAATCCATTCTTCTTTTTGGTGGCAAAGTATTTAATAATGTCGTCATACCAGCCGTTTTCTTCCTCCAAGCTCTTAACAAATTGCTTTTCAATACTTAGCAGAGATAAGCCGGATAATAGAGATTGACCAATGGTATTTCGGGAATAAGAGCTGATACGTTTTAATGCTAAAAACTACCTCTCAGTGCTGACGGAAGTAGCGGTAATAGTCAAAACTAAATCAATTTTGTAGTTTCTGGCATAATAACACAACTTCCATTAATACAGTAGGACCCCGATAATCCGGACCCCGAAAATCCGGAAATTCGATAATCCGGATTCGGGTTTGTGCCAAATTTTATTTAAATATCCATAAAAATTCGACAATTTGATTTCATTTGCTCAAGCTTACTGCTATATAAACTTAAGATAAGGCAAATTACGAATACGAAATTATTATTATTTATCGTTAGAATGGTTATCTTTTTTATGATTTGAGTATAAAAACAGTCCATCAAGGTGTAAATTCGTGCATTTCGAAAATTCGGATAATTCGATAATCCGGATAGGGTCCGGTCCCAAGCAATCCGGAATATCGGGGCTCTACTGTATGGAAAAATGTTTAAAGGTATCCCTGAACGGCAATTTTCCCACATGGCTGAATCGGCATAAAGAATTATCAATTCACTTTTAAGCTTTTCCCGATTAAAGAAACTGCCATGAACATCAAGCAGTCAAAAAAAAAGACTTCAAACTTCAAAACATTTTTCAGGGATGATTTTTTATCTTACTGTTACCGATGCTATTGCTTTGCTTTTTTTAGTTTTAAGGCCTAAACTAAAAAAATATAATTGTCGACGAATATGTTGAACAGTCCACCCAAAGAGACAATTCGCCGGTCGGTAGTTGATGCTAGTGGAATGTAGCAACAACACAGCAATATTCCAAACATAATCGTTTGGGACTATTGAGATGAGGCTGTCCTCCGAGCAGCAATGAAAATTGCGAGTATAGAACACTATACGCATATACGTACATATATGTAAAGTCGTCGTATAGCAGCGACGAACTCAACTCAACAGAAGACTAGCGTTAATATAAGGCACGAATCTGCCTCACGTTTATTTTCCGAATTGAGGCAGTCCTCCGACCATTCGTTGTGAACAGTATGAAGACTAGAGATATTTTCGGCTATATCAGATCAACCGATATGACGAATTGAGTGTTGATAAATACAATTCTGGAGGCTAGGATGATTCTGCCTCATTTCAACTTAAGTTTCGTTCTATGTTGTATTGTACTGTATAAGAGTTAAATGAATACATAGTTGAATTGAGGTAGCTTTGCTCTCTATGAATGAAATGAAGTAATCACATGAAATCGTGGAAATTTATGAATAAGATCATTGTTAAAAGTTAAAAAGTTCACTATTTTTAAAGGAGGCACTGCCTCCCTTGCCTCCTCTGACGAGCCGCCTCTGATGAAAAGGGAGAGATCTGAAACTCACAGTAGCTTAATCTTAATCGATCAACTACCCAAAGCAGCTTTCAGTTTGTATCTGCCATATGTCTGAGAGGCGGGAGGGGATGAAATAATTTCTCAGATGTATTGCGCCCGATTGTGTATATTCTCTTTTCTATGAAAATGTCCACATGTTATACTCTTCACATTGCGTAATAATATTGTGTTGACTTCTCGGTTCACCAAATCGTTCAATAGTGTGTTTTTAGTAAAATAAGCTCACATTTTTTAAGCGGTCGAGTTGTTGGAGGTTTGTTAAATATTGAAGCTATTGAAAGTGGAATATTCTTAGAAAATTGAAAATGTGAAGGGAATTAAACTTTTTTAGCCAGTTTTTGTTTCTAAAATTTCGTAGAACTGTTTCAGAAAGACAATGCAACAATAAATAAGAGTCTAAAATATATAGAAACTTAGTTTCATCCCTTTTTCAGCACTTAATCTCTCAGATGCATTGCGCCCGATCGTGTTAGGATTAGTATTGCGCCCGCCGGAAGGTTAAATATAAAAATAAAATTCCTCTACTACTTTTGCCATCGTGACGATTTGCGTCAACATCGAAAAAACCATCAGAAAGAAACCTCTATAACTTCCACAATAGGAAATCAAATCGATCTAAACTGATTTCTACGCATTGCTAATAGTGTCCAGTACAGGATAAAACACTTTTTAGTGCCAAATTGATATCCTATTCCTTTAGCAGCCGTTTGAAACGAAGGATGTCTTAGGCTTCATGCACACGACGCGAAAACGGCTCGCAAGCTCGAAACATCGAAATGCATTGGCTCTTATGGGAAGCTCATGACGAGCGACAGCAAGCGATGAGCCGTGCACAGTCAAAACACGGCTCGCGAGCCGTGAATTTGCGGATTGTGGTGCACGATATGTGAAAACACGTCTCGCTAGTTGTGATTTGACAGCGGCCCGGCTCTCGATGTCGTGAGCTTCCCATAAGAGCCAATGCATTTCGATGTGTCGAGCTTGCGAGCCGTTTTCGCGTCGTGTGCATGAAGCCTAACTGTTACATATACAGTACGACCTCGATTATCGCAACTATTAAAAATACCGGCGTACAGAGGGCTGCGCCCGCAATACGAGGGTTTTTTAGATTTTGGATACACATATAGTGAATAATTTTGCACATATATTTTATAGGTAATAAATAAGAATTATGCACAATATTAATGAAATGCTTCTCGTAAATCTATTTTTGGATTGGTCTAAATTAGACCAACCCAAAAATAGATTTACTATGTATCATGGTTACATATATTAACTGCATTTATTAGCTGTAACTCCGTTAACATTACTCCAAACTGGAAAAAAGCGACTGATATGAAATGTACCCATCGAGTTCTTTGATTTGAGTACCCATGCGTCCATGTCCGATAAAAACTAAAAAAGTCGACTTTTTAAAATCTCCGGGGCACCCTGTTAGCTTTGTCCTACCAACGTCTAAGTATTTCGTGCTAAAGACTCTTACGATTCAACACATTCCTACCAAATTTCATAACGATCAGTTAGTGAACAAATTTTTAAATCTCCGTGACACCCTGTTATCTTTGCCCTACTAACTTCTAAGTATTTCGTGCCAAAGACTGTTACTATTCTACACATTCCTACTAAAATACATGAAGATTGGTTAAGCCGTTTGCGAGGTACAGTACGACCTCGATTATCGCAACTATTAAAAACTGGGGCAGTTGCAATAACTGAGTTGTTGCAATAACCGAAGAAGAGAAGAAAAACAAAAATTATGAAAAAGCTTCAAGCTTGAAACTCTTCAATTGTATTTTATTTTTATTGTTTAATGCTTAATACATAGGTCTATAATTTATTGGACATTCCATCACAAGTTTTTCATTTGTTTTTTGTTTATTTGCACGCTTTTTAGAACAGCCTGTTCCTTAAGACTTTGAAGCATTAATAAGTCTTGGAGTGGGACATCGTTTTGCTCAGCCCAATGAATGCAAACATCAAAGGACTGGATTGCAGCAGTTGTCTTCACTTTCTCCGAGGACACAACTGTTGTAGATTCCATTTCATCTTCTTCAACAATCTCAGTATCTTTAGTTATACAAATCAATATCTTTTCCAGTATCCATTGCGAAATTTCCTCAGTTGATAAGCCTTCATTGGGTAAAATCACTCCAAACAAATCTGAAATCTACAATAGAGCCATTCTGCGATCATAAATTTCAGCTCAGATAATACTTAAGGGAAGGTCGTCCTCGTCGTCCAAATTCTCATTCCAAGACATTATTATTTCCCAACACTTTTTAATAGATTTTTCCGTTAATTTCTCCCACGCATTGGTCAACATGCAGACTGCATTTACTCGCGAAATACTACTATGACAATTTTTGTATGTAATACTATAATTAAAATGGTACTCTAACGTATTTGGCTTTACTGCACAAAAAACTAAACAATGCAAACTTCACAAGAGCTGCACACATAGAGTAAATAGAAAATTCGTGTGAAATAACGGGAATTACTTCCTTATTTCCGTAGAATTTCAGAAAATGAGATACGTGTGCATACAAAAGTTGCACTTATCGCGGTAAATTTTCATTGAGGTTGCACTTATAGAGTCAACAGTTTTGGAAATTGGGTGTTGCGTTAATCAAGGAGTTGCATGTATCGAGTATTGCGATTACCGAGGTCATACTGTATGTAACATCAGGCATTAATGGGTTAAAGGACATAAGGGGATCGAAGGCAATGAGAAAGCCTCAGCAAAAAGAACCTCAGGGCAGTGACAGGCCTTATAACCGGTCACTGTACCCTGTGAAACCATCAACATACAAGACCCACTATGCCGCCTCTGTAACGAAGACGAGGAATCAGCCTCGCACGTAATTTTCGAATGCCCCGCTCTTATGATTGTATTTTTAAAAGATACAATATTCGTTATCTATAGTAACGACCATTTTTCTATATCATATAATAATCACTGAACCAGTTTAGGAGCATGCCATTAACGCCTTTAGTCAAGGAAGCCTTAATTCAAGGAATTAAATGTAATTTCAATATTTCCTTACTCAAAAATTCTATTTTTACTAGGATTTTAGTTCGGAAATATTGTTTTTTTTAGAAAAAAATATTATTGCTCTCTCAACGGTAAAAATAAAAATGTTTCTCAATGCATCCTTAACTAAAGGCGATCTTAAAGGCTCATACAAGTTGACAGATTTCAGTTAATTGATTGACGCCAACATCTGAAAGCTTACGATTTTCATGATACATATTGTACATACATATAAGTATGTATGTAGTCACTATTATTGTACGATTGTACTATGTACATAAGTATTTACTTTCTTTATATCTTTTCCTTGTTCCAGCTCAAATTAGAACGTGTGCACAAAAGGCAAATGAACTTTTGGGCTGTCGATCTTTACGCTTGGCCTGCTCAAAAGAAAGTTATGCAATGAAAAGTCGACGAAGATTTCAAGTTTACTATGCGCCGGCGACAACACCGCATCGCTTGTCTTTCCCGTCTTATCGTATAGCTTGCACCGTCATTCCATTGGTTTAATCTTTGATCTTGTTCAACATCGGATTTAACCTCGAAGCTGAGTAAGAACCGCACAAAGCAAGATGCTGCAGCCACAAGACCATTCCGATTGCACTAAAATTTATCCATCTTGGCTTCTAGACTCAGCGCGGCATATCATGCTTTATCTTAAATGTCTTCGGAATAATATTTGAATGAAAAAAATATTCAGATGATTCTATTTGCTTATGCAAATTTCTTTTTTAGTTGAATTGAATAATAATTTGGCTTCCGGTTTTAACACCATTGTTTTAGTTCGTTTCGGGTAGCCATGACTGAGGCCTCGTTATGCGAATATGTTTGCGGCAAATTCTTTTAGGTTATCATTCCACGAAACGTCATAATTGCATCACGATAAGAATTTTTATCCTCTCATTAGCAGAGAGGTTGGTATGTGTGTAAGGCAATTAAAACTTCTTTGAGATTTCAAATTCGCGGAATCGACAGATCGGCGGACGTCGTACACGACAACAATCGCAACAAACGGCTGGTTTGGTTTCAGAGAACCAAACCATCATCAGGAAAATTAACTTTCAGAATTTACAGGCAAATTGCCTCATTTTACCTCTTCTCTTCGCCTTTCACTCTTCTGTCTTCGTCGTGGCGCGGTGCATAAGCAGATCGTTGTAAAAATGCGCAAATGCATTGCGTTGCAATTGCAGGCCGTGCATCGTCGTCATGCACAATTTACTGTACGTTCACCTACTTTTCCAGTACTACGTCATGAAAATATGTATTTTCTTTTCACCTTCCTTGCAAAGTCGGCATTTGGTTAGTCTTGTTCCTCTCCAGCCGCAGTCGTGCATTTTGCCCACTTCTTTTCTTTGGCTGCATTTAACCGCTTCCTCGAATGCAGTGTGCAGATTATTATGTATGTTGACTGACCAGTTGGACTATCTAATACTATCCAATTCGCTAGTACACAACTATGCTATTAGATGCATTTCTAACGGTATTTTGTGGTTTGTGCAAAAATCGTCCATCGGATTAGAACGTTGTTTGCGTTGCGTTGCATTGTAATTTTGGCGAGAATGGATGATGATGATGGTTGGCTTGGCTTGACCGCTTGCTTGGCTATTGGTCATTTTGTGCACGTTTGTCGCCAGATTGTGTACTATCTAGTCATAGAGTCAAACTGGTGCCGTTGATTTATTCGCTAACATGCCACACGGTAGTTTTAATGGTTTGGCTATGCGGAAAAAATAAAAGTGCTCATTGTATGTGCATATGAATTTGCGCTGAAGATTACAACTCAACTGGCCGTTATGGGTTTGGCTGCGCAATTTTGTTCCAATGAACCAGTGACTTAATGTGCCTGCTGTCAGGTCAAATTGGAAATCTAAGTTTCTTTGGAATGCGTTTACCGTGGTTCATTACAAATTATTTAATATTAATGTAATTAAAAAGCGCTTTTTATCGTTGGTATCCAGAATATGTACATTGTTGCAAGATGTTGGCACTTTCTGACATGTTATTCATGTTCTTTTATAATTAAAAAAAATGTTGATCGGTTTAAAAACAAATTCTATTTCTATTTACTGCGGTAACATACCAAAAATGTACACCGATTTGTTTTCACATCCACTCCGAAGTGAGAACCCTGCCCTGCATTTTTCGTAACTCCAAAACGTACATAAGTGGATAAAGAAGCTAATACATATTTTTTTTGAAGACCGTTCTTGGTTGTTGTCTTGTTTCAGTATTCTCCTTTAGTATTTTCTAAAGAAAGTTTATTTAGGTAGGTGTATCAAAATATCAAAGTTGGTTGGGTGTAGAACACCAGTCCTTTTTCAGTTCATTTTGTGCAACTGCGCGTATTAATGGTCGAAAAATAACTACATATAAATCTGAAGCGGAATATACAGTAGAAACTCGATAATTCGAAAAAGGAATTTAGTCGAATAAAACCGATTCCCTAAAGCATTAGAACAAAAAACAGTGAAGAAATTCTAAATTCAAAGCACGACTGTATAACTTCAACTACTTGGTCTGACGGTCGGCGAGACTCTATTGGTCGAAATGTTCCAACGAGGGACTTTATAAGTTATATACAGAATTCAAAATTCAAAATTCAAAATTCAAAATTCAAAATTCAAAATTCAAAATTCAAAATTCAAAATTCAAAATTCAAAATTCAAAATTCAAAATTCAAAATTCAAAATTCAAAATTCAAAATTCAAAATTCAAAATTCAAAATTCAAAATTCAAAATTCAAAATTCAAAATTCAAAATTCAAAATTCAAAATTCAAAATTCAAAATTCAAAATTCAAAATTCAAAATTCAAAATTCAAAATTCAAAATTCAAAATTCAAAATTCAAAATTCAAAATTCAAAATTCAAAATTCAAAATTCAAAATTCAAAATTCAAAATTCAAAATTCAAAATTCAAAATTCAAAATTCAAAATTCAAAATTCAAAATTCAAAATTCAAAATTCAAAATTCAAAATTCAAAATTCAAAATTCAAAATTCAAAATTCAAAATTCAAAATTCAAAATTCAAAATTCAAAATTCAAAATTCAAAATTCAAAATTCAAAATTCAAAATTCAAAATTCAAAATTCAAAATTCAAAATTCAAAATTCAAAATTCAAAATTCAAAATTCAAAATTCAAAATTCAAAATTCAAAATTCAAAATTCAAAATTCAAAATTCAAAATTCAAAATTCAAAATTCAAAATTCAAAATTCAAAATTCAAAATTCAAAATTCAAAATTCAAAATTCAAAATTCAAAATTCAAAATTCAAAATTCAAAATTCAAAATTCAAAATTCAAAATTCAAAATTCAAAATTCAAAATTCAAAATTCAAAATTCAAAATTCAAAATTCAAAATTCAAAATTCAAAATTCAAAATTCAAAATTCAAAATTCAAAATTCAAAATTCAAAATTCAAAATTCAAAATTCAAAATTCAAAATTCAAAATTCAAAATTCAAAATTCAAAATTCAAAATTCAAAATTCAAAATTCAAAATTCAAAATTCAAAATTCAAAATTCAAAATTCAAAATTCAAAATTCAAAATTCAAAATTCAAAATTCAAAATTCAAAATTCAAAATTCAAAATTCAAAATTCAAAATTCAAAATTCAAAATTCAAAATTCAAAATTCAAAATTCAAAAATCAAAATTCAAAATTCAAAATTCAAAATTCAAAATTCAAAATTCAAAATTCAAAATTCAAAATTCAAAATTCAAAATTCAAAATTCAAAATTCAAAATTCAAAATTCAAAATTCAAAATTCAAAATTCAAAATTCAAAATTCAAAATTCAAAATTCAAAATTCAAAATTCAAATTCAAAATTCAAAATTCAAAATTCAAAATTCAAAATTTTGTTTTGAATTTATTAAAACTATATTTTTCATGTTGTAGTACTTTAACGGCATATTAACATTTTGTTTGGTATTTTTCACAGGTGACATCGTCTACATCTACACATGATCAGTTTATCGATACAAATACAGAACAATGACATTAAAACAAACAGCGAGTTGCATTTCACATGCACTTGGTAAGTTCACGTTCAAAACCATCTTCAGCGAAGTATAAAATGTACACTTCTAGTGGAGTACTCGCAATATGGCATAGTGTGTATGTTGATTGTAGACCTTTACAGTCTTTAGCGAAAAAAAAGTTAAAGGCATTGACTTAAATTTTTTTTTAAGATTTAAGATCTTCGTGTTTCACGAGACACCTGAAATACGTAGACCGTCCCGCGGTCAGATGAACAGAATTGACCAATTGAGTGTCAATTGAAATCAGGAAACGGCGGCGTTCATTATTCATAGATAATAATTTGAAATTTTTGTTATGACAATTGAAAGAAAAAATTCATTTTCTTTTTGGAGTTCACATTTTTAACACAGATTATTGTCGTTTCAATAGTCAATGCCAACATAATGCGCTATCTGTTGTACTAGTAGTCAGTCTCAGTCGAATTGCCGCAAGAAACTATTGCAAATGCGGAAAACATTGCTTGGTTACCGCAGTTGTCCTCTCCGTCACCGTCTCCCTCTAAATGTATTGCGAAAAACGTAAGAAACGTACATAACATAATCAGATACAGAATCTGCGATGAAAAGTTACAAGTTCACAGCATAAAGTGTGCCAACGAACTCAGGTGACCGAGTGAACGTTGCTGGTTGCGTTTATAGAGACTGCTCTTGTAGTCTAATAAAAATGGCATATTTGGTCGGCAAAAATCCTACATCGGAATTTTATTTATTTTATGGTTGGAAATGGTCCACAGATTATGGCATTAAAAGTCCCAACCGATTGGGGGTCCGCAACCTTAAAAAGGGGGGGGGGGGAGGAAATTTTTTTTTTCTTTTTTTGCGAATATTTAAAATCGACAAGAGATACAGAAAAATGGTCTGAGGACAAGAAAAACTACATAAAATTACCTTTGAAATGATATATAATACATTGGAGTTTTAATTGAATATTTCGGCGCTAGACTAAAAAATAAATTAGAATATTTTCATTTTAGACCTTGTTTAACTTTTGAAATTCAATTAAATTTTGAAATTCAGCCGTAAAATGTTGTATAAGTATTCACAATAAGTTCAAGATCATTTTAAGGTAAACATTAAGTCGCTCCGGTTCAGGACCCCTATTATCCCCACATTTGTCAAAACGGCATGTCCATAACTCCCCCCAAAATTAGAGCAGAGTGCTAAACTTTGTTTTGTTGCGATTGGAGGTCATAGGTCACCCGCCAATTTCAGCTCATTCGGATAAAAACTAAGGGTATCTCCCATACAAAGTGACCCATCAGGAGTTTGTTCCACGTACTACTCATTTTATAAACTGTAGAACAAAGTTGTCTTGGGTCACTTTGTATGGGAGGTACCCTTAGTATTTATCCGAATGAGCTGATTTTTGGTGGGTGGGGTGACTATGACCTCTAATCGCAACAAACCAAAATTTACCATTCTGCTCTAATTTTGGGGGGAGTTATGGACATGCCGTTTTGCCAAATTCAAATGTGGGGATAATAGGGGTCCTGAACCGGAGCGACTTAATGTTTACCTTAGAATGATCTTGAACTTATTGTGAATACTTATACAAAATTTTACGGCTAAACTAGCATTCTTTCAAAAGTCATGGAGCTTTTAAAAAAGGTCTAAAATGAAAATATTCTAATTTATTTTTTAGTCTAACGCCGAAATATTCAAATAAAACTCTAATGTATTATATATCACTAGCTGAGAGAGCTCGCTTCGCTCGCTCTCTTATCTAATGCTCGCTTCGCTCGCATTATTGGCTTCACTCACAACTTGACACTAATTTGAATGCCAATCAACCTGCTAACTATAATTTATTGGGATCGACCTCTCGATGATGAAATTAAAGTGTATAATGGAAACAACGCTATAGATTTCCGTCGGGGGGTTAAGCGGTCAAGGTAATACAACAACAACATATGTACTCAACCCCCTGACTGATTGATGAGACTGCACTTGCCCTTCAATTATATTAGCGAGTTATCTCGAAAATCATTAATTTAATAAATTTCTATTAAATATGTCAGCACACTCATTTACTCAGTTTTTCGTGCACTAAAATGTGCGCACGCCACCTACAATGCTCATACTATCCCAGAAACCATCATACATCCAGGTTGACGGTTGTTAATGTAACTTAATTGTAATTAATTGTAACCTTGATATGCCAACATCCGGGCTGACGGTTATTAGAAAAAAAAAACCATGACCCTTTAGGCAATTTTGTTGCGAATCCGGCGACATCTCAATCGTGTCGTTCCGCCAAAGGATTGCGGAGATATCGACGGATTCCCGAAGTAGTACGAAGTCTATTGTGAAATTGCTGTGACCAACATCAAGGATGTGTGTACGTAAAAACATAGTCACCTTGACTACAATTAACACTGTATTTGATCCAATGACAACTAAAATATTCCCATTAAATTTAAATGTTGT
This sequence comes from Microchrysa polita, assembly GCA_949715475.1. Lineage (NCBI taxonomy): Eukaryota > Metazoa > Arthropoda > Insecta > Diptera > Stratiomyidae > Microchrysa > Microchrysa polita. Next base: position 49,021,096 of record OX454416.1, read on the forward strand.
CGATGAAAACTTGATTGCAACAGGTGACTCTCATACAAAATGAAATTTCGATATTTACCACCACTTCCTTCGAGATTTTCAAAAAACTGTTGGTCCATAAACCTTCTCCAACGTAAGACGGATAAAACAAAAAAAGAATCATCCAAATCGGTTCGTGCGTTCTGGAGTTATAGCGTCAGGGAGGAAAACCCGACTTATTTTTATATAGTAGATTATATAGTAGATTACAAAGGGAGTTTTATGTAGTTTTTTCGATCTCAGACCATTTCTAGTCGTTTTTTAAATAATCGCAAAAAACCGAAAAAAAACGCCCCTCTTTCCCCCTTTTTTTAAAGTTGCGGACGCCCAATCGGTTGGGACTTTTAATGCCATAATCTAGGGACCATCCCCAACCATAACCCAAAAAAATTCCGATGTAGGATTTTTGCCGTTCGATGGCCATATTTTGGTCCAATTTTCTTAGACTATTGTCTTTGATGCTGTTTGGTTTGGCTTTTCTTGGTGATGTGTCTTTTTACTGCTACTAGTGTGCTGGTCAAAGCACCTAATCTCAAACACACTGCGCTGTAATCTTTTATTGTTGTAATATTCAGAAAGATTCATTCATTTATGGAGTACCATATCGGCTGAAAGATATATTCGTTTATACAGGGTGGATAAAAAGTCTCTTAGCGGTTTTAAAAACAATTTCAAGAAACAACGAATTCTTTAGGAGTAGTTAAAAAAAAACCTTTGAGCAAAAATTTAGAAAAATAACACCGGCCACACTTAAAAAAGTGGTGCAATATGACAAAAAAGAGCCCTGCGTACATTTTAACAATATACGCTTAGCGAATGACATTTTCCACGGCTAATGTAAAAAACACAAATTGAAGTTCATTTTGCATTTATTTCTGTTAGTTTTAATCACTAAATTTAAAAGTTATTGGACATATAAATCGGTAAGGGATTTTTGTTACCCACCCTATACGTATATAATTTTTGTTCTCTGTCAATATGCAAAAAGCTATAAAGATACAATCGCAAATAATCGCGTGGGCAATTTGGCTTCATTCTTTTGAGTGTGGTTTATAAAACGTAATTTATGTATTAATTATGAAGGTGTCAAAATTGGCGGCTGTTTAGTAATTTGACAACATAACAATTTGCGGGTGGGTTTTTTGTTTCTGGGTTTTATATAGCCTGAATGGTTTTATGATTGCGCGAACGATGTTTTGAACAAAAGAACAAGGAAAAATTTCTAATCGCAAATAAAGATTCAATATGAGTTTTTATATTTATGATGTCATTGGGAGAAATAGCGACTAACGGTTTACCTATCAATTATGAAATATCGATAGTACATTGACATCATATCATACCATGGGATCTCATGATCGGTTTCGAGGCACCTACACTACACTATTATTAATTGCTTAAAATTATAAATTGATTTTCATAATTTGTAGGAGATTATATCATACTTGGAAATTGATACTCTTAGAAACACTTGGAAAACTTCTTGCATTTTCCTAAGCAGCCCTCTTATTCAACAGCCATAATCTTTGAAAACGGTTTTCATGTGGTCTAATCAGCCCCTTGAAAATACATACTCACAACACGAATGAGTTTTGTGTTTTTAGGGAAAATCAGGGCGATTTCGATGTGGCTAATATAAAGAATTAAAAAAAAAATTGGGAAAGGGGTTTTTAAAAACGATTTTCTGATGCTTAATATCGACTTTGTTTCGGTATAGGGTTTATCAATATTCCCTACTCACGAAAAATTAAAATCGTTCAAATCTTATCGGCGCATTATTTAAAGCATCTCGTTCTCGATGTGTGTAACAAGCATCTTATAATGTACGATTTCCGTCAAAAAAGTCCTTTTTGGATCCAAAGTTGAATTGACAAGGATATAATTTACCTTCCTCATTTTGTGAGGGACGTTTTCTTGCAAATTCTGTATTTTGGTTATTTGTACTCCTATTGCCAATATTAATTTTTAACCAAAAAGGATATTTCGTCCATATTCATACACATAAGTAACATGTAACATAATGAATGCGGTGCTATTGTTTTTGTAATGATCCTATAGGAAACGACTAAACTCGTAGATAAAAATTACCTTTAGGTCTCTGAAGATCTGTTCGAGACTATTTACGGCAACCGTTTATGCGGTTTACACTTCTTCAATATGCCAATTTTGCATTTCTTCCACATTTTAATAAAATTTGTCCTCAAAGCGCCTCCAAATATTGGAAACAATAAAATTTTACATGTTATTCGAGCCATGAATTTGGACAGCAGCGGAACGCTACTCATCAAGTCGACGCAATTAGTAGCGTACGCCGACGACATCAACATCATGCCTCAAAGATTCGGTGATGCAGAAAGCCTTCTGCATATTCTCAAAACCGCCGCAAAAGAATTTGGACTATATATTAACGAAACCAAAACAAAGGATATGATGCAATCAAAAACAAGGACGCCAGTAAATTCAAGCATCACAGTGGGGGACCTCAATATCGAGTATGTAGACAACTTCAACTACCTGCGTTGTAACATATCAAAGGACACCAACGAAACCGACGAATACAACTAGCCAATAAGGCGTATTTCTCGGTACTCCCAATAATTAATTCGAAGTATGCACAAGGGAATATGAAGCTCCGCATGTATAAAACGATCATCCGTCCCGTGCTGTGCTATGGCTGCGAAAGATTGACCTTCACCCACACCTCCGAAACTCTACTGGACAGATTCGAACGAAAGGTCCTTCGGCGAATTTTCGGGACAGCTCGAAAGCGAGATCAATGGCGCACCTGGTACAACTACGAGTTGTATCAATTGTACGATAAGCTGGAAGAATCAAAAATCGTGAAGCTTCAACGACTGAAATGGGCGGGGCATGTACATGAATGGACGATAATCGCATGCCAAAGAAAGTGATGAACGAACAACGAATAGACGGAGGAAGGTTGCGTGAACGAAGGTCACCGGTGAGGACACGCGTTTTGGGAGAGTTCATGAAGAAAATAGAAAGCAAAAAAAAAAACAAAAAAAAAAAGAAATGTGTGGCAGCATCAACCTTTGATGCCTTTTGATGTCTATTTTGTTTAAAAGAAATGGTGTAACGTCGTATGTGTGATTTTTGTATATTTTGTAATACGAGTATTATACTCTGTATAATAGTATTACCGATAATTTAATTTAACCCTCATCTTTCCAGGGGCGATTTTTTATTTCAAAAGGAGGCGACCTAAATTGCTTTATTCGGCCGCGGCGCGGCGCCTAACGTCAGGGTTTTTTCAAGTTTTAATGGGTATAGTCAGGCCGAGACTCGACGCCATCTGGGTGTATGGAGCAGCAATAAGCTAGCACCTGCGTGAGTCGGCTACATTTTGTTACGGTAATTTCTCACAATTTCAGCCCCTTTGTTTGTTGCTGTTAACCCGCAGACATGTGAATCTCTTCTGAGTTGTAAATAGATAAGAGGCAACGAGTGACAAAAACCCCACCCGTTACTCCCGAAACTGAGCTACATCAAGCGCATGCCACTGATCGATCGTCGAGAAGCCCTACCTTCCTGTCTAACCTTCACGGTTGTAGAGGCATTGGCTCCGTCCCCTGGATGGATGGCCAAGTCCTTTATTACAACATGCCACTTCGGACTAGAAATTATTCATATCACATTTTTTAAATTATGTACGTGTTAATATTATTTTTGACAGGCTGTTTGTCGACATTTGTTTCAGCTGTTTTGTCATATTTTTGGGACAATATTCATAGACCGTGTATATACCGGCGCAAAGATAAAAAGTTGTAGGCAAAATTATTTTATTTTTGGACGGCATATACGGGCTGTACTAACTAATCGAAACTAAATTTAGTTCCACTCGCAACAGATGAGCTGCTTGCCAATCCATTATGCCTAGACAAGCGACTGTCTCTGAAATTTATCCAGGAAGAGCGAAGTCGTTTTGTTATTATCGCTTTCGATTTTCGTTTCGCTACAAAGTTTATATGAAACAAGGGGGCTTCGCCCCCTGCTCGCTTCGCTCGCCAACCCCGGGGCCGAGGCTAATTTCGGGCACGGCCGAAATTTGGATACCCTTCGCTTGGGCTAAAAGTTTTTTTTCGGGCGCACCTATGACTTGTATTTAATCCCCCTCCTCATTCTTTTTCTTCCGTTTTGACAAACGTTTTGGGCTTGGTTGAAATAAGTGGACAAATAAAAATATTTACTCGGAAAATTTTATTAGGGTTGCCGGAGCATGACCCCACAGTACGATTCCATTCGTTTTGAACTTTTTAGTTGCTTTGATAAAGACACATTAATTCAAGGTTTTGTGAAATTGGTAAAAAAACTTTTCTTAACCCATTATTTGCGGGTATTGATCCAATGGGAATTATTTGATGAAAATTGGTGTAACATGTTCTCTTCGATCCTAGATTCAGAATTTGTAACTATTTTTTTCGTATGACATCAGGGGTCCTTTCCAGGACATGTGTCAAAAACTGCACACCCGCACTACAGCGACACAAAATTTGCAAGGGAAAATCTTATCTACTTTCTTGAGAAAAATGGTTTACATAATGAAAATAAATGGGAGTGAATATTTTATTATACAGTCTTGACTCGGTAGTCCGGATCTCCTTTAATCCGGATATCACGCTAATCCGGACCACTAAATCTTTCCCCTACGTATTCTATAGTCCGGATTTCGGCGCCAATTTTGACCCTATAGTCCGGATATTTATACCACGCTCTGTGGCTTACTTGGTTGAGTCTCATTCTACGATGCTAGTAATCTAGAGGTCCGGAGATCAAATCTCGGCGTGGTCCAAAAATTCCGTACATGTGCGGATAGGAAATTATAGTGCTTGCAGCATTATATACACTCCGAAATGATATGCAATGTAACGTTGACTCGAAATTGCCTGTAAACGGCTGAGTTAACGCACCATGGCCCCACATGGGACTATACGGTACTGGAAACAAATCCGGATATTTGAGATTTTCAGGGTGAAATGGTAAATTTGGTCTCGTACTTTTTTACGGGACGGTTTGGCAAATGACATAATGCTGACTAATTTCAAAGAAATAATACATTTATCGGCTTTTGTTCCTCTTATTTATTTATTTGTTTTATTTTGTTTTTCCTCAGAAAAAAAAGTGTTGCGCTAATCCGTATGTTCCGATGGTCCGGATTACCCCTTGCAATAATTGATCCGGATTATCGAGTCAAGAGTCTACTTAATATACTTTATTTACGTCCGGGAAGTTAGTAGGTTATGCAAAAAAGCATTCATTCATTTGAAAAATCTTGTTTTCATATTGCCCATATTATTTCGAAAAAAAAAACAGCCTTATTTTCCACATTGTTTGGAAACAATATATTTATTGTCTGCGATGGTTTACATTGGGAATCACTGGGAATATGATATAGAATATATTAGCTGCCCGCATACTAAGATATGTGATGCAAATATAACGCTGTTAATGCGCGGATGTGTCGTTTTCGCAACATTTTTTGTAAATGCAACTTCTGAGTACTTTGCGTTACCCGCTTGAAATAATTTTTGACCAGTACAAAGAAAACAGTTCTAATTGACTTATCCAGGGAATATTTCATGAATTCTATTAGCATTTTCTGAAATTTATCGATTTTGTTTGAGGATTTCAAAAATTTGCGAAACAGTTGTTTTTGTCGCTTTCGCAAATAGTCAAAAATGTTGTGATTGAAAATTTTATGGGTTTTTATATGTAAAGTGGACATTGATTTTTAGTTTAAAATAGCTGTCGATTCGTTGCGTGTCGTACAAGCACTACATTATTAGTTTCATTATATGTTTCGTTTTCGACACACCCGCAAATAATAGGTAAAAACCAATATGGGGGGTTTGGTTTGTATGGCAGCTCCATGACCCCATGGTCCTATTTGATTCAATCTTACATACGTTTTGTGTCAACAATAGAAATACATTTATGTGAAATTTGGTTGAAATCAGTGCACAGATAAAAAAGTTTTTCTTAGAAGAACCTAATTTGGGGGGTTGGATTTGTATGGGAGCCCCATGACCTCATGGTCCGATTTCATCCATTCTTACATATGTTTTGTGTCAACAATCGAAATACATTTGTGTGAAATTTTGTTGAAATTGGTGCACAAATAAAAAAGTTTTTCTTAGAAGAACCTAATTTGGGGGGTTAAGTTTGTATGGCAGCCCCATGACCCCATTGTCCGATTTGATCCATTCTTGCATATATTTTGTGTTATCTATAGAAACACATTTGTGTGAAATTTGGTTGAAATTGGTACAGAAATAAAAAAGTTTTTCTTAGAAGAACTCAAATTGGGGAGCTAGGTTTGTATGGCAGCCCCATGACCCAGTGATCCAATTTGGGTGAATCAAACATACAAACAGCCTGCAACAATAAGAAGCACGTGTGCAAAATTTCAGCTTGCTAGCTTCAATACCCGCCGAGTAAAACGCGTCGCAACAGACAGACAGACAGACAGACAGACAGACAGACAGACGGACATGCTCCAATCGACTCCCCAAGTCACGCTGATCATATATGTATACTTTTTATATGGTCGGAGATGCTTCCTTTAATGCGTTACAAACTTCATGACAAAGTTAATATACCCTTTCACTCTATGAGCGAAGGGTATAAAAACGCGAGATTAACAAATTCCAATTATAATATTGTCCAAATAATCAAAATGTCAGACAAACCATTTGTAAACATCTGCACATTCCACAACCAATTCGAAGAAGAAGTTAATACGCGAACTAAACTAGGACGGTATATATGTACACCCTATGAAAAAGGTACTATCTCCAAAAATGTTTTAAGATAGTTTAAATTAAGAGCCGGTATATAAGCGCTCATAGTCACTTGACTAATCAGAAAATCTCAATTTATGACGCGTACCTACCCCAAGAGATCAAATCAACGTGATAACGTTTTTCAAAAATGTGGATGCCGAAATTTGTCGTTCTTTTGTTAGTATTCTGTTAAATAAATTTGCTATGATATTTTACCATAAACATAATGCTGTTCTTCTGATCTTGTATCGCCAGATTTGTGCCTTTTGTTTTATTTTATGTGTTCGCGATAGAGTTTTAGAGTATATCTCATCTATATATATGACACCATTTCATTGGCTACCAATTCTACATCCTGGAATTGAACAAAATGAACACTATGAGAACCCCTTACCTAGTATGTTGTGAAGATTTCGAAACTTTAAATTTATATTCGAATTTGTGTATAAAACCCAAAGATGTTAAGCTGGTGTCGCCAATGCCGGATTAACCACGTGGCAGAAGGTGGCAAATGCCACGGGCCCCGCGCTTTGAGGGGCCTCGCGTTTTTCTCAAACAAAAATTATATCAACCAAGATGCCAACGAGTTTCTTCTAAATTGTTATAACACGTTATCGTTAAACAATTTACGCTAGGGTGTTCTAAAATTATAACAAGATTTGTACTGCATAAAAATACAGAAATATGTATCTCTTTCTAATTCATGATGGCAACCCCCCAAACCTACGTCCAGAGTGTTTCAGATTTACGTTCTAGCGATACATAAGATTTTTGGAGTTCATGTCGGAAAATGTATTTGCACACTTCCATAGAATTAAGAAACTACAAATTTATCTCTCATTCACAGTGGCGTACCGTTGTAAACGTTATGAAATGGGACAAAATTACCTGTTTAAAAAATGATTGAAAATTCTTTCACAAAAATGTTAGTAAAAAGTCCAATTTTTATATTTTTATAGGTCGTCCAAAAAGGGACTTCAATCAGTCAATTCTTCTTTGTCGAATAAATATAATTTGTCTACAGAAACTCGGTTTTACTAATTAAAATAAAAAAAATCTTGGCAAACTTACACACGTCAATGAAAAACATTTTTGTGAAAAAATGTTGAACCCTTTTCGAAACAAATAATATAGCCCCCATTTTCATAATGCTTTGAGAGGTATGCCAGTGCGCATTAGGGATGTTATTGTTATTCCTATATTCTATTGATATCTACAAATGTATTGCCCATCAAAATCTATATTAATCGCATACTTACTCTTTTGATTTTTGTCCCGTTAGGTGGTTCCCAATCATTTTCAGTGTGTGCCCCCCTTACTAGGTCTCCAGAATCTGGCGCTCCCAGAAAATGTTGGCCAAAAACGGAAAATACTTGTGGACATTTTTGTTTTCTGCCATTTAAGTATAGTCCACTACGCGTGTCAGGTTGTGGAATTAATTTAAATTTTTTGTTTCTTCGGCTAATTTTAAAAATAAATTTGATAAACCACACACTGATTTTGGACCAAAATCTGGAAACTCTTTTTTTCCTATTTACACTATGGCCGAATCCAATGCTCAGATTTACTTCATTAATAAAGCCTACATACCCATACGCGTAACCTAGAAACATTTTTTTTAGAAGTAGTAGGATCGAAATTCCGTGACGTTCGGAAACAACCAAAAGAATTATTTTCTGTTTGGATTTAGGCGTATGTCTATATACGATTTTGCTGACAAACCAAAGACAAGACTCAAATGTTTGTCGAAAATCCGCTATTTGACACAAGAACTCATTTTCACACAAAAGGCCTACTTTTGGCTAAGCGATACACCGAAAAGTAAAGAAATGCTATTACAGGAGCTACCACAATCTCATAGTGTCCTAACAAATTAAAAATATATCAAAATTCCCAGTCTTCAGTAGGAGCGTAGATTTTTGTTGTTTTTTCTCGGCCTAAAATATTTTCAGTTGTCTTTTGGCCGAGATCCTTAGCTAGTATAATTTATTATTGTTACATCGCAGGACCATTTTTTTCTTGAATCGAATGGATACAAGTTTTATTTGGTCCGTTGTATTGCAATAACTGATTAGATTTGTTAGCAGTACTTTTTATACCCTTCGCTCATAGAGTGAAAGGGTATATTAACTTTGTCATGAAGTTTGTAACGCATTAAAGGAAGCATCTCCGACCATATAAAAAGTATACATATATGATCAGCGTGACTTGGGGAGTCGATTGGAGCATGTCCGTCTGTCTGTCTGTCTGTCTGTCTGTCTGTCTGTCTGTCTGTCTGTTGCGACGCGTTTTACTCGGCGGGTATTGAAGCTAGCAAGCTGAAATTTTGCACACGTGCTTCTTATTGTTGCAGGCTGTTTGTATGTTTGATTCACCCAAATTGGATCACTGGGTCATGGGGCTGCCATACAAACCTAGCTCCCCAATTTGAGTTCTTCTAAGAAAAACTTTTTTATTTCTGTACCAATTTTAACCAAATTTCACACAAATGTGTTTCTATAGATAACACAAAATATATGCAAGAATGGATCAAATCGGACAATGGGGTCATGGGGCTGCCATACAAACTTAACCCCCCAAATTAGGTTCTTCTAAGAAAAACTTTTTTATTTGTGCACCAATTTCAACAAAATTTCACACAAATGTATTTCGATTGTTGACACAAAACATATGTAAGAATGGATGAAATCGGACCATGAGGTCATGGGGCTCCCATACAAATCCAACCCCCCAAATTAGGTTCTTCTAAGAAAAACTTTTTTATCTGTGCACTGATTTCAACCAAATTTCACATAAATGTATTTCTATTGTTGACACAAAACGTATGTAAGATTGAATCAAATAGGACCATGGGGTCATGGAGCTGCCATACAAACCAAACCCCCCATATTGGTTTTTACCTATTATTTGCGGGTGTGTCGAAAACGAAACATATAATGAAACTAATAATGTAGTGCTTGTACGACACGCAACGAATCGACAGCTATTTTAAACTAAAAATCAATGTCCACTTTACATATAAAAACCCATAAAATTTTCAATCACAACATTTTTGACTATTTGCGAAAGCGACAAAAACAACTGTTTCGCAAATTTTTGAAATCCTCAAACAAAATCGATAAATTTCAGAAAATGCTAATAGAATTCATGAAATATTCCCTGGATAAGTCAATTAGAACTGTTTTCTTTGTACTGGTCAAAAATTATTTCAAGCGGGTAACGCAAAGTACTCAGAAGTTGCATTTACAAAAAATGTTGCGAAAACGACACATCCGCGCATTAACAGCGTTATATTTGCATCACATATCTTAGTATGCGGGCAGCTAATATATTCTATATCATATTCCCAGTGATTCCCAATGTAAACCATCGCAGACAATAAATATATTGTTTCCAAACAATGTGGAAAATAAGGCTGTTTTTTTTTTCGAAATAATATGGGCAATATGAAAACAAGATTTTTCAAATGAATGAATGCTTTTTTGCATAACCTACTAACTTCCCGGACGTAAATAAAGTATATTAAGTAGACTCTTGACTCGATAATCCGGATCAATTATTGCAAGGGGTAATCCGGACCATCGGAACATACGGATTAGCGCAACACTTTTTTTTCTGAGGAAAAACAAAATAAAACAAATAAATAAATAAGAGGAACAAAAGCCGATAAATGTATTATTTCTTTGAAATTAGTCAGCATTATGTCATTTGCCAAACCGTCCCGTAAAAAAGTACGAGACCAAATTTACCATTTCACCCTGAAAATCTCAAATATCCGGATTTGTTTCCAGTACCGTATAGTCCCATGTGGGGCCATGGTGCGTTAACTCAGCCGTTTACAGGCAATTTCGAGTCAACGTTACATTGCATATCATTTCGGAGTGTATATAATGCTGCAAGCACTATAATTTCCTATCCGCACATGTACGGAATTTTTGGACCACGCCGAGATTTGATCTCCGGACCTCTAGATTACTAGCATCGTAGAATGAGACTCAACCAAGTAAGCCACAGAGCGTGGTATAAATATCCGGACTATAGGGTCAAAATTGGCGCCGAAATCCGGACTATAGAATACGTAGGGGAAAGATTTAGTGGTCCGGATTAGCGTGATATCCGGATTAAAGGAGATCCGGACTACCGAGTCAAGACTGTATAATAAAATATTCACTCCCATTTATTTTCATTATGTAAACCATTTTTCTCAAGAAAGTAGATAAGATTTTCCCTTGCAAATTTTGTGTCGCTGTAGTGCGGGTGTGCAGTTTTTGACACATGTCCTGGAAAGGACCCCTGATGTCATACGAAAAAAATAGTTACAAATTCTGAATCTAGGATCGAAGAGAACATGTTACACCAATTTTCATCAAATAATTCCCATTGGATCAATACCCGCAAATAATGGGTTAAGAAAAATTTTTTTACACCAATTTCACAAAACCTTGAATTAATGTGTCTTTATCAAAGCAACTAAAAAGTTCAAAACGAATGGAATCGTACTGTGGGGTCATGCTCCGGCAACCCTAATAAAATTTTCCGAGTAAATATTTTTATTTGTCCACTTATTTCAACCAAGCCCAAAACGTTTGTCAAAACGGAAGAAAAAGAATGAGGAGGGGGATTAAATACAAGTCATAGGTGCGCCCGAAAAAAAACTTTTAGCCCAAGCGAAGGGTATCCAAATTTCGGCCGTGCCCGAAATTAGCCTCGGCCCCGGGGTTGGCGAGCGAAGCGAGCAGGGGGCGAAGCCCCCTTGTTTTATTTTAATAAATGACATTAAAACTTGAGTTGTACTTATGCCCCTTTTCAAACCATCACGCCTACCTAGAGGAGTGCGCTGGGAATCACTGTCTAGAATGTGTGAATGAATGAAGCACTGTCTGTCTCAGTTATGGCGTTACTATGACTTAATAACAAATATGAATTTTAGGGCCCCTTTATTAGTTTGGTTAATCGAAGTTCTATAGGCCCCGCGCTCTACTTTTGCCACGGGCCCCGCGCTTGCTTAATCAGGCACTGGGTGTCACGTATGTTTTCAACAAGATGGGGTCACAACGCAAATTACCCGAAGATAATGAAAGAAACCTTCCGTGAATTGACCAAATCTGAGTCAACATTTTCCACAAATTAGGTGAGTACATTTTCATGCCTTCATCGCTTCTTACGGAAAAATCAGAAACATTTTCCATTTTATGTTTTATTTGTAGACGAAAAAACAAGATTTTTTTTTTATAAATTTAGATGGGTATCAAAACAATTTTTACAAATTTTTAAAAATGCTTCTAAACTTATTATATAAGTATATGTATTATGAAGCATGAAGTCGCTGCCATTTCATCTTTGAAACTTTTTGCACGGAAGTATAGTGGTCTGGCCAGTCTTATGTGCCAACAGAAACGTTACAATTTTTTTTTAATTAAAAAAAAATCTGTTTTGGTCGCTACCCCATTTTCAGAACAAATGATTTAATTATCATCACAGCCACAACTGCCAGTTAGGTCTGTACATGGGTATAGGGTATACACTCATCGTGCTATTCGCACGATTAGAACTCGGTCTCGTTTTTTTCTCCAGAGCCAAGGGTTTCCATGTAGGCAATATGGGTATCTAAACTAAACAGTGGATTGTTTTTTAAACCAGAGTGATCCGTGCTCCTTAGGTCCATGAAAGACATTTTCACTGCTAAACTATGGTTGGGCAGGCTTTTAGTCATAAGAAATGAAATGCTTCGCAGAGGATTGTATTTAAGAGGTTCACTGTGTGTTAATTTTTTAAGAGCATCGCTGCCTTCCGAAACATATATGACTCATAGACGTGAATGGGGAGAAACGTTTTGTACAAGTGACTCGTGGACAGTGAACGGGTTTAATAAGTTCCCTGCGAATTTTATCCTTACAGCAGCATGATCATGAAAATTTGACCTGTTTCTCCTTAAACAGCAATCCAGAAAACAAAGTATACAGACCAATAGGTAGAGATTAAGATAAGATTTTTTTAAAGTTTTAATGAACTGCTATAGAAAATATGATAGGGTTTAACCGCTGAAGGAAGGTCATCATGGGGATGCCTCGGAAATGCTGCTTTGGTATGGTCGATTAAATGTTTCCTCTCATCTATCATGTTAAGAACCCTGAGAGAATATCTTAATACAGCACGTAGGTGCAGCGGCGCTTCTTCCAAATGTCGCATCATAAGTGGTTCGTCTTAGCCGTTAGAGACTTGACCCACTACCAGTGGGCACACCCGCATGGAGGACCATATGGAAGAATGTTTCACCTCCACTCCAAGCTCTTGCAGTTATTACATTTTGTTATGAGATAAATCGCCTTCAAGGGACTACAATGCCGGTTTTGTGAAATCGTTGCCGTGACAGAAATGCGGATGCGTATAGTATACTCGACTTCATCTTTAATTCCTGATTCCCTATAAATTAAAGCAACAATATTAACCATTTCCATTGGAATAAAATTATTAATTTCTTCTGCAGCAAAAAAAAAACATTTTACTAGCGAAATATGTAGATAATAAAACAAAAGTATATTTTAAATTCATGAAACAGATAAGAAATCAACTAAAGCTCCTATCCTACCACCCCCAACTTGGTCATGCTACGTGAATTAGTAGATACTATAAATTCTAATTCTAAATCGCAATTATAAGCCCACTTAATCCTCTTACAACTCAATACCGACCGACCGTAACTATGTATGCGTGAGTCTCTCAAAAGCTCGCGGAAAAATTCGCGAAAACTTTGCGAAATTTCATTGTATTTGTTGCACCACTACAAATATACATTCCCGATGGCTGTGTCTATGTTTGTGTACATTCGGAAAATTGGAGCGCGGCTGCAATGCAAGCAAAACGGCGGCCAAAGTCAAGGCAAAATTGCGCACTATTCTCAGTTCCTCATTATTCAACTGTTTCGTAAACTTGCCCTCGAAAAAATGCTAGTCTTGGTGTACGATCGCGCGCATAGAATTGAATGTGTGAGTGAGATGTACAAAATGGAGCAAATGGAGCAATGGCGGCCCGAATGGTGGGGCGTGTCGTCGTCACAGATTGATTGTGCTGTACCCTGTACGGCTCTGGCACTTTGGACGATCTTGACTTTGAGCTTGAATCCAAGCCAAGCGGCACTGAGCGGGAGCGCTGTATGTACTCGTAGTTCGATGTGTTGACTTAACGTCTCCAACACAATTTAAGTAAGACGGTCAGTGAACTCTTTTGTTTTCATTCTTGATCGTAGCGTGGTTGGCTGGTGTTTTCCGTAAAAAAAAATCGCAAAGCGTGACAACAAGATGGCGCAGATGGCACTGCAGTCATTTGCAGTAAGCTAGACTAGACTATCGATGCGATATTTTGTCCACCAAGCGACGACAGTGCGGCCGGCGCATAGCGCAGTTTGATGTACTGCATATAAGTATACAATGTGGGGTATTGGAGGAAAATAAAATAAAAAAGAAATGGAAAATGGCATGAAAAGAAAAGAAAATTCAGAGCGAAAGTAGGGCTGTGCACGTTGCAACATTGGAGGAAAGAGTTTATTTTTCGGAGTAAATCAGCTCTAGAAGGCGGAAAGTTTTGGTTATGGTCTTGTAAACTCTAAAGAGATCATCCAGTTTTTTTTTCAAGAGGGGAAATTTAGGCGACCCTTCCCACTGCTATTATCATATGCTACGCTGAAACATACTTCGATTGTAAGTTAAGAAATTTCTTTCCATGGAAATATTTTGAACCCACTTCGCAGCTTCGTCGATTGCACATACCATCGCACTACTTTGAGGCCATTGATGAATTCATATACAAATGAAGTTGTAAGTTCGCGAATACTCTTTTGCATCGGTCATTGGCCTACATTTTGAGTTTCGTAATAGAAAACGCAACAGCGAGAAATGCGATCGTTGCGATGTTCGTCTCAATATAGAGGTTAACTGCAATTTATTTTGGTGACTTCCTTCGCCATGACGTTGTGATGACAGAGTGTGCGATTGGATTATGCTCTCCATTGGTGCGGACAACTTTGTTTGGCTCGGGAAACTAGGCTGCGGTGCATTGAAATTTTTTACGAGATTTTTGTACTACATAATGATTCATAATGGTATTTGAGGTGTTTTGTAGAAGAAAAACATATGAATCATGCGTTGTTTTGACGCAATGACGTAAATATGGTTTGATGAATATTATCAGAAAGCAAAAACAGAGCTAGATTATTTAGTCGGTGTTCCGAATGTTCTAAGCTTTTAAAATAATATATTCATTTAAATGAATTACATAATTAATTAATTAAAAAGGTATACACTCATCGTGTAATTAATTACTATCTTAAAAATAATTTGTTTATCAAAATCTTGATAACGAATTGCACGAAATGAAATATGGCATGCAAAATGGGTGTAGATCTACATAGCCAATTAATTCATAAAAAGCATTTTTTGTTTAAAAACTAAAACAAACCAATCACTGAATTCAATCATCCATAGTACATTTTCAAAATTTAAAAGTTTTTTCAAAATCTTTCAAAAAACAGGGTCAGTTTTTAATTTTTTCCAAAACAGGTTCTACATATTTTTCAATTTTCCATAAGTCTTTCATATCTTTTCCATAAACAAATTCAATTTTTCTATTTTATAAATTTTTGCAAAAACGGTATTTTTTTCTATTTTTCGAGATTTTGCCAAAACCAGCGTAGATTTTTCAATTTTGGGAAATTGGAAAGAAGAAACAGATTGTAAACAGAAACATAACGGTAAATTCTAAATAAGATATTTCGAGGCGCCATCACTCAGTGTGTGCTCATCGATTTCAATTAAATACCGTCAGTGCCTTCAAATGTTACACTGTACTCGTATATTAGTCTTCATTTTGATCAAATACACATATTGACAAAAAAATAAGTACACTCATAAAAATGTTTCCTTAACACCCTGACCCTGTAGTGTAGCCAAGTATTTTTTAAAGTAAATAAAATCTTTTGTTAATATTTTGTTACTTAATTGGAGAGGAATTAAATAAATATGTACATTAACAATTTAAAACAAAAAACTGCTTTTAATTGCCTTAAAAAAACATGAGACAACTAAAAAAGGCTGGACCAAATAATAAGTATATTTCAACTAATTTAATTAACCTTCTCCGGGGCGCACGGGCGTTAATTTACCGCCTTGATCATCTAACACGCATAACATATTGCTTAACAGATGTAGTATAGCACACAGTGGCGCAACCAGGATCTTGTCCTGGAGGGGGCTAAGGCCATCTATATTACTGGCTGAGTCAAGGTAATGTTTTCCAGTAATGGAACAGCTATACGGCGGTGTTCTAAGCTCCGATTTTAACCACGCTTTTCTATTAAACCGAAACGTTACGTTCACAAGTAAGGTCAATACGTAGGTGCAACTGGATATTGTGAAACAAAAGTCGCACCGCAATCAGAGAATAATTAGTGAATGCCCGCATTTCACGAAAAAATAGGAATTGAAACACAAACAGAATCCAGACCGAAGTTGAACTAACGTCAATCTAATAATCCAATGGCTCCAGAGAATTTAATTTAGTGCCCTGACAGGGCTCTGCCTTGCAAATAAGTAATTGATATTGGAGGCGAATTGCTGCGATGACGGCTGATTATGTTACAATAAAACATCGAAGGATATAACGATAGCCACATAATTTGTTTTTCTAGAAAATATTAGCACAAAAACTTGGCAATACTTTTACGAAATGTTGTACATAAATATGTTGTATCGATTGCTCCTTCCTTTTATATAAATCATGTACTCCCTGCCGCCAGAATGAATTTAATATTTTTCCACAATTTTAATTGTAATGAAAAATTTAATTTTTTGTCTCACACATGCAAAATATTTAGCTTCTGATAAGGATGCTTCATCTTGCGTAGGCCATCGAAGCTGGTGAATAATTTATGGCAAAAAAAGTCACATTTTCATAAAATCTGCAACGAAATTCAGTCTTTATGTTTCATTCTGCAATTTTTCCTTTCTCAATTTTTGTGGGTCTGGGAGGGGCTTTAGCCCCCTTAGCCCCTCCCGTGGTTGCGCCACTGATAGCACAGATAGCTCAAAACCCAAATATAAAAAAAAGAAATTGTTGATGCCAAATTGTTGAATACACTGCCCAATATACGCACAAAAAAGTTACACTAATTTGCGCCATGGGCTAGGAGGGAGGGGGTGGCAAAGAGGTAAAAATTCCGAAAACTATAAATCTGACCTTAAAATGTCCTGAGCATAATACTAGACATTTTCTCGGAAAATTATACCCTAGACCCAAAAGTATTATAGTGAATTTACATGTTTTGAGTTTTACATTTCGCATTTGATTTGTACTATAAAATTTGAAGCTCTCCGACCATTGACGACAATATTCTAACTATTTTCACATTTTATCACTTCTAAATTCTACCTGAAATGGAAAAATCAAATTTATCTCTTAGAACGTCATTATAACAGTTAATTGTACTCTTCTGAATATATATATATATATATAGTTGGTACCAGAGCGTGCCTAACGTACGTACGTAAGTACGAAAAATCGGGTTTGAAGGTTGCTATAGTACACGTTACTCGATATATTCGGAAATAGCCTTAGAACTGGTACCAATGACCTTAAACCCCAATTTGTTGATACTTGGAGGGGCTTTAGCCCCCTTAGTTCCTCCCGTTGTTGCGTCACTGTGTCTGACAGTAACGGTTTTTAGATGTATTTGAATGACGCCAACCCATGAAAACAAACCCATAGATCATGCTATTCTAGCCTCTATTAGAAATAGTCCTTTGATATAGCGTAGATTAAATTATTTTCCTCTCAGACGAAGAATACCTTGATAGATGTAGTTTACATTCAAATTTATTACGGTATTATCGCTAAAACAAAGTATACCGCTAGTTTTCATAGTTTGATCTGGGCCAAGAAGGACCCTCTCAATATTTGGTTGCGCCCGCGCCGTCAATATTTTTTACGGTCGTAAAGGATTCTTCGAAGCTCTTCGCCAAAATTAAGTTACTGATTGTAGTCTTCGATTAACTTTTAGGAGAGAATCAATATTTGCTATATACTTGTCACGAAAAGCGTCGATAATGCCAGGGAATTTTTTTTCGCCGTAGCTATAATATAATTATCCCTTATGTTTAAGGCACTTAAATGCGGTTCATCGTACGTTGGGCGAAATTTCTTTAGTTCCTAACGAATATACACTAAATTTAGTAGTTAGCGGATTTATTTCGTGAGTGAGCGAGTTGTTAAACCGCCCCCGTTTCGAAATTTGGAGTCCAAACGCCTTTATTCGAGCCTGGTATACCCTTCTTCTTCTGTTTTTATTATTTGCACAAAAAAAAAGGAATAAAACACCAATCCTTACGAAAAGTCAGAACCACTTAACATATTTTCATCGGTTCATAAAAACATTTCGTGCTTACATTTCACACTATCCGATCAAAGCACGACGGGCGAACAATAATGGCACAGCAAGTATGTATAAGTGTTGCCATGCACGCTCCAAAGTTAGTGTACAATGAAGTTGCGAGCCGACAAGATTAAAATGCAAGTAAGACACGCGCTAATTGTCGTCGCAGAACGCCTGAACTCTCGGTAGATGAAATCGCCTTATCGGTCGTACAATTCTTACGAATCGATCGTACGATTCTTACGAAAGAAAAACAATCGTGTCACGATTTTTTTCTTTCGTAAGACGCGTTCTTACAATGTGAATTGCACAATGCTCGTTGGCTGGCCACTACAAAAGCTCTCGCCGTCCGTTTATTTGCCGTCCGGTTTCGTCTTGCAATGTGAAACCACCCATTGGGTCCCCTGACATAAGAGCCCACGCAAGCTTTCCTATGGGTATTGAACAAGTATACTTTTGCAGCTATTCAGGGACACCCTGTCAACTTGGTCCTACAAACTTCAAAAATATTTGTGGCAAACACTATTACCATTCTATGCATTTCCACCAAATTTCATGTTCATTGTTTCATAAAGATAAAAGATATGCATTGAAGAAATGCTTAATACGCTTCCCTTGCATGGTGAAAGGCCCTTACTAAATAATTAGGTACTTGGCTATATTTCCGGTTTGGATACAGGTTATTCGAATGAAAATTCGTAGACATATTCCCTACGTAATTTTCTAAAAACCCTTAGCATAATTTTCATACATATTTGGAAACCTAAGAGAGGCTACGCACGAACAAATTGAAATTTTACAAATTTACTGTTACTTTTCCCTAGCAAAAGTCAACAGTGTTAAGGAACATTACGCTATCTCTCGTAAGAAGAATTTTCTTGTTATTTTTATCGACACTAGCGACATTTATCTTACCGTCCGCCATATAGCGGACACATAGCGGAAAATATCGGAAACACAAAAGTTCCCCCTATGAGAAACGGATAGCAGAACAAGCCTTGTTTTCGGATAGTTTGCAACTGTCAAAAACCCCCTACTTCAGGAAATTTAGCCAAGATATAGTTATCCCAATTTAGATGCAGCTTTGCCACCATCCTTTTAAATGTAATTTAAAAAATTTAAAAGTGCAGCGATTTAAAAATGAGGCATTGGGTGAATATGGGTTAAAGATCTGTTTAATTTTTTGCTAAAATTTTTCTCGTCGCTCATAGTGTTCGAGAAAATTATCTTTTTCACGAATCTCGCTTCTTATACTTTTTTAATTGTATTATTCAGTCAGGTGCCTGGCCGCTGTAAGCGCGAGACTCTGGGCGATTGCCCGGCTATTAGCCCGTTTTAAGCGAATGGTATCAAAAATAAAAAATTCGGTTGCCTCCCAAAATGATCAATATAAAAGGGACGAGTGCACCTCGTTGCCTCTTCACTGGCTACACCTATGGTGATTGATGATGACTGATCTGATCACCCTCGACTCATCGTTTCAAGGGGTCCAGATTTCAGACTACGACAAATTTAGGATTACAATTTGCTAATTCCAACCAAACACTGAAAACACTGACAAACGACATTTTATTTGAATTGTGTTTTTTTTTCTGCATATGAACTAGTTGGAAATAAAATTGAATATTATGTAAATTAAAAAACATTTTCTCAATCAAAGTCGCCACGCTCCTTCTCATACAAAAAGCCGCTCCTCTCTATGTGATTTTGTGTCGCTCCGACCGACTTGCTCCTCTTCTTCGATCCTAACCGCATACTTCGAAGGATACACACATTTTATTTTTCAAAAACATTCAATTATTTTGATTAATAAATTATTGCAAGTAGGAGCAAGTCACTGTTTCTAAATAATATTGGTAGAACATACAGGTGCATTTTTTGTTGTTGCAATTTCCCATTTTACAGCAAAACATCTATTCAGCACATAATAGACATGTCATGCAATTAGTGGTTGTGCAAGTGGAAAGCGGAACAAGTTGGCCACTTTTTTCATATTCTTTCCGTCATATACGCCTAGCCTAGAGCTAGACCGCTAGACAGCCGCCATATAGTGAAAATGCAACGAAAAATCATCACATGCAATTGCACATACGAGTACTCGTACCAGAGGCGTACCGAGCAAACATTTGTTAGGGGGGTGAAAAGTAAAATTTGCCGACTACATTTGTAAATTCACCAATTATAATTAGAGGTACGGAAATTTCGTTTTTACGAAATAGATGCGAATTTCGGCGAAAACTGCTCATTTATGCGAATAAATGCGAAATGTTCTAACTTAGACTTTTTCCATAAAAAAAAGTTTATTTTTGTCCAAAAATGTCAATTAAGCTGACCAGATGCACAGCATTTTGCTGTACAGTACAGCATTTTGAACTGTCGTGCAGCAAAATGTACAGCTCTCCATGCCACACAATGAAACCTAGTTCATACATAATAATCTCCTCGATGAGGCCTGTGATCAGTCAATTCTGCTTTTAAGGTGTAGAGTTTGACCCCTGTCAATATTTAGCGAGATAATCGCACTTTTACGTTTGACAATGGTCCAATTTCGATAACTGGAGAACCCTTTCCGATCGCACTGAAATTTGAAAACTTGTAGATCTACTTGGCGCATTTTCTCCAAATTTCACGGTCCATCTATCTGTATTCGGAAGCTTTAGCTTCCGAACCTCTATATCTTATCAACCTCTATAGGAAAATGCATACCAAAGAAAAGACTCAGCATTGCTTTTAGATAATTTTTTTTACCAAATTTCCTTCAAATTCATTAAAAACAGCGTTAAAAGTCCAAGGGCATGGCATGGCATCACAAACGTAACCATGGAGAAATGCATACTCTCTTCTAGAGATATTGCAACCAGGTTTAGATAAGATTTAGACCTCTGGCTCGTCCTTTGGTTTACTTTAATTCGGTGGCTCACCCTTCGGCAAGGCAAATTTTTGGATTTAGATCTCTGGCTCGTCCATACATTTTCTCAGATCCTGGGAGTCGCCCTTGGCTTCGCTCAGAACTCACTCTGTCTGTCGTGATTTTCATAATTCGCTAACATCCTTGCGAGCAGCGCTGCTGGTAGCAAGTGAATAAGGCGAGGTGCAGTTAATGTAAGGCAATTCGTAGGATTTAGTTCTCTGACTCGTCCACACAAAAAATTCTCAGCCCCTGTACCTCACCCCTCACTCTGCTCAGACCTAGCTCTGTGTGTCGCGCTATTCAGGTTTGCGACGTAGTGCTGTAGCAAAACAGGATAAGGCGAAGTGCGAGTCAAGCGTACGGTGAGCCAATGGATAGCATTTCGTGAAATTTAGACCTCCGGCTCGTCCTTAAGTTAACTAAAATCCTGTAGAGGAAGCGAAGGGCAAGCTTCCTCCAGACCTCACCATGTCTGTTGCGCTTTCCAGAATTCGCCTACATTTGCGACGCAGTGCTGGTGCTAAGAATGATAAGGCGAGGTGCGAGCGAAGCGATCGGTAAGCCAATGGATGCCATTTTGTAAAATTTAATCTTAAGGCTCGTCCGTATGATTACTTAGAACCTGTAGCTCGACATGTTTGCGACATAGACCTCGGACCTGGATGTATAGTGCTCCGAATTTGCTTGAGAATCGAATTCCGCAAGCATTGGGCTTTTGGGAGTCTAGTCGCCTTACCGTAACTCCTTAATGAGTGGTATTGTCGACTAATAGCTATATGTGTTGTCTGAGTTCGGAGTATGATGCAAATGGCAGACACACTTCATACTGAATACTAAACACGAGACGTTTTTGTTGCAACGCGAGTTTTGAACAGTCGTTTAACTGTAATACTGTAATGCTGAAAATCGCAATCCTACATATTCCCACAGAGGTCAAATTTGCCGACTGCAGATGAATATTGAAAATGTTAGGGGGGTGAGACACCCCCCCATACCCCCCCTTACCTACGTCCCTGACTCGTACCTACGCAATTTCAAAGCACCACATAGTCATAGACATAAACACCTCGCGTATAGCAAGAGTTTATGTTGCATCTAGTGCATCAGCGGTTGGCTGCTGTACTGAATTGCAAACAGTATAAATGTCGGAAATGCGAAGTGTTGAGAGCCGTAATTAGCGCCAAAGAGAAAATTAATGATAGAAGAAGTAAACCTAGTTAAGATATTTTTAATTTTCAATTTTAGTCAATGTTAATGTATGATATGAATGAAATTAGATCATTATCGTTTTTGATGTTGATTTTCTTTGTGAAATGAAAAGTTGAATCTATATCTTTGAATCGTATCGTGAGAATTTACATATTGTAATAACTATTGTCACTAATGTCTTAGACTCGGAATTTTTTTCGCAATTTTGAGATATTATGACTTTTTATACCCGCCACTATGTCTATGTGAAACTTTGTCATGAAGTTTGCAACGCACAGAAGGAAGCACATCCGACTATGAAAAGTATGTATATATAACCAGGGCTGACTGAAAAGGATGTACAGTCAAACCTGTCTAATCGGACCACTGACGGGACCGATCAAATTTGGTCCAATTAGCAGGTGGTCCGATTACTAAGGGATGCCAGAAAAGTACAAAAAATTAATGAAATCATTTTTAAACGTTATTCATGAACATTGGACTTGTACAAAGGTCACCTATGTCTTATGCAATTAATGTTTTGAAACCGCTCAACAGCGTAACTCTTTTGTGATTTTTTTTATTATAAATTCTTCCCACACTCAGTTCCACCGAAATTTTGAATATTCTTCAATATTTTATCAAGCGTTTCTATAATCAAAGTCATGGTTAATGGTTCAAGCAATCCTCCCTTTAACTTCACTTGCATCTTCTCAGAAACTCCAGAATTGTCTCACCACTTCATCTACCCAACACTGGTTGATGCTGTCTACGAAATTTCCCGTTTTCATAGGAAATAATATAGCTCATCATTGTAATCGGAACTGAAGTGAATGTAATTTTCTAAGATTTTTTTTAGTCAACAAAATGTCTTGCCACGTTGCCTGTCTGTTGGTCAAAAATTTCCTCGTACTGCTCAAGTAAGAATCAATTTGAAGTTTTGGTCCGATATTGGAGATTTATCCAGTGATTGGTCCGATTGTGGAGGTACGTCTAGTACTGATCCATCTAATTGGAGTCACCGATCGTGGTCCATGGTCCGATTAAGAGGTGGTCCGTTTATAAAGGTTATTTTGTATAAAAAACCAAATAAAATTTACCAAGGGTGGTCCAATTAGAAGGTGGTCCGATTATAGAGTGGTCCGATTAACAGGTTTGACTGTATAATTAGAGAGTGGGAGAGAGAGAGTGAACTACATAAACTCTCCAATAAAACGACACCTACGAAGTTGCTCGTATCTTCCGAGATACACCCGTTCAAACTTCAAAGAAATTGGTTTTTCATCTAATATTCAAATAATAAAATTCGTATACCATTTTAAAATTTCTTTAAAGTTTGAACGGGTATATCTCGGAAGATACGAGCAGTGTAGTTTCAGAAAGTAAAGTCATATATGTATCGGATGAAATGTTTGGTGGTGTGGGAAATTTTGATTTAGTTCAGCAAGTCGGGCATTTTGACAAAAAATGCTATTACATACATTGTAACGGTTAAAATAGAGGAGTCCCGTTGTACATTAGTTTCCCCCAAATGAGCCACACTACCTACCATTAAAATAGCCTCCACCATGAATGGGACACCTTTTACATAGGACGGGTTGGATACGATATCCCCAGTCACAAAATCCCCAAACCAAAATCCCCAAATCAAAATCCCCGAAATCAAAATCCCCGGAATCAAAATCCCCGAAATCCAAATCCCCGAAATCAAAATACCCAAAACCAAAATCCCCAAACCAAATTCCCCATTTGAGGTGTGATCTAAGAACGCGCGCGAGTTCTAAGATCACACCTCAAATGGGGAATGGAGACTTTCTTTAGGCTATTGTAGATGGTAAAAGATAGATGTTAAATGGCCGATGATAAATGGTAGATGGCAAATGGTAGGTTAATGGTAGACGGGATGACAGATGGTAAATGGTAGATTGTAAATTGCAAATGGTGGGTGGTAAATAGCAAATAGTAGATGGTAAATGGTAAATAATAAATGGTAGGTGCTTTAGACTATTGTAATTGAATAGTCCTACTATGCAATAAAAAGAATCACCGTCGCGGACTGATATATATATGCTAATCAACGGCAAACTCTTTGAAGTAACACAGAACAACAGCAGATAATGTGCAGGCAATTAAATATGCAATCGGTTCCAACAATAAGCCAACCAAGTTTTCCGCGAATATTCGTTCGGATGAGGACTTGTCTCGACGATGTTAAAGAAAACCTATTATGTTTAGAACGATATATGCAATGGACTCGAATATTTTGTTTGTGCTAATCAAAAAAAAAGTTAGAATCGATTTACGTCCCTCCTAGTGCCATTTACCATCTACCATTTAACACCTTCCATCTACCATCAACCATCAACAATTTACAGTCTTTCATCCATCAACCATTTACCATCTACCAGCCATCTACCATTTTTTACTACCATCTACCATTTACCATCATATTTCGGGTGTTTGGGGATTTTATGATTGGTGATTTTGTATATGGGTATTACGATTATGGGGATTTTGTATATGGGTATTATGATTATGGGGATTTTGAATATGGGGATTTTGATTTTGGGGATTTTTCTACGTTTGGGGATTTTGTGATTGGGGATTTCGTATGGTTCCCACATAGGACATCCACAAAACTCACAATACGGATAAAAAAAATGTCTAAACATTGTTTTTCGGCTGCACGAATGCAGCATGTTACAATATCAAATCTTGCATTGTCAATAGTTTTACAGGGTTTTCACTTTAATTTGACACTTTTGCAAATGAAATTCACCCTTTTGCAAATGCATTTGACCCTTTTGCAAAAGAAATTCACCTTTGTGCAAATAAAATTAACCTTTTTGCAAATGAAATTCACCGTTTACTAAAAACGCGAAAAACATCAATTAATTTTAATAGGCGGACGCTTCAGCTTGTGATAGATGATAGTAGAAGTCGATTGTCGTAATTCTGACATAAGAATTGAGGACCGCAAAGTGTATGCAACACAATTTTCTCGCATTGACCCGGCAGATCGACAAAAAATAATATTCATTGATGAGTCAGGATTCAACTATCATCTTCGGCTCGCGTGACGGTCCCAGCTGTTAGAGGTCGAAATAATTCATTAATTGCGGCAATTAGTATTCGAGGTGTTATATGGCATGAAGTGATTCAGCACTCTACTGTGAACTTGAGTACTTTTTGTGATTTTCTTCGAGGATTCGTGCAGAAATTAGAAGAAGAAATACTGGACCAAGTGTGGCTAAATTATGGACAACGCAAGTGTCCACAAAACACACAAAGTTCAAGAACTTATTGGTCAAAAGAGCCATTTACTTGTTTTTCTTCCACCTTATTCCCCGATGCTAAACCCAATAGAAGTTTCAAAAATTAAGTGTACTGCGAGGAACATATTAGCCGATGCTTCAAACAGACATAATTTACATTATGAATTACAATAAAATGCTTAATTAACCTTTTTTTTAATATTTCGTATAGGGTGAATTCCATTTGCAAAAGGTTGAATTCTATTTGCAAAAGGGTTCAATTTATTTGCAAAAAGGTGAGTTCCTTTTGCAAAAGGGTGAACTTACAGTGAAAACCCTGTATGTTACTCAGGAAGATATATAAAAACTAATTTTAAAATAAAATTGTAATTTTTTTAAATTAAAATGATATTTTTTGTGAATTTTATCTATATATTAAAAAAAAAATATTTATAATGCTCATCTTTTATTTTCCATTTTTTTTAAGTTTTTCTTAAATTTGAGGCCTCTCCTGCTAAAAGTTTCTGGGGTAACTTTATAAATTATATTCTATCTTGTAACATTTTTTGGGGTTTCTACAGCAGCCCCATGACCCCATAGTTCGATTCTATCAATTTCTACATATGTACGTGTTGTGGCATATATAAGAACGCATTTATGTGAGGTTTTGTGAAGATTAAAACAAAATTTTTATTTTCAGCGTGGAGCTTCTATGGCTGCACCCATGATCCGACTTTAAACGGAACCAGATTTTGTCGGTATAGGGTGTGTATTAGGGATGAGAATCGAGAATCAATGAGCTGATGTTTTTTTATTTGGTGATGGAAAAATTACCTTTCTATTTCATTCGTACTTCCTTCATTTTATCGACCTACACTGGAATATTCCGGGATATATGGTCCCAGAGTGTAAATGAGAAATCATCAGTATGAAACTAAGGCTACACGATAGCTTTGGGAAGTCAAGTAGCATGGCTTTACGTCCGTGATGCTAGCACCCCACTTTCAAACATCTATGTCGGACATATCCCATAATTATGTGCTCATTTAGTCCAACTTTCAAGAATTTGGTGCACGCTCATCCCCTTTCCTCAGAATTAATGATTCTAAATGGGGGTGTTAGCATCACGTGATGCCAGCACCCCACGTTAACGAATCGAATTAAGGCTCATTCCATAATTATGCTTATTACGTGCTAATTTCCTTCAACTTAAAAAAAAACGTATTCTTCCCCTTCCCCCAGGATCAAGAATACTATTTGGTGGTGGCATCACACTATGGAATACCACCAATATTCCGTAAACTTGATCGTATCGAAATGGAACAAATTGCAGAATTGTATGCTTATTATGTGCTCCTTATATAATAAATTTCACAACCTTTATTTTGTCAGTACATACACTGCTCGTCATCAGATTAGCACACCCCTTCGCATGAATAGTTTCGGCTGATTTCCAACCAAACTAAAAGCTAAAATTTCAAAATTATAACTGTTAATAGTCTATTCAATTCTGAGTTAATTAACACAAAAAAGTATTGTGTTTACATTTTTTAATAGTGTTTTATAATTGTTTTTCGAAAAAGAACATACAAAATAGCCATTTAAAATTTGTCATCAGGATAGCACATGCAATTTCTTTTTTGTCTATCTTCCACAATTAGGGACGTAGGACCCCTAATTTTTTGTGGTTGTTTGAGTAAGATATTAACTTTAATATGAATAAGGGAAAATCATTATCTGCCGAAGAGGGATCAAAATTTAAGGCTTACAAGGAGTCAAGGCGGTCAAAAAGTGAAATTTCGAGAAAAAAATAATAAAAATCGATAAGTTGAATCTGAATTCGTGTGTAAGGATTAGGGTAAATTTTGACATTAAGGTGAGCCTATTGTTCAAATAGTGATACAAAAATGCTCCACATCTAGAGAAACTAAAACTAAAGGAAAATGCGCTTTAATTAAACTCGAGAGCACTTGACATGTAATAAAAAATGGCGCTATATTGTCTTTTCGAATAAAACGAAGTATCATCTCACAGTATCACTTGGCCCTCGAGACCATTAGGTACACAATCTGTCCGACAATGAATGCGATCCTAATGGTGTCCTTCCTAGCAAAGATCATGGAAGTAAACATTATGACTATGTTACTCTTCTAAAGTGAACTTCTTTTTATCCATGTCAAGTTTTCTCATGATTAATTTTAACGTATTTTCCTTCGGGGAAAGTTAAGTTTATTTTTTAGTTTTAATTTCTTGAAATGTGGAATTTTATTATCACTGTTTGAACAAAAGATAGGCTCGCCTTAATGTCAAAATTTACCCTAATCCTTGCGACCGAGTCATGAGGGCTAGATGTTTCTTTCAAAATTACTCTCTCATAAGGATTGACATGTACTCAATTCTTATCGCCTCTATTATTTTTACCGTAACGCTACTTATTACACACGAATTCGGATTCAACTTTCATTATTTTTTTCTCGAAATTTTGGTCCCTCTTCCGCAGATATTGATTTTTCCTTATTCATATTAAAGTCAATATCTTACTCAAACAACCACAAAAAATTGGGGGTCCTACGTCTTTAATCGTGGAAGATAGACAAAAAAGAAATTGCATGTGCTATCCTGATGACAAATTTTAACCTTCCGGCGGGCGCAATACTAATCCTAACACGATCGGGCGCAATACATCTGACAGATTAAGTGCAGAAAAAGATATGAAACTAAGTTTTTGTATATTTTAGATTCTTATTTATTGTTGCATTGTATTTTTGAAACAGTTCTACGAAATTTTAAAAACAAAAACTGGCTGACAAAGTTTGATACCCTCCACATTTTCAATTTTCTAAGAATATTTCGCTTTCAATAGCTTCAATATTTAAAAAACCTTCAACAACTCGACCGCTTAAAAAATGCGAGCTTATTTGACTAAAAACACAGTATTGAACGATTTGGTGAACCTAAAAGTCAATACAACGTTATTACGCAATGTGAAGAGTACCTATAACATGTGCAAATTTTCATAGAAAAGGAGAAAATAACACAATCGGGCGCAATACATCTGAGAGATTATTTCATCCCCTCCCGCTTCTCAGACGTATGGTAGATAGAAACTGAAAACTGTTTTGGGTAGTTGATCGATAAAGATTAAGCTACTGTGAGTTTCAGATCTCTCCCTTTTCATATCGCTGATTGGCGCAACAAAAACTGGTCACTTAATCTGTCAGATGCATTGCGCCCGCCCGAAGGTTAAATGGCTGTGTGTGTTCTTTTCAAAAAAACAATTATAAAACGAGACCGAGTTCTAATCGTGCGAATAGCACGATGAGTGTATACCCTATACCCATGTACAGACCTAGAAAGCACGCAAAACCCAAAAAATCAATTTAATCTTTTTTTGTAGGGGAGGGAGGGGTAGATGGTTGGGACCTGGCACATATTTAATCAAGGCTACCATTTGATACTAATCATAAGTTTTTCGCGACATTCTAGGAAAAGATATGGCTGAATATAACTTTGTAGGGGAGGTAGGGGTAGGGATAGTCGGACGTTCTCCATTTTGCACCAACTTCAAGCATATGTCACAAATAGGTATTGATGAAAATTTCAGGTCGCTAGCGATATTCTGTTGAAAAATATTGTCGAATTAAACTATCACGAAGGGGTCATTTGTACGGGAGGTAGGGAAACCCTTAGTCCGATTTGGCCCATTTTCAATACCATCCAAGCTTTTATCAAAACAATCATCTGACCTAAATTTCAAAACGCTAGCTTCATTATTTCGGGAGTTATCGTGCGAACTGACAGACACACGGACGGACAGACAGACAGACAGACAGACAGACAGACAGACAGACGGACATGGCTCATTCGAATCAGGGACCGACCCTGATCATTTATATATATACTTTGCCATACTTCCGGTGGCTCCTTCGAGGTGTTACATAAATCGTCGTAACAAAAACAATATACCCTATACCATCTTATGGGTATAGGGTATAACAATATTAAAATATGTAAACAGAATACTTTTTGTGTTAATTAACTCAGAATTGAATAGACTATTAACAGTTATAATTTTGAAATTTTAGCTCTTTTATAGTTTGGTTGGAAATCAGCCGAAACTATTCATGCGAAGGGGTGTGCTGCAGGCACGTAGCCAGGGGAGGGGTCCATGGGGTCCGGACCCCTCCCGAAATGCTTGCAGAAATAATCGGAGTCAGCGTCTTGATAACATAATTTTGAAAAAGATGGACGTCTTCATAGCTCCGCTATTTAAATAAATATTTAAATAAATAAACATCATTACTCATTCACCTAAATAGCAGTCGATTTCAGAGCTTAATCAATATTTTCAAATTGTTAGCTTAGTTGAAAGTGCCGCTAGTAGTGATGCGGCTGAACACTACTAATTGTGTGTAGAAAATTACTAATCGCATTCGGTACAGAATCTCGTTATTATTTATCCTAATTTGCCTAAGTGTTTGGGGTTTTGAACTTTCCGCTGCTGAGGTCCTAAATGTTGTTAAGAAATAATTTCAGAATGCGATGAACAATAGTTTAGCCTGAGCATTGCTAGAAAATCCAGAATGCAACATAGTCGATATTTCCAGCTTACACCTATGGCTAAATTAATATATTAGTCATTTGAAAATGTGCATGGGATAGGGTGGCCAGACATCTCTCTTTAGGTGGATATGTCCTGCTTTTACTCTCTGTGCTCCCCATTCCAGCCCAAATGCCACGAACTTAAGTTCGAATCCCAGATTTCTTTCCACGCACGCAAAAAAACCACAGCAGATAGAAAAACATCCGTTGTAGCCTCGCAAAATTCCGAAATATTCCAAATACAACTTTATAACTTTATTGGCGTCAGGGAAACTGGGCATTTAAATCATGCTGATGACCAAGGTTGTGAAACATGAAGCCAAAATCAATAATTTGCCCTATTATTAGTTGGAAACAGTGGCGCAACAACGGGAGGGGTCGACCGAGAAATTGTGAAAAGAAAATTTGAAAATAAGAACTACACAAGTTTGAGTTCTGCCTACCAGTAATCCCAATGTTTTTTTTTTACCTGGGAAGATATTAGCGCAACACCAGCCCAGATTTTGTTTGTGCATAAATTCCTTTTTTGCATTTTCCATGCCTTTTTTCTAAAATCCGGCTGCGCGCCTTGATCTAACTTGTAGACCGTGGTGACATACATTAAAACCCTCCCTCGTCAACACGGTCGGAAATTTACTTTATTTTTAAAACTTTTACAGTAAACCAAAAAAGTTTACTCCATATTTTAAGCAAATTTTGTTTCAAATCTAAGCAATTCAATTGTTTTATTAATTTTAGTAAAATTCGGTTTATTTCTTAAGAAATCCAAAAGTTTTATAAATTTTTAAGGATAAAAGTATTAGAAAGTAAACCAATTGGACCTTAATGATTAAAATTTTTCAATAAAACCAGACTTATATTAAAGTGTAAACTAAAAGTTTAAAATTGAGACTAAAAGTTCAAAAGTTGTAAACTCAGAGTTTAAAATCCAAACCATGAGTTTAAAATTTAATCTTTTGGACTAAAATTTTAACTTTAAACCAAAAACAGTTTTAAGTACTTGCCATATGGCCAATTGTTCATGGAATAATAAATAATCATGAGGTATAAGCCCTCTGTGGCGCACTCGGTTGAGTCGCACATGCTAGTAATCTAGGGGTCCGGAGATCGAATCTCGGCGTGATCCAAATTGCCATACATGTGCGGCCTGATCCAAGTATCTGAACATTATATACTTCAAATAACCCATAAACGGTTGAGTGAACGCACTCATGCCCCACAAAAAATGTAATAAGATAAAAAAAACCCCTTAAAAAAAACATTTTAAACTAAATTCTTTTTTAAAGTAAACCTCTCCAGTTTTAATATTTCACCCGATTCTAGTTTTGGATTTAAATATTTTAGTTTTGGATTTAAACTTTTATTTTATTAAAACCTAAACGGAATGTATTACAATCAAATATAATGCAAAGTTTTGTATTTAAACTATTCAGTTTTATTTAGGTGCAAACAATCGAAAAGTTTAGAAATTAAACTTTTTTGTATTGGAACTATATACAATCAAAAAAGGTTTAATAAAGAAACTAAATTTCCGACCGTGAACCACAATGCTGAAAAGAGTGATTCTCGACTCGTGTTCTTACGACGCTAAAATACGCAAAAATTTGCATCGAAAATTATTATGAATGCAACGGGAACTATATAGAAACACCACCCTATAGCATCATTACTGGAAAATAGCACCATCATCAACTTGCGACAGCAACTTCAAATGTCCAGTAACATGGGTGGCCTTAGCCATTTCCAGGGATAATATCCAAGTTGTGCCACTGGTTGGAGCTCTAATATATATTTTTTCTAACGATGGACCCTAGTGAAATAACCATAAATTTAAATCTTCCTTTCGGTGCTCCTAACAAACCCCGAAAAAGCCTTTCCCTTCTTTTTAATTTAGAATCTTTGCTATTAAATACTGTACCGTTCTAGCAAAAGATCTCCAGTAACACATATTTCACAAAATCACACTGTTCATTTCGAAGAGGACTTCCCCTTAATTTCTTTCGGGACACATGGAATCTTGTAGTTATTCTTAGTGTACTACCCTGTTAAAATTTACCTAATAACACACACCATAATTTCAATTTAAAGGTTGAAATCGTTTTCATCAAATTTATAGAAAACAAAAAAATAGTACGGGGGCAATATTTGGACCCCTCCCGAAACAAAATCCTGGCTACGTCCCTGTGTGCTGATCTGATGACAAGCACTGTATATTGAATTTTGGGGATGAAATTGGATGTACATATACTACATAACAATTTATCGAATGCATACATATAAAATCAATTGTTCCAATTGAATTAAAATCAATGAAAATAAGCATTTATTTTGCTTGACAATAGAAAAAAAATTAACAATTTTTATTACTAAGCACAGAATAATGGCTTAAACTGTCGATCACTATTGACATCCAAAAGTTATACCAACCGATAATATCAATGTAATCCTTCGTTTTCATGCGAAATTTATATGGTCATTATTTTCCAATGTGTCAGTATATATCATGTCAAATAAATTGAATATGTTAAATATTCTAAAACTATAAAATAATATCTTCAATTTTCATAAAAGAAACAACTTCCATATTCATTCCGAAATTCTCAAATCAAGAAACAATACGTTTCCTCGAATATTCCAAATTACATAAGTTTCCACCAGCACCTATTATTCAACAATACCTTCCGGTGACACAATCGGAATTTAATGGGAAATTATCTAAGGGTCAGATGACGGCCACGTAACTTCCGCCTACCTTCTACTTAATTTATACCTGAATCAATGTCGCCCATGTCTACGGCCGAAAATTACATGAAATTGCACTTGTTCCGCTATACCATCGCGACCGCACCATTACATACCATCCAAATATCTTGGAGAATTCATCGTCTCTTGTTTGAACTTTGAAGCCAAAGACTTTTTCATTATACGAAACAACAGTCAAGAGAGCCAACCGTTTCACATAGCAGGCTGGCAAAAGATATTCCAGCATGACTCTTCTACATCAACTATCACCATTCACCACGCTCCGAACTTCAATCTGCAAAAGCAATGCTTTCAACACGTTTGCCAAGTTCATTACTCCGACACAGAAAAGGTTCATCATCCCAGAAAGAGCGTTGTATACGACACCCACCATTGCAAAGTCCCCCCGGACCCGTTCAGGTCTCCTTCCGCGAATGCCTATAATAAAATTTGGTCCAGTCGTCGACGAGTACGAGTACCTACATACTGCAGTGAGTGAGGTGCTCTTGGCTGCAGACTAGTTCCCAGACGTCCCCAACCCAATATGACACGGCCGAAAGGACATAAAATCCGAAAAGGAGCAATGAAATGGGGTGCGATGATGGCGCCCCATCGTTAGGCTGCATCAGAAAAACTGCATCAGGTCTCATAAATCCTATGGGGTAACATATACCATAAAACTGCATAGTGATAGTGCACATAGGCTTGGCTTGGACCCATTCCTCCAGGGGTTAACACTCCACAGGTATAGAGAAACCACCACTCGATGGTTATGTCTCTATACAACCCACAAACAAGAGTCTAGTCGTAGTATCATGCTCCTCGATGAATAGTTCTGTTCTGTTGATGATGTCTGAACTTTTACCATTCCATTACCACCAGTCTCTTTGCAATGGAAAGATATTCCCGAGCATGCGAGCTTCACAGCTACCGCTACCGCCATCACACATTACAATCGGCCGCTGAACGCGAAAAGCAACGGTAAACTGCCGAAGAACGTTGTCGCTTGCTGGCGCTGCTGCTTGGCAGAGACTGGACAGCGGCAGCGTCGATGTTGCCAGTTCGACGACCCCATGCGAATATAGGCTAACCGTTCAACGTTGCAATGAAAACGAAAAGTACCGATAGAGTGCCGTTATTCGGAGCGTAGCCATCATCATCGCAACATTGGTGGATGGTGGCGAATAATGTTGGCTAGCAATGAAAAGACAACACAACAGTGACGACGGCGATGTGGTGGATACGATGTGATAGCCGGAGGCTCTAGCTTCTTGGTTGGTCGTTTACTTGTCCGTCTTTGTGCCTACGTACGAGTGCCATACTTGTTGTGGTTGGTACCTATGGGGTTCCTTTGATTTTATCCACCACCCGACAACTCTATTGCACGTTGAAGTCTCAGCATCGGTAAATGCATGCAAGAGGACGCGACTAGAATAAAGTATTTTTTGAATGCAGCCCGCCAGGCAGTGGGCGAAATAAACTTCCCTCTGAGCAAAAGCGGGAAGTACGTATAAGGAAGAGGAAATCAGCGAGGTGTTGGCGGGAAACAAACACCGTGGGAATATGTCGTTTCGTTGTGGCCAATCAAAGAAGAAATGATTGATGATAACGACCTTATCGGCTACGATTGTTCTAAAGCTGCATCTAAACTGGCTTCTGAATGGAGGCGCGTCCAAAAACTGGCATCGCCAACCGCCATTTGGTAGCTACTTAGCGTCTACACTAGGTACCAAATGGAGGCTGAAAATTTTGCAATGAAAACTGCCAATATTGTCGAAAATTTGTGAGGATACATGTGTGTATGTTAATGTAATGCAGAAAAGAATTCATCTCCGCCGAAGAGTCAGGCCACCAACCAGTCCTTTGACGTGCAAGGCGCTGATAGCAGTTTGCTGCGAATCGCAAAATGCCCACGAAAAGCGAGAATCTGCAAAGAATCAATTATTGATTTTGGATGTGTATTTCTGCGATGGCAGGTCGTTATATTACGATGTAATATTAAAGGATTTTTTGCTAGAAAATACTGGCACAATAATTTACGTTAAAAGATTTTTCCGAAATGATGCACAGAATATTATGCCTCCAGGCCACGTATACCAGGTCACTCAATTACAAGTAAAATAAATTAAGTCAAACTTTCTTAATAGGAGGCTTGCTCTTAGTAAACACAATAACAAGTGCAAAAGTACTCATTTTGTAATTTTTACTTTTTTTTTAGAGCTTGCCCACTAAGCTCTTCCCGTGGTTGCACCACTGAGATTGAAAATACACAGGCACCTTTTCCATTAGCTTACATGTTCAAACGGGAAGTGGAGGCATTATTATTCAATATTAAAATCGTTTAATATCGTTCGGTACCATTTCAGAAGTGGAATTGAATCATGCAATTTCAAAATTATTCGTGTCTTGATCCTCTTGGCATCCTTTTACAAGTTTTTAAAAATATTCTGCATAATAGTGTTGTGATTGGAAACATCGCCAGCATCGATGGGATTTTTCCAGCTCGCCTTCAAAAGGGTCTGGAGCTTCTATCTCCATACCTCCCAAGTATATTCAGAAGTAACTTTGCGCTGGGCTACATCCCGCGATCATGTAGAGTTGCGAGAGTAGTCCTCATTCCTAAATTGAGAAACCGGCTTAAGGAGGATACCAAATCTTGCAGATCAATCAGTCTTACGTCATTCATGCTCAACTCTATGGAAAAAATCATTGATGAGCAGCGCGGGTCCTAGGCTCTATGGTGCCATGTGCAAGTGCGTATAAAGTCGCCCTTTAATGTATCATTCCGATTCGTATTAACTCATCATCAATGTGGCACGATAGGCCGACGTCGGGCTTTGGCCGCCTGAATCGTTGACCTCCAATTGTCGCGGTTACGTGACCTTGTTCTCCAGTTTCGGAAGCCCAGCAGCTGGGGGGCGTCTTCTTCTCCGGAGTTCTCCCAGCGAGCTCTCGGTCGTCCACGCAACTTTCTTTGGCGTGCGATTATCGTCCATCCATTGTACATGTCCCGCCCATTGCAAACGTTGAAGCTTCACGATTTTTGATACTTCCAGCTCATTGTACAATTGATTCAACTCATGGTTGTACCGGACACGCCATTGATCTCGCACGCGAACGCTTTCGATGTCGCTGATGATGTTACCATCCTTGTCCTAACATAGGCTTGTCCTGGGTTGATATCCGTTCTTGACATTATTTATAAGTTTGTACGCCTGTCTAGTGTTATTACTGGCTAATATTTGGTTTATTTGCTGTAACTGCTCGTCAAAATGTTTGCGTTTCTTACGTCTAATACTACTACTAATACTCGCCGAAGTTCGTTATATCTTTCTTTCTGGCTCGGGATGCGCGTTGTGTGATAGGCTTCATTTTTCGCCTCAATCGAGGCCCTGCATTCATCGTCGAACCAGTCTGTTCGTCTGCGCTGGCCTTTATAGCCCACGACCTCTTCTGCAACACCTTTGATGCTTAATTATTAAAATTTTACAATTTTGGAATGATTAACGCAAATCCCGATAGATTTTTAATCTAACCTTTGATGCTGTCTTTGAGGTCCTCCCAGAACTCATGGATGCCTAAATTGTTGATGTTATCAAGCATGGGCGACAGTTTTTCCTCAAGCGCTGTAGTATACGCAGCCGCCGTAGCATCATCAATCAAATTGTCAACCTCGAATATCTTGGTAGGGTTGATTCTCGTTAGGTGCACCGAAGAGATTCTGCACCTGTACGTCGTCTTCACCAAATAGTGATCGGAATCGCAGTTGGCTCCTCGATAGGATCGAACATCTAAGACATTAGAAGCCCATCTCTTGCTGATCAGTACGTGGTCGATCTCGTTCACGGTGTATTCGTCTGGAGACTTCCTGGTTTGCTTATGGATTCGTCGATGTGGGAAACATGTAGAGCTTATAACCAGGTTTCTGCCGCTCGCGAAGTCGATAAGTCGCTGGCCGTTGTTGTTGTTTTCGTCAACTGGAAAAGTTAAAAAGATTAATTTCGTTCGGGCGTGGACAAAATTTGGATGGTGGATGGTGTCAAACTCAAAACCTCGTCTTGGCCAAATCACACTGTATTCAGGTTTGACCGGGCCGCAGGATGAAACTTTCGAAAATGTCTATAGAAACTTTATTTTTTTTTCGAAGTTTGATGATAGAATATTATCTTTAATTATGACTAAAAATCTGAATTCTTTAGGAAAGACCACTTTTGGAAATGTTCTTTATAAAAAATTGAGAAATTGTAGATAAGTTAGAACGCTGAGATCTGGTTCGGTCAGTAACTACTATTTGTAAATTAAAATCCGACAAATTTGGATAAATGACCAGACTAGTTAATCCACAAGGCCGACCAACACAATTTCGGGAGCTAAACATTTTAGGCTAAAGGCATAAATTAATTTCGGACAGAAAGGTTGTTAAAACTAAAATGTGTTTGTAATTTGAAACAAAAACACGTCCCAGTAACGCTTAATAAGCTAAAAGGCAAATAGGGTACTTGGACTGAAGTTCTCATGTTTACCAAATTCCACATCCAGGTG
Source organism: Microchrysa polita (assembly GCA_949715475.1). Lineage (NCBI taxonomy): Eukaryota > Metazoa > Arthropoda > Insecta > Diptera > Stratiomyidae > Microchrysa > Microchrysa polita. The sequence goes on from OX454416.1 coordinate 49,058,575, forward strand.
ATACAGGTATTCCAGATTCTTTAGCTTGCCCTTCTTTTAAATAAATTTTAGACAGGGGCGTACGCAGAAAAATATTTCGGGAAGGGTTTAGTAGAGTAAGTTTTGAGTCCGCTTTTTGTTTTTTTTTTAATGTCGAGTACTGTTTTATTTCCGGTTTGATTGAATGAATGGTCAAATGTCCTACTTTTCCATAGCCGCGGCTTTTCATCCAAACATCATGATGATCCTTTAAATCACTACATATAAAATTTGTACGTGGCAGACAACTGTTAGGGACTTAATACTTTCCTGCCCAAAAGGCTCATTAAACATTTATTGGGACTCCATTACCGATGGATATGGAAGTCCTTGTCGTTGGAAGTTCTTGTCGTTGTCGTTCGTACCCCATATAGTTAAATACCATGCCAATTATTTCATTATCCCCGAAATATTTACGGTGTGAAAAAAACTTGTGTTGTCAACGAATGTCTGCTCATGGGCGTAGCCAGGATTTCGGTCAGGGGGGGGCAAGCCCAAAATTTTTTCAACTTCATGATTTTCTTAGGGGTTGAAATTTCCGGTCGCAGAAATATTAGCAAATTTTAGGGTAGCCTGGCTTGTGGTTGGATTGGTGCACAAGGTCATGGATTCCAGACTCACCGTGAACGAATTCATTTCATGGAGTTTCTCGAACTCACGACCTACGTGACGGACTATGATCTCGCCCAGATTGTATCCATTTATGGGGATAAATAACATTGCTGGGCGTGCTGTTGATCTCAACACCTTAACAAAAGAGCAGTTTAGATCTTGGAAATTGGATGCGGTGCGGCCCTAGTTTACTGGTGGACTGCCATGCATGTTATTTCATTTTTTTATTTTAGAGTCAAATTTTCAAAATGGAGCTGAGAATGATTTTCTTCTGCATTCTGACATTCAACTGGCCTCCAATATCTGCCTTTAGAGCGTAATTTGTGTATTTTCAGTGCATTTTTTGCATCTCGGACTGCATATTCCACTTGCGAAGTCAGTTTGTTTCGTCTGTCACTTTCATCTTAGCAAAGTAGCAACGTCAGAATATTTATAAATCATTTATTGATTAAAATATGGTTAACGGTTTTAATAAGATTTCCTCTAAATTTATCAAAGTATTAACAGTGGCTAAATTTTATTGCTGGTATGATTTAGCTCGAAAATAGATTTTAATTTAATAACTTGAAAGACCCGCTCTGTGGCTCACTTGGTTGAGTCGCACTGTACGATGCTAGTAATCCGTAGATCGAATCTCGGCGTGGTCCAAAATTTCCGTACATGTGAATGGAAATATATAGATATATGTAGTGCTTTCAACATTATGCACACTTCGAAATGATATGCAATGTAACGTTGACTCGTTGCCTATAAACGGCTAAGTTAACGCACCATGACCCCACAAGGAGCTATACGGTACTGAGAAGAAAAAGAAGAACTTGAAAAACACTGAAATATGAGACCCGTTCTTTACAAGGTCCTTAACCCTGGAAGGTCATGCTTCTTTTTAGTACGGAAAGGTCATGCTTTGTCGATTCGACGACACTCTACTTTGACGCCTCATACAAATCACCCTTTCTCAAAATATTTATAAATTTGACAGATTTTCAATCGTTAGTTTATTTAGAATGGAAAAACATCGATTTTGGAGCCGATTTTTATGAGTTCGAAATGCAATCTTTCTAAAATGAGCAAGAATTTTAAGCCATTTTCCTGATTTGTCCTAATTTTGTCCTAGTAAATATTTTTTTCCATAATTTTTGAAAAAAACTAGGTCCCACATTTCCAAAATAAACATATGTTACGAGCTAGTTATATAGACACAGACTTATCGTCGAATCGACAACTAGCCATAAGAAATACTGGAGTTCTAAAAGTTACACAAAGTTCATCCTTCGTCGTTTCGACGACGCCAATTTCCAAAAATTCAACTTACCCTGCTTACTTCGTCTAGCCGCAATGTACCCGGCAAGTACTCGTACATCGGCACGGTAAGTGCTGTACGAAAACTCAGCATCAAATAATAAGAATTGTCACGAAAAATGGGATAAATTTGATGATGCGTAGTCGATCCGAGAAAGCACGACCTTGCAGGGCTAACAAAGCATAGCTATATACCATTTGTCACCCTTTCAGATGAAAATAAGTTGAATTCAACTAAATTCTTGAATTTAGTTGAATTCAACGGTTGAAATTGTGTACTCCTGCTCAGAAGCCATGAAATGAAACAGGAAATATGGGATGCACGCAGCCACAGTAGCACACTCAAAAGTGAAATGTGTGTGCTGGTACGCAGCCTCCGTCAGTTACGAGAGGCCACTGTCATCTATTTGTATGCGCCTCCTCACTGCATCCCAATCATGGTTTCTCCGGCAGCACTTGGAGTGGTGCTAAAGGCATTTGCTGCGCCAGCAGCAGAAAATGTTTGAAAATGTTATATAGTGCAGCGATTTTTTTACTACATCAATAAGGATTTTTTACCATCTTCATCGACCAGGGGGGGGGGGGCGACCGCCCCTCCCTGCCCCCCTCTGGCTACGCCCATGTGTCTGCTAGCACGTGCAAATATTGCCAAGGTAAATTCACTGATGCTACGTGTAAATAATCGATTTGAGTTAATTAATTTTAATTTTATTTATGCGGCACTGAACCACTCGTCTTCAGCCAATCAAAAAGACACCTTTGCGCAAAAACGTATGACATTCAACGAGCTTTTCACAAAAATACCGCGCTTGTTTCGATATTGAAAGGGTATTCGACAATAACGGGTGGGCCTATTACATGTTCGTTTTTAAAAATGCAATAAAATGAACAAAATTAATATGTTTTCCATGTCTTATGGCTTCATTAGAAAGTAAGTAAGCTCCCATTAATGATAGAATACAACTTCAGTCAAGTGGCTGCCCCGGCTGGCGTCGCAGTGGCGCATTCTGTCACACCAATTCTCCAAGACCCCGTTGATGGTTTCGGGCTGTAGCTCACGGATTGCTTGGATGATATTGGCTTTACTTACTTTTATCGTTTCTGGATTGTTGGCTTAACATCGGTCCTACACGATTTCCCACAAAAAAAGTACAAAGGGGTCAAATCGCAGCTCCGAGGCGGCCAATTGACATCGCCAAAACGGCTGATAACACGATTAAGGAATTTTTTGCGTAAAAGATTGTTTGTGGCATGGGCTGAGTGGCTTGGCGCGCCATCCTGGATGAATCAGAGGTCGTCCAAATTCTTCTTCTTTATGGCACGATAGCCCGACGTCGGGCCTTGGCCGCCTGGATTGAAAACCTCCAATTGTCGTCACACGACCTTGTCCTCCAGTTCCGAAAGCCTAGCGTCTGGTGGGCGTCCTCACATACAGAATGCTCCCATCGGGCTCTCGGTCGTCCACGCAATCTGGCTCCGTCCACTCGTTGCGCGTTCATCACCTTTTTGGGCATGCGATCGTCGTTCATCCTTTGTGCATGTCCCGCCCATTGCAATCGCTGCAATTTCACGATATTCGACACCTGTAGCTCATCATACAGCTCACCTCGTTTACGAACGGCCCCGAAGATTCTTCGGAGAACCTTTCGCTCGAATGTGTCCAAGAGGTGTTCAGGGTTTTGGGTTAGGGTCCATGCCTCGCAGCCATAGCATAGCACAGGTCGGATGATGGTTTTATACACGTGGAGCTTCGTGTTCCTGTGCACCAGCTTCGAATTCATAATTTGGAGGACCGCAAAGTAACACTTATTAGCTAGTTGTATCCGTCGCTTTATCTCATCTGTTTCGTTGGCGTCCTTTGGCAAATTGCAACCCAGGTAAGTGAAGTTGTCTACATATTCTATATTGAGGTCCCCCACTGTGATGCTTGAATTTACTGGCGTTCTAGTTTTTGATTGCATCATGGCCTTGGTTTTAGATTCGTTGATATGTAGCCCAACTTCTTTGGCGGCGTTATTGAGATTATGCAGAAGGCTTTCTGCATCACCCAATCTTCGAGACATGATGTTGATGTCGTCGGCGTAGGCTACTAGTTGAGTCGATTTAATGAGTAGCGTTACGCTGCTATCCAGATTCATGGCTCGAATCACATACTCCAGAGCCAGGTTGAAGAGCGTCGGCGCCAGCCCGTCGCCTTGCTTGAGTCCAGTACGAGTTTCAAATAGGTCAGTGAGTCTGTTCTGAACTCTGACCTGCGAGACGGTATTAGTCATCGTCATCCTTATGAGTCGCACTAGCTTAGCCGGGATACCAAAATGCAGCAGAATGTTGTACAGTACGCTTCGATCGATACTGTCGTATGCCTGCTTGAAGTCAACAAATATTTGGTATACGTCGATGTTGTATTCCCAGCACTTCTGGAGTAAAAGCTTCACTGTAAAAAGCTGATCTGTCGTCGAACGACCAGGTCTAAAGCCGCCTTGGTACTCGCCAATGATTTCTTCTGCGTACGGATTAATTCTATTTTCCAGAATCTTAGATTAAATCTTATAAGTCGTACAAACTAATGAGATGCCCTTTGTAGTTCTCACATTTCAACTTATCCCCTTTTTTGTGGATTGGGTAAATGATACTTTTACGCCAATCTTCCGGGATTCGTTCCATACTTTAACGATAAGTGTGTGTATAGCCTTAACAAGGCTCTCCCTACCATGCTTCAGCAGTTCAGCTGAAATCTCGTCAGCGCCCGGGGCTTTATTATGTTTTAGTGCTTGCATGGCGTCCAAATTAGAGATATCAAAAACCGGCCCATAACCCGGTTTTCGGTTTCTTGCAAAGCCGGTTAGACCGTCCGGTTTTAACCGTGCTCAAAGTACCGGTTTTCCGGTAAACCGAGTCTTTTCATTGATTTGCTTAGAAGTTTTGTAAAAACTGCATACACGCTCGTATTGCTGGTGTTCGTATCGTATGCAAATCAAATGAAAATGCACGTACATGATGTAGTGGGGCAGCCTCTTCTTTTCCGCATTTTGAAAAAAAAATCTCCAAACATTTGCAACAGGGTCCATCCTAATGTCAGCGACACGCTGAAACGTGGAATGCACTGATACACTATACACGAATAATATTTTTCATTCATTCACGATGCACAACCTATCATGGTGAAAGGCATGTAAACGTGAAACGCAATATCTGCCTTGTAAAAGATAAGTTACAAGGAGAGGTAATCTGACGAAGCGATGGTTCTACGAGTAATAGCAATAAGGAGAGTATTCAAAATATGTTTAAGGGCTGAAATTTGAAAATACAACATCATAGAGGACAAGTCATAGCAAAAATCAAGAAAATAAAAAAAAATGTATGAATTTTTACAGAATTTTTTTCCGGTTTTAACCGGATCGACAAAGAACCGTCCGGGTTAAAACCGGGAGGAGAAAAAAACCGAAAATAACCCGGTTAACCGTTCTGAAAGTACCGGTTTTTGGACTAACTGTCCGGTTTTTGACATCCCTAGTCCAAATCTATGTCTTCAAATTCAGTAGAAAAAAAGTCGGATAACATGGGTCTGTAACTGGCTCTGGGCTAGACAGCACTCACTTTGAAAATAAGTTTTCAATATTTTCCAACGTTGTTCAAGCGAAAAGCGACTCATTTCGTTCCACGGAGGTATGATACTGACTTTCTATTAAGATTTCGAGAGAAAAACAGCTTTCAGTGTCAAACTAACTTATGATTTAAAAACGAACTTGTAATTGGCCCACCCTGTACTTCCTTCGATGCAATTGAAAGAGCACTGAGAAATAAGATAGACCTCCAGAAAAGTCGTCTGCCAGATCAATGAGCTAACTCTCCTGGCTGAGGTTACAAGCGGCTGCCCACAAGGGGTTGTACTTTCGCCTATCCTGTCCTGTGGTGCCTGGTTGCGGACGAACTTTTGTGGAAACTCAGATCCAATGGCTCCTCCGTGCAGGGATATGCCGACGATGTGGTTATAGTGGTAAAGCGTTTGTTTGAGGAAACACTACCTGATTTACTCGAACCAACACTAAAAATAGTTCAAGAATGGTGTGATGGGAACGGTCTCTGAGTAAACCCATCCAAAGCGATCATCATATCCTTCTCTAGGAAGAGAAATCGGGCTTAACTCAGACGTCCGATCATGTTCAACACCCATCTACCAATGAGGAATCAAGTCAAATATCTCGGAGTAATCCTCGACAGCAAAAGCATGTCGTAGCTGCGGCTGAAAAAGCCTTCATTATGCTCTGAATCTGCAGAGCAATAGTTACACCTACTCTAGACTGCGGTGCTGTGCTGTGGTCTGGTGGAAGAGAGCCCTGACTACGGAGGGTACGTCCGTGTTAGGCAAAGTGCAGAGACTAGCATGTCTCACTCCGATCTTGCCATAGCAGCGCTCTAGAGGTGAGGTGTTACTTCACCTATACCCAGTTGACATACACCTCGAAACCGAGGCAAGATGAGATGCTGAACTCTACAATATGTATATCTATGTACATATACCTATCTATCACCGATATCGGTCCTAGGATATTCTGGAGTACAGGGCAAGTAAACAATTTTATTTATTGGTCCAACCGGCAAATTTAATAGTTAAAGCGATTGTCCCCAACACCAAATTTGATGGAATTTGCTGATTTCTGTTAGGAATCAAATAACCAATTTTTCCCTATGGTTCTTTAGGTTCCCCCTAAAATTCCTAGAGATGATTGTTATTCAAATTATTCAAAAATATGTCCCTCATCTGTCCCCTCAACATCCACTAATCTGCTTCACTCGCTTTATTTTCACGTCTACCAATTTATTTGCAAACAATTGAATTATGTGACCTAAATATTCCATACGAATTTTACAATAAATAATAAACCCAATCAAAGGTCTCAGTCCCAATATTATGTACGAAAGTCTCTCATCTACACAAAACACCGTAAATCAGCTCCCAAAAATAACATGTACACAAATTTCTCGATTAATTAATCATAATGGCGAGATGTTTATAGCAACCAAATAAAAAAGACCTGAATTTTGACCACAAACGGAGTTAAGTCACCTGCGGAGTGGACACACATAATAAGCAAATAGCTGTTTCGTCGTAACAGCTTACGTGAACATGTGTCATAATGGCAATAAAAACGGCGCGATAATGACGCCGATGACTGCTCTTGCAATGGGCCCCATAGCGATGGCTCCAACTCCAACTCCGTCATGTGTATTCTGTATGGCCGCGGATTAAGGTGAGATTATTGTATGCCCACAAGAAAGCCATAACATAACATGGATAGGTAGTAGCTTTTTTTCTTGCAAATGCCGCTCAAGATGCAAGCGCCGAAAAAAGAAACGCCGAAAACTATATCCAAAAACCAAAGCAGACATCGGTCGTTGGGGTTTATTGACCTGTTCGGAGGTTGGACGAATTTGAGAGCTGGTGAGCGATGCCGAAAACTAAAAGTGGTCAGCGAAATTGTATAACTGTTAACTGGCATTTCGTTTATTCCGTAGGTGTAGAAGGAGTATGACGCGGGTTTGTGTGCGAGTTCTCATAAGTTTACTTTTCATTCTCGCTATTTATCATATATGAACGTGCCGAATTTCGTTCAAAGACATTAGATAGATATCGTAAATGTAGTGGGAATCCGGTAACTAGTTGGAAATTTCAGATTTCATAGTAGATTTGCCTCTGAAACAAGCGAACATTTGCTAACTAGATTTTTTTAAGAGTTAGTTCGAAATTTTTTAACTCGTTAGGTGTTTGATGAAGTTAATATCAGTTAAATAAATAAAATAAATAACAGGCGCGCCAATCCAACATTGGACTAAGGCCGCAGGATGTGTTAGTGGCATCCTATTTCCAAGATCTTATCTGCTTTTTTGTTGAGGTAATGAGATCAGCATCACGCTCAGCAGTGTTATTTATCCCCATAAATGGGTACTCGTTTAACATCTGAGTGAGATCATAGTCCGTCACAAGCTCGTGAGTTCGAAAAACACCATGAACCACGGTGAGATTCGAAATCATGACCTTGTGCACCGCTAACCGCTAGACCAGCCAGACGACTAATATCAGTTAACCAACTGCAATTTATTCTGAGTTCACGCGTTGATTTATTTTGGACTGAACAAGCTAACTGTTCAATTTAATGGTCGATCCGCACTTTTCAGTCATCAGTCACAGTCATTTTCCATACAAGTTCACAGATCGTCCAAGATGACTGTGACTGATGACTGAAAAGTGTGGATCGACCTTAATATACCAGTTAAGGCTGTCGGTTAAATAAAATGTTTTATGTTCCTTGATAAAAAAAAAAAAAATCAAATAACTACAGCGCAAGTCCAGTTACATATGATTTGGTTGTTGTGATGTACATATACATAGATTATGTGACATGCTGTGTTGACTATAGAAAATTAGCTTTTTTTGTGGAATAAATGGAAGACAAATTGAATCCAAACTTTAGTGACACAAAACACTCAAATTGCCCACTGGTTCTTCAACCACTCATCTCTCGCATAGTGAAACAGGTGATCCCCCAGTAACCAGATACAGAAAAACAATCCCATCAAAAATGCGTAAGTTTACATTAAGCAACGGTACTATTATGACGTAACATACGACTGTGAGGTCAATGAGCTCGATCCGCCGAAAATATTAGAACAAAGACGTCTTAGGGTAAAAGAGTGTTAAGAAGTAAAATGTTCGCTCGTTGGTTCGTTGTCGATGGAGAAAAGTCTTAAAATAGAACCCGAGTATGAGTTTGTATCCACAGAAAAGCCATTTTATGAGTACCAAAGTGTAAAATGTTTTTTACGATTTACTACACTATTTCACTATTCACTACATAAGTACATCGGCACCTACTCAAATTGCACGTATACGTATGTTCGTGAGACTGTAGGTATACATATGCGTTTCTATTGTTTTTCTCGTACTTACACACATTTACGATAAAGTCGTACAAAGGGTCATAGAACCTTGGCACTTTAACGTTCATTGCCCCCTTATTTTTTAATGACCTCCTAATAATTTTTGCAATAATTTTCAAAAAGACATTACCATCATACGAATTGTATTCCAAAGAGATTTTTGACTTCTTTCTTCATGTATACGGTAAAATTGGGACAATGATGTTTTGGGCAAGGCGAAACACTTGGTGCTAATTGAACATTTTTGCGGTTTTAGCATGGATGCTGAGTATGAGTACGATTAGTACATAGATGTACTTTCAGATTTGGTGAAAATAGGTTGTGTGGAAGATTGTTGATACAGAAATTTGATTTTGTTTGGATAAACAAACAAATTGTTTTGTTGTTGATTAGAAAGTAGCAAACTTTTTCGTCTTCTTTTGTATTATATGAAATGAATGCAATCAGTTCTCAGTACTGGAAGAATTATCAAAAATTGAAAGTTGGGTTAAACGTAATCAATAAGGCGTTAGAAAAAATGCATGTGATTTTTTTTAAATAAAACCCTAGACAGACGGCATAAGTTAAACATATTTAACTCTTGATTATGTTTAACTAATGCGTATGTCATGTGCTCGTCCACTTGATGATACTCGAATAACTTAATTTAAACATCATTAACAAAACGTCATTAAAATTTAATGATGTTTACTCGTCGTGTATTCCGATCTCGACTACTATAAAAATATTGGAATTCTGGAAGGAACAGCTGATTTGGGCTGTTAAGTCATATTAAATCTTAACCGAAAAATTGCATAATCCATCTTAAAAAGGTAATACAATTAATAAATAATTAATTTTAAGCATTTTGAATTAAGCACAATTTATTTCAGGTCAATAATAATAATTCGGTTTATTGCAAAAAAACTGGAATTTTTACAAACATGTTACATTTCATATATGTTTTTGTTTTTGCAACTCACATAAGTCAGAAGGACTTGTGTGTGAGCGCTGAAAAATGACAGTAATCTTGAATTCAATAATAATATAAAAATTTAAGTAATAAAAAAATAAATAAATAGAATTTTTTATGTTAAAACTTACGTTAAAATGTTTGTTACTTCTTTATAAATGTTTGGATTATCTAAGACATATTTCCTTAATTGAGATTTAAAATTCATTTGAGTTAGTTGCGTTTTAATACTGGTGGGTAATAAATTAAAACTTTTCGGACCTAGAGAACAAGCATGAGTTTGCAATACAAATAGCCTACATTTCTGTAATTGCAAATTATTACGTTCTTGATAACGTGTCGAATGTCTTGACGCCAGTCTAGGAAATTTTTCATAATTTATGAACATATACTTGTATAGAGCATACATAAAGAGTTGTCGAATGTTCATTACGTTAAAGTCTTTGAAAGCCTGTCTGGTGGAAGAGAATTTTAGTTTATGTAGGCATATTTTAATCAACATGGATTGTAAATTACATAAAGGGGAAAGTAATACAGTATAAGTCGACCCCCAGGCAATAATTCCGTACTGCGCCACACTTTGAAATATTGAATAGTAAACTTGCCTAAGAGTTTTAAGATTGATAACATCTCGTAAACTATATAAAACATATGTGGTCTTCCTTAATTATTTGGTTATATAATCGATATGTACATCCCATTTTAATAAGTTATCAACTACAATACCCAAATACGTTACGTTAGTTGCAGATTCAATTCCTACATTATTTATATAAATATTATGATTGTCATTATTTCCTGGAATTGCTTCAGTAAACCTTATATATTTGGTTTTTTTAATATTTAGCGTCAGTTTGTGTCTTACTAGCCATTTATAGATTAATAAAACTCCTTCATTTGCATCTTTAAAAGTTGTATCCCAGTCATGGCTTTTAAATAGTAAGACAGTATCGTCTGCGAAAGAAACTAAATGTTTTTGAGCGCCTGTTATCAATTTGCAAAGGTCGTTTATGTAGATTAGAAAAAGAATGGGTCCCAAAACAGTTCCCTGGGGCACACCACAGTTGACGACTCAATGGTAGATCCATTGATTCTAACAGCCTGTTTTCTATTTGTCAAATAGGATTTGAAAAGAGATAAAGCTGTACCAGTAATTCCCAAATTTTCTAATTTTTGTAATAGTAATTGATGATTGACCGTATCGAACGCCTTTTTTATATCTAAAAATACAGCTAGAGCTTTTTCACTTTTATCCTTCGTCATAGATAGGAATTTCGTTACGTCATACAGTGCATCGGATGTACTTAGCCCATCTCTAAAGCCGTATTGGTTAGGCGCAAGTATATTATTTTCGTGTAGAAATTTTAACAGCCTCATTTTAATACATTTTTCAAATATTTTCGCTATATTTGAGATAAGCGAAATCGGTCTATAATTATTAGCCTGCAAAGCATCACCTCCCTTATATAGTGGGATAACTATAGCGTGTTTCATTTTGGACGGAACACAACCTTGTCTCAAACAGCAATTGAAAATATGCGTCAGGGGTATTGTAATATGGTATATAACAGTCTTTAAAAATTTACCAGGTGATTTGTTTGCATCCAGTTCCTTGATAAGATTATGCACTTCCGGGACCGTAACTGGACATAAATTTAAAGGCATAGTACTAAGTCTGACCTCTGGTGGGCAATTCAAGCTTCCTGCATCTTTATCGAAGCTAAGAGATAATTGTTCACCAATATAAAATATTCATTCATAACGTCAGCGATTACTTTTGGATCAGTTACAATATCCCCTTTTTTATCAGATAAGTTTGAAATGGTATGTGTAGATTTATGTGAATTACGTGCAGTTACTTCATCTATTTTTTCCCATAATTTTTTGCTATTACCTAGTACATTATTAATTTCGTTGGAATAATAGAGGTTTTTTGCGGCTCTAAGCACTTTTGTTAACTTATTTCTATATGTTTTATAGCGAGAAAATAAATCTACGTCATAACAAGCGAGCAGTTTGGCGGTAGGATGACATCCGTAGTTTGCAACTTAAGGACCCGAATTTTTGTGCAACATCAACTGCGAACAAAATATTCAAAATATACTTATGTCCATAAAGTGAAATGAATTGAATATTTAGAAGTGAAGTGATTAGTATATGCAACTTTTGTGTTGCCTCCTGTGTAAAACCCGATGAATAAAACCAAAAAAGTTTTTATTTAGCCTATATATTTCGAGCCGGATCGGCTCATCTTCAGGGCTTTCTACAAACAAAAACATAATTGGTTTATAAATTTGAAAAATTGTTAATATAAAATTATAAGTTTACCTTATTTATAAAAATTATCTTCCGTGTTTTGACAGAATTTACTTTTGATTTGTCAGATTGACTAACTACCGTAGAATGAAATACGATAAGGAGTGTCATATGTCAAAATTGTATTAAGCACCAAAAGTTGGTCATGCATTACGACGAACAAAATTTTTTACATGAGAATAATAACAAAGAACAAGAGAATTAATTCAAAATTTATAAACCAATTATGTTTTTGTTTGTAGAAAGCCCTGAAGATGAGCCGATCCGGCTCGAAATATATAGGCTAAATAAAAACTTTTTTGGTTTTATTCATCGGGTTTTACACAGGAGGCAACACAAAAGTTGCATATAAAAACTCAAACCCGGCAAAACAACACAATATCTCGCATCTGAAGTGATTAGGTTCGTACGTGTTCGTGTGGGGAACAGGCAGGAACAACCTAAATTTTGTTCGTGTAAAATCATTCACAATCAAATTAGGGTATCCTTTTCTATTCTGGAGAAAAAAACAAAACCCCAGCAAACGGGTCTAATCACTTCCACTTTTTTTCGTGCTTTTATATAACTCGATAGTACTAAGCTGGACAGTTATTGTAATATTAATATTAGTGGCTGTAATAAACAGCGAAGGAAGTAAAGTTTGTGTGGTGTCTATTTATTTACTCAACACTAAACTTGATATTTATATACTTATTTTTGTTGTGATCAATATTTAAAAGCACTTAATATTTTATTTAGCTGCGTCCGCAGTGATCTGGCTTACGAACACCTCCGTTATTATTTGAGAGATATTTCCTCCTAATTGCTCACTCGTCCTGGATATGTCCTTGAATTCATATTTTGTTATCATGCTTGAAACAGATTATAGTAGAAATAGAATGGAAGCAGGAACAGTAACAGCAGCAGCGTTCCAATGACGTCATCTATTCAAATGCATTGTGCTGCTTTTTTCGGCAGTATTCAACGCGTCTAATATTTTTCAGGCATTAGACGGGTTGAATGCTGCCGAGTAAAACACAAGGCATTTCAGAGGAGTGAACTAATCAACCATATAATATGCATTGGAACGCTCCTGCTGTTTTCATTCTATTTCTATCATAATAGCCTATTACTGCTTTAGAGAGAGAGAAAAAAAGCAAAGCAGCAAACTGTACTTTATGATACTACTTATTAAATTATTTTTGAATATAAAAAATATATATAAATAACAGTTAAACCGACAATTTACACTGATTGTAAAAAAAATCAATTGTATGAGAATCCGAACTCTAATTAGTAAAATATTTAATTTTGACAGTTCAAATGTAATTTTGTATTTTAGCCGTGTGTCACTATACGACTTTAAACATGCTTGAGTTCAAATATCATTAACTCAAGCATGTTTAACTCCAATCGTCTGTCTAGGGTTTAAGCTTATTTAAATGAATATCTGTTAGAGAATAAGCTAATAGTGGTTGAGTTAAGTTAAGGAATCGATGACTTTCTCGATCAAACTATGGAGACATTTGTATGGGCTTGGCCGTTTTTTCGATACCGAAAGTGAGAACTGGAATCGATCTTATTCCGAAGACTGTCGTTGATGTAGAATCGACCACTACGGACTATGAAAAATTTATGGAGAAACAATGACCGTGATGAAAAATTATTATTTTTATTTTTTTCCTTTTTTTATTTTTTTTTATCTATTTTATACTTATTTTTTTTACCTTTTTACATTTTGCTTCTACTGGGAATTGAACCGGGCACCTATAGTTTCGTAGTCCTACGTCCTATACCTAAGCTATCTAGGATTACTAATTACGAGAATAAATTAGTTGTTTTATTTTTTGACAATTTCAATTTAATTCAGAGACATTTAGATGAAAGTCATCGATATGTGATCGAAGACATTTCGATTAGATGGTATCTATGACAAATGGATAAAAAGTCATCGTTTTCGGATCGATTACTATTTGATGACAATGATATCGAAGACAACTAAATGTAGGTCTTCGATTTGGGATCGAAGACATTTCGATTCTGTTGTGTATCGGAGACAATTGGACGTAAATAATCGAAATTGGATCGATTCAGTAGGTTATTGGAGACATATCGATGGCAGCTATCGATATGTAATCGATGACCTATCGATTCCGTTGGGTATCGGAGACAATTGTCTAGCTGGGTATTAACCCTTCTGTCGTCGCCTACGAGCTATTATGCCTAAGGTGTAGCTGAATTTTCTGTGAAATCAATCTTAATTTTTGTAGAGGTTTAATTTTGGATCTGTATCTATCTACATGCTATGTCTTACGATGATGCGCCGTTTTTTCGTTTCTTGAGACACAGTTTACATTTCGCCGAACGTTTGATCGCATTTGTGGCCGTCGGTTCCTTTGAAATATGTATATATGGAAAGGGTGGAAAATAATGTTGAACGATATTTTTCATCAAGATATAGTACCAATGGTCTGTCTGGATCTATACGCCAACAGAAGGGGTAAATATCACGTTGGCATTTTAAGAGAGTAATAAATATTACGCGGATTTTATATTCTCAATTGTAAACAAAAAATTGACGTTTGAATAAAATTTTCACGCATTCTATGAACTGCAATAGTGTGAAAATGGTGCCATTTTTATTTTCTGAAGGCCATTCTGGACTAACGCATGGCATGGGTTACTATGCTTTTTCTAAGGGTTGGAATTGTATTTCTTAGAAGAACCTAATTTGGGGGGTTGGATTTGTATGTCAGACCCATGACCCCATTGTCCGATTTTACCGATTCAAACATACAAACTGCCTGCAGCAAAAAGAAGCATTCGTGCGAAATTTCAGCTTAATAGCTTTTAAATTGATAGAGTAAAACGCGTCGCAACAGACGGACATCGCCCAATCGACTCTCCAAGTCACGCTGATCATATTACATATTTTATATGGTCGGAGATGCTACCTTCAATGAGTTAAAAACTTACCCTTTCACTCTATGAGCGAAGGGTATAACAAATTTCTGCCGTGGACCTTATTGTGAACATATTTTCCTGGTTGATTTGCCTTAAGATACAAACACTCAACGAATCTGAATGCAATGGCTCAATTTTACGTAAGAGCCTTTAAGAAGGACACTATTCCGTTTTCCTTGTAATTTATAGATTGCTCTGATGATTGTTTTATAGTAAAATTAAGCCAATTGTAAAGTAAAACCTGGAAGTTCAAGCCTCTCCGCACATCAAAATTGTATTTTCCGAATCTCTACATTAGAATCTGCAGCCGGCTTGCGTGTTTTTCTTGCAGACTAATAACGTCCTTAAAAGATAAGTTACTCATATGGATATTTCGGTTTTAGGGCTCGTGTTTCTTGGGTGACCGTGTTCCGCTGACCACATAGAATATCGTACGTTACGCCACTGGCACCTTCATTGACATTAATCCTTGAAAAATATTTACACTCATAATAAATAATAATAAAACAGATATGACATTTTTGACATAAACTAAGGTGACTGAATGGCCAATGCTGTACACATACTTATTTGTGGATAGTTTAGAAAAATCGAAAAATCTTCGCGATCCTAAGAAGAAGAACTATGCATGAAAGGTTGAATAAAAAAAAATATGTATTTTAAGTGACTCCAGTGCTCTACATTTCATGAACAGGGAAGACCTAGTCGAAAACACCAATACGGAAGATTTAATATGGACTGCTTTACTCCTTCCAGCAAAGTCTAAAGTCTATTCTCGGATTTTTGTCTATAGGAGAAGTATTTACTATCGGTTGCCACTTTGTTAGGGACAATATAAATTATAAATTGCTGTATATGTCACATATTTTTATGAATGGTCCATTCTCTTGTTGCCAAGCGGAAAGTGTCGCGGAATCATGATAAAAAAACATTCCCGCAAACTTAAATGAAGATGGATGTTATGTCCCTTCCAATTTTTTTTTTATGTCGACGTCGAGACTTTACGGGATATCCCTTTAATGCAAGCATAGTCTTGTCGGAAAGGATAAGGGATCGAGAGTGGGACAACACAAACATCCATGGACACCGTGGGGTTCGAATCCACGCTCCGGTAACTCAGAGATAGAGAGACATCTCTACCAGTGACCCACCGAATGCACATCTAAGCAGATAAAAACCTTCATACACTATATGCTCCCCACTGCATAGAAACCGATCTGTCTTCGCTTCTTTATAGGCCGGAAATTGTCCACCTGCCATATTAAAATGTGAAATTGTCTGACACTGAAAAGATCAACGTAAATTTCAACCGTTTCCTTTGCTGTCGATTGACATAAGTGTAATACAACAAACTCGTCGAAGTTATAGGTGTTTTTTTTTCAGTGTTGATGTTAACGTTGTGTAGCCACATTCAGACACATAGAAGCACCGAATTGCTCTGGGGTAGTAAACAAAGCTTCTTTTTTAAACTGTCTATCTTAGAATAGATTCGGCGTTTTGGACATGCAGCGGATTTTGCCAATGAAAACTTTTTGGCTTTGCCTTGATTTGTCAAATATTATTTCTAGAAAAGAACACATAATCACTACATTCGTAAAATAGTTGTTTCTATATTTCGTTTGTTTGGTAAAAAAACGGCTGTCGCGAGGTAGAAGGTTTTCACATTTATGAACGCTATATACCGCAAATTATTTGACCTTTCAGATTCATACAATTTTAAATTCACCTCATTGCAAATTCGATAAACTCACCACATTGAGTGCAAATACGAAAACCTTCATACACTATTCATTTTCGCGACTCTAACTCTAAATGTTGCAAATGTAACAAAAAAACACGTAGTGCATTTTGTTCCGTTTCAGACCATAGGCAAATATATTTGCCCAACTTATTTTAGACCTGTATGTTCATTCATTGAACTTCGAAAAATCTGGAACGTTGCATTTTTACAAAGGGAAGGGATAGAGCAAATGTATTATTTGAGCCTCATCCATTTTTTCGCTTTTACCGTCACCTTACAGCCCCTTGAACTGTGACTACATTTTACTTAAGTTTAGGGTCCCTGGGGGGCAAAGCGGGTCAAATAGGAAATTATACTCATAACAGCGTTGTTGCCCCAACTCTCCTTTATCAATTTCTTTCAGAGTATTCTGTTATATTTCTTACATGAACAATTTTAATTGACAAAAAGCTCTGGGCAAACATATTTGCCTGTGGTCGTTAAAGGGTTAATTGCACGGGCAATGTACTTAAACCCATTTTTCTATAAAAAAAAAACATTACCCAAATTAATTTTGACAAGTGTCACCATTATAATCATGATCCCCTTAAAAAAATATGTAGAATCCAAGTGAATGACTAGAACAATTCTTGGATACAGTAAAAAAGCAGAACCATTAGACGACATATCAAACAATGCGCGTTGCAATACGAACAAAACAGCATAAACCGCTACAATAGCATGCAATGAAAGTCAACAATACAAAATTAACTATTATTATAACAGTTCAGTGATACTATACAATTTTTCAGACAAACCAGCTGACCGTGAGCTCTAAAAATGAACGCTCTAAGCAACACCTCGTCAGCCACTTTTTGTGTCCGTTGACTTTTGTTGCACCGACAATTCCACAATAAAACTTACTACGTATAACAATGCCCCATTCATGAACATATTTTGGACGTTTCGTCAAAAATTTGAATTTTGCAAGAAAGCATTATTCTAATGGTCTCGTTTACCGTTTGATGGATTTTAAAAATGCAAATTATAAATTAGTGATGGAATTTATTAATGTGTAAATGGTTTGGGTATTGTCGTGGGAAATTACAGTGAATAAAATGCAAAATTGCTAATGTTGCGTTTGGTGGATAATCTTCATGTTCTTAATGAAAATGAACCAGATTCTTAAACAACGGAAATATTTCTTCTAATAACCATTCGCATTGAACGACAACTGTGTAGTGATTTCGGTTGGAAGGGAAAATTAGAGCGTACGTATACATATACAATATATATCTAGTAGTAGTAGGTATGAGCATCGAACATGTTTTTGGTCCTATGGTCGATGTTTTTACCATCGATGGTTTTGCGTCGATGTTTTTCACCATCGATGGTTTGCGTTTCGATGGTCGATGGTTTTCACCATCGATGGTTTTCAACTATCGATGTTTTTTTTTCTCAACATATTTTTTTTATACAACTCAACTTTGTCTTTATAAGTGTATGCGAATACCTTCAAACAACCCAATCTGAAAAAAATGTGAATCCATACATACAACATGCAATCCATCTATCGTGAACACATACACACAAAAAGGAGTGTCTTTCTTTATTCGCCCGGTAAGGCATAATTTCCGAATGTGGTTTCGCCCTGAAATAGTTTCGACCTTTCCTCACTGTTTACGTTGAAATTTAAAAAGGTGCGGTAGGTGTGCTACGATTTCGTCGCGCATCTGTTTTTTCATGCACCGACTACTGGCCACTCGTCAAGATAAATGTAAGACGGACGGCCGTAGTATATCCGATTTATCGTTCTTTCTCCGTTAGTGTTCAGAGACTATGGAGAAAGTCGAACAGCGGGCCGGGCCCACTGCAATTCCGTTGCGAAATCGTCGTCACACGGCCAGATTCCCGCGCGGTACCGCTGGTTGCTCTATGCCAGGGGTGTCAAACTGAAAGCCTGGCCTGGGCCAAATACTAGTGCCCTAAGGTTTAAGCGGGCCGCAGATTGAAACCTATATGTATTTTTGTAATTCAATCCCAGAATGTTTCCTTTAAGATTTAATTATTAATCTAAGGAGGTTTTCACACTTACGACCAGATTACGTAATCTGTGCAAATTACTTAATTTGAAAATGAAAATGCTCCTACGGCAGCCGGTTTTTCGATGTAAATCGTCCCGGAGCTACCCGTTGTTAAAAATGGCCAAGAGCTGCCAAGACCCCCTTCGATTCATGAGAAAAAAGAAAAATCTCTTGAATCGCTACAACAACAGCAACAACTTAATTTGAACTGTCAAATTCCATACATTTTTAAATTCACCACACCGCAGATTACGTAATCTGGCCAGATTAAGTACAAGTGTGAAAACCTCCTAAGTCAGTAGCTTCCTAGGGATTCCGTCCTATAGAAACATCGTTTGAAAATGTTCTTTGGTTAAACTGAGAGCCTTAGATAAGAAATTCAAACGCCAACATTATTTGTGCATTAATTTCCGTCAGATTTTGGACAGCTGATCCGAAGATTGTAGAACCGGTCATAAACACCCATGCAGGTAGCCCAAAACAACCTTGGGAGCGAAAATTCTTAGTCTGAGTTAAATCATGTCCGGTCAGAAAGAAAGGCTAAAAATAGACCAAAATTGGTTTTAGGATGAGGTGTGAAGCAAGCGCATGTACCAGTAAAGCTTAATAAGATAAAAGGAAAAAAATCTGTACTTGGGCTGAAATGGCCATATTTACAACATTTCACGTCCAGGTGATTTCCTCAACTAATACACGAATTGGCTGATTTCAGATTGTAAGACGAAACCGGACGGGTAAACTTGCAAGACAAGAGAGCTTTTGTAGTGGCCAGCAGACAAGCATTGTCCATTTCACATTGTAAGAACGCGTCTTACGAAAGAAAAAAATCGTGACACGATTGTTTTTCTTTCGTAAGAAACGTACGATCGATAAGACGATTGCATCTACCGATAGTTCAGGCGTTCTGCGACGACAATTAGCGCGTGTTTTACTTGCATTTTAATCTTGTCGACTCGTCATTTCATTGTACACTAACTTTGGAGCGTGCATGGCAACATTTATACATACTTGCTGTGTGATTATTGTTCGCCGGTCCGTGTTTTGATCGGATAGTGTGAAATAATCATACGATGGTTCTTGTCTTGCAAGTTTACCCGTCCGGTTACTTCTTACAATGTGAATTCACCCATTCGGTGCGTGAGAACTTTGTCCCTCAAATAAATCTCAGCTATAGATGTTCTTGTACAATAAACTGATAGATGCGAACGCGAGTTCTAGTGCAACGTGGCAGATAGCTAGCAAGTTCGGCTAAACAAATTTGGACCGAATTTCGGGACAAAACAATTTCACGAAAAGTCTTAATTTTTTCCTCAAAAAAAAAGGATGCCTTAAGCAAATGTAATTCAAATAACCGCCGGCGATTTTTTTAAGCGTGCATAATCCACCGTCTTCTTGACGAGTTTTAGTAAATTGCTGAAATGATTTCAACAGCTCGAATATGTGCTGCCACTCATTTTTTCAATTAAGTTCTTCGACTTGGCCGCGGGCCGCGAGTTTGACAAGTCTGCTCTATGCAGTAGGGATGTCAAAAACCGGACGGTTAGTCCGAAAACCGGTACTTTCAAAACGGTTAACCGGTTTTTTTCGGTTTTTTCATCCTCCCGGTTTTAACCCGGACGGTTGTTTGCCCATCCGGTTAAAACCGAAAAAAAAACTTTCCAAATTCATAAAATTTTTATATTTTCTTGATTTGTCAGTCCGTAATTCTATTGCTTGTCTTCTATGAAAAATTTCGTATTTCCGAACACTCTCCTTAGTGCTATTATTCCAAGAACCATCGCTTCGTCAAACTACCGCTCCTTGCATTTTTCCTTTCCAAGGCAGATATTGTTTACGTTGCGTGTCACACGTGTATCTTTTTTGCGTTGTGAATGTATATGTGTATCAGATCAGTGCATTTAGAGTTCATTGTTATAGGAAGACGAATCGGCAGTTGCTACGACGTCCGCCTCCACATCGATATCCGCGTCCACTTCAACATCCATCGTGTCCACAAAAACTTCAACATCTACATCATAGTGCAGTCATATTAGCATTTCAGATAGAAAAAAATTTAGTAAGGTTAATTTTTGTGGAATCTAAAACTCATTTTGCCAAAAAAAATTTTGATCGGAAAGGTCCCAAAAAGGACAAAAAAGGATACTCTTTAATCCTTGACCGGAGGTCGGCATGTGGGGTATCAAATCAAAGGGGACGTCAAGTACATTACATATCCGGTGTTTGTTCCATGTTTCAAGGACCCTCAACGGAATAAATCGAGATTAAATGGAGAATTATTGTGTTTCCCGTGTATCTTTCCGAAGCCCTAATTACGAGAGTAATTCAAATTGTCACTACGTTTCTCACTTTTCCGAATCTATAATAGCTAAAGATTTTACCAGTAAATTTGCTAAGAAAAAAAATTAAGCAATTCAATGAAAAACCGGTTAACCGAAAACCGGTACTTTGAGCCCGGTTAAAACCGGACGGTCTAACCGGCTTTGCGAAAAAACCGAAATCCGGGTTATGGGCCGGTTTTTGACATCCCTACTATGCAGTGGTGGGTTGTGGGTACGATACGAATGCGTATTATGCAAAAAAAAACTAAAGGAGTTAAATTCTGGTGGGTGAAGGAGGCAATGAATAAAAATCATAAACCAAACCATATATCTATTCAATCAGCTAAATTTTTTATATTACGAGCGATTAATTTTTTTGAGTACTCAAAAAACCCAAAACATCGATGTTCTTGGTTCGATGTTTTCTTACCATCGATGGTTTCGTCTCGATGTTTTTTCGATGGTAACCATCGATGTTTTACTTTCGATGCTCATCTATAATATCTAGTCCAGTACAATGTGTAGTCCAAATTGTGGAATACACTGCCTGTACACTAACACACTAACACTAATTTCCGCCATGGGTTAAGGGAGGAGGGGTGGCAAAGGGGTGAAAATTTAGTTTCTTGCAAATATCTGGAAAACTATGAGTCCAACGTTAAAATCTGCTGAGGACAAAATAAACTACATAAAATTACCTTCGCAATGATATTTTACACTCTAGACATTTTCTCAGGAAATTATACCCTAGACCCAAAAGTATTATAGTGAATTTACATTTTTTGAGTTTTACATTTCGCACTGTAACTCTTGATAGAATAGACCTTCGGTCATAAATTTAGTTTCTTGCAAATATCTGGAAAACTATGAGTCCAACGTTAAAATCTGCTGAGGACAAAATAAACTACATAAAATTACCTTCGCAATGATATTTTACACTCTAGACATTTTCTCAGGAAATTATACCCTAGACCCAAAAGTATTATAGTGAATTTACATTTTTTGAGTTTTACATTTCGCACTGTAACTCTTGATAGAATAGACCTTCGGTCATATATTGCTAACAAAATTTATTTAATTTCTACGAAAAAATGGAATGTTCCGACAATTGACACCCCCCTCACTCCTCCTAACATTTTCCAAAAAGGCATGCCTGTAGCTTCTTTTTAAATTGAGCCAGGCAGATCAAATTTGGTAGGGTGCCTAGTCAAAAATTAGGTTCTTCTTAGAAAAACTTTTTCATTTATGCTTCAATTTCAATCAAACACAACATGTGCAAAAATGGACTAAATCGGACAATGGGGTCGTGGGGCTGCCGTACAAACCTAATCCCCCAAATTAGGTTTTTCTACGAAAAACTTTTTTATTTTCACATCGATTTCGCACAAATGTGTTTCTAGTGATACCACAAATCATATGTAAAAATGAACCAAATCGGACCATGGGGTCATGGCGTAGTCATACAAACCTAGCTCCGAAAATTAAGTTCTTTTAAGAAATGTTTTTTTATTTATACACCAATTTCAACCAAACTTCACACAAATGTGTTTTTTATTGATGACACAAAACATAAATATGAATATATGGAGTCGGACCATGTGGTCATGGGGCTACCATACAAACCAAGCCCCCCCCCCCCCCCCCCCCCACAAATCAAATTTTTCTAAGAAAAACGTTTTTATTTGCACACCAACTTCAATCAAACATCAGAAATTTATATTTATATAACAAACGTGAAAATAAATGAAATCGGACTA
The DNA here is from genome assembly GCA_949715475.1 of Microchrysa polita. Taxonomy (NCBI): domain Eukaryota; kingdom Metazoa; phylum Arthropoda; class Insecta; order Diptera; family Stratiomyidae; genus Microchrysa; species Microchrysa polita. The sequence continues at coordinate 49,081,536 of OX454416.1, forward strand.
TGGGGTAGTGGGGATAACTTAAACCCCAAAATTAGGTTCTTCTAAAAAACTTTTTGATTCGTTCACCAATTTATACCAAATCTCATAGAAATGTGTTTTAATTGATGTCACAAACATACGTAAAAATTGATGGAAAGGCCATGCATTCATAGGGCTGCCGTACAACCCCCCCCCCCCCCCCCCCTTTTGGTTCTTCTAATAAACCTTTTGGGCTACATCAATTTCACCAAACCTTTTATTAATGAGTCTATCGAAACAACAAATGTAAAAACATATGCAATTGTGCTATATGGCACCATCTCCCCCGTTTCCCCCAATACATTTTTCCACGAACATTTTGTTTATTTGCGTAATTATTCCAACCAAATCTCACTGAAATATTGTTTTATCTTCACAACGGCACTTATGTGAAAATTCAAGCAAAAGCGGGGAGGACTGAACTCAAGTCATAGGTACGCCCGAAAAAGCTTTTAGCCCGAGGGGAGCGAAGGGTATCCAAATTTCGGCCGCGCCCGAAATTAGCCTCGGTCTCGTTAATTTTGGTAAATTTAGTATTTTCACCAGGAGCAATTAATTTTATTATAACTAAACATGCACATAATGTACGGCTCTGTGAGCAAGCTATTGAAAAATGTTCGTCCTTTTACTGATTCAAATACATAACAATGTATTGATTACTGAGCCTACTATCTTGCATTGGCTAGTTAGCCAGCTGGTAAGTGGATCGAAACTAAGTGGATTTATTGCGATTCTGGTGCATTTTGCGGCAGCTACTCAAAACCGTACGAGATAATGTAGTTCTTAAAAAAAACTCCTATTACGAATCTGGAACATGCTCCTTTTTATGTTGAATCCAAGGCGCGGACCTCGAGTACACTGGGATCATTTTGAATTACACAGATGCAAGTATTTTGTTACAAACTTCTCAATCAATTACCAAATAGGTGCATATGTCATGTTGATTTTCACATAAATGTTTTTTATCAATTCCATCGAATCCATACCACAAGAGCACCATTCTTTCGAATAAATCTACCTGATCTGATCGTATCATAGTATCATAGGTAACATCTCAATAATAAGATATTTTGAAAAATAACAGTTATGCATGCATTCATTTCGATTCAAGGATTCTATACGGTTACGTAACCGATAAATTTTCAAGGATTGAAATCTCAAAACACGGAGCTAGTTTCGTTTTTGGATGATTTGTTTAACCAAACAATAGTGTTGAGCGTGGGTTCGAAAGGTGAAAGGTGCCGTTTGATCCTTTCAACCAAAATGAATGCGCAGAGTAATGTGATATTATGGCAAGATGTTTTAATCGAAAATGTTGTTTGAGTGGTTATGTGTGGTATTTTGGGTAATGAATGCAAAATATACAAAATCGAAAACATATGCTTTGTATTATACATACGGTACCCGTAATCAATCAATGATTTCGATTCAATAAAATGGTTTATGCAGATGCGATGTATGTTACATACGAAAATGTATGTAAAAACTGTAAGAAAAGGAGTTGTTTTTTTTTTAGGAAAGTGTGTAACCGATAGAAAGGAGTTACCAAGAAACAGATGTGAGACCAATAACTTTTATAGAGAGCAGGGAAATTGGCATAAGTAATAAACAAATAGATAGTAGCTTTATTGCGGAAGGGAAGGTTAGTATATACAGGGTGTCCCGCATTAGGTGGTCAATACTTTAAGGGTTGATAGCACAACTTGTTTCAGCAAGAAGGCTACCAATACAATCGGAATTTTTTTACCGTTACCTTGTTATCGCTGTTTTCGTGAAAGTCATCGTAAATCGTGACTTGTCATGAAAACTCATAATTTGCAGCCCTCCTGATGACCTACTCCGAGATTTGATTTCAGTTTCAGAAACTACATAAAATTTCACAAAAACTGAAGTTTTTCCTGTTGCCAACTTTCAAGATACAGTTACTCAAACTTAATAGAAATTTTAAAATAGATTTTTAATCGAAAATTCAAACAGTAATTTCATAACGGTGCTTTATACGTACAACTCTGCAAAGTTGATAAAAGTTGCTTCAACATGTTGGCTTTCCAATAGTATATCACTTTTTAATATTTGCATTGCTGAATTTTAGGGAAACACGCATTGAATTGTAAAAATCATGGCTTCAGTGGACTCGCTAACAATTTTCCCTTTACTCGAAAAGAGACAAGCAATGGTAATTATAATTCGGGATAGAGTCCTGCTACATTATTTTGACCAGAACTGTAGGACATTTGAAATTTTTTTACATTTTTTTTGGCAAATACAACGGTACTTATAACAGTTAAAATTTAATATTTGCTATTTATAATCGAAAAGCTGTTATTCTTTCTTATGTTTTCACTTCGCTTGCGTGATTGTTTTGTTACGTTTTGGCGGTTAGGAAATTCAGTTAAAATTTTGTTAATAATACAATTTATTTTTCGAATAAAGCCCTCATTTTTAGACTAATTAAGTAAATTCGCGATGGAAAACCAATTCTCTGATAGAGAGTATGGTGTTTGTGTACGGGGTTGAAGGAGGAAATGGACTTGAAGCAGTTTGAGAGTATAGTCGGCGATTCCCGCAGCGACGAATTCCAGGCAGACGTAGCTTCGAAAGAACGTATCGGCTTCTTGAAGAGACAGGTCGAACACCAAACCACACCGGTAGAGAAGAAGCTCGCCGTACTAGTGTCGGAAGAGAAGAAGAGATTCTTAATCTCTTCGATACTAACTCAAAATTGAGCACGCGTAGAGCAGCACTTCAGCTGGATATTCCACGGATGACGATCCAAAGGACGCTTCAATCGGACAACCGCTATCCGTACCACCTCACGCTAGTTCAGGAATTACTACCGAGCGGCTGTCAGAGGAGGATAACATTTTGCAAATTTTACCTCCCGGAAACAGCTGCTGCAGCGAATTAATGATGCTTGTGACGACATAAAGAAAACCCCTCCTGAAATCATTTGGACCGTTTCTTCCATGCGCCGCAGATGTCGAGTCTGCAAACAAAATGGAGGAGGCCAATTCCAGCAGCATTATTCCAATTCATGAAACAGACCCATTTAATCATTAGTTAATATTTTTAGTTTATTGGTTCTTTCTCATATTGAAAACTTTATTTTCATGTTTATCTAACAAATTTTCAAAATTACGATAGTAAAATATAAAAAATAAATGAATACAATTTCAGTTTGAATAATCTGTTAAGAAAATAATTACCTTGTTTTTTTTACATCCAATATGTGTAATTCCAAAATCCCGCAATGTAATTATGAAAAGTAATATACCGTTGGAAAGCCAACATTTTGAAGCAACTTTTATCAACTTTGCAGAGTTGTACGTATAAAGCACCGTTATGAAATTACTGTTTGAATTTTCGATTAAAAATCTATTTTAAAATTTCTATTAAGTTTGAGCAACTGTATCTTAAAAGTGATGGCAACAGGAAAAGCTTCAGTTAATGTGAAATTTTATGTTGTTTCTGAAACCGAAATCAAATCTAGGATTAAGTCATCAGGAGGGCTGCAAATTATGATTTTGCAAGAAAAGTCACGATTTTCTTTTCGAAGACTTTCACAAAAAGAGCGATAACAAGGCAACGGTAAAAAAAATCCGATTGTATTGGTAATTTTCTTGCTGAAACAAGTTGTGCTATCAACCCTTACAGTAATGACCACCTAATGCGGGACACCCTACCCTATGTGACTTAAATTAGTTGTTAAACAATGTCTTTACCTAAGTTTTTTTAAGGTTGTTATTGTAAGCCCATGTACTTACGCTTAACTAACCTAGACCGAAGTGCAAAAAAACACGTCTATAATTAATCAGGCAAAGACTTTCGAAAAGCGAGGGCAGACTGAAATTAGAAATGTTGTTACGAAACGATCATGTTAAATTGTTGATAGAATTTGATGATTCGGGACCCAAGTCCTAAAAAATCAAAAATTGACTCGGGCCCCAAGTCTAGTGCAGATTTTGTAATGTAATGTTGCTCTTTGAAATCCCTGGCCCGTGGGGAATCAACTCATTCTCCCCCCCTCTCTACAGGCCTGTACTGAACCCATTATAGTAACTGACCTCCCGTTATGTAAAACTGGTCACTGAACACGGAATCAGCCTTTATTTTCTCAGGAAACAGGCCGTTTCTCCAGAAAAGTGAATTTAGTAAAATTTGCATTGCGTACCAAATACAATACGCCACGCAGGCCATAATGTTGTTAATGAAAGACATTTTTCCAATTTTATTCAATCTGTCTTACTTTACTACACTCTAAATAATTTTCATGTAAATTTATCCTGATTATAAATGGCATATGAAAACCATCTATCTACAGGGTAAAATTACAACGAAGTGTATTTCAAAAGTTTACATAGCTAATGTTGTAATATACTACTTCTGAATTGTTGTAATTTTTGCGTATTTGTAGAAGTATTTATCTTTCAAATCTGACTCAGAATCGTGCAACTCTGTGTAATTATTACAAATAAGAAGTGTAAAATCACACAAAAGGAGTAACTCTCGATATTTTTGGGATAAAAAAAAACATAATTTTCACATACATATTAACTCATAAATGAGTTTTGTATAACTAGTATTTACCTCTCTATAGGTGTTGGCGACATTTCATTACCTCCTTACGTTCTAAAATGCATTATAAATTACCTGCCTACAGTGGGATTCGATCCCGCAACCCTATGATTTGAAGACTAACGCCCTACTCACTACACCACACAGACTATACGGGATGACGTTTCTAACTCACACCATATATAGGGTCCGCCAATAAGCGCGCTCGAACTTTAAAATGAAATAAAGCAAGTTGTGTGAGAGGTATAAATGAAATTTATTTTTTGTTTGAAAGAGTATTCGAAGGCATTATGTATGGAAAATAACATCGTTCAAGTGGCCACCTCGGCTTCGCTTGGTGGCGCGCATACGAGAAGTCCAATTTTCAATGACTCTGGCGCACAAATCGGGCTGTATTTCATCGATGGCGTGGCGTATGTTGACTTTGAGGTCATCAGTGTTTTGTGGTTGGTTTGCGTAGACCTGCGATTAAAGAAAACCCCACAAGAAATAGTCTACTGGGGTTAAATCGCACGATCTCGGTGGCCAGTTGATGTCGCCTCCGCGCGAGATAACCATTCCTCGTGCAGAAGATCCATTGTGGCGCGCGCTGTGTGGCTCGTAGCGCCGTCCTGCTGAAACCACATATCCTCGACATCCATATATCCATATTTCATGCCAGAAAAAGTTCGTTATCATGGATCTGTATCGTTCGCCGTTTACGCGCGGAACGTTGCTCGAACCAATGAATGATTTTCGTAATAAGTTTTAATTATTTGCACATGTTGCTCGCGGCTGAATTGGTTCATGGTGATTTGTGAAGATACACTGAATAATAACAACTAGGTTTGATAACTCTACCACAAACAACATGGCCGCCATGAGCTGTCAAAGATCGAGCGTGCCTATTGGCGGACCCTGTATTACCGGCACATCATGCGGAATTAACTTAGGATTTCCAGTGATTTTGGTGTAAAATTCGAAAATCATGATAATCTGTGTCTTTTTCAATAGAATGTTGTGTAAAAATACGATGTTCATATTTACCTTGATATTTACGTGAAATTACATTTGTATATAGCAAGTTTTACACAAATTTTAGTGCAGCGGCTGAAAGTGAAGATTTCGTCGTAAATTTTACACAGAATTTGATGGAAAAGTATATAATTTTATATAAACACTCATATTTGTGTAAGTTTACTTTAACCCTCATCCAGCGGGATAGGTACAGGTGTACCTTTTTCGTTTTTAAAAACACCGTAACTTTTTTGCTATGGGTCCGATCGGGTTGAAATTTTCTGACATCTCTACGATTTTAGTTTAAAATATGTATTCCAAATTTCAGAAATGTGTGACCACCCATCCCCAAGTTAGGGAGTAAAATTAATCTTACACCCTTTAACGGCGGCAAAGGTACATTTGTACCTTCATATATTTTGTATGAAAGAAAATTTACAAAAAACGAAAATAAAATATTTTTGGTGAATGCTCATGCTTAGAGAGATTTATTGTAGCATCAATAAGCTGTGAATCGAGTGATGTACAGAAGTATTTGATTTACGAATTTTATTTGTGATGATCAAGGTCCTTGGAGATATCGATCTATAAGGACTAGGCTAACTCATACAGCGGTTTTTGGTTATTTGACATCAATCTGAAGACTTTTACTGGCATACCAAACTTTATGAAGTAATGGCTTAGGGCAACCAATACAATGTCTTACGCCTTCTTTCCCCCATAACATCTAGTGAAAATTAGGTTTGTAACAAATGCTAAAATTTTGGACTTTAGCGGTTGATTTTCTTTACCACAAATTTGTATTCCATCACCATCAATATTTATTATTTGTGTAACTCGGGACCTCCACCCGAGTTCCTTTAGAAGTTTCACGGTTTTACGGTCAAAATTCATACAAATAGTGAAGATTTTCATACAAAATGTACTAAGGTACAGTTGTACCTTTGCCGCCGGCAAGCGTTGTAAAAATCTGCCGCTGGATGAGGGTTAAAACATGTAATAATGCTCAAAAATATTGCAATACACAAATAATGTGTAATTTTTGCACTGTTGCTTAATTTTACAATGCTTTTACACACATTTTACACAGAATCTGCTAGAAATTTACAATCTTTTTTTAGAGTGTAGGAATGGTACAGAAATGAAAGGGTAATGAATATTGATAGTTTTTATCGTAATTAGGTATAGTGCAACCTCACACTTTCATTAAAGGAAAGGTGATCATTTCAATAAAAAGTGCCAAAACATGGGGCGCTATATGTTAATTTTTTAAAAGGGAGCGGCGGTAGGTGCTCTCATGTGATTAGTTTCCCATTCCTTATAGTAGTCACATCAACGTATATTACCCAACTCCCAACGAGACTGCTTTTGAATTATTTTAGCTGGGATTTCTTTCTTGAAAAGTATGGATTGGATTGACTTTTCTAGGATACGCATATGGAAATAAACTATTGCCTGCTTTATAATCCAATATGTAAAGGCCCGAAGACGAGTACACAAGATCCACATCCATGTCCAAATATAATTTTTATTTTTCGAATGTGGTCCATGTCGTCCATATGAAATAATTGGCACTAGAAGCGCATGTTTAGTAGTCTGGCTGGTCTAGCGGTTAGTGCGGTGCACAGGGTCATGAGTTCGAATCTCACCGTGAGCCATGGTGTTTTTCGAACTCAAGAGCTTGTGACGGACTATGATCTCACTCAGATGTTAAACGAGTACCCATTTATGGGGATAAATAACACTGCTGAGCGTGATACTGATCTCATTACCTCAACAAAAAAAGCAGATAAGATCTTGGAAATAGGATGTCACTAACACATCCTGCGGCCTTAGTCCGCGCCTGTTATTTTAGAAGCGCATGTTTCCGAGGATCCTAAGAATTCAGAATATGTATCTCATAGATAATGCGCGACTAAATTAGTAACTTTTTTAGCGCGACAAAACGAGTGTTAACGTACATACGAAATTACATTCATTAGAAAGAGCAGATTTTACGTTTAGGTATGTTTGATCATATTTTTTAAAAGTCGCCGCTAGGGCTTTCGCGAATATGCAGAATTCTTTTTTTGGAGCTACTTGAATAATAAATAATCAGATAATCAACTATTTTGAGAATATTCGATAAGAATGCGAGCAGTTATTACCGGAAATCTGGCAGAAAGTCACAGGAATTTGATGAAACGGGTACAAATGTGTACCACCAGTGTTGGTGGCACGCCATAATGGTTATCATATTTTCCAGCACAGAAAAAAATCTAAAGGTCTAAATAAAGATTTCGATCATCAAAAATCAGTTTTTCTATTAAATTAAAAAAAAAGTTATTCAAAAACAAAATTCGATGAATTTGGCGCCACCCTGTAAGTATTTTATATTATTATGCTTGCTTAAAAAAAGCTACATTTTTTCTTAAACGGTCCAGCAGATTTTTTAAATTTAGATTTTGAAAATCCACAACAAGTAATCTCTTGCCTACCAATTTAATATTAATTGAATTATGAATTACTTATGCATTCAAAAAATAACTAATGTAATTATTCCCGAAATTTTATATACAATTTAAGTCAGAATGCATATTGACACTTTTAACTCATTAGAAAAGGCTTAAAAATATTTTTCTATTCTTCTAATGAAAAAAAAAAAACGCCCAGAATATTCTGCCTTTCATAGCACAGACTCCATCCATTTCCTGCTTTAACTTCAAATGATTTACATCATAACAACAAACATTAACTCTGCATAATATATATCTCTTATTGGTAACCCACAAGAATCTGATCTTACCGCGATAGTGATAATAATGGTAATGTTACTTACATGCGATCATAGAAAGCCATTCTTCTTTTTTTTCATAAGTTGAAAAAAAAAAGAACTTCAGCGCAACATGTTTTTTTTAGGTGATCGAACTCAAGTAACCTTGCCAACTTCTTCTTCTTCGAGGTTCCATCCAGTGAAGCAGTTTACCACAGTCCGCCAGCCAAACCAACCAGCTCTATGTATGTAGTTCCACTCTTGCAACAACCAGGTTGGCAGTTTTCTCCCGAATTCACAACGGGATTTCATGGGGGAAATGAAGTCCGGAATGCTTTTTATTTCTCCACACACATCAAGAAGAATGGCCACCATATTATAACCATTTTAGTTGAACCTTCTCTACATGTTCATGGTATGAGACGCGAGTATATCCAGAAGTATCTCGTCGTCGAGTTCTTTGTACAAATGACTTGAATTAACGGTACTCCAGCACAATCACTTTCCAATGTTTAAGCAAGACCAAGAACCAGTCCAACGCGGACTATAAGACAAGACTTCTTGGAGGTGGAAGATTGGTATCATCTGATCTGAGAAGTTTATGTGGTTCGAAGCGCAGCGAAGATATTTCGTTAAACGATCAATTTAGACAAAGATACTCGGAGTGGCCATCATCATTTTGCACATGATGACGATATACTAACTGTTGGCCATACGTGCAAGATTATTAAAGTCCTTTCATTATTTGAACCATGTCTTCCAGAAATTTCGAAACATGGCTATGTAGGTACATACAAGAATGAGGAAGGTGCATGCCAGATTGGGAATGGTGCTGGTTGATCCACCAACAAACCGCTCTTCTAAAGCGACCAAGAGCCGAGAATCGAGTCACCACAAATAGTAGTTTTACTATGCCATGTCGTCGTCTTCTTCGTGCTGAAGTAAAATAGTTCATTGACCGATCATAGTTAGAATGTTGCCACACAGTGCTGTGTTGTAAGACGCGATCGTTTAGCGCCAGAGATTTGTGTCTGGAAAGTTGAATTGAAATCTTTCAAGTCCCGTTAAAGGGTGACCTCCCACTTTCTTGAACTCGCGTGTTATTTCTTCAAGAATCTTTTCAATTACATGCGATCTAGCCAGTTTCTTTCACATTATTTTTATACGAGTACATAATAGAGATGTGGTATAATACGAGTACGTGCGGATAGGCGGGTTAACATTTGGATCTGATTTAATATTTTGTGCCTGAGATGTGACAATGTAGCCGAAGAAAAATAATCCAAAATATGGGCATCGAGCGGAAGATCATATTTTTTTTTAGTTTTTTAGCAATTATTTCCCAAACGGGAAAAGCTACAAAAAATTATCTGAGGACGAAAAAATTTACATACAATTTCCTTACCATTGACCTTTTTTTCGAAAAATTAGGCGCTAGACTAAAAAAAAAATTTAAAATTTAAATTTTGGATTTTTTTTAAAGCCTCATAGCTCTCGCGTGAACGCACAATGGACGATTAAATTTTGCGTGTCCATTTGTACCTCCAATATTGAATTTGGCAAAACGGCATGTCCGTAACTACCCCAAAAAGTGGGGCAGGAGATTAAATTTTGATTTATCGCTATTTTTAGGCACTACTATACTACAAAAATCAGCTCAATCGAATCAAAACTCCCATACAAAGTGATCCAACTCAACTTTGTTCTACAGTACTCGTCGATTTATAAAATTAGCAGTGCTTAGAACAAACTCCAAGTGGGTAACTTCGTATGGAAGGTACCCTTACTTTTGATCAAATTGAGTTGATTTTTGGTGGGTGATATAAAAGTGCCCTCAAATGGCGATAACCCAAAATACGGACATGCCGTTTTGCCAAATTCAAATGGGGGGATAATATAGGTTCTTGGTCGGAGCGTCTACATTTTCGGCAAAAATTATTTTCAACTTAATATGAATAAACACAGATTTGATTTTTGTGATAAATCATTATCATTATGTTTTTGTATTTGATGGTGCCATGTTAAAACGTTCATGTTCAAAATTCAATGTTCACTGTTCAACGTTCAGTTTTCTTCTCAATTTTTAATTTTCAATATTCAAGTTTCAATTTTTAATTGCATATTTATTTAAATGCTCAAGCTACAATTTTAATTTTCAATTTTCAATTTAAAATATACAATTTTCAACATTTTTCACTTTAATTTTTTTATTATTTCCGATATTTGTGTTTTTTTTTGCATACGGTATTTCCGCGACAAATTTTTGAAAACTCAGAGATTGTAATGCATTTGTTCTGTTAAACATTTCTAATTCAAACCATCCCATGCGTAACACACATAACAATTTAAATTACATCATCAAAAATATTTACCATTTCAAAACACTTTCCCGAAAATAAATCATAAAAGGAAAGTATTTAAACAGTGGAGCGAACACTCATAATAAAACTCTCGGTGACATCTCGGGCTCAAACAATTTTCACCAAGCAGGTAACATCGTCTAAGGATGCGACAAAAACCAAACCAATTTCCTTAATAATTCTGTTACAGTTTAACATCCTTGAAATACGATTGCACGCGGAAATGTAAACAATTTTTAACTTTTGTTTAGAATCTAAGTGACAGCACAACAGAGTGCCTAATAAATTTAGAAAAAATTGTTCGGTGTAACTACCAACATACCCAACAGGAGAGAGTTTTATGACACCACATTGAACGGTTAGAGCCAGACCACAAAGGCAAGGACACTTTCACCATATAAAACAGGATTTAGTTATTGTATCTTTGTAAAACTTTCTTCCTGGATTCAACGGTAAAAAGATGAGTCCTTTATTGTTTCTCAACACACACAAAAAAAGTACAGTTTTTCTTTTATTCATAGAATGCAACATGTGTCGCGCGATCCGTTCAGGATAAAATCATCAATCCGATTACCATTTTAATAGTCGTCCGCCTCCGTATGTCCATGAAAGGTGCGTATCTAACGTGAGTCTAACGCATGTAGGTATAGGCGAAAAAAGAGCCTGAGAACATTTCTCTAGTCGCGCATAGAAACCTTTTTTTTGATGACCTGCGATTACTTACAAAAAACACAAGCGTTATATTGTTTTGCCCTGTATCCGTACAAGACCTTTTTCTCGCGTGATCTCGCATTTCAACGAATCCTTGAAGAGTGAAATCGGAACTCAGTTCAATCAGAAAATGCGATAAGTACCTGTTACGTTTGTTTGAATATGTTGTAGACGCAATAACGGGACATTTTGAAGAATGGACCCTTTTTATAAGGTGAATGGCTTTTCAATGCTATGAGGAAGAAGGAGGCAATACGCTTTTTTTTAGCATTTCAATAATGAATTTGGAGTGAATTGAGTTTTTTTTTATCGGTGAGAATGTTGTAAATGGCATTATGTAATTCTCAAAATGCAACGGTATTCAATTGTCGCTGTTTTATGGGAATCGTTGCATCCGCAAAGCTCCGATAAACTGGGAATCCTTATTATTGTAAAATTGAAAGTTGGTGACGGAAACTACTAAAAGATGCATTAAAAGAATACAATAGAGAAAATTCATTTAATTTCACTCTTTCTGCGTTATAATTATAATTTGTTTTTTTCCTAGTTTCACGTGCCTAAAATAAATTCAAATGTTTACCAATTACGCCAGTAAAACTTAAAAAAAAGGCCTAACCTCGAAATAAATGGAATACTACCGTTCTTTCGCTTATCTCTTTTAGAGTATTACTGGCTATATAAATCTAGATTTGCAACCCTGGGGACCCTGTGCTAATTTTTTGGCGAACGAAAAAGAGCCATTTTTTTGTTCTTTTTTTTTACATTTTCAACAATATTTTTTAAAATAATAGTCTTGGATGAAAACTGTGTTTTACTTTTTGAAAGTAGACAGAATTTCCAATCCAATGATATCCAAACCAATTTTATAGGTCAAATATTGACGGAATAACAGGTTTTTAAAAATAGGGTATCTTTTACCCAAAAAGAATTCGCCTTTTTTGTGGAAAATACCCTATTTTCGAAAACCTATAACTCCATCAATATTAGACCTACAAAAGTGGTTAGGATATCAGTGGATTAGAAACTTTGTCTACTTTCTAAATACCGATCATCGTTTTTTTTCTAAGATAATTTTTTAAAAACTATTGTTGGAAATGTAAAAAAAAGAGCAAAAAAATTGCTCTTTTTCGCTCGCCAAAGAATTAGCAATGTCGATTTTGACTGGCCTAAATGAGTTGATTTATAAAAGGAAACATTTCTCTCGCTAAACAGGCGAAATGCAACGAAAAATTAAACATGTTGTACAAAATTGATAACTATACCGTTCTGTAACCCCACCCAATATTAAAGTCTGATACTGGTATCTGCTCCAGTTAAGGATCAAGCTTAATATGTATTATACATAAAGCAATTTAAATTTGCAAGTGTTACACATTTTTTTAAATGTTCAAAATGTATACTCAATCACATAATTATATACCACTTTTAACAAAATTATGCCCTACAAAAACCTGACGGATCATAATATTAAAGAGAATATTCCCGAAATCACCAGAGATCACAATCAGCAAACAATTGACCTCAAACTGAACTTTAAAGAATCTTAAATTCACTCGTACGTGGACGTGGAGATTGGCAAACTCAGAACCGTGATTATCGCAGCTACGACTACGAGTATATGATAGACGTTCCGCTGCGATTCCGTTTGTTGTCCAGTCAATGTCCGCAATGTGTCTCTCACATACGCGAAACCTTTCCTCATAATGCTTTTTGACCCAATTCGATCACATCTAACCAGGTAAACATTTCCATAAGATCAATGTTGCCGAGTTTGTTGAACTCAACTCAACTCTTGATCTCATTTTCATCGAAAACGTATCAAAGGCAAAGGCAGCAAAAGCAATGCAAAGAATCGTTGCCCATCAACATGTTGTCTTTGACGAAAAGAATTGGCGATGGGCTGTTTTTTGTTGTTGGTGGTCAGGCTGGACTGACCAGCAGCAGAACGCTTTGACTTGTCCGCGCATTGAATAGGCCCCTCTTGGATCGGTGGCAACAAATTGAATCTGAGTGGAGCATTGAATCATTTTTAGTGGAGAATGATGTAGCGAATTATGTTATTTTGGCAAAATATTACCATGTAAGTTGATTTTAAGTATGTGGACCGGTTGATGAAGTCAATTGATTTTTACTGTATAAATATAAATAAGGTTAGCGTTAATTGCACCCTTTATCATAAAAAAGGGTCAATAAATGTATTTTCTATACCAGATTGTTTTTTTTTTCACTCTAAAAAATAATAATATTTATTGACCTAAGCGCGCATATGTGTTAACTGCAATTTTCATGAAAATGAGTTTATTTAATTTTTTAATTCATCAACCTTATAGTCATAATTCTGCACAAACGTTTTAAGCGATTGTTCATTAGAAACGCCACAAACGTGAATGCACTTCCGTGCTAAGTGCATAGAAATAAATTTTGTGAGTGCCACATGTACTAAGTGCACTTACACTATCTGCGCTCTTTAGAAAATAGTAAATGTGTGTGCACACATGTGACAAGTGCACGTACCGATGGAAGGAAGCTTCGTTTTCGTTTGCTGTTTCGCTTATTCAGCCGGTTATTCGTGGCGGCTGTTCAGTACATTACCTATGGGCTTCTTTCCAGAAAAATAGATATACAGTGGCAAAGAATAAAATAGAATTAAGCGCCACAATTTTTATTTACTTAAAATGAAAAATAATTGCAATTTCGTAGTACTTGCTGTACAGCATGATCGGTACTTCTAGAACAAATCCCAAACCTTATCCCGTTAAATGCCTCAATTTTAATGATTTTTATGACTACACCTCTCTGAATAACGAAGTGTTAAAAAATACTTCATTTAATACACAAAATAAAAAAGTCAAATGGCTAAAAATCAATTGGCTTAGATTTGAAAAGGGAGAGCCAGACATCATTCAATACAAGTATGATTTGATAGCAGAAAATTTTATGAAAATAGACATCAATCGAGGCAAGAGAGGATGTAGTACGGTGCAATGGAACGCTATAATTCTGGACAAGAAAAATTGCAGAGAAATCCCTATTTTTAAAGAAAAACGAGACCGAGACAAATTTCGGGTGCGGCCGAAATTTGGATACGCTCTCCTCGGGCTAAAAGTTTTTTCGGGCGTAAGATGACTGGTATTTAATCCCTCCCTCCCATTATTTTCCTTTCGTCTTCACAAAAGTTCCGTTGCGTCGACAAAACAATATTTGTATGGGGTTTGGTTGGAATAAGTGGGCAAGAAAAAATATTTACTCACAAGATTTTATTAGGGGCTGCGAGAGCATGGCTCCATAGTACCATTCCATTTGTTTTGTTGCTTTGATAAAGACACATTAATTCAAGGTTTTGTGAAATTGGTGTACAAAATATTTCTTAGAAAGGGGTTGGTTTTGTATGGCAGCCCCATGAGCCCATGGTCCGATTTGATCCATTCTTACATTTGTTTTGTGTCATCAATAGAAATACTCTCTCTCTCTCTTTGCTTCCTTTTAACCCCTAGTGGGGCATACGGCATTGACTACGCCTCCTTTCCACCTCTGCCTAATAGCAGCCATCGCCTTTAGCTGGTCCCGCGATTTGCCTGTAGATTTTCCCTCTGCCTCAACAGATCTTCTCCATGTATTTTTGGGTCGTCCCACACGACGGCTAGCATTGGTTCCCTGAGGAATAGAAATACAATGTTGGATTGTCGCGCCTGTTATAACAATGTTATAAAAGCCATGAATTGATCAAACCCAAAAATATAGAGAAGAATTGCAGAAGGGAAACATGAAAGTCTCACTAAGTTTGCTTGCTCATAAGGTTCACTACTGAGTTGAGATGACACTGAGTTTAAGCTTCTCAAAATATGCCTGTACTGAAATGTAACGCGGTTATGCTAATGAGACTCTAAGTAAACGAAACATATCATTGGCTGGGCAATTGCTTAGTACAGGCTTGGAAATTCATCTGGACTGTGCTGTGTTTTTAACCTGAACCGATTAAAAGAGTCTATCGGTTACCCAGTAGCGTAACGTTTTCCCAATTTATTTTGTTACAAATTGGAATGGGGCTCCAAAATTTAAGGCAGTCCAGAAATGAGTAATAGCAGCGACAATTTTTTTAAACATGTTCCAATTTAAATTAAAAAAAAAAGTTTAATTTGTATCATTATACGAGGGAAATTATAAGATCATCTACATGACCTATTTAATATTTATCGCACTAATTTCAATAGGAGCCTCTGGCCACTAGAAACTTAACTAAGCAGGAGCTAGAGTGTAGGGTTTTTTTTTGTTGGAAAACCCGCTTCTACCAACGACACCAAACATAAATGTTAGAACTTAAAGTTCTATACCAATCTAACCGAATTTGAATAAGGGACACGGACAGCCTATATGTACCGTGAGCCGTATTTAAGCTATAATTTTATTCGTCATGTCATTAAAAAATTGGTAGTATTCGGACTCATGGAGGACTGCTTGGAGGAGGGCATCTACATGCTTATTTCTCAACAGTCATTTACCCATTTACACATGTAGAACTTTGACGACCCTGGCCTAGGTAAACTACCACTGGTCGTTCGTGTATCCTTGTCCAAGTTGAATTAAATCGTCTAGAATTAAATTTATTATAGCTTTTCCAAAGATATATGCGCAATGCAGAAGAACGGCTTGCGTATCAATTATCTGGAGAAAACGGTTTATCGGTAGTTATCTGTTTCTCGATTTTTTGAGTCCTAGTAAATAAGACGAAGTAATTTGTGTAACAAACAAATTTTCTTAGAAAAACCAAAATGTAGGAGCCCCTTGATGACCCCATGGCTTCTTTCCATAAATTTTTATGTATGTTTTGTGGCATCAGTAGAAACACATTTATATGTGGTTTGGTTGAAATTAGTGGACAAATAAAAGACTCCCCAAGTCATACTGATCATACAACTTTTTATATGGTCGGAGATGCTACCTTCAATGCATTAGAAACTTCATGACAAAGTTAATACACCCTTTCACTCTATGAGCGAAGAGTATAGAAAAACAACTGGTTTCATAGTTTTCCAGATATTTGCAAAAAAGTGAATTTTTACCCCTTTGCGACCCCCTCCCCCTTAACCCATGGCGCAAATTGGTGTAACTTTTTACTGTGTATATTGGGCAGTGTATTCAACAATTTGGCATCAAAAATTTCTTTTTTTTATGTTTGGTTTTTGAGCTATCTATACTAGACCATATTGCTTAGGAGTATTTCTATGAACTGTTAGTCAAAATGCTGCCCTACAAATTTGGCACCCCGGTGAACCACCCGGCTTGCCCCCTTAAAGCGGGCGCTGCTGGAATCGCAGTAGATCTACTGCAATTTTTCAGAAATTTTGGTATCTACTGCACACTGCTACTGCATGTTCGAATCTACTGCAATTTGGGAACAGTAAAAAAGGAAAATGCTCAATCATTTCTTTCACATACAAAAAGTTTTACTAAGCCATAGTCACTCTGTAAGTATTTTTTCCAGTAAAATTTTGCTAGACTGATTCGAGTGCATAAAATCACTATCATTCTAGCGATTCTGAAAAAAGTATAACTGGCATCCACTATTTTTAATTAGATTAAATTTAAAATCGAGCGAGTCTCGAACAAAACCTAGATATCCAGTACAATTTTACTAGTTTTCAGCAAATAGGTAATAATACTCCTAGAAAAGCAATAAATTTTGCTGATAGACTATTAATTTTTGGTAGAAAACAGTTCTAAATAGTTTTCTCTCTTCTATTCGATTTGGTCAGTTCATTAGTTGCCAGTCTGTTGTTGAGTTATTGAGTTACCATCTGTGAATTAAAGGTAAGTAGTCGAAATCGACAATGAAAATTACGCCTGCATATTCTGGTATGAGAACCAAATAAGAATGATATTATTTAGGTCTTTTCTTATTTCCGTTGACAGCCGGTTTGCATTTCAATCAATTTAAAAAATCTAGTATAATTCACTAGATAATAAATTGGACTGAAATATCAAATTAACTAGATTATCTAGTTAAGTCTAATGAAATCTAGTAAAATTCACTACATAATAATTGGATTTGACTATAAAACTAACTAGATGATCTATTAAAATCTAACGAAATCTAACTAGATAATCATTTAAACCCTTTGAGCCCTGAATTTAAACGCTGCATATTTTTTCCAATTTTTTATATAAATGTGAACAAAAATGTAATTCAAAAAACATTTCTTGAAATTTGATTAAAAAAAATAGAAGCCAAAGTGTTGTTTTGAGGTGGTTCCATGGTGAAACCACCAGGGCTTAAGTGTCAAATTGTCCAAACCAATTTTTTTCTGTGGTCAAACACAATCCAACGTGGAATGCGTTACAAACCCACCTGCTTCGATGGGGATGCGTTTTTATCCTACAATGAGCGCATCTGCGCGATGTCCCACGTCTGGGAATGTGCGCTGTAGAGTCAAGCCTTTTTTCCTGAGGCACATTTCCTCGAAAATTGAACATTTTTCTGACACTCTTACGCCTAGCTCGGGTGCCCGACTATGCGCCCACCAATCCGGATACCACGGCTAGCCTAAAAGATTTCATACTCTTCGCTGTCCCATTCAATTTCTTGAATTTGGGGCTCCATAACGTTTTCATCCAAATTGGGCGCTAAAGGATTCTCGTAGTTATCTTCCTCACAATTCTTGCCATTTGAGACAGCAGAGGTGAATGATTCGTTGTCGGAAGTTATGTCCTCAAAAAATTGTCGAAACTCACCCGAAGACATAATTTTTATTACGGAAAATTTCTACGACGTACGAGCGCCTAGAACAAAAAAGGGCTCTGTAGTCCGAGTGGTTACACAGTGAAACCACCAACTTACGGCGTGAACAAAACAAATACCTCGCAACTTCGACGACTTTCAAAATTGGTTTATTTTCTATGGATGGGTTTTTGCTAGATTTATATATTATTACCTGTCATTTTCTTAGTATTTTACCAAATATAAAAATAAACAATGAGCTTGTCGCCAATTTTACGTTTTTCACTCGAATGACTCTTTTCTAGACGGCTTAAATTATATCCAGACACTAAATTTAAAAAACAACCGGTTTCTTCTGATAGATTATGATAAGAATGATGAATTTTTGCGGTGGTCGTGTGCCGTAACCACTCGGGCTTAACGTACTCATAGTTTTAGTAGGTGGTCTCATGGTGAAACCACTAGGGCTGAAAGGGTTAAATACAGCTAACTGGTTCACTAGAATTCTAGTTACTGAGTCCTAGATTATCAATTTATTTAAGTAGATTTCTATCGAAAAAAAAATTGCTAGAGTTCTAGTAAATTTTTTTTCACTAGATTCGCAACTAGAAAATCTAGGAGCTCACGTCTAGTTGCGGTTTACTGCATTCTAGTTGAAAAAATCTTACTGTGATTCTTCTTATCTAAATGATTTTGTTAGCATTTGGCTTTATGCTGATTCCAGGTGTCTGAATTCGGGTCAGCCCCGGTCCTCCTTGGCTGTAGCTCAAAAGCTTATACGAGTATTTTACCATCGTCCCCGGCCATACCTGGCACTAGCTCTCAAGCTTATATTCCACCACTGCCACCCGTTGCACCCTCCAACAATACAAGTAGACACATTCGCTCCAATTTAACACCTGCATCTCCCGCAGTGCTTTACACTCCACTCACTATCTTGCAATTTAACTGCAATGTCATCCGTCAGATGATGTTGATTCCAGCATCATCATCCATTCCATTAGTACACGCACAATTATGATAGCGGCAATACAGGAAACAAAGATCCAACTAGTAACAGCCGTCGACATCCGCAGTGATTATACACTTTTGAGGCGCAATAGAGTCGGCAGGCAAGGCCCTATTCCAGGACAAGACCTAACATTCATAATACACATATCCACGCTTATTTTAAACAGTGTGTTAGACCTAAATTTTAATGATGGCACGGCAGAAATGCAAGCTATTGCTGTTAACTGCAGCAATACAAATATCGAACCTTTTAAAATTTTCCAGCTGTGTTCCCGGATATGAGTTCGATATTGGTCCACTTTTCACCGGACACCATAGGATCCTTCTTGGCGACTTTAACGCTCATCACAAACTCTGGCACTTGGCAACGATTCGCATTAAAATTAGACCCATGAAGTTTCTGCCCACTCAATTAAATTTTGACTGCACGCATCGCTGGCATCTGCTGTAGTTTACCATACATAACTGATAAGTGAGACCCGTTATTTCAACAAACGCTACGGAAGAAGCCAAAAAGAATATAAGAAACGTCATTGCCAAAGTGGCAGCTCGCTTCATTCCGGCAGGACACATACCCAAAATTCTACCGTATTTCCCCAAGCTAAGCACCACAAGTCAAAACCTAAGGAAAAATGGGACGAGCATCTCGAAAGCTGCGATCTTTCAAAAGGTGTCAGCAAATTTTGGGCTGCAGTGCGCCTTGTCACATCCAACCAAAGGCAAAAAATTTTTAATCGTTTTTCGCAACTAAACGGCTAAAAAGCTGGGACATGTTTAGTTATAGCTTTATTTTTCTTTTTTTCAAGTAATTACATTTTTTTCTTATAGTAAAATGAATTGTGTTTGCGAGCAATTTTATAGGGTTCAAATTGACGGTCTATCTCAGCTCGTTTCGTCGTTGCAGAGCCAACTTAGCAAGTTGAGATCCGTAATGAACTCTGTAAATTGTTGTGAGAACAATAGTAGAGAATTACGAGATAAAAATGTAAAATTGAAAAATAAAAATAGTAATTTAGAGAAAAAAACTAAAAAGAATGCTACGAAAGTTTTTGCGAAATCTTCTGAGCATCCTATTGATGGCCAAGATACGGGAACTTCTACTGTTATTTTAGATCCATCGTCTTCTATAATTCCTTCTAATGTTGACAAAAATCAATCTCCGGTTGATAAATTTGTCACTGTACGTAAGAAAAAGATTAATATCAAAAAACCTTCTCCTGTTGGTGATGTTATTTCCAAAAAGGCTGATAATAATAGGCGACATAAAAGAATTTTTGGAGTCGATGAAGCTAATGATTCTCTTCGAAGTGTCCCTAGTTTTAAAGTATTCCATGTTTCCAAGCTGCACGCTTCGGTAAAAGCAGATGAATTGAAGGAATACGTAATGAAAAAACTTGATTTAAAAGATGACACTTTTCTTTCGGTTTATGCACTTATAAAAAAAGATTGTGATATATCCAAATTAGTTTCAATCAGTTTTGGTTTGAAAATTCCTCAAGAATATTCAAAGCAAGTGTTTTGTGCCAACTTCTGGCCCAAGGGCATCAACATATCACCATTCAATTTTTCAAAAAACGGCAAACGCCAAAACAGTGCCCAGCTAAACACATAATTTCCAATTCAGTTTTTTCAGTTTATTATCAAAATGTTGGTGGTCTTCGTTCAAGAACAAATGACTTTTACCTTGCAGTTTCACTAGAAGATTATGCTGCCATTTGCTTAACCGAAACTTGGCTCCACACAGACATTTCAAATGAGGAACTTTTCATAAGAAACTATGATGTCTATCGCCGCGATCGTTATGAGACTTCAACAAAGAGAGGAGGTGGTGTTTTGGTAGCTATCAAAACAACATTCCCATCTCATGAAGTTGAGCTTTTTCATAAGGACGTGGAACAGATATGTGTTTCTATTAATGTTTCTAGTAGCGAAAAAATATACATTTTTAATAGCTATTTACCACCTTTGAGTTCAGTTGATGTTTATAAAAAACATTTAGATAATATCTCCAGATTATCCTTTGAGGAAAAAGACAAATTGATCGTCGTTGGGGATTTCAATCTTGGTAATATAAGTTGGTACTGGAACGACGACGAGAAAAAAATTCTGCCGCGTAATTTACATCTCGAGTGTGAATTTGTTCTAACAGATTGTTTATTTGCCATGGATTTGATGCAAATGAACTTTGTTAAAAATTCAATTGGTAGAATTTTAGATTTGATTTTTGTTAGTACTGATTTCAATGCTTCTGTAATTAAAGTAGATAAACCATTTTTGCCCAATTCAATGCATCATAGTGCTCTTCTTCTTGAGTTTGTTTTTTATGATTACATTGAAGAAGAGGCAGAAGTTACTCTTACTAGAAATTTTCAAAAAGCTGACTTTACAAAATTAAATTCAATATTTCGTAATATGGACTGGGCTTCAGTTATATCAAATATAAATCTTGCTGAAAGTTATACAAATTTTAAATCAATTTTATTGGAAGCTATTCATAAGTACGTTCCTTTACAAAAGAAAAAAATAAAAGCAAAAAATCCTTGGGGTAGTAAAGAATTGTTGAAACTTAAAAGAGCTAAAAATAAAGCTCATAAGTTGTATAAGAAGTCATCCTCTCTTGCCAATAAAGAACATTTCTTCAGATTGAGAAGAGAGTATGAATTAATGAATAAAAATCTTTACAAACAGTATATCGCGAGAGCTGAAAATAATATAAAAAATGACAGTAAGACATTTTGGAGTTTTATAAACAGCAAGCGCAAGAATACAGGAATACCCAAAAATTTAGAGTTCAATGGCAATTTTTACAACGATGTTCAATCGGTTTGTGATGGATTTGCTAGATTTTTCAATTCAGTTTACGAAGTGCCAGACTCCGTTTCACCAGAAATGAATACTAACACCAAGCCAAGCCACAGTGCATTGGTCCCTCGGATAGCTCAGGAGGACCTTACGAGTGCTCTTGAGATTTCTGAGGATGACCTATTGAATGCTTTCCGTGATCTTGATGTTAGTATTCAGGCCGGACCTGATGGCATTCCTAATATATTTTTGAAGAATTGCATGCAATCGTTATGTCGTCCTTTAGCCCTTATTTTTAATTTGTCCTTGTCTTCAGGTGTTTTTCTTGATGAATGGAAAGTTTCGTACATAACCCCTGTTCACAAAAAGGGTCCGAAACATCTTATTGATAACTATAGACCCATAGCCAAACTATCAGCAATACCGAAGTTGTTTGAAATGCTTATTAAAAATAAAATAGATGTTTTAATTAGCCGTTTAATATCACCATGTCAACATGGATTCCTTAAAGGAAAATCAACTACAACAAATTTGGTATCATTCACTAAATTTGTTGCAGATGGTATTGAGCAGGGAATGCAGGTTGATGTGGTTTATACCGATTTCTCGAAGGCTTTCGATAGAGTAGATCATAATATCTTACTTAAGAAACTAGAAAATTTAGGTATACAGTCGGTTTTTCTTAGCTGGGTGAAATCCTATCTAACGGATAGGACGCAGTTGGTAAAGTTGAATGGCTGTACATCGCGCTCTATCATAAAGTGTTCGTCAGGAGTTCCGCAAGGAAGCCATTTAGGACCACTTTTCTTTTTAGTTTTCGTAAACGATATCATACAAAATTTTCAATTCGTGCGTGTATGGCAGTATGCCGATGATATGAAAATCGCAATGAGAATACGCAATATAGGTGATTGTCTTAACTTGCAATCCGATTTAGAAAAACTGCAAATTTGGTGCCTTAATAATAATTTAAATTTAAATGTTAGTAAATGTAAAGTACTTAGCATATATAAATTGAAAACTCCGATCTTCTTTGAGTACTCCTTAACAGGTAGTGTTCTTCTAAGGGTTGCCGAAATATCAGATCTTGGTGTAATTTTCGACCATGATCTCTCATTTCGACAACACATTGATTACATTATTTCAAAAGCGAATAGTATGTTAGGATTTGTTAAACGTAACGCTCGTGAATTTAATGATCCTTTTACCTTAAAAATATTGTTTACAGCTTTCGTTCGCTCGCATTTGGAATATTGTTCTATTGTGTGGAATCCGTTCTATAAGGTTCATATCGAGCGTATAGAAAGAATTCAACACAATTTTACACGGTTTGCTATTTATCAAATTGGCTGGCGTTTCAAGCCAGAATATAAAACTCGCTGTTCCTTATTGGGTTTACAAGCTTTAGATTATAGAAGAACGTTTTTAAACGCTATGTTCATTAGAGATCTGTTTTGCTCTCATATTGTTTGTGAAGATATATTAAATAACTTTGAAGTCAGAACTATTCCTCACAATTTACGGCGGAACAACCTTCTTGTTCAGCCTTATCATAGAGTAAATTATGGTCTTAACGAACCAATTACAAGGTCAATAATTCTTTATAACAGTTTGAAGGACTTAGTTAATTTTAATTGCATTAACAAATTAATTTTTAAAAGAAATTATTTTGATAAATTTCCTTATTAATTTATTTTTTGTTTTAGATTTTATTTTATCGATCTGCTAGAGTTTACACTCGATTGATTGATTAGTCACTTACGTACGCATAGTAAGTAAAGTGATGCCGAGAAGCCCTGTCCCGGGGCAGAAGCTTCTGTGAGGCAAAAAAAAAAAAAAAAAAAAAAAAAAAATGGAATGAGGAATAACCTATGAGTGCATTATAATTTTTTTTAGTGTGTTGTGTTAAGGGTAAATTTCTTATTTCTCCTGGAAAGTTATCTTAGAACGAACGTACAGAAAAGGATGATTTTTTCGTAGTTACAATTTTTCTTACAAGAGTTGCTTTTTTTTCCTAAACAGTAAAACGTGAAAGAAAAGTTAAGGATGCTCCGTTCACTGCTCAAGTTTAAGTATTTTCTTTGTGAGAGAAATAAATATGTCCGGACAACCGATCCCCTCCTTTGAAAAGCTCTCTAAACCACTGAAGGTTCCTATATTTTTAATGTACAAATTTGCTCTATTGACTAAACGTAAGGGGAAAATGAATGGTTTAGTGGAATTTCCTATAGTATAGTGATTTTAGCTCTAGACCCACACATCCAAAAAAAGAGGATACCAAGTTTTGATACCAAATTGTTGCACATCCTCCCCTCTATACGTACTCAAAAGTTTCACTAATTTGAGCGTCACATTAAGGCGGGAGGGTGTGTCGAAGAGGGGAAGTTTTAGTTTTTAGAAAATAACTGAAAAAGTGTTAGTCCTATTGCAAACTGTCCTGAGAACGAAATAAACAATATTTAATTTCCTTTGCATTGATATATAATACTCTAGACCATTTCTTGGAAAATTATACCCTAGACCCAAAAGTATTATGTGGAATTTACATTTTTTGATATTTACATTTCGCACTGTTACTTTTAATAGAGTAAATGTTAGTTTTAATAGAGTGATAAAAATTAGTGCTGATGTTTCCAATTAAATATGCTCAATTTACACCAAAAATGAGCTTGCTCCGGCCAAGGACACCCCCCACGCCCCAGTTAACATTTCTCAAAAAGGCCGCCTGTAACTTCTATCTAAATTACGTCAGGCAAATAAAATTTGGCTAAGTGCCTAGAGTGAGCCCCTTTGTACTTTTCACTAAAAATTACATCGATCGGATCAAAACAAAGAGTACCTCCCATACAAAGTGAACCCGAAATCTGCTAAATTGCATATTTTTTTCTCTTTAGAACCCTTCTAAAATAGTAAAACAATATTTATCTTTTCGATAGTCACTATAACAATTAAATTATAGTCTTCTGAATGTATATTCAAAAGTTCGTACCAAGTTGTGCCTTTAAAGTCTCGAAAAATGTGGTTTGAAGCTCACTAGTTCCAGGCTTAAAGCTATTTTCAAATATCACCGACAAATACGTACCAGCGACCTTTCAACCCGGTTTTCGGACACTTCTAGTGCACAGCTTGGTACGAGCTTTTGAACATACATTTAGAAGACTATAAATTATTGTTATAGTGACGTTCGAACAGATAAATATTTTTTTCTATTGAGGATGGCTTCTGACGAGAAGAAAATGTGCAATTTGGATAATTTCGGGTTCACTTTGTATGAGAGGTACCCTTAGTTATAATCCGATCCAAAGTAATCTTTGGTGGAGGGTTTAACGTTTAAAAATTTTTTTCGAAATTACACTGGATATTTTTTAGGTCTATTATATAATATCCCAAATATATAGGTACATATATTTCCAAAATTTCCGCACATGTGCGGATGGGAAATACGAGTATATAGTGCTTGCAACATTATATATACACTCCGAAATAATATGCAAAGTAACGTTGACTCGAAATTGCCTGTAAACGGCTGAGTTAACGCACAATGGCCCCACATGGGGCATACGGTACTGAGAAGAAGAAGATATAAAATGCCAAGAGAAGGTAAACGGTATAATGTATCATTGGAAAGGGAATATTGCATAGTTTAAATCGTCCTCAGAACATTTTGCTGTAAATATTAGCAAGATATTGGCGAAAAATCATAATTTCACCCCTTTGCCACCCCCTCCCAACCAAATGTGACGCGCAAAAAAGTGTAACTTTTAAATGCGTAATGCGGTCAGGCCATGGAACAATTTGCCATCAAAACTCAGCTCTTTTTTTTGGATTTCATCATTTTTTCAGAAGTGTTGATATAAATTTAAACTAGGTGATGGCTCGGTTCCGGACCTTATAAAAGTATAATCTATATCGATCACAGAGGGGGCCATTTGAAACTCTGCGTCGTCCGAGGGAACTGGTGTGCTCATGGAGTAGCTCGAAAAGCCCTCGTACCCTTTTTTATATTGCCGTTTGAATTTTCCGGAGTTACCAACGCAACCTTCTTTGATCTCATAGAAAGTGAAGATGGAGGAGGACGTATTTTACAGTAGAGTCCCCTAAATTTCTCTACATCGCGAATGAACCCATTAATCCGACAAAGAAGTCAGCTCAAATTTAATCAAATTTTTCTAAATTTCATAACCCGCACATTTCCTCAATTATTATCTTTTACACAATGAAAAACTATTGCAATTATTTTTCTAATACATATATGTATCATTTTTCAATTCGCCACCAACTACACCTACTACTTCATCATAAAATAATAAATTAATGTTCCATGGCCATGATCATACCTTGCTCCATCGCTCCACACCACTGATTTGTTGGTTTTCAAGTTCTCGGCCATGGACAGCCACTTCGTAACACCTGGAAATTGCTTGGTTCGCTATATCGCGTCATCAAGGTAAAATGAGCTCGAGCTGAGTGGGTCGAATCTGCACCTCGCCGCTCCGTGTACTGCTGCGCTGCTATATGCACAAATATGCGGAAATACGCGATAGAATCGCAATCGCGATGCGGTAACTTTGGTTTTTTCTGTATTGAGAGTATGTGTTCGTTTCGTAGTAGGTAGGTATGTACCTTTGTATGTATTGTGTTCGGAGATTAAATTGAAATCCGCGCAGATAGTGTGACCTCTCTTTCGAGAGACGAGAAGTCGGTTAACTGTGCGGAAATAAGGGTGTACTATGCTGAGATCTAGCATTTAATTTTGTCTTATTATCTAGCCTAGACCAAACCATATTTACATAATATATTTTGGTTAACCCTTTTTGTGGATTTTTTCTATTTCAGCGTTTTGCGTAGTGGAATCCACCAGCTAAGAACAAGCTGAAAAAAAATATACCCTCGTATACAAATGTGAATGAATTTATGGAATCAACCCCATTTGCTAGTGGCGGAAATAATAGGTCATCTGAATAAAAAGATGCTATGCTTACGTATTGAATGGCTATACAAGGATCAACAACAGTTTATCTTTAATTTTACCGGTTTCCCAAAGCATTAAGCCAATATTTTCTTTACACATTCGACATAATATGTTTCTCGTCCACTCCAGTTGCTCAAAATAATAACCTGCAGCGACCATCAGCATTTTGAGCTCCTTCAAGTGGATAGGTATCGCTCAAATTTCCCACTGGGTCTATCCCATTCATAGATGTATTTCGACGATCAAGCTTTTCAGGTGAGTATATGCAATATATCTCTACACATGTAGCTACGTGCTACACTACTATAGTACCTTACGTATCTAATACGTAAGAGATATCATCACACAATACCCGTACAAGCGCCATAGATAGAGTAAAATTCGCCATAGAAGAGACGCGATTGCAACTTATTCGCGAATGTATGTTAGGCCAATGACCGGAGTTTAGATCAAGTGAATGTTTCGCTACTTGAGTTGCGTTGCGGCTACTGCCACGGCTTTTGTTGCTCAGGAAAGAAATTTTATAAGACCATTATTATGTACTTTGACGAGTCAACGCAGCCACGATATAAGGTGAGATTTATTGTGGCAGCGACAATGGGAGCATCAACATAAGATAAGAATTTAACCAATATTTTAAAGGTAATAATAATTAGAGCCAGAATTTTCGTGTAGGGTATATAATATTACATACTCGGAATTGTACGGTCTTAGGGTTTTTGCATGGAAATGCACATTAGCATTTTTCAATCCTTTCCTATAACATCTTTTCCAGAAATTATGAGATGTACAGATTTGGTTTTAATGCAATAGTTGTGCAATGGATTTGGCACGTTTCGGGATTTTTAATGCACGGACTCTCATAATTATAATTTACATAATGATTAAATTTAATTAATTAAATTAAAGTTAAATTAAATCGATTAAAAAATACAGTGAACGAATTTAACATAGACAGCTTTTAATGGTTTTATTGAAAGGATCTATAAATACATATTTTCTTATTCATCAAAAAGCCAATAAAAGATTCTTTCCCACCCAATGAATTGTCGTATACTTCCGCATGTTCCAACCTTTCGATTTTTCCTTTTAATTCAAAAAATTTATGCAACTGCTCTCATTTTCAAACAAATCCTTTTTTCTCACGCCTTTCCCAAAAGAAACTCTTTTTCAAGACAGAACAGATTTTCCCATCATATCATTTAATAGGGTTTTTTTTGTTCAAAATCATCTTTAAATACTTTACCGTTAGATGTTTGACGATCCCACATCCAATCCGCACAACACTTCCGCTATATCAAACAATTATTACCATCCGACAACGGAACAGATACATAAACGTGGAACACATGCTCTTCGCCTCGATATTAACTCTTAAAATAAAAAAACGCGACCCTTTCCACTTAACCAAATTATCCTTTTACAATCCTTTAGAACGAATCTATGATTTTCATTTTTTTTTCAGATCTCATTCACCTGAATCTCGAAATCTACCTGACAACAATATGTCGTGCCTTCCTCAGTGTAGGTGCCAAAGCAGCCACCAGTATGATCGTCTTGGAGATGGTTAATGGTGGCATTGCATAGGGATACTCATATAAGAGGTTACTCAAGTCAACAGCGGTCCTTTTTTGAATTTCCGCATATTTATCTTGGATTCATATCATTGTTATTATTTGTAGTGAGTCTCGGATGACAGGCGAAAAACGTTCAGGGACATGATCACTTCTGTTTTCCTTTTTTGATGGTGAGAATAAAAGAGTTACGGTACTTGTTTTATGTATGTTTTCGAACGGGTTATTATTATTATTATATTAGACATAAGAAGAGAGTGTTGTTAATGGTATGATGCTGATGATGATTGTTATTTGTAGAAGGGACGCGATTAGGAACAACATATGGAACTCGATGAAGTGTTTATAGACAATCTGTTGCAGGAAACCAGAAGAGAAGAGTTGAGATTTCATGACATGGGTTTTGAGTATTCAAAGATGTTTTCCTTTGTCTATTCAAATTTTTACAGTTAGCCGTGTGAGGAGACACGGCAGCATATGTGTTACCGAAGGGTTAATGGCATATGCTCGATATAGGATAACAACATATGCACAAATTAATTTACATTCGGTCGGAATAACGGAGCTTATCATTTATTAATCCCAAGAAACGAAGAATAGTCAGCCAACATTTGAATGTGTAGTGAAAAAGGATAAGTCTTTCATATTAATTTTTTTCGCATTTGAACCGGATGATAATCTGACAGTGTCATAAGGTAGTGGCTAAAATACTAGCTAAATCTTAACTTTCGGCCATTCGGGATGATAAATCAACAACGAAATGTATAATGAGACCATGATCCCGAGCACCCTAGAATTTAACCTTTTGATTGCTTTAGATGTACCTTAGCTTTAAAAAGTCGCATGTCTAAATAACGGGAGCAGCTGATGCGTTTTTGTTTTTTTACGATTACAAAGCATTGTTTCATTGATCTGCATTTCACTTTGCATCCCGCGCACATAATCCTTCGGCTCGTCCTACTGTATGCTGAAAGTTGTCTGATATAAGATACAATATTATGAATTGATGCTAACTCAACATACCAAAGCCGAACTAACTCGGAACAACACAAGTGCTCATTTTTGCAATTCTAATACATAAGCTAGATAATTCGGATTTAAAACCTTTAATTTGAATTGTGCTATTTTAGATTTAGAGTATGTTCTCTTTAGAGGTGCTACAAGAAACTAACAGACACTTTCCATTCTGGAAGGAGTTTTGATTGCGAATAGCTTTTTACTCTGAATTGATTATTATTTTAGACTCTTTGCTTGCCTTTGACTCTTATTTTACCATTTAAATTTAAACTTTTGCATCTGGACTATAATCTTGTCAATTGAGTTTCAGTAATTTCTACACTCAGAAAAATTTCAATGGGAAATCCCATTAAACTAATCATTTTGTCCCATTATTTTTAGTCAATAGGAAAAATCAGATTACTTTAAAAATATAGGAACCATTACATCAACTCGATAAATATCCGTTTGTTTTAATAGTTGACTCATTTTGAAATAACCACATGGTCTAGTTATTTTCCAATAGGATATATCTTATTGAATTAATAGGATCAACCCTATGTAATAAAAAAAATCGTTTCACTCGTAATCTTATCGAACTATACTTTTTATATTTTCCCATATTATTATACCTTACACACTTCGTCATTGTGGATTTTTTTAAGAATCACGATATTTCGCCAGGCCGAGTATTGAACATCCGATTTGCTAGTACTCTTTAAAACTTACCAAGTCACGGGTAGGCAACCGAACGATCTCGGCTACGGAGCATGATGTTGGTTATCTTGCAAAATACATATGCTTGCAATTCAACTAAAAGGCCTATCCCATTAATTCAATAGGACGTCATATAAAACAAATGGGATCCATCCTATTATTAGTTAATCATATCAGATCTTGTAAATTTAATGAGACAAACTGATTGAAATATAATCTGATGTCCAATTGGATTTACGGGACACATTTCATTCCATACAAAATATCTCAATAGGATTCTTCCAGTTATATTAATTATTGCATCTGTTTACTGTTTACTTTTGTGAAGAAATCTGGTAAATTGCCGTCCAATTAAAATAATGGTACAAATATTTTTAAATTTACGGGGCCCATTTTTCTGAGTGTAAATATAAGACTGGTTAAAAACTATATTGTGCGCGAATACCTTTAGTTTTCTATTTAAGATAAATCATGTATTCACAAAATTTTAGGCGAAAACATAGAGCAATATATCATTGATAGTCAGGGTTCACCCCCGGGACCGGGGGACAAGGATTCCGTCACCACATCCCCCTCCCCACAATACAATAAACACAAATTGTGAATCGAAAAAAAATTGTTGACATATTGCTCCTAAATAAAATTGTGAAGAAATATATTCTTACGTTATAAATAATAATAATAAGATATAGTACTTAGAGGTATACGAAGAGTTGAGTTTGTTCACCAATAAACCGAGAGACCAGGAAACCTGGGCAATTGGCAAATAGACAGAGGGCGAAGGTACATTGAATTAAGAAACTTATTAACGAAACGATCATGTAGATCTAATTGGATGTCATAACTACCAGAATTAGAAAAAATAATATTTGATTGAAAATATTTGGTTTCTTTACTCGTACATACTTTTTACTCTAGAGTCTAGATTGAAAAGAATTATTATTTGAATTTCTTGACAAGTTGAACGATAAGTCGTACTAGTACTAAGGAGATCATTATCATTCCAGTACATTTCCGTATAAGATAGATAGATAGATAAGGTTTTATTGATAAATTCATTGTAAATGTACATAAATAGTTGCATATAAAAAAAGGTATGGCATGTGGCATGGCAATAAGCCGTCTGCCCGAACAGATTAACATTTAAGACTCGTTATGTTATATTTACTTGTATTATTATATTGATAAATTCATGCTTTGCTTCACTAATTTATTAGTTTATTATTATAAGTTATAATATTAATTAATATTTTTAAAATTAGGAACTGTTGCATTCATTATTAAGTGAATTTATTAAGATGAGCTGAATGCTGGTTGATAAAGTTCACAAAACTCCATATTCTGCATGTTTATCTACCCAGCATTCACCATCATTTTGTTTTTAGTGGTGTATTTAAAATGCTTCTTTGATAATTTTCAGTCGATATGACAGCGCTGTGTTGCGGAAATCGTATAGCCGGTTCCAGTTTGACCCATTCAAGATGTCCTTCACCTCCGCCTCCGTTAGTGTGTTTTTGCTAAAGCATTCTCGCCTAATCTCCTTAAAAACTGGGCACGATCCCACGAAGTGCAAGATATCCTCCGTGACCATCAAGTTACATATGTTACACAAAATAGGTAGGTCCTCTCGATGTGGTATGTAATTTAAAGGCAGCAGTTCTCCACGTGCTCGAAAGATTAGTGATATTTTCTTTGCTGAGTTTTCACTCATGAAATAAGTGTTGGCTTTCAAGTCATGATTTAGTTGTGGTTGCATTACTCTATGTTGTGACAGTATCGCATGTTCCGCATTAGCTCATAAAATTGAATTCCTTACTTCGGTTGTTAACATATGAAGTGCATTCGCCGATTCAGATGTCACATTCCAGTTGAGTTGCGTCCCATGTTTGTAGGCAAGCTCTTGTAAGCCGCTAACAAGTGTCTCCTTTGTGGATACTATTTGCATCAGTTCTTTTTTGGTAGTCGTTCGTCTTCCATATCCGAAACTTTCAGCAGATAGTTTACAGGGCTCTCTTCCACTGCAAGCGTAAACTTGAGCGGCGCGGCGCTCCAGCGGCAAAGCTTTCACAAAATGTGCGAAAAAAAGCTTTTACTAGTAAAAGATATAAGCACACACAATATTCAGAAAGCTTTTCCATTGTATTGAATGGAATTTTTGTTTATTTTGCATAGTTACGCCATATTTTGCTTGGTTACGCCATTAAAATTCGGAAAAGCTTTAAACACGGGAGCGCCGCGCCGCTCGAAGCAGGTAATGGACGGCAGGCGACATGCGTTTTTAGTGTGCCTTTGAAAAGTGGATGCAGCCCCGTTTCTCGTATAAGTATGTAATTCGGTGTCGTCATGGGCAGCGCCCGCTCTAAGGGGGGGGGGCAAGCCGGGCGGTCGCCCGGGGCGCCAAATTTTAGGGGCGGCTTTTTGGCTAAAACAAGAATAAAAAACTCGAAAAGACAAAGCGAAGTACTGCATTTAGAATCTTAAAATGGTTAGTGATATTTGCCTAAATTTTACATCTGTGATGCTTGCAAAGTTATGTGCTAATTAAGTTCTTCCTTAAAAAGAAGCTTATATTCGTCCTCCAACTGAAAATTCCTCTTCTTTTCATAAGAATTAAGGATTTTCTTGCATTTTCCCTAATTCTTGTCAAAGATAAGGGCTATCTGATTTTGAATTGGGTTGATCTGCTATCCACTCTCATAAGGAGAGCTTTTGTGTTTCTAATATTTTCCGCTGCATGTTGGTTATACGGATGATGCAGAAAGTGTCGCTAGTGGCGATAAATAGAAAGAAAAATTCGTCTTTCTCTGTCCATCCCAGGCGTGTGTTGTCCACAACTTTGATGTTTTGTGCACGGTTTTGCAAGGCCCGATTGTGGCCTAATATTTTTATTCAGTCTGTTGAGTCATAGGAGATCACGTCCACTAAGTAAATATTGAACCTCCGGAGAAAGCATATAAGAAAATATAAATAATTAGAGCATAAACAGCACATAAAAGCGTTAAAAAAATCTTCTATGAGAAATTTCTTGCCGAAATGCACCACCAACAAATTTTTTTTGCTGCCATTTTAGAAAACATGTATCCACATTTGGCAGCATTTAGCCCGGTCTCCTTGCGAATGGATTCATTGATTCATCTAGCATTGAGTGGGCCAATTTCGGACAAGGTAGTTTGGATTTCAGCAAGTTGAGGAAACACAGTACACATTGCCAGAGCCGCAATAGCAGTCTACCTAATATGATTCCGGACATGCTAATATCGGGATTTGGCTAGGTTCCTCCGATTTAAGTAGCTCTTACCTTATTCTCTATAACAACTCCCGAAATGATGCCATTATAACGACCAAGGGCTGCCAAAATCACTCGATTTAAGAATAAAATGTCTCTTACATAGCTTCTACAACAACAACGACATAACATTTGTATGTCTACTATCAATCTGCCTGGTACTTTACCTAAGGGGCGGCTATTTGTCCACTCGCCCGGGGCGGCATAAGTGCTAGAGCGGGCGCTGGTCATGGGAAGATAGAAAACCATTTTCAAATAGAATCGCTGTAGCTTCTCGACTTCATCGTATTGTTGTCCTCCCCACACTTGTGCTGCATACGAAAAAAATGGACTTTAACACCGCTTTGAATATGTTATACTTAGCCGTGTGACATTATATCCGGGTTAATAAAGCACTTTCACCATACAGAGTTCATGGCCCATTTTGCCTCCTTCAATTTTTCCTTTAGATGCTTTTCCATAGATAAGTTGCTTGAAATAAGCACGCCCAGATATTTGTAGGTTTTTGACCACTTTGATCTCCTGATCATTTCCGTATAATCGCGAACACGTTAAGACCCAGGGTTGCGTCTCCGCAACATAAGAAATCAAACGCCTGGCCCTTCGTATGGATCAGTTTTCGAGATTTTATTTTGTAGTTCTAAACTATGTTAACTGCGAGTTTATTCAATAAAAAAAGATTTGTTTGATATAACAATCAGAAATTTTAAAAAGTTGATGACCAATTTTGTCTCTACTACTAGTTTGTATGGGAGGTAGGGGAATCCGTGGTCCGATTTGGCCCATTTTCAATACCGTCTAAGATTTTAGCAAAGCAAACATTTGACCAAAATTTCAAACCGATAGCTTCATTATTTCGGGAGTTATTCTGCTAACAGGCAGACACACGGACAGACAGACAGACATGGCTTTTTCGATTCAGGGACCGACCCTGATCATTTATATATATACTTTGCCATACCTCCGGAAGCTCCTTTGAGGTGTTACATAATATTGGCGTAACGAAAACAATATACCCTATACCATCTTATGGGTATAGGGTATAATAAAATTCAAGTAAATACTATATTTGATATTTTCCAAAAACATCTTCCTACACGTCAATATTTTGAGGTGTGTCTATGTTGGCTAGTCTAGAGAAGCCACACTAAAAAGTAGTCCAGGTTTCGTTTTATTACCTGGCGACTGCGTTTCCTTGGATCTAGAACAAA
Source organism: Microchrysa polita (assembly GCA_949715475.1). Lineage (NCBI taxonomy): Eukaryota > Metazoa > Arthropoda > Insecta > Diptera > Stratiomyidae > Microchrysa > Microchrysa polita. The sequence continues at coordinate 49,116,232 of OX454416.1, forward strand.
ACACGATCACCTTATACTTTCTATTCAAATCTTGTCGCAGATAATTCTATTCTAATTCAGGAAAACACTTGTCAAATTTATGTATGGACATGTGATTACCTTAAGTCTGGTTATGGCACCAAAGAAACGCACCTATTATGAAATGATTATATTCTTGTGTTTTATATTGGATTAACTTTCAAAATAAAATATTCCTATAAATTAACAATCAAAATACGAGTAATAGCTCAACTATACTAGACATACCAGGGTATGTTGGTTGTATATATAAAAAGTATATCTCCAAAACCGTTAATATCTTCCTTAGAAAAAAATCTGAAAAATACCTTATTTAAGAATATGCTAAAAAACCATATTTTATAAAACTAATGAGAATTTCAAATCAATAAGACCCCTAGAATTCGAAATATTTCGAATTAAAGATGAAAAACATACCCGGGTATGTGGTTGGTATCAAAATTTGCCACACCACCAAACATTTCATACGAGATATGACTTCACTTTCTGCAACTTCATAAAATTTCCAATAAAACTTTTTTTTTATCTGCCGGAGAGCTGATACATTTTCGAAATATATTTCTGATTGCTTATGCCAGTTGCTTTTAAGACTAATATCAACCACCTGATTTCACGACGTACAGCAGCGACACCACATTTTGGAATTGCCTCTGAGAGTACTGTCCATCACTATTCTGCTGGAACACCTGAATCAATTCGAACAAAATCACAAAAACTCTCAGGGACTTTGAAAAAGCGAGCAGTTTCCGTTTTCTAAGAAAACTTGAGTGAGCATTATTACATAATATTAACTAATTACATTATATTAACTGTAATTCCGGTTTGGTTCTATCCTTAGGACACTGAAAATGTTCAATTTGTGGGGCTGTGGTGGGAGATCGGGGGTAAAAAAGATTGCAGATTCGTTCATCTTTCATTATGAAAAATTATCATAGATAAATAAATAACAGATGTGCTAGTAACATCCAAATTCCAAGATCTTAACAATTTTCTGTGTGGAGGTGTTCAGATCAACTGCATGCTCAGCAGTGTTATTTAAGCCCATAAATGGGTACTCGCTTCACATCTGAGTGAGATCATAGTCACATGGGTGTGAGTTCGAAAAACTCCATATACTGAATTGGTTCACGGTGAGATTTGAACACACGACCCTGTTCACCGAAGGTGTGCGTACTAACCACAACAGCAGTCAGATATGATAGAAAATAGTATATTTCCAACTAGCCCTCAGATAAATGTATTTCTATCGACACCATAAAGCAAAAAAAACCAATGAAATTCGAAAATGGTGTCAAGGACTGCTGTCATAGGGACGCCCGAAAAAAAACTTTTAGCCCGAGGAGACTAAAGGGTATCCAAATTTCGGCCGCACTCGTTTGTTTTTCAAAAAAATTTTATAAATCTTAAAGCTAAAGTGATACAACGTTTGAAAGCCAACACGCCGAAGCAACTTTTGTCAACAATGCAGAATTCACAGTTGAAGGAACCGTTACAAAGTTATTGTTTAGATTTTCAATGAAAAACTAATTTTGAAATTTCTTTAAAGTTTGAATGTCTGCAGCAACGTTAATAACTGAAATCCCGGTGAAGTCAGCTTATGTGAAACTGTATGTAGTTTCATTAACTGAAGTCAATTTTTTTATTTCTTGATTCAATAGGATAAGCCGTCATTTTAAATGACTTTCTCAAATAACAAGCAAGGTAACGATTAATTGCTTACCGTTTCTTTTGGGAGTGTTTTCGCTAAATTTAATTCTTCTATCAACTATTTCAGTATTGACCACACAACGCGGGACACTCTGTATATGTGTACATTTTTCATATCTATGGTCAGATATGCTTCCTTTAATTTGTTACATAACAAAGTTAATATAACCTTTTACTCATAGAATGAAAGGTATAAAAATCTGTTGAAATTTGTTTTTAGTGGTTATTATTTATTAGTGATACAAGGTAAGTATTTCCTTTCAGGATTTTTTTTAATGGCATAATAGACGGAAACCCTCATTGTAGCCGATTATGCTACTGGCACAACTTGTAAATTTTATTTGAATCTGCTATGTTTGGGTAAATTATAAGTCTATTAACATTGGTGTTTTGCATTTTACATAAAATCCTTTAAAAATCCGCTATGATGACAAACAGTTCTCCGTAATTTGACTTTTTTTTACTGCAAAAGTACTTTTATGTGCCGATGATTCAGTGACAATACCTCCAAATACCACATAAAATCAAAAAAAAATGAGAATCATTCAAACTAACAAGCAGCTACCGTAAAATTGACAAAGACCTATTATACAAATCCAGAACAACCGATAAATTATAGTTGCATAACACCTTTTCAGTGACAGATGGTGACCGCTTCGGTAACCAGCATATTACATTATGGAGGATCATTATGTTCCTATGCAAATTATCTTCACACAAAGCTACACCCACATTTCAACGGAGTATAGGCAGGTACAGGTATACGAGTATAACGAAAAAGAAACGGTAAAATCTCATACCTTCATACCTCTGCCATCACAATACGTACATACATTTAATAGTGTCGCACATTGATCTTCTGAGACCGGGGGCCTTTACAATGAGCAATAATGCAAGTGGATCCATCGGATCATGATGTTATGCGCGCCGCGGCTATGAAAAGAACTCGTAAAGCCGCGCGCTATTCTACAAAAGTCTTGAAGAAAAAAAAGCAAGCCCCAAGACGCTGTTGTCCACGATCGCTGCTACTATACCTCCTGCGTCTTTTTCCAAGTCAACAAGTCAGTCAACAGTCCCTCGCGACCATCACATACATATATATGACTGCAGGCGCTGATTGTTGTATGTAATAGACGCGGAAGGTTACTTGCGGCCACTGAACTAGTTACCTAGTGCCGAAGAGGCTCATGACGACGACGATGGTCGGTCGGTCGATTGGTCGATGCTGATGATGATGGTGCTGCTGTGTCGTTGCGTTGCGGCTCCAACTATATCGTGATATCGTCATTATATGATGTATAAGATGGTGGAATCAAGCTGGTCGTGATTTCCACCGGTATCGGAGGAATAAGAAACATGCACATAAAGTGTGCGGGCCGTGCCGATGATTAGATGCTTTTGAACTTGGCAAATTTCTTTGACTTCATTGCAAAATATGAACACGTTACAAGACTATGCGTACCACTGTGCCAATGTAGACCTAAGTTTCGATGGTTTTGGATAATTGATTTCAAAGAATTTCTGTGAATTGCTTGAAATCTGAAAAATTTAACCGTGAACAGATGAAAACGTTTATAGCTCTAAATATTTTATGACCACGCAACCCCGATTGTGGGAGGGAGCTTGTTCTTATTCGGACCGTGTCATATTCACTGAATTCGGGGCTATATGTGTAGGAAGAAATTCTTGTCCTCAGGCAATTAACCGAACCACATTCATCAATTATATAGCACAAAAAGCGTGCACCGAAGTTAATCATTTACTTTTTCCAAGAAGTACGCTTTCTGTGTTGTTGTTCGCAAACAAGTTGCATTGCGACCTCAATTGTGATAAGCATAACATTTCGTCATCATCTTTTCGCAGAAGTTCAATATCAACAGAAATTTTGTTATTAGCAATTTATATGTATGTACATATATTTACATCGTCTTCCCTGTCATAGTACAAAATCGGTGTTGAGTCATGTTGTGTCATATTTAAATGTTATTGAACTCTGTCCGAAAACGTAAAGCGAACGGCCGCAAAACTGTTCCAGGCGAGAGAAGATTATGTTCCCTTGGCTTTTCCCAAGTCATCCCAGCGGAGCTCTAGTATGTGTGTATGTGATAATGTATAATATAACTTTCGAATCACTGTCACACAAGAGTAAAAAGGCGTAAGTGGAATTCCACTAACGTGTATTATAGTTTGCTTGCGTGCGCTAAAACCGTTCTGTGAAGAAGTAGAAAGGTTTTCATTAGAATTGAATACTATACAAGAGATTGGCCATCATCATGTTCACCGTAGACGTGCAGTAGGGGGCCGTTTACTGCAAAGTCTTCGCCTTTCACTCTTTACCCTACACCCCGTCGAATGCATGCACGACACGACATACCGCCAATATGCGATATGGTACGTTAGTTGTCTTCTCTCTGTTAGTTTGCGAATCTAACGGTCAATATGCAGCACATTTTTCTTTTGCAATAGTGCTGAGTTGTGAACATCGAGTATGCCGCTTATAAGTGAAACAATAGCGATGGGAATCAATGTATAGAACAAAACTAAACGCTTGAAAAACAAAAGACTTCGATGCAATTGACAAGCGAGTAACCCCCTTTTTGATTCTTTTATAGAACATTTTATATCTTTTTTCGACTTAACAATCATTGTATGTTGTAACTATAAAATTAATTTGTTTCACTTATCAATGATACTCATCAGTCGGATAACGTCCATAAATCGTGCAAAAATCCGCCCGAAAAAAATCGCATACGGAAATGCCTTTCCGAAAATGGAACACATTAAAAATTGGGCCACAATGCTGTCTTGCAAACCCAGTAAAGGTATAAATTTATGGTAACAGAATTTACGAAAAGAACGCTAATTTGTCACAAAGATGTATGTATCTTCTCGGATGCATCACACATGACACAACGGTACCTATAAACAAAAGCATATCCGAAGAGGCATTCACCGTGATAAATTTTCGGAGGTCGATAAACTCTCGAGCCCACCAAATCAAAAAAAATTGTTCAACCGAAATATTTCGTATTGAGAGTAAGAGAGGGAAACTGGTCTTTTCAGTTTTAAATGTATGGCCAAGTCATAACCATAGTAAAAAGAATCAGCTCACTCTTATAGCACTCTATTTGGCTGGGTTATATATCTTTGTATGTATTTGTGTATGTTTCTTGAGCACTTTTCCGATTCTTATACGTTGATGATGATGACGACGAAGAAGTTGAGGTAGAGCTTGTTAAGATGCCACGGCAGTTCATTGGCACGGCCATTGCTGCTCCGATTGAACTTTTCTTTTCGCCGCAGAGCAAATGTGGTGTGTACAAATAAACAAGAACACTCTGATCGTTGAGTGTAAACGTTATCAATGCAGAGACACACGTAGTTAAAACGACTGCTTTTAATGACCCGCCGACTAAAATGTTATGGGGAGCGAGATCATTTAGAATAACTTCCTCGTAAAGATTTTCATTTTATCTCTCTGACTGCTATTAATCGGCGACTTCATTCCGGGCATTGACCTGACCTGTTGTCGAATTTGTTTTTGTGAGCGCGCTTTCCCGAAAAAAGAGACTTCGCTCCCGATGGAGAAATAAATGCTCCACGCTTGTAAACATATGAAATGAAAATTGTTATTTTGCAAAAAAAATATTAAATACAAATAGCAGGAAACAATTTCGCTTGAATTACAGTTAAAATTTGTATCTTTCACTGAATAACTGAATGAATCAAGGAAAGCATACTAGGTGCCACAAAGAGATCTATTCGTCAATAATAATTTTTTTAACGTCGCGCTTCGAAAGAAAATATTATTTTTCTTATTGAGTGTAAGTTAAAAAAATGGTTGCGTATACAACAATTCCGCAAATACATGCAGAGTTGATATAAAGGCGAAATTTTTGCGCGCTTGTGCTTCTAGTCTCAACATACAGCCCAGAAGACAACGCAACTACGTCGACGATGAGGAAGAAGAAGTCGATGGTATCGTTGCAAGCGATAGAGTGTTTCAATCGAAATTAGGTTGGAGCAATGAACTCTCGTGCTTGTGTGACTTGTTGACTGGAGTGCTGCTAGCTGTGCTAAGACCTTTTTCTTCCACAATATTGTATGCTGGCTGACAGTGGAGTGCTTGCAAAATCCCAGGTCTTTCGCTTGTTCTTCGCAATTATGTTCTATCCAATATTGACCGAATTATAATTGTAAAATGATTTCAAAAGAAAGTTACAATAGTGACATTGTAAGATTGAAAAATGGCTGGACAATGGCAATTAGCGAGACAAAAAATATAAATAAAATATAAAATATAAACGCGTTGGGGTGTAGCCTGTCCTTTCCTCATTTTTATGTTTTTGTAAATAATTTGATCCAAAGGATCCGTATATTTTAAGAATGTAATTTTTGGCACACGCACACATGGGAACATGTTTTTTAAGACAATTATTTAAAAGCTAAGTTTGCTGTTCGTACTAGCCTTCAGTTCGTACTAGCTTTAGCTTAATAATGCAATTTTCGCCATGTGTTTTGTCAAAGTCTGGGTATGTTTTGGCAATGTTCTTGACATCTCTTCTTCGTGGACAAAATTAACTATTGCATACAATATTCGGAGATTCGATGCAGATGAAAGTGGTGTTATGTATTTTCCAGTGAAAAAAATTAAGAAATTGATATGAGTCCCACCCTGCATATATAAAAGCAAGTGTCATCGTTGTATGGCGTATCTACGATAGAATTGCCCATTTGGAACATACATATCTATGGGTGCCGACAAAATCCTTAAATTTAGTAATGCCCGGAAAAACAAAGAACTTCCGCGGGAAACCTCAAAAACTTTAAAATAAATTTATTGCCCATTGCATAGGTTTGAAAGCAATTCCTTGTTTTGTGGTTTAGCTAGAATAATAAATATTGTCGAAAGGCATTCTCGTCACATGCTTTGTTACTATTTATTTATCGAAATACTTTTACATGAGAAAAGAGGGAAACCAATTCGAAAGTGTTTTTTTCTTTTATTGTACAGGTGTATATACTGCTACTGAAGTCTCTGTTGTTGTTGTTGTTGTAGCGATTCAAGAGATTTTTTTTTCTCTTGAATCGAAGGGGGTCTTGGCAGCTCTTGGTCGTTTTAACAACGGGTAGCTCCGGGACGATTTAATCGATCGAAGAACCGGCTGCCGTAGGAGCATTTTTATGGACAACACAAACATCCATGGGCCACAGTGGGATTCGAACCCACGCACTCAGAGATAGAGTGACATCTCTGCCACTGAGCCACCGAATGCCCTGAAGTCTCTGATTTAATTTGCTCTCTTCGATTCCTTGTCAGCGTTATGTATCACATAGAACCAAAATCATAAGAGTATGATCTTATTTTTCAAAAATTCACAGGTCTGCAAAAAAATCACTTTCTGAAAAAAAATTTCGACTCTGATATTCTTCTCTGTACCGTAACCCCTTGTGCGCACTCAGCCGTTTATAGGCTACTTCGAGTCAAGGTTACATTGCATTACTTTCGGATAGTGTTGGAAGCACTATATATTTCCTGGGCCACGCAGAGATTCAATCTGCGGATTACTAGCATCGCAGAGTGCTACTCAACCAAGTGAGACACAGAGCGTGGCGACTCTGATACATGGCCCTTATGTAATTTGTTGTGCTGTACCCGAATCCGAAACCGGTTTATCTACGTCTCGTCATGTTTTTCAGGACCCCTAATTTTCACTAAAAAATGTTCAATAGTTGAAAAAAGTTGAAAAGTTGAAAAGTTGTTGTTGTGAAAATATAAGCTAAACTTTCAAAATTTTTCTGCTTTATTTACTCTAAATTTATCTAAAATAAGTCGGCTTTTGGCTCTATGGCCAAAACGATCCTCTGAAAATATCTTAAAACATTAGGGATAGTATCTTTTCTATAGGGTGTTTATACCGGAATAAATTCCAGTCCCCTTTTCTATTAACTGTCAAAAACTGTCAAACACAAACTGAATAGTTCACCAGTGGTACTAAACTTAGTTCAAACTAGATAGTACGTCCTATATATGTCTGGCTGGTCTAGCGGTTAGTGCGCGCACCTTCGGTGCACAGGGTCATGAGTTCGAATCTCACCGTGTTCCATTGTGTTTTTCGAACTCACGAGCTTGTGACGGACTATGATCTCACTCAGATGTTAAACGAGTACCAATTTATGGAGATAAATAACACTGCTGAGCGTGATGCTGATTTCATTACCTCAACAAAAAAGCAGATAAGATCTTGGAAATAGGATGTCACTAACACATCCTGCGGCCTTAGTCCAATGTTGGATTGTCGCGCCTGTTATTTTTATATATGTCGTTGATGACTAAGAGATTTTATCTTGCTACACAGATTTTATCTTGCTACACTGTCATTAGGCCTGTTGTGCTGAGGCGACAATTGTTTTGAATGGAGTCTTGCTAGGGGTTTCAGGCTTTGTTGCGGCGTCTAACACCTAGAATGAGACCCACTAATATCGTGGAAAAAGGACCAACCTGGTTGGGCCCACAAACGTGATGTGGTAGTGTTCGAACAATCAAATAATTGAAGATTGTTGAATTCATCGACTAAGCCAACAGTCAGTGTAGTTGAGACGAAGGAGTGAAGGATAGCACCCGATCGGTCAAGAGTTCAAATCCAGCCAAAGTCAATCTTTTTCCTGTGAATAAATTATTACTTTTCAATCTAATTTAAAAAGAATATGTATATATAATGTAATGTAACTAAGCAACAAAGCAATAAGAAACTGGATATTATACAATATGTACAGTGGTATGTTCATTTGGATGATGTATTACGGTTGTAACTAGTTTAGTCTATTATAAAATCCCGTGCCGGGCGGAGATCATCCAACAAATAAATTAATGTATCTTTATTGAAATTGTTATTTATCAATTCTCGAAAAGTGAAGTGTTTCGTCCATCGTTTTATCGTTCATTAAATGGTCCGTCGCGCCGGATTTGAAACAATTGGAGGATTTGAAGCAAAACAGCAGGATTGGAATTCGCCTTTGGAGGATAGAAATTGGTGAGTCCATTTAAAATAGAAGGTAGTGGGTGAGTTGCTTAGCTGTGCTAAAGGGAATATCGAGATCTATACTACGTATAGTGAATTTCTAAAATTGTTTGAAATGGTTGAACAATTTGAAAATTAGAAATGATACGTTACTAGTCATCATTACCGGTTCAATCAAAACCTGCGGAGCTGCAACTCAAGTTAGAAAGTTAATTGTAAAAGAACCGATCCAAATTGTACATTAACTGATGCGGTAAGCCCCAATCAAATTGTAAAATAAAACCGAAATTTTGAATTTAGCAGTTTTATTGTCCTAATTTCGTGACATACTATCCACACAATTTTTTCGCTGGTGTTATATAATCATTAGCTCAGTTTCTTAGCTCGAGTATAGGACAAAGAAATCCAGCCAAAAAAACATTTAAGAATCCACTAACTAATATGGACATCTTAAAATTTTAGAGACGGTTTCCGATTCTTTTTATTTCCTTCATTGCAGCTTGTTCGTATGGCATGATCTACTATATCTATTATTAATCCCAGCTTTTCTCGGCTAATTATTATGCGTAAAGTTCCTCTTTTTATTTAACGGAGTCATACCAAAAGTTAGTACGATCCGCCATTTCCGGAAATGAATGAAGCAGCTCTGAAAGATCACGAAACTGCACGAAACCCTTTCAAATTATGTGTGCAATTTTAATGATTGGGTCACGAATTTCCTTCCAGATACTGGAATCAAATAACAGTAGTTCTGCTCCTGAGCCGGGAAATTCACACGCAAAATTTGAATTTAGCAGAAGCGATGAAGTTAGCAGACCTTTTTTCGATTATTATAGAAACGGCGAAATATTGATTCCTTTTTTTGTAGAATTTATGAGCATGTGATACAGACTTTTTTTTGTGAATACGCGATTCAAATCAAAATGTCACAAATATGCGGTAGTCCACAACATTGTTGCAAAAATGAAAATCGCAGAAGAATATTTTATAATTGCATTTCATCTTCTATTCCTCCGTAAGTAAATTTTTCGTCTTTCGCAATCGTTTTGAAAAGCAGAAATAAACTTTGAGTAGTTTTTCAATCTGTGAAGTCAAAGTGTGGAGACAACAAATTTGGAAACAAAAACATCCCAAATGTATTTGATGTCTTATCTGTAAGCATTAGCGTTGAAACATAATCATGGATTATGTTTATATTTAACACGTTATTATGCCTCGTTGTTATACCCTTCGCTCATAGAGTGAAAGGGTATACTAACAGCTCCCATGCGGAGTGTGTTTGCACCCCGATGGCAGCTGTTAGGAGTAAAATCTCCAGCCACTGTAAAAGAGCCGCTAATTCCAAATGGCAAAATCTGAGGACTTGCGTTATATCAAGGAAGATGTGGCCCTCCTATGACACGAAAAGAACGACTAACTAAACCGCGTAAAGATATCGCGAAGCTTACTGCTGTTATCACGGGGCACTGGCCAATAGAGCTCCACGCTGCCAGGTAGGGCATCTCCCACAACGCACATTGTCGCAGCTGCGGAAATGTAGAAGAGAAAGAAATCCTGACTCACTTTCTGTGTGAATGCCCGGGTCTTGCTAGAACCCGGTATAGGACGCTCGACAAGGCTTTTCTAGGAAGCTTGGAGGATGCAGCTAATGTGAAATTAGGGGAGCTGCGGTACTTCCTAAACAACACTGGTTGGTTCAAGGCATCTCTCCACTCCTAAATTCATCGCCTAACCTTTATCGCCTTATACACTAGTTCAACTTCAAGGAGTTTCTGGATTCAAAACGGCGCATTAAGCGCTAATTGTGATTTTGGCTAACCTCTGTCTAATCCACTACTTTAACCAACCAACCAACCAATCACATCCGTTTCCTTCCTTCCGTCCTTCATCGGTCCAATTATTCGCATAATAATTATTTCTACTCTTTAAATCCTCTACAAGGTCGTCATGATCAATACAAAAGAACCAAGAGATTAACCCTGAATTACTAAATATAGCTTAAAACATTATTACAAACTAATTTATAGGTACACAGATGTAAATTCTAAATTCTTATACAATCGTAAAACATAGCGACCTTTTCAAGGACACATCCGTATCATACAATTACATTATCCTCCACCATCATTATCATCATCCTCTTCATATAAACGTTCTCTTCACTGACAACCACTCAATCAATTCATCATCACACCTCATACTAATTCATTCAACCCATCATAAATAACAACCAAAACCGCCACTCAGTCCTCTTAATGGAACGACGAAAAACAAGTTACTGTTCTCAATCTTTTGTTTGATGAAGTAATTTGAATCTCGTGAACAAATCAATAAATGACTCAGAATCGTCGTCGTTTTCGTGTTGATTGCACTCTTGCTAAGTGACGAATTTTACATGTTTCTCTTTTGTTATTCGAGTCTCAATTTATGTCAGTCAGAGACTACGTGAGAAATTGATGGATTTGCGAAGATGTGAATATTGTATATTGAAAAATTAGTATATGTGCCCGAAAATGTATTCACTAAATTCCGCCCGTCTATCATATGTAGAATAGACTATCAGTCCCCAAACACTAATACTAATGTATTTGTTTTGCGCGCACTGTTCCGAAGAGGTCATTGACTGAACTGGCCCGAACTGCGATGTGGTGTGGTGTCCGAAATTAGACACAACGTCCGATGCCGGCACCTTGAAATGAAAAAGATTCAGATTCAGTTGATGTTGTTGTTGTATTGCATTGTACCGAGATAACAGTTTTTTGAAGAAGATTCCATTGGAAAATATTGATTTGCGCAAAAGTGATTTTTGTTTGTGAAAAATGTACGTATGAAAATGAAATTGACGATACAAGTTTCGGTTTTTCACAAAACGCACGCACGTACGTACCCAGTAGTTGAATGTATTTTCTTTTCTTTTTCTTTCATTTTCGGGTAATTTGCAGAATTGGGCTGCGTCTGACGAATGATGATTTGGTTTCGAACTTACTGAGCGGAAGAATTAACTTTCACAAAAATTGTTGCAAGTTTGTATTTTATTTGTTTGGTGGGTCATTGTACGATTAACATGAACTCTGATCGGGAATGAAATTGGAAACTAAATTGGGTGATTGATTGGAAGCTATTTTGTAAACAGATTTCGTTTGAAGATATAATTGTAACATTAGAGGAATCTAGGCTGCAGCTTTGCAGACACGCCTCTAATTAATTAAGTTTTGTATGGATTAATTATAGTTACTGTTGCCGCAAATGATATCAATAAATTTATAGCAAATATACGAAATGCATAATATAAACACTGCCCAATTAAACCTCGGCCTCGAGTATAATGAGCGATATACCGTTTTTAAGTTTTTATAGCTGAGATATGGCGCCAAATATTTGTATTTCTATTAATTGCAGGAGTCATACACTAATATTGAAGAAACCTGTCTTCAATGGACATTAAGTCAAGCGATTTAGCGAAAAATCTATGGCGTTGTTCTTGAAAATGATATGTAGAAAATTAGACAATCGCCTTGACTCAGAATATTTACCAAATCTTTCAAATTCGATTCCTCCTACTTCCTATCCGAATCGTTTTTTAGCGTACGCGGAAAGTTACCGTTATTAGAACTGAGGTTACGTCTCCTGATTACTCGAATTATGACGTAGGATAAAATTGAGCTTTTAATTATTTTCAATAAATCCCTAAGGATTTCAAAAATTATTTGGGCACATTCTGAACAATTTACATTGATCGATATTGACGTGAACGAATCGGAAAACGTGGAGAACGTGAAAACTTCAGCAATCGTGAAGTAATATAGAGAAATTACACCCTCTAAATATTGACTCGGTGATGAGGGTTAAATTCAGCGGCATAGATACGAATGTACTTTTTTCGTTTTAAAAAGGTCGTTACTTTTTTCCTATGGGTCTGATTTGTCTTTAACTTTCTGACATCTCTACGTATTTAGTTAGAATATATTTGTCAAATTTCGTAAAAGTGTAGCCATTTACCCCCAAGATAGGGAAAATAATTTTATACCCTTTAACAGCGGCAAAGGTGCAGATGTATCATGATGATATATTTTTTCTAAACGAAAATTTACAGAAAACGCAAATAAAATGTTTTTGGTTAATGCTAATTGCTTAGAGTGACATATGATAGTGATAATAAGAATGAAGTGCAATTCAATATTCATTTATTGTTATTTATTTACTTATTCTTACTGATTCAGGTCCTTAGATGGAACCATTTATATTGACCAGGTCAAACCATACAGTGATTTCTTATCATTTGATATCAATCTAAATACTTTTACTGGTATAGCAAACTTTTAGAAATATAGGAGGATTGGGACAACTAATACAATGTATCACAGCACCTGCTCTATAACACCTAGTAGGAATTAGGTTTTAACAAAAGCTGTTTTTTATTTTAACGCTTGTATTTTTCTTAATAATAAATTTGTATAATTTATATTCGATCACGTCTTCATTTAATATTTTGAACAAATTTGGACGGCCACCTGAATCATACTAACTTTGCAGATTTGAAAGTCAAAAGTACCGTTAGAAAATTATTGGTTGTTTTGTTTTTTACATTATACAAAATTTTATCAACAAACATTAAAGAAGTTAGCGGATGCAAAAATAATTTAGTGCGGAGTTCACAGTCCTCACTTCAATAAATTAAAAAACAAATTTTAGATTTTTTTGTGAAAAATTTTGCATTGTAAAAAAATTGAACTCCCAAATCCATCGTGGAATCTCTAGAAAAAAAATCCCAAAAAAGCATAATATCTAAATATAATATTTCCCTCATTACACTATGAAGGTTTCGCTTATATATTAAGTCCAATAATCATGTAGTTTGATCTTTTTGTTTTTTTTTGTGTTGTTGTACTGCACAGAAATTCGAAGCTTTCCTTCTAGATTTGGCTGCGGAAACTTTAGATTGTTGTTGTTTTTCAGAGGAAGAAAAAATGGTGACTCTTAGGCTTCATGCACACGACGCGAAAACGGCTCGCAAGCTCGACACATCGAAATGCATTGGCTCTTATGGGAAGCTCACGACAGCGAGAGCCGTGCCGCTGTCAAATCACAACTAGCGAGACGTGTTTTTACATATCGTGCACCACAATCCGCAAATTCACGGCTCGCGAGCCGTGTTTTGACTGTGCACGGCTCTCGCTTGCTGTTGCTCGTCATGAACTTCCCATAAGAGCCAATGCATTTCGATGTGTCGAGCTTGCGAGCCGTTTTCGCGTCGTGTGCATGAAGCCTAAGGATACAAAATTTAAGCCCGTTCAATTTCATAAATATTCGTAACATGAAAACAACCAAAAAAGCAAAACAAGTGAGCGGACCAAAAATTTTGCAGCAAATTCTACTTATATTTTCCTCCGCCGGAAGGCAAACACAAGTTAGCGACTGTGTGAATGCAAATGTAACACTAATGTGAAACGACATTTATTATTATGTCTACAATCATCAAAAATATTTAGATAAGCATAATCTGCACTACATTTTTGTACCAATCTATTTCTTCATAATTTTTATACCCGTCACTATGTGAAAGGGTATATTAACTTTGTCATGAAGTTTGCAACGCACAGAAGGCAGCACCTCCGACTATATAAAGTATATATACTATTGATTAGTGTGACGAGAGAAATCGATTGAGCGATGTCCGTCTGTCTGTCGTCTGTCTGTCTGTCTTTCTGTCCGTCTGTTGCAACGCAAACTAGTCCCTCAGTTTTGAAACTATAAGGCTGAAATTTTGTACAAAAGTTTCTTTTAGTGTACGCTGTAGTCGGAACGAATGGAATCAGACCATGGGGTCGTGGGTCTGCCCCTGAAAATTAGGTTCTTCTAAGAAAAATTGTTTTCTTTATGAACCAATCTTAACCAAACTACACCTAAATGCGTTTTCCTAGTAAAGCCCCGAATCATGTCTAGGAATGGATGGAAACGGAAAATTACGTCATAGGGCTGTCATACAAACCAAATCCCAATTATTAGGTTCTTTTAAGAAAAACTTGTTTTCTTTTTGAATCTTAACCAAAATTCATCAAATGTATTCCTGGATTAGCCTCAATTTGAAGCCCTCAACGTATCCAGAAACAGATGGAATCGGAGAACGTCAAAGGGCTGGGGCAGAAATGGTTAACGCAAAAGAAGCTTAAGTTTCATTCAAATGTGACGGGTATCCAAATTTCGGCTAAGTAGAGGACATTGCGGTACGTATCACAAAAAGTGAGTGCGTTCTGGTGGTGAGTAAGGTATGCAGAAATTGCTATATTTTTCTCAGCGAAATGTGTTTAGCGCAGTGGTCGTGAATACACTCAATTAAAGCATGCATCTTAAGATCGCGACACGCAGCTCATGTTACAATTTTGTGCTGTCCGGGGCTATGTCGACGCAAAACAACACCACCTCCGCGTGGTAAATTCTAAAAAAAATCACCAAAACTTGACAAAAGGTCCTAACGGGTGGTCCAACTAGAATGCACGATGTTAGTTGAGTGTCACACCTTAACGGTAAGTTTCTTGTCCAACTTTATTAGACATCACTTTGCTTCAGTGTTTGGAAAATTCAACCATGGAGAAGTACGCAATTGGTCGTTGAAGCCTTTTACGAAAATGGACGTTCAAATCAAAATGCTTTTCGTGCTCTTCGTGATTTTTTTGGTCAACATAATCGACTAAACAACGGACTTCTTGTGTCCAGAAATCGAGGATATGAACCTCGGTAGCAATGGCGAGCATTTGGCCGAAATTTAGTTTCACACATAACTGCCATAGATCCTTCTATCATAATAAAAAAATGTAGATAATTCTCTAAAAACTTTTAATTTTATTAAAAATTAAAAAAATATCTATCTCAGGATTCAAAAAGAGGTTCGTGTAGACGTTTTCAATTTTTTTCTGCTGCTTCACTCAAAGAAATATGTTATTTGGACCAGACCACAATTTAATTTTTGATATAGCTGAACTAAAACTATGTATATCGCCAAACGGAGTTGATGATTTATAAATCACTAGCTGAGAGAGCTCGCTTCGCTCGCTCTCTTATCTAGTGCTCGCTACGCTCGCGTTGTTCGCTTCGCTCACAACTTGACACTAATTTAACCTTATGAGCGATTTTGAATGCCAATCAACCTGTTAATTATAATTTATTGTAATCAACGTATCGATGATGAAACTAAAGTGGATATGTAAACAAAGCGATAAATAATTTGCGTCGCGCCACTACTTCTTTAGGGGTCAAGGCAACAACATCATACTCAACCCCCTGACTGACTGATCAGACTGCACTTGCCCTTCAAAAATATTGGGAGTGTTATTATTAGCGTGAGTTATTTCGAAAATCATTAATTAATATTACTGATTCCAAGATAGTAAATGAAAGAAATACTCGATGCTAATCGACCGATAGATTGTCGTCTAAATTTAGATTATATATTTCAGTTTAATGTGAAGAATTAAGCACACATCACACGTTTCTATTGCTATAGTCACGAAGCACGCTCATTTACTCACTTTTCACCAAGCTTACTAAAATGTGCGCGGCCACCTATCGAAAACTGTTAATACTAACCCAGAAACCATCATACATCCAGGTTGACGGTTATCGTTGACCACCCTCTGTAATGTTCGGAGAAAAGGGTCAGATAACCCGTTAGACAATTTTGTGGCAAGTCCGGCGACACCTCAATCGTGTCACTCCGCCAAAGGATTGCGGAGATATCGTCGGATTTCTGAAGTAGTACGAAGTGGATTGTGAAATTGCTGTGGCAACATATAGGATGTATGTACGTAAAAACGTAGTCACCTTGAATGCAATTTATCGGAAATATCGACGGACTTCCGACCACCCTGTGCTTTAATTGGGGAAGAGGGTCCAATTACTCTTTAGGCAATTTTGTGGCGAGTCCGGCGACACCTCAATAGTGTCGCTCCGCCAAAGGATTGCGGAGATGGCCAACATCCAGGTTGAAGGTTATCTCTGAACACCCTGTGCACTTATCGGAGAAGAGGTTCCGATGACCCAATAGGCAATTTTGTGGCGAGTCCGGCGACACCTCAATCGTGTCACTGCGCCAAAGGATTACGAAGATATCGACGGATTTCCGAAGTAGTACGAAGTTGATTGTGAAATGGCTGTGACAATATCCAGGATGTATGTATGTACATAAAAACGTAGTCACCTATCACCTTGAATACAATTTATCGGAGATATCGACGGATTTCCGACCACCCTGTGCTCTAATTGGGGAAGAGGGTCCAATTATCCTTTAGACAATTTTGTGGCGAGTCCGGCGACACCTCGATAGTGTCGCTCCAAAGGATTGCGGAACTTCGATATTTATTTTTGGTCCATAAACCTTCTCCAACGGATAAAACAAAAAAAGAATCATCCACATCGGTCCAGTGGTTTAGACGTTTACTATGGTAACAGACACAAATGCACATTCACTTATATATATATATAGGTAGAAGATAGATAGATAGAAGATTATGGCTCCATTATACTACGTCATATCATCATATTTCAATCATATCCTTAAGCCGGTTCGATTTCATTTAGTACACGTATAAAAATTTAAAGCGAATGAATCGAGTAGGTTTAATCACTTCTGTACAAAATAGTAAAATAACAATAAAAAGAATAGGAGGGCACTTCGGGGCATGGAATATAGTTTACGACCTATTACCATACCTAGCAAGGATATATACAAAATTTCATAAAAATCGGTCCAGCCGTTTCGAAAAGATCGTATCCATAAGCCGGTTCGATTATATTTAGTACATGTATAAAAATTTAAAGCGTATGAATCGAGTAGGTTTAATCACTTCTGTACAAAATAGTAAAATAACAATAAAAAGAAGAGGAGGGCACTTCGGGCATGGAATATAGTTTACGACCTATTACCATACCTAGCACGGATATATACAAAATTTCATAAAAATCGGTCCAGCCGTTTAGAAAAGATCGTATCCTTAAGCCGGTCGCAAAAGGATTGCGGAGATGGTAAGCATCTAGGTTGACGGTTATCTCTGACCACCCTGTGCACTGATCGGAGAAGACGTTCCGATGACCCTTTAGACAATTTTGTGGCGAGTCCGGCGACACCTCAATCGTGTCACTCAGCCAAAGGATTGCGGAGATATCGACGGATTTTCGAAGTAGTACGAAGTTGATTGTGAAATTGCTGTGACAACATCCAGGATGTGTGTACGTAAAAACGTAGTCACCTTGAATGCAATTTATCGGAGATATCGACGGATTTTCGACCACTCTGTGCTCTAATTGATATTTTCAAAAAAAAATTGGTCCATAAACCTTCTCCAATGTAAGACGGATAAAACAAAAAAAGAATCATCCAAATCGGTCCAGTGGTTTAGAAGTTTACTGGCAACAGACAGAAATACACGTCCATTTTTATATATATAGATAACCATAAATCATTTTGAGTGGGGCGCAAGATAAAAAAAATAAATCATGAAAAAATTGTTTGTAGTATCTATTTAGCAGGCGATTCTCAAAATAAAGGGTGGTCCAACGTGCATTCACGTTTTTGGCTAGACTGCCGACCCGAGTTACCAGAATAGCAATATCAAACCTTCGTTTAATTCACGTGTAGGTCCGAAACGTGTCTCCTATCAGTATGGCTATTTCCACTTCATTAGCGTTATGTGCTTGGACCTCAGGATCTACCAACGAGAATGACAACGAACCACAGATCTTATATATACAGGGTGTCCCATTCATGGTGGAGGATATTTTAATGGTAGGTAGTGTGGCTCATTTGGGGAAAATTAATGTATATCGGGACTCCTCTATTTCTAACCGTTACAATGTAAAAACATTTTTTTGTCAAAATGCCGACATGCCGAACTAAATAAAAATTTACGACACCACCATACATTTGATTCAAGATATCACGTCACTTTCCGAAACTACATAAAATTACCAATAAAACGACACCTTGCCCGTTACGATGTTGCTCGTATCTTCAGAGCATACTCCCGTTAATTTTAAAAATGGTTTTTCATCAACAATTCAGATGGTAAAATCGTTTACAATTTTAAAATTTCTATAAAGTTTGAACGAGTGTATCTCGGAACAGGCGAGGTGTCGTTTTATTGGAATTTTTTTGTAGTTTCAGAAAGTGAAGTCATATCTCGGATGAAATGTTTGGTGGTACGGCAAATTTTGATTTAGTTCGGCAGGTTTTAACAAAAAATATTAAAACGGTTAAAAATAAAGGGATCCCGTTGTACTTTAATTTTCCCCAAATAAGCCACACTACCCACCATTAATGGGACAACCTGTATAGATGCACAGCGGTGTTATTCCCTTGTACACTATCAAAAGAAGAATAAGAAAACTCTTGATAGCTCGGAAGGTAGGGTAACAATATATATCTGCATACTTCAGTCTGATTGGTTACGGAAAGAATATTCTCCAGCGATTCGCTTTCGGGTGATGATAACAATTCAGAAGAAACCGCATCATCCTAATCAAAAAGAAGAGAAGTCCTTACTTCTGCCTCCTAATCGCGTCGTTCACCTCCAATTAGCATGTTTCATGTAAATTATCCTTGTCAGATCCTAGGCACAACGTGGAGCTCAGAATGGAATCACGTGCGCAGGAAAACCATTTGACTCCTATTCCAAGATTTTTGAAGAGATGATTCATTTTTACCGGAAACCCTCAGTTCGTTTGGGATATGGAATTTGCTGCAAAGTAACTTAATCTTCCTACAATTGCCTATCAGAGGGCTTCTTTTTTTTACAGCACTATATCTGTGAAGTCCCCTGGTGAAGCTTGGAACTCATTCGGCTAGGCGCAGTGAACTTGCATTCTCTTACATAACGATGGGAAGATTTTATCAGGTTGTGCTGGCCTAGGAGAAAAAAGAGCAAAAATGATGGGGTTTCACGATTTTGAACCTGCTCCGCAAAAAAAGTATAGAGGGAAGTGCCTGGGATTCATGCTGAGCATTAAAAAAAGGATACAAGAAACATAAAAATCTTAATAATGATGATAAATAGAAAAGTGAACCAAATATGATACCCAACATAGGCACCTCCTATAGACCAGACTAAATCAATTTAACGCCTTCAAAATCACATAGATTTCCTTCGGGGCTAAATAGGTACTTAAAAACGGCAGGAGGCGCGCTAAGAAGTAAACATTCAACTCATTTGAAAATGTATACCAGCATCCTCCACTTTTGACATGTATATGTCTTTGCGGAGGCTACCTAAGAAATACTGGGTGTCGTTCCGTGAAAAAGCGTCACGAAAAACTGTAACGAAAACGTTTAACGCTTAAAATCGACCTTCCCGTAGTTCGATCTTCACCAAATTTAGTATACATTATCCTTTGATCGCTCTGACTCAGAATCGACCACCACGATTTCGATAAGTTGCGGGAATAGCGGTAAATTCGCCATTGAAGCGAACGAAAATTCATCCTTCAATTGATTCTCCTGGCCCTGCCTGTGAACCAATGTGGACGAAACTCGGATGGATGTTAAGTGGTGCGATCCTTAATATTTTGTTGCCAGCACTTCTTATGAAGAAGATGTCCTTGGACACAAAATATCCTTTTTTCTGTGGGAATGCAATATAGTCGATATGCATATCAAAATACAGTAGTCGGTGATTTTAGCCCTTTAAAATCACCACAAGCTCATTTTGGGTTTTCAAAGGATATTATGTACCTACATATGTACCACCAAAAAGGACACTTCTCTAAGGAAACTGAGAATGGGCATTTTAGTTGTCGTTCGAAAGTCGACATTTGGGGTACTGTATGTAATCGGTTTGAAAGGATGTTTGGGCTTCTGGAGTGACAAGATAACGACTGATGCAATGTGGATTATTTTGTAAGCAATAACATATACATGATCTAAGATTTTTCCCTAAGGGAAAACTTCTCGGAGTTTTTTTTTAAAGCTTCGTCCTTCAATTTTTAATTTACCGATGCCAGTACTGACTGCGTCTTCGCTTCTGGTGTTGTTGCGAATTGCTCCTCCTTGCGAAAATGCTAAGTTGCATCCCGACTGTTTTCAAAGCGACGCGATAAGACCTAGGAAAGTAGACAAAATTCTCGCGTGAGACTAGTGGATGATGTAGACTAGAAGTGAACTGAGATGTCCTACAACTGAGTTAATTCAATCTCACACAATATATCAACGGCTCAATATCCTCAAAGAACCAGTGTATTCATTCTAGCTGTGTTATCATTCAATTTACACTACTAAGTCAAATAGGGAGACACCTTTCAAAAAGGAGGCAACATATGCAAGGTCTTTCTTCCGTAAAGTATGTCCATTGGAAGAATCAGAAATATGGACAACAATTTGATTTGAAAAACATGATTAGCACTCTCGTATGTAATTTTTCCAATTAAATTGGTTACTTCTCGAAACATAGCATTCCAGTCATAAATCGCAATTTTTCTACTGATTTTAAGAGACGATTTTTTTTCCATTTGGTTTAGCTGTTCCTTTGTATGAATTTTGTCACATTCCCGCACGAATAATACGTTTAATAATCTTTAATTGTGCGGATTAAAAAAAAAATCTCGGATAGAAAATAATTTATTGTGGAATATACTAGGTTTCCCGCTTAACTCTTTCGTTTTTTCAGGCACAAAGTATCGTGTTTTTCGACTTAGACCATATTCTTACAAGAACTGGATATATATATCCAATCTGAAGCTCAAGTTTAGGGAACAAAAGGCGGGTTTTTAATTCAAAGAGGTAGCATGAAGAAATATGGGTATCAAAATGCAGAAATGGTTGAGAATTAGTTTTTGCAAAGAAGGTAAAAACATAATTGGCGTGAATTTAGGCGTGTTGAGAATGTTTTCAGTGACAGCTCATTTAATGCATTTTGGCGATTCTCGCAATTGGTTTTGCCGAGTTTTTTTTATTGCTGTAATCGGGAATTTATTCGGTCATAATTTAAAAAATAGCAACTATCATAAATTTCACTCGTCTATACTTGGTTTCCAAACCAAGATTCTGTGCTTCGAAAGCAATTACACTTACGGCCAAACTGGTCAGAATTATGTTTGATCCACACTTTTCAGTCATCAGTCACAGTCATTTTCCATACAAGTTGACAGATTGTTAGTTAATTGATTGACTGAAACTCTAACAACATCACGGAGAATGACAGTGACAGACTGATGACTGAAAAGTGTGGATCGACCTTTAAAATGAATAATGATGATTTTTCAAGTCCTTGGCAAAAGAGTGAGTCGGTTTCAACTCAACATAAATTGTCTAATTCAAATAAAAGTTCAATATCCCCGTACCGGAGCAATTCGTCCATCCATTTTTTAACTTTCTAATTCTTACCTTAAAGTCTTGACCTCTTCCAGCAAACATCTGAAAAAGTTCACTGACCGCTGCATACCACCATATAATAGTTTGGATAAGAAATTATGTGTTTTCTTAATGATATGAAAGGTTCTGCCCGAAGAACTTTCATCCATTTAGATTACATTCACCCGAAAATCGATCCAGCTGTTTGGCAGCTCGCAACGTTCTAGCTGGCTAGTAGGTTCTCTCACTATCGGCTCTCGTGCGCCAGTATGGTTCCCGTGGGGACAATTTGCGATTGCATTTTCGCGAAACTAAGAAAAGAATAAAATCCATCAATAATATTCCATTCGGAGTGGGGATCGCTAAAGCTCAACACGCACACATGAAGAAATTACATCACATTCCTCTATTTGCTCAACGCCCGTGTTGTTATACTTGCGCTCAGCTCTGCAAGCGTATGTGAAAAAAAGCAACATGTTTAGAACCTCTATATTGCAAAGATCGCATTTCAGCGATCAGTGAGCACAAACCGTATACACAATCGTAGTACGCAGCAAGCAACCAACCGACATTATGGAGAAACACCTTGAACTTGTGCTAGGAGTGTGTACCTGACAATAGTAGGTGAGCGCGCGGTGAGCATATTTTTCACGATCAGCACTATAGCGGCAACAGGTCTCATATGTGTGTTTAGAACTTTAGCACAAGAAAATTAAAGATACTCGCCGCGCTCATACCGATTGGATATCGATGTGTTCTTGCGCAGCCAGGTATTATCACATTGTGCGAGTGTATTTGTGTTAAGTGGTACTCTTTTAGTTCGATAAACTTCTGAAGAGGTGATTCTCTCTACATACGTCTGCCTGCTGATGGACAGTAACAAGAAGAAGAAGCACCAGAAGAACTTTTCAGTTCGTTCGCGAGTAGTAGACGAATCAATGTCTTCCGTGATTCAGTTTTCCATAAGCAATAACACGAACAAGACGCTCCTGTGGAAACAACGTACGGATCCGTTCGCGATCTTTTGGACTGTCAATAGAGTTTTATGAAAACGAAGTAACATAAAAGTACGGACGTTCTTTCGTGTAACGTGAAATTTGTTACGTCTGTTTTTTTTTTTCTGCAAGAAATTTTTGCACAAGTTTCGTCGTGTGTTAAGTTTCCTATGCGGGATTCATCTGCGCTTGTTTCGTCGGAATTATCGAGGATTCCTTTTTTGTTTATTATAAGTTTGATAAGGATAAAAGAATATTTAGCCGCCCCCGTACAACCGGAAAGACTGATTTTTGAAATGTTACATTCTAAGAGTATGTGATAATGCAAGTTTTAGACGAATAAGGATACGAAGAATTTTTATTTGAACTTTGAAGTGAGTGAATGAATTGTGTGATTTGTGCTGCCCCTTCCTGATTGATACACTGTTAAAGGATCTGCAAAACAACAATAGTTTGAAGTGATAAGACCCCAGTGATACCCCAAGGATGCAAATGCAAAAAATCAAAGTATTAGTTTGAAAGGAAGTGATTCGTAGTGAATACATATATTTGAATTTTTATACACATTTGGATATTCCTGTTGGATATTTCGCGAGCCCAAGGACACTATAGCGAACATTTGAAAATGTTTGGATTACTGCATAAGGATTAATTTTTTTTTCGCATTACAACAAATCGTTGTTATCAATGGTAAGTTTGATGTTTTTATTTTTTCATTTTAAAATTAAAAATTATATCCAATTGCAATTTAGCGCTCAGTCGTAAACAAGAATTTGCATAAATCTTATATAAGCTCGCATGTTGATGTCATGGGTCAATTCGTCACCAGATGTCCTTGAAAATTTCTCCTGCAAAAAAAAGAAACATTGCAGATTTTTATTTGTGTGTTGTTTTCTTCTCGATTCTCTTGGAATTTGGGTGATCATCTCATTTATCAGTCAATAATATTATTGGACGTAATTTCTGGAATCACGACTCACCGGTTATTGCAGTTTTGCGAGCTGAAAGCTCAAACTAGCAAAGCTATAATGGTACGTGTACACGTTTGGAAATTTTGTCGTTAATAGAAATTATTGGGTGAAATGCAATTATCGGAGGTTAGAATGATGAAAAGCCTTATTGATAAGTAACATTCGAGTGTGGGTGGTAGTGGGTCAAGGGTCAACTCGTAAGGTCAACGAAAGATGGGGTTGAATGATTTAAGTATAGTCAGAACTAATTTAGATTGGGTAGCCTTTGCAGGAATTGATTGAAATATATTATAAAAAAAATATTTTATACATTAAATATTTTTTTAGTTTCTAAAATTTTGAATTAAACGAACAGCTTCCCCTAGCTTTCGTAAATAATTATTTTCCAAATCCACCACTCTAAATGTTTTGTACTGAAGACTCTTTGCGAAGCTGGATAGACTCTATTTGGACAATTTTGGTTAAAACTTTCCTTTAAGCAATTTTCTTTTTATGTGAAAATTTTCAAACTTGAAAACCTACAGAAATATTTATGGCATTCGTCAGCTAATTCTGTTGAAGTCCTGTTTAATTTTTTTAAAGTACAAAACGTTGCAAAAAGTATAATAAAAATTATTTCTGACTACGTGAATTTCATGAGATTTGAACCGTTGACTTACGGCGTTTGGTGACAATTGTGTGTTGTGTGTTGTTTGATGGATAGTTGATATTTGATTAAGACGTTCGGGTTAAGGTCGATCCACACTTTTCAGTCATCAGTCACAGTTATTTTCCATACAAGTTGACAGATTTTCAGTCAATCAATTAACTGATAAATCTGTCAACTTGTATGGCAAATGACTGTGCCTGATGACTGAAGGGTTAGTTCCTAAAGCGTGAGAGAGATAGAGAGAGTCAGTATTTATTTTAAATGGGTGATTTATGTATTTGTATTTAATTTTATAAATTTATTATTAAAAACAACAATCTTGTCAATGGCATAAGTGACAAGAGTATTAGAGTAGTACAAGTACTGAACTAGTTCCAGTCTCTACGCATAAAAGTTTTACAAAAAAAATACAGGTACGTCTATACTGAGACTTGAACCTGCGTCTCGCAAAATTAATAGGCGAAGAATCGCGATCAGAAGCGACGTTCACTGTTTTCTCTAAGATTTGTTCAGAGATATAGATCCGTTCGACGTTAAATTTATTTATTTATTTTTTCAACGAAATTAATAATGGCATTTTTGCAAAATCGTTTTAATACCGTCGGTTAAAGATGATGCGCTCATCTCTGTAAAGTGTGATACCAAAAAACTTAATTTGAAATCTATTCTAAACATTTTTTCATCGTTGCAAGCTACAAAATAAGACAATCGTATTTGATACGATCATAGCGCCATCTATTGGTACGAACGAGAGACCGTAATTGCAAACAGCAAAAGTAATTGACATATTTTCTTCTCTTAAATTGAAGGTCCTGAATTGAATCATGTTCGAGATTTCCTTTTTAGCCGCAGGTTTTTTTAATCGGTTTCAGGTGATTACATGACTCAAACATGATTAAGTTTCGAATATTATTTGAACAAATGGAATGGGGAATTCGAAGCATCATGTGAATGTTGCTAGCAACTTGTTGTTATTTAGGCTATTTGGGTACTATTTATTTCAAATATTTCAATTTAAATCCAGCAAATCCTTTTAAATTGCCTTGTTCTCTAAGTGAATCAACTGAAGACTAGCTTTTCTAGTAAAACTTAACTAGAAAAAAAAATTAGGTTTCATGCGCACAAATGACTATTCTGAACAATAGCAACAATCATAATTATAATTATTCGTACCTATACTATCCAGATGGCTAGTAGGTACATTCATTTTCTATTGTCGATGCTCATATTATACGTAATGCCTCAAAACCACTCACCTACTCTACTCTACCCTATTACATTCCATCGAATCTCTAACTTTGTGAGAGACGCAATGGCGATGCCTTTAATCTCATCATTTCAGTGAAAAAACACTGCGCGATTACATAACTACAAGATATACAATAGTATGGCAAAAAAAAGTAAGCTCGATCTTCTTCTTCTTCTTCTTCTTCTTCTTTTCAACGCAGCTATACTACGTATACACAAATCGGATATATGAAACCATTCGTTCGTCAGTCAGTTTTTTTTTCGCGCTCTTGTCCCTCGGTTTACTCATACCAAAATGTGCGCGGCCTTGATTAAAATAAAAAATCCTTGACAATGACTTTACACGACAACAATATGACTTTGAATTACCTAACAATACGTCGTTCCTCGGCGATGCTGTTGTTGTGTCGATTAGACGACTACGTTAACGCTGAAGTCGTCTATGTATAGTTGTGCAGCTCAAAAGCAAAATGAGCAACTCACGTCTCTATGCTGTATGACTCTAGCTTTAGGTCTAGATTTATAGATGACTGCGAAAAAATACATTAATCTTATATGGTTGATACAGATGTCTGTTTGGGTGATGGAAATTGATATCGAAGTGGATTTTATTCATATGTACATACAGGTGGCTAGTGTAATTACACTTGTTGTAATGATGTGTAATAAGACCAGAACGAGATTATGTATAGAATAGGTAGTTTAGTTGTACGTAGTGGAGTTTTTACGTAGCGAGGAATGTGGTATCGGTTTTTTTTTATGAGGCTTTTTTGACATTCTTTTAGTTTCGCCTTAAATACTGTATTTTATTTAAAAAAAAAAATACAAAATTGTCTACGCCGAGATTTGAACCTCCAGTAGCCAAGTGGCCGTAGATTCTTTGTGGCACCCTGGTATAAGTAATGGACCGATTTCGAATCTTCGCGCGCGCCTTCTCCTCCAACGCTGAAGCGTTGCTTCGAGCATTACATTTATGCTTTTAGGTTTCCTTCTCACAGAAAAGAAAATCCTCGATTTACCAATGCCTTTTCAAGCTGTTGTAAATTTGTTTATTTTTATTTTATTTTCCTGACCGAAAAACTACTTTTTTTAGGCAACACATATGTTTCTCTATGAGGTATAACCTTGTTTCGGACGCAATGAATTTTGTCTTGAACTTTGAATAAGAACATCCTTTTTCCGTAGAGTCGATGCATTTTTCATTTTTCCCAAATACATAAGTCGGCAGCTATTTTCTGCCATATTCAGTGGATTCACTGAAAATCGAGGGAAATATCTACCGAAATACGTATTTTGAAAAAAATTAAAAAAATTTTGACGGTAAGGACCCCCTTTTTTAAAATTCTCAATCTTTTCAGAATTTTTTTTTTAATTCAGAGGATTACTCAAGTTTTTTTTTTATTACAAAAACATATTAATGAAAATCGCTCCAGTTAAAATTCTTTTTATTTAATGATAGTTTTTTTTATAAGATTTCCATTTAAAAAAAAAATGAAAAAATTAAGAGTCGCCAGACACACGCCAACTCTTCAGAATTCAGATGGCTCAAAGACTCTGGTCTGACATAATCATTCTAAATTTGAATCCTCACATCCTACAATACATGTCAAAGTACCACTCTCTTTTGTTTAGTTAGTCACTTGTGACCATCTCTGTACAAGAATTGAAGTACCCAAAATAACACTCTTCAAATTGTCCACCCACGATACGATTATTTAAAAACAACCATAAACTTACAGAAATTATTCTAAACATCTCCAAAAAATATTCAATTAGCCATTCATTAACTCTTCTACGATCACCCCCAGAAGCACTTGTCAAAAATCCTCACTCTTTCAGACGACGCAACTCAGCCATTCCATCATCCAGCTTACCACCATTACCATCTCTAGACAAAACAAACATTAGACGATTCGTTGACCAAACCAAGTTAGTAAAATAGTTTATGGTGCTGCGGGCTGCGCTTCTCTGGGCGGATGGATAAATTCTACATTTAAGGTTTGTGTTCGTAGAGACGACTCATGGGATCATCGCTCAGCGATCGTAGTTTTGCATCCAATTTCGAGCCGTATTTCAATATTTTTTGAATGGTTCTAATTTCCTAGTATCGACTATAGACTAAAGGAACATTTCTGTATAGAAAATATACCCATATAGTGCTCAAAACCGGTGGTTTCACTTCGATCGCCGAGCGATGATCCCATGAGTCGTCTCTACGAACACAAACCTTTAGACATAAAATTTCGACCGAAAAAAAACACACCTAAAATTCAATGTCAATGACACCATGAGCTTTTGTTACGACACATTTTTGTCTAGTCGCGGTATATTGTATTGGCTAGTCCGCCGCGAGCCGGCCGGTCATGCCGCAGTTTGTTTTTTTACGGGATTGTCTCTGCCTCTCTGTGTCGTGATGAAAATGACAAACTTGTGAATATCTAAGCTTGCTTACCTGTTCTGTATAATGTTTAAGCCACCTAAACTCTGAATTTGGATACCTATCTCAGTGTATTTGCATATAGAGCGAAGATCCGATAGTTGCGCAAGAGTGGTATTAGACGCACGCGATATAATCGAATATTGCTGAGAGCTTTTGCATAGGTTTGTTTTGACGCTCATAGGAGTACAGTACCTATGTATTATTGGATTGAAAATAATTTTTGACAGTTTTATTGTTATTATGGCGGAGCTAAGATGATTTTATAATAAGATTAGTGCTTTTTTTATTAGAAAGGAAGAGGACGAAATAGTAAAGTGGTCAATGGCATCTGAAAGAATTTTTCTGGAGAAGTAAACAACATGCGAATTATACACTGAAAAAAAAAAATAGACTGATCATCTAAAAAGTAGTGGATATCGGCTGAAATTCGACATTGGTTTTCACCTTCTGATTCTATGTTGAAACAGCTACGAAGATAGGGGAAACTTTTCTATGCCTTACTAGTTACAATATCTACTCAATTTACAAACTCAATTAAACCTATTTGTAAAGATAGCTATTTATTCTGTATAAAATGACCAGTGTCATAGTTAAATTATTTTGAAGAAAAGTGTTACTACATCACAGAAATATCAACGATTGTTTGTAATTCAATTTTATATTCGAATAATATAGTCAACAACTTTATTGGAATAATTCACTAAACTTTTTTTCTAACCTTACATGGTTAAATGAACAGATTTATTATTATTTGCAGCTGCAAAAACTATTTCATCTAAATTTAAATTGACTACTTCACTTAAGATAAAAATCTAAATTATTTTTCTCAGTGTAGAATTCGCAACCAATTTGTATTTTAATAAAAAAGAAAATGGATAGACTTGCTTGCATTTTTAAAGTTTAAATTAGATTCTTTATCACGGATTTAAATTGCATTTTTCAGTATTAGACTTTATTAGCTGTGGGTCATCAGTGTTGCCACTCGTATTCCAATTGTACCATTTTGTCCCAATTTCAGTTTTCTTATTACAAAGGTACACCCCGATAAATTTTGTTACAATCACCAAGAGCTGCACATAATTTACACTTTTTTAACTGTTAGTTACATGGAAAAAGTGTTAAGTAAAATATTTTTTGAAGTTATCTCCTTAAACACATGTGTCACTGGTTGGGCGAGACCTACCATCAATGATGGGCTCCTATTTCTTATTTCTCTACTCGCCAAAGATTAGAAGCCATTCAATGCCATTAGCTGGGTTTCAAAGAATTTCCGCCATTTCCATAAGCAAATTGAACAGTTTTGACACGCTCGAGATTTGAAAATAGTGAATCTCCAGTCATCGACGCATCTGTGCTACATGGTAACCAATTTTATTTCTTCGCCCATATATATGAAAAAATAGTAGGTACTTGTAAGAAAAGCTTGGAAACTTACTTTTTTTTTAACATGAAATATCTTAAATTGAGGATACGAATAAACGAGGTAGGAGAGCGCTGAAGAGCTCAAGCCTTAGTTTGTTAGCAACCAACTCAAGTACTGGTCTGTCCCACCAAACTTCTGTGCAGAGCGCATTTCAGACTATTGGAGGAATTCCTATCAGGTTGTGGTATCATCTCAATAAAATGGGCCGAAAGAACTCGATTGAAAACGATTAGAACCTTGTCGCTTAGTGGACTATGGAACAAAGTACCTTTTTAGGTTGCAGTACTAACCTTCTACTGTTCAACGATTAATGCTAATATTCGTGAAGAAAACTGAAAATGATTCATTTGTTAAAATACCGTATGACAAAAACATTTACAGCAAATGCTAAATTATAAAATTTATGAAAAAAATGTTCTTGATTAAAAACAAAAAGCTAAAAAGAGGACAAAAGACCTGACCGTTCCCTGTTAGTTGAGGTTTTTGTCACATTTATTACTAAAAATTTCAGTTATTCTACTAAACTATTGGCGGCCATTTACCTAGTTATGCACTTTTTATGCTTGAAACCCGTCCTGAGACTCAACCGTGGAGACCAATGTTTTACATTAGATTTTTTCTTAAAGTTTCCCCTGTTGTGACGAACTGATAGAAAGCTAAAATCTCCTTAGCAAAATTAAGCATAGTTAACTGATCTTGCCTATTTAAAAGTTAACAGAGGTTTAAAAACCAAAAAAAAGAAGCTTGGGTTTGAATTGAAGGCTGTTCAATGGGCCGATTAAATACATATATTAACTTCTGACTTTTCGCAGCTCGGTAGTCTAAGCTAATGGCGATTAGGTTAAAAATACACTTCGCCTATTCCCAAAAAAACATATTGAATGACGAGGATAAATGCTACACAATGTGAAATGTGTATTATGCTTTTCACGGCATTTTAAAAGTGAAAATGTAATTTGAAAAAAAAAGTATCTGTTCGGAATTTACTGCCTTCTAAATTCTGCCGCTCTAGACTCCAGCCTACTGGTACACCTGGAACTAACGTACCTACGTCTGGAAGTGCGTGTACCCTAGATGGACTGTGAAACTGAAATCGATGCCTTTTTCAAAATCGTTCGAGAAATAGGTCCGGAATTATGTAGTTTAAAATAAATCTTTTTTACCCTCCCTCAGAATCAATGCTTATAGGGGGTGCTGACGTCATGATATTTAAAACAACAAATCTTTTCGTTAGACGGTCGAGGCTTAGCAAATAATTATGCGACGGGGAAGAGGTGCTATTTTTTAAGTGGATGAAGGTCTGCACAGAATTATGAAATGTGCAATATACAGACTATGATTTTTAGAAGTAAGGCAATTCATTTCTTTAACGTCCATAATGAATAGTAGCACCATCACCAAACTTCCGCACGCAAACTGTAAAATTACCATTAATTAGGTCGATTTATGGTGCCCACGCACGCTGCAGGCACAGAAACGCAAAGCCATAGAGCGGTGTAGTGAGGCAAAGAAGATGAATGTCGCTTTATTGTTAGTTTTGTTATTGTTCAGTGGCGTAGATAATTTAGAGGGGAAGGGAATTCGGAGGATCTCTTACTTAGCGCAGAGTTACAGAAATTGATTTCTAAAGTTGGCATTAGATGGCTCGTAGATACTACAAGTTTTTTTAATGGGTTGTTCAAACAATTATTGCCACAACAAAATGTGAAAAATTAACCGAAATGTTTAGGTTCTATGAATCGTGTTATGGCATTCTTCGGCCTAATTTTAAGCGCTTTTAAATATAAGCAAGCGTTAGAGACGAGTAATGATTAAGGAAGAGGTCTAAGTTGAAATATATAGCGTTCTAGAAAATTACTTTGGATTACACGATGGACGTCTATCTGATAAATAAGTTTCACTACCATAAACGTAACGTGAAATGAGCCGTGGAATCGTCAAAGCACACATCATAAAATTGAAAATGTTTTAGAGTTCGAATTTGCCATCCATTCATTTACTACTTTAACTTTGTGTGTGGTATACTGGTCAATTGATCAGTCTGTTAGTCTTACTGCTGGACTACGAATGTGGAAAGAAAAACTACCTCGTCCGGACAGGTGATTTGTTAGATAATGTAGTAAATTTTCCCTGTTTGAAGAAAACACTGTCAGATCTGTGGACAAAAAGCTATCTACGCCACTGGATAGTTAGGTTAGGTGTATTCGGAAAGCATATTGTGCGTCAGGTGCCTGCATAGTACGGCCAACGAAGTTTCACCCAAAATAAAAATTTAAAAAAAGTGCAAACTAATCCCCCCCTCTAAACAAAGCCATTGAACCGCAGCGCATATAAACACATACAGGTGGACAAGAAGTGTTTATTCCTCCTGCGCACTTGTTCTTCTTATTTAAGCCCACGTTGACCGCATAGAACAAAAAGACATAATTCCGATTTATCAATGTAACATCAACACGCGGCATCAGACCATCATCATCAGCGTCATCGGTGGTAGATGTCACACATCGGTAACAATAACAAACCAACCGGCAACATGTTGTTGGTGTAATTTGATAAGTCAAGTCTTTTTTCGGTTTTATGTACAATGTACATACCTGTGCCTCACTACCAGATCTCTTCTATGGCCATACCATACGAATATTGCTGCGAGGTGTTTTGTGTTCGATAAAGTTCTTTGCCTCTGCTATATACCTACCTACCTGTGTGATGGACTCATCTCATCTGAGCTAAGTTTCATTGACCTCTGATGAGTGTGCGTGTTTTGTATGGTGAGCGCGCACTATAGAGTGTGGTTCGTAGATTGGGTAAGAAGCGACTGGGTTGTCGTTCCTTGTAAATAAGATATATTGGATTTGCTTTCTAGAGGCAATCACTCGGATGAAGAAACAATTGATCTTAACCCTAGAGAGATAATAATATTTTTTACCCTTGAAAAGATAAATCATTCGACGTGTTGCTAGTTAACATCCTTATAACTTCTTTGTTAAGAGTAACATGTTGTTAAAAGGTAGATATATAATCATTTGTATTTAATAATTAATCTCATGGGTTTTCAAAATAATCATTTGTTTGTTTATATAATATTAATTTTTAAAAAAGTGGTTCTAGGAGAAAGTGGGCTGTCCTTTCAATAGACTAAAATAAAGGATATCTTTATCGAAACAGGCTTTTAGTGGTTATACATATTTAAGTAAATACACATCCACATTATGAAGATTTATAAAAATCTCAATTCGGGGCAATTAAAATATCAGTACAAATTTGTTCTACTGTTTTTAGTGACATTAAAGATAATCATACGTCGATTCGACGTATATTTGCCTTATGACCACCCAATTTCTTAGGCTGTGTGGCACCCAAGCCAATAATTTTGGCACGTAATTACGCCTACAGACATGAATTGAGTTAAATCTTGGAACCAACAAATTATAAAGCTTCACTCTAATAATATAATAAAAAGAAAACTTTCTGTACGTCGATTCGACGTAGATTATCTCTCTAGGGTTAATAAAATTTAGAGCTTTGCATTTTTTTTAAAGTTTCTTGTTATCAAGGAGGAATAGGAGGACGTGCTCTTATAAATGATTGTGGGATGGGAATTTACATATACAAAAAATAAATATATTTATTTATATATTTTTGCCGTCTTTCTGGGCTAAATTTTGATTACTTTTATTTCCAATTACAAAATAAATATTTTTTAACACTTCTTTGTCCAAAAGACATGTCTTAAAAATATTAAATATTTTTCTACTAAATCTTGGCGACTTCTTCGACAACTTTTGCCGGCTATTCGACATTTTGCGGCTGAAGTATGAGCGGGGAAATTGGCATGGTTGAATAAATTCATTATACCTATAATTGGGTGTCTTTGTGTATCTAATTAAACAGTTAAGAAACAGAATCAGTAGTACTTGATTTTGCAGACATTGTTTAATTTATACATTTTTGTTGTTTTGTTCACTACTCTAAATAAATCATAAAATAACTAAAAACTCTATATTATGAACTAAAATACATAGCAAGCTCGGAGCAGGGACGTAGCTAGGAATTAATTTCGGGAGGGGTCCAAGTCCCAATATTATAAATTTTGGTAAAGCCATAATTTATTGGAAATCAGTATTTTGGTGCCGCTAGAGACAGATTGAGTAGGCCTGTTTGACAACTAAATTTCAATACCGGTTCTCGGATTCCTTTAACATCCGCACCGTTTTTTTTTTTCAAAAAACATGATTTTTTCAGCAAGTGTACATTCACGTTTTTCAGCAAGTGTACATTCACGTTTTTCAGCACTTCACAACTAGGTTTTCTGCAGCTCATGTGTTTTTTATGCTTGTTGTTTCTTGAAAAAAAAATTGTGGCTCCATTTTCTACTACAACGACTGGACGAGTATCTTCCCGAATCGTAGCTTCAATAAATGCAAATAATTGCGAAAAATTCTTAACCTTACCTATTCTGAAAAAATAGTCCTGAACACAGAGCGCAGACCCCTCCCACGCGGAAAAGCTGTCTACTCCTTTTTTATTAGTACTTGTGCATCAAGAAGTGCAAACAGAAGCAAAGTCTAAATCTACACATTTAATTCAAATGTTTACAAATTCAGCCAATTGGGTAACACATTCGATCCCATATGATCTCAACTGGTGCATCGCGTGGTTCGGTTCTCAGATGTAACAATACGAGTATTCTCCTTTTCTTATGCCCTCTCTATCCTTCTTTCTTGCAAGTGCATACTCACAGAGTTGAATTTTTATAATTTCGTTTTCATTTCGGAGCAATGCACTTTAACGACTGCATCGTCTTCGTCGTTCGGGCCGTGCCTACCACTCAAGAACTATACACAGGTGGGAAATTCATTGCACTCTCTGTTGTTATTACTTCTATATACATACATTACTGCAGAAAAAGAACAAAACCATTGCTCTTGCTCCACTGCATTTCACAACATTTATATGCATCTGTGCATCATTACAACCACGAACATGATTTTCGCACAAGAAACAAGAATATAGAGCCTTGCCCTCTCGAAGGCAGAAGAAGAAGCGCCAGCCGTTGCCATCGGCCGCCAACGATGACACATTACAATACGGTGTGTCCATACATTACACCACCATTCATAGCCATATAATAATAGAGTAAATACACATAAAATGCAAGCGTAAAGGTATGCCATATCGCAGGAGCAGTGTACTTTATAGGCGATTCAGGAATGATCTTTATAAAGGTCGCGACCAAAAAGGGAAGGAAGGGAATCTGACCAAAGAAATCGACAGTGGTTCTGTGCAGAGTTTCTGTGCGTGTTATGGATTGTATGATATGTTGATGAAAGGATTTCTGTTGTTGTTGTCTTTTCACGAGAGTGCGGTTTTGATGCTGTTTGTGATGATGACGACGATGACGATGATGATGAGGATGGTCAATGGCTTCATTTTTCAACAAACATACCTACATGAGTGTTGATAATATGGTTCTTCTGCCTTATGTTATGGTCGTTTGTCGCAAAGGAATGTTAATTAAATGGTTTCGAAGGCAAGCCAGAAGGCAAGAGGCACATCGCACAGGTGAGATGAGAGCAAAAGGAGAATATCGTCAACGTAAGGAAAAGGAAGAAAACGACGAAAAAATTATGAAAACATAGCACACAACAGGAATACATATTATGTGTTGGGGTCAGTGAACTTAATGATAAAGGGCTTTGAATACATTTGTATAATGCCCAGGAAATTTAATGGATCTGAAGAAATACGGATTAATTATTTTTTCTCACTGAGTCGAAGAAGCACTCGAGGAAGTGATCGTTTATTGCTGTGATACAATTGTCACTTCGAAATTAATTAATAATACAGTTACTTTTCCTTAAATCCTTATTTTGTTTATTAAATGACAAGCTGGTCTAATGAACTATGGGTGTAGAATTAGTGAAATCTGCCAATTTTTTCAGGAGAAATAGAGAAAAGCATGCGAAAATGAACTGCTTTCACGATTTTTTACTTGGCCCGTTTTCCAAATATTTCAAGAGGTACTGTGTGTAAATCACTTAACCGGGGGAGGGTTCGAATTTTGGGCAATCAGTTAGTCCATTTAGGAGATATGGCCAAAAGAAGCTGAGTTTTCAGAAAACTATAAATTTACCAACGACCAACCGTCAAGCCCTTCAAGAAATTTAGATAAAAATTGGAGAAATGAGATCAATCCTCCTGGTAAATTTTCCAGATATGGCAATTGCGGTGGGAAGCCATTGCGTTGCTGGTGGGAGTTAAATGCGCTACTTCAAGAGGCATTGAATAGACAAAAACTGGGGAAAATAAACTGCTTTCATAAAAATTTAACTCCTGGCCAATTTTCCAGATTTGTCAAGAGGTATTCTCCTATTCAGAATGAAAGTCATTCAGGCGGGTCGTTGTGGAATCTGCAGAAATCCGAAAATCCGACAAAAGGAGCAGAATATGAACTGTACTGTTCATAGTATTTCTCTAGGTTAATTTTGTAGACATATCAAGAGCAATTCTCGTGGTTCTCTTGCTGGGCAGAATTCCTGAAGTCCGCAAATCCGTTTCAATATATAGGCAAACCGTGCGCCTTCATATTTTCCTATTGGTGAATTATTTAAATGTTTCATGAGATATCCAGCTAAATGTTCGAATAACTGAAATCTAATCTAACCAAATCTAAATAATTTTTGTATATGTGCTAATTTGGCTTATTTACGGCAAATCCGTTCAGCAGAAATAGGCGAAAGAATTTGAGTATAAATTGTCTTTTCATGGGGCGAATTCACTGAAATCCATACTCATCCGTCCAGGAGCTGTTGGAGATCCTGCAACTCATTGTGAATGTTCCACATGTTTGACTATTTATTCCGCTATTTAGGGCAGATTCCAGACATGTGGGAAAATTTTGAAAATTTCGTCCAAGAGAGGTCGCCAAAAATTTTGTAATAATCTGCCTCCAAAATTTTGCTCTGTCAATTTTCGTATGTCTCTGCTGTTACTCGTTAATCCCCTACTCATTTTAAGAGGTGGTCAGAGGATGAGAGACAGAGGAACCGTGTACTTTTTGGTTATTGTGAATTTACCTCTTCGTTTAATAGTTTTTCTGCGAGGGATCAATCTGGTAGTGTAATTTTTTTGAAATCCGCTTATCTGGTCAGGAGATATAGACAAACATATGTGAAAACCAGTTGCCTTCAATGTTTTATTCATTGTGAATTAAATGCAAATTTCAATATTTTTGTGCTAATGTGTTTGGTTTTCCGTTCAGTAGTGCCTGCATGTTTCAGTAGTTTTTCGGCTATTTCAAGCGAAGATCAATCCATTAGGGGGGTACAATTTACGATAATCCATTTAATAAAAGGATTTAAAAATTTTGCTCCTTGTTAATGTTATGCATATTTCAATACTTACTCTGCTATTCGGAGTCAAAATATATTAAAATCCGAATTGGTTCAAGAGATTCAGACAGAAGTATGTGAAAAGGAACC
Organism: Microchrysa polita; assembly: GCA_949715475.1. NCBI lineage: Eukaryota > Metazoa > Arthropoda > Insecta > Diptera > Stratiomyidae > Microchrysa > Microchrysa polita. The sequence continues at coordinate 49,153,519 of OX454416.1, forward strand.
CGTTGTGAATAGTTACTCATTGTGAATTTTTGGCTTGTTTTAATAGTTATTCTGCTATTCCGGCATTTTCCACATGAAACAAAGGAAGAGCAAGAGATGTTTGGAAGGCAGACGTAATCGTAATGTAGAGGAAAAAGGGTCAGAATGTGAAAGGGTTAAACCTTGCCTTGCTTTTGAGACACCTTATCATAACAATGAGTCGTATTTTTTGGTTCTGTTCTAAGAACTATACTGACATAAAAATATGAAATCAAAAACATTGTAGAGCTACAAAAAATTAAATTATCAAATTATGTGGAAAGCTTTTGTGCTTTCCTCTCCGTTTGGATTTTGACAGTTTGAAGCGAAACGGTATTATTTATTTATTTATGATTATTTTATTATTTGTTTTAATTTAGTAATTATCAAATACCAAAATTATAATATATGTAAGTTAGATTTAAGTTAGATTGCAAACCAAAATAAAAATTATTGTTTCAATTTGATCTAGACACTAGTTAAAGTGAATCAGTAAAATTAGGGTAAATCAGCACCTTATCAGTGTGTTGCTAATTTTCAAAACGAAATTTAGAATGCCAGAAAATGGCAGGTCCTGGGAAGAGTGCAGTAGGTACATATCTGTTTTTTTCTCTTTATTATGGATATACGGGGATTCCAAGCGGCTTTACAATTAATTTTAGAATAAAGGGCGAAAATTTCGAAGAATGACATCATGATTACTACAAAGAGTACCATTTTTTAGCAGCCCTTATTCGGCAGGCAGCATGATATAATGTGAAGATAACAAAACAAGATATCAAAATAATTAAATTACACAAAGGCTATTTTTGGATATACTAGAGCTTAGATCACCATTACGTTCTACGAGCATGTCGGCATATAGTCGCGTCCCTGAATATTACTATGAGAATATTAATTGCATAAATTTTAAATCCAAAAACAACAGACATAAGTTTGTTATTGAACCTCATTCATATATGGTAGATTTACTTAATACTTAGGTACATGTAATTAATTTTAAATTCAATTATAATGAACCGCAGTGGTGGCCCAGCGTTTCGTACACGTGCTTTAAAAGGGTTCGCGGCTTTTTTTTTTGTGGGGTCGAATACCTAGGCCCGAAATGATGTAATAGATGGCCAAATAAAATTTCATACGAGTACTTACAGTCCAAAAAAGTTCTTACGTAATGACATCATGTCCATTATCACGTTGGTGAAGTTCGCAACATAAATCTTTGTAGCGAATCATTTCGTACATATACGAATCGAGCATATAGAGACAAATTGAACAACATCATGTTGTAATAATGCTAGTAAGCTTTTAGCTCTAAATTCATTTTTTTTTCGTGGGCATCATGTAAGAACATTTTTATCGCATCAAACCATCCCAACATGAGAGATAATATACGAACAATATTCACCATAGTGTGTCGTGTGTATACAGTTTTGTAGTTAGTAGAAAGATTAAAAGATAAATGTATACAAAAAGAGTAGTGGCCACAGGTTAGATTATTGTGGCAAACCAGTTTGCAGGAAGGAACCACTTGCCGTGAAAAGGGCATTCAACTATTATGCGCTCGGGAGTATGTTGTGCCGGTGGTAATGGCGTTGTTTTGCCGGCCGCGGTCATCATACTCGTACCATCATAGCCAAACCATGGCCATTCAATCTTGTCTATTTGGTTCTTGTGGTGGAGTATTTAAGTCGGTCGCCGCGCCGGCCGGCAAGTATCCAGATTGTTATGGTTGTTGATGATGATGATGATGGTTATAAGCTTTGGGATGGTGTCCGCGGTGCGCTGCTGGCCAATTTGGATATTATGGCGGGAAAAGCCTTATTTTTTAATATTCACATTTAGTTATCATCGTGCAAAATTCCATTTCCAGCTTTAAATTATATGAACTCAAAATCAGATTTCCAATGGTTCGATAACATTATAATTATGTGTGCGAGGAGTAAGCCAATTTGGTCGGAACTATGCTTCAAAATAAGAGGTTTGACGAACTTGTTCTTATTTCGATTTTTTTTTTTCAGATTTTTTTTTTCTTAGCCAAAGCTGTCGAAAAATTGGTATAAGCATTGGCTAAGAAGTATATTTTTGTAAGTGCTAAGAACCAAGGGGGAATGACATCGAAAAAATTATGCGCAGAGTTGTATCTTGTATGGCTTGTATATGTATGCTTGTACATATGGAAGTTCGTGAACTGGAGCCTATTTCCTTCAATTATGTATGTTTGCTCATAAAAAGTAGTTCGGTTCCCACAAAAAAAAAAAGGAAAAAAAATTAAAGAAAAAAAGGAAATAGCGAATCTGGACTTGAACTTGTTGAAGTCGAAGTTGAGTAATTGCCACAAAAGAACTTATGGGAGATTTGGAGTTTCAGTTCTTTTTTAAAGCAAGCAAATGCTTTCTTAAATATTATATAAATATATTTGAACTACATAAAAAAGAGTCATATATATATATATATATATATATATATATATATATATATATACATTATATTAACTAATCCAAAGCATTGGAATTTTAAGTATGTTGTGAAATTATTGAATGTATGTATGTATATCAGACAACTCTATAAACTTTCCGAAAAATTTAAATACATATTTACTAGGCTTAGCAGCAAGTCTTATAATTTTCTCTAATGAGAACTTTTATAATTACATTTGCATAAAATTGAAGTTTCTCGCTTCAGTCTTTCGTTATTTCACGTGAGTCTCAATTCTTTCTTCAGCAGAGATTGCTCGTTGTAAGGATTTTAAAATGCTCTGGAGCCGCTTGAGCCTCTTGAAGCTCGTATTTATTTACTATAATGATAGTTATTTATAACTTATTGACTTAAATTATTTATATTATAGTCTTCAGCTTTTAAAATTATATTTTGGCAAATATTTTGAAATATCGATTTCTTAAAGGCTATTTTCTTCTAAAACATAATGTTTGTTTCTTCTGCACAAATTACATTTTTGATAAGTTAAATACATATTTTCATTAATAAAAAGTAGGGATGTCAAAAACCGGTCCATAACCCGGTTTTCGGTTTTTTCGGTTCTTTTGCGAAGCCGGTTAGTCCGTCCGGTTTTAACCGGGGTCAAAGTACCGGTTTTCCGGTTAACCGAGTCTTTTCATTGATTTGCTAAGAATTGTAGTTAAAACACACTCGTAATGGTGGTGATCTAATTGTATGCCAGAGAAACTTACTTATTTGAAAAAAAAACTTCTGAGCGGTGAATTGGGAGGGTAGTTGGGTGAGAGGGGCACATCTCGAGGGGGAAGTTCCCAAGTTTGTTTCCCATTCTAGTCAGTTGCCATCATGCTCAGGTGTAGGGAGAAGCGGGCATTCGCTGCCGCTTCTTTTCTAACGGTCGCTCACTAGGGACATGATCGCGGATTTTTTTAAACGAACGTTAGGGACGTGTGGTTTCAGTCACAGATGGAGCCATAGCAAACATTGTACTAGGCTGAATAAATTTGTTGCGACAACTCCTCCTCGACCACCTCATCTCTCAGAGAGGCGATTTCCCATGACCGACTCGCTCTCGAGATTTGCTCCATGCGTTTTTTTTATAATCCCTAGCTTATGTCGATAGACCACGGACCATAGTTCACCTACTAAAAACCTTTCATTCGCGGCGCCATTGCTAACATACCGATTGATATGCTGCAAAGAGTGGAGACGAACCTCAAAAATTGAATTATCAGTGTATGCACAATGGGGGTCGCCATTTAACCGATGTAATTTTCATGACTGTATAAAAAAAACCTGAAATATTGTATTCTCAAACAGAAAGAATTTAAACAATAACTATGAAGTACCAACTTTTGTTTTTATTGACCCTTCAAATAAGTTTCTCTGGCGTCCCCTATAGTCATAAGGAGAGTGTTCGAAAATATGTTTAAGGGCTGAAATTTGAAAACGCAATTTTTTATAGGGGACAAGTAATATAATTGCTGATTGAAAAATCAAGAAAACATGAAAAATTGTATGAAATTGAAAGATTTTTTTTCCGGTTTTAACCGGAGGAGGAAAAAACCGAAAATAAACCGGTTCACCGTTTTGAAAGTACCGGTTTTCGGACTAACCGTCCGGTTTTTGACATCCCTAATAAAAAGTAAACATTGTTAAATGTGGAAATTTTAAGAGGATTATTAATTATGTATTCAACAAAACTTCAAAACTTCAACAAATAGTCAAAAACTCATTTAATAACTTTTTCCCTATTTCCCTATTTCGAATTCCGCATCTTCATGAAATTTTTTTTTTCACAATATCCACAATCCACCACACCAAATCCAGACTTACTAGATAATATCATCATAGTGTCTGGATAACCTAGCTTAGAGGTCAAAAATGTTCTTCTGACTTAATTTTTTACCACACAAGTAAATGGCAACCAACAACCAACTACATACATACTACTGAATTCAGCGACGCAATAAGCCACTTTGGGCGACTAAGTTCTATATAGAGACCAATAAAGAGGATGTTAGCATTTTCTTGTTTACTCGTGGGATTTGTTGTGGATACTACTGTGGAAGTTTTTTCTTAATTTTGAAATTCATCTGTATGTATAAAGTAGTGTGTATCAGGGCGGTAAACAAAATTAAAAAAAAAAAAAAAACAAATAGGGAGTCTTAATAGCTCATAAGTTATTTGGTCAAAATAGAGGATATTTAAATGAAATTCTTATTTGCTTTTTTTGTCTATTACAATTTTAACTACATAAAGCTTTTGTCTATACATATATTGCAACATAGTATATTGTGTCCATTGAACAATGATCTAATAGAAGAAGAAGTTTTTGTGTTAGATCGTTATCGAGTAATGATAAATTTTTTTTTGATCAAAAAGCAATTCACTACAAAACTAAATGTCTAGATGTATATACAATATGGCCTTGAGCATTTAGATGAGGTCAAATTTGCTTGCCTGGAAGGAGAGAAATTTGGGAATTTTTGCTTAGAGGCTGCGATTTTCTTTAGGGTTTCAAAACAAGTATGGCGATTACAGTGTTTGGTGATGACATCAGATTTAGTTTATAGTAATCGTTTTGGCACAAATGTATCTTAGATATTTTCATTAGGAAAGTTTTTTTTTGTAGCGGATGTTCATAGTAAGAAATAAGCTGTATTCGTTCCCGGATAGTTAAATATGATGTCAAAACTGCAGTTTGTAAAAACCTATATCAGTGGTTCGTTTTAATTAAAACCAGTTGAGTTTTCCTTTCTAAGCGATCGTTTATTATTTTAGAATACAATTGTCTCGGGGGTCACAATCTCGCTTCCTCAGTTCATGACTCAGGCTCTGTCAGGAACTGAGGAAGAGAGAGAATGTTAAATGTTGGCACAATAAATAAAGTTCAATAGCCCAAATTTGACTAGAAAAAAAAAAGGAATTCATAGTGATACTATGTAGCTAGAATAACTATTAAGGGGCTATATTTGGGTGTTGAGGTACGTGTTCGTTGAGGCGACTCATGTGATAATTGCTCAGCGACTGTTTGGTAAACCTATCTAAATTAACTACTATACTTTAGATAAAAAGTCTAAATCATATTTTTCAGTGTAGAAGTATTGCTAAAGAGATGCATACCACATCAAAACGTGTTTTTTTATAGTTTATCTTCGAAAATGTGGCAAATGTGCGAAGCACTATTAATATTTTGTGTCAATAAATGAATACCTCAGGAAAAAAATTATTTGTTTATATCTCTACTTATTTTAAATTTGCTCTTCGAAGCTTAATAGAGCTTTGAGCTTTGCGCTTCATAGATCCCGATGCTGTTCTACAATATTTATCACAAAGCGAGAAGTGTATGCAATAATTCCTGTTGAAGTTGTAATATAAAAGATAAATTAAAAACATCGCGACAAACGACTTGATTTGTCTTCTCTATAGTTATGTGCACAATGCTTCTATACATGATACGCTTTACTGCTTAATATTGGTAGAGTCGATTGTTCAATTTTTTTGAGCGAACATGCCATCAATATAATTTGTATAACTTCAAAATGTTAAATCAATTTTAATTTTATTGCTGTTGTAATTACGAATACTAAGCCCAAGATATACGTACAAATGGAAAAATATAAAAGAAATTGCAAAACCTTTTTTCTTTGTTGTTGAAAATAAATAATAGATAATGAAAGATGAGAAAAGATAATAATTCAAAAACGGTACTTTGAACTAAAAATCTGAGAAGTTGACAAAAGTTGGTTTAGTGTGTTGGCTATCCAACGGCGTGTTATTACATTGAGTATTATTATTAGAGAAAAATAATCAGACAGAACACTCTTTTATGTCCTTTTCATGTTTGGAAACCCCTTGAAAATGGACCGTCCGAATTTCAGTATGAAAATTTCCTTTCGTTAACGTTCCCGCTTTAAGATTTCAAACATTAATTTTCGCCAAATTTGTGTCGAACTGATAAAAAGCCGAAAAGTTATTGACGAAACAAGCTTCTGTGCAAAATTAAACAGCTGATATGTTGAATATGTAAAAATTTACGTAGCAAGTACGGTTTTGAATTTTAGTTAGTAAGTAATTGACTATAGTAAGCAATTTCACTGATTGGTCTTCAATATAATTTATTGTCAGTGTATGAAGTTGTGAGGTGATATCGACAAGCATTTTTTCTTCTTGGTAGAGCTATCCGGATTATCGAATTATATAAATTTTCGAAACGCACGAATCTTTTCTCTGGTGGATAGTTTTTATACTAAACTCCTTTCAAAGTTAACCATTTTAGCAATAATTACTGACTTTGCGTTCAAAAAAGTCTTCCCTTAAGCTCAGGTGTGTGAAAATCAAGACATGGCCCGGGCCAAATGTCAAGGTCTTCAGGTTTAAGCGGGCTGCAGGATAAAAATTGCAAAAAGACAATATATTTTTTTTCGAATGTTAATCATATTCTCAGATTATCCTATTAAAATATGACAATAAATCAGAGCCACTAACGACCGCGGAATTATGTCCTATTAATCTTTTAAGAAACATTAGCCAGTTAAAAGATTAAATCGTTAAAATTAATCGATCAATAATCATACTTTGTAAATTAATTTTCGCTAAATTTGGGACAGCTGATCAGAACATCCAACATTCTGCTAGTCCAAAATTAACGTACCAGCAAAAATTGTTAGGCTGACGTAAATGAAGTTCGGATAGAAAGGTGGACAAAAATAGATAAAAATGTATTTCTGATGTGGTGTAAGACCAACGCATGCACCAGTAAAGCTGAAGTTAATAAGCTAAGTGGCAAAACAAAATGGGTAATGGACTGAAGTTATTATGTTAACGAAATTTTATATCCAGGTGATTTTCCCGCCAAGTACAAGTTTTTGGAGTCAGGAAAGTTTGTCCTTGTTTTCAAATAAATAAAATTTTCAAGATATTCTTGTTCCATTATCTAAATCTAAAAGATGCAAACACGAAATTTAATGGAACCGTGACAGATAATTATAAGCATCGGCAAAGTCATCAACTTTTTTTTGAATCGAATTTCGGAACAAAATAATTTCACAAAGGAACTTAATATTTTCCCGCTAAAAAGTTTACAATAAACAAATAGACCTACATTAGCAAACATATAAAATATAGGCGACTGCTGGCAGATCCCATGAACAGGGGCGTACACTGAAAAGTTTTTCGGGAAGATTTTAAGATTTTCTATTCTCCGAAAGTATTGGCACTCTGCAGATGACATCATATTTCCGCCAATTCTGAAAGCTCAATAAATGTTCACGGAAGACTACCCAAATTTGGTTTGGTTGGAATAAGTGGCCAAATAAAAATATTTTAAAATAAATAAATAAGAGGCGCGACAATCCAGCATTGGACTAAGGCCGCAGGATGTGTTAGTGAGTAATGAGATCAGGATCACGCTCAGCAGTGTTATTTATCCCCATAAATGGGTACTCGTTTAACATCTGAGTGAGATCATAGTCCGTCACAAGCTCTTGAGTTCGAAAAACACCATGATCCACGGTGAGATTCGAGCAAATGACCCTGTGCACTGAAGGTGCTCGCACTAACCGCTAGACTAGCCAGATATTTACTGAGAAAATTTTATTTGCAGATGCGGGAGCATGGCCCCATAGTACGATTCCATTTGTTTTGACCTTTTAGTTGCTTTGATGAAGGCACATTAATTCAAGGTTTTTTGAAATTGGTGTAAAAAATGTTTCTTAGAAGAACTAAAATAGGGGGGTTGAGTTTGTATGGCAGCCCCATGACCTCATGGTCCGATTTGAGCCATTCTTACATATGTTTTGTGTCATCAATAGAAATACATTTGTGTGAAATTTGGTTGAAATTGTTACACAAAAAAAAGTTTTTTTTAGAAGAACTGAATTTGGAAAGTTTGGTTTGTACGTAGAAAATGCCTTCACTTTCAGTTTATTGAATACCCCAATTAACACGACCAAAGCTGCCAAAACCCCGGCTAGAAAAATAAGAATTCTTCAACTGCTACTGGAACAAATTGGGAAAACACCGTAACTCTAGACGAGTATTATATGTAGTGCTATATTTTTAAGCAAAGCTAAAGACCGTACTCTCCGTTAATGTATCATCACTTAATTTCGGGGGAGATTTGAACTCCTAGAATTCTTACATAGGATAACCATTGCCGCTTAATAAAGGATTTGTTTATTTTGACAACATTTCAACCCTTTTTCTCAACAAGATTCGTAGTCAACCACATTTTCTTCTTTTTTGTCAGATTAACAAACTAGGATGAGGTGCGTCCTATTAAATTATTATTATAATTCGTTCATCCTCTTACCTTCTGCATATATTTGTCTTTATCCGTCTGTAGTAGTGATTGATTAGCATAGGAACCGGAAATTCATAAGTTTTAGCAAAATTTAGCGGAAAACAATTTATTCGATTCGTACTTTGATGAACGGATAATGATTCCGCATGATTAAGCATGAGCTTTGAGCTTTTTTGCAATTTGCTATCGCTGATGTTCTGTGAACCCATGAATCAACGCATGCAACTTATACACCCAAAAAGGTTGTTTTCTGTTTAAATTCAGTTTAACCTATCATAGCATATTTATAATTTTTTCATCTTTTCTTTCAGGTGAGTTCCGAGAAAGAAAACAAAATGCTGGAATATTATCAGCTTTTTGCTTATAGTATTACTACACCAAGTAAGTCTAGAATTAACCCTTCGTTAGGCGCGCACCCATTTGTCACGTGGTTAGGCGCGCGGGCTACAATTGTAGCCCAAATTTAAAACTATATCAAAAATATTGTTCAATTTTAATTTTTTTTCTTGCTCGGTCTGTGGTCTCTTGATTACTGTACAGATTAAAAAATATAAAATCCTTACTTTTTATTAAAATATATATAATAAAAGAGGGCAAAAGGCAGATTAGTCCTATTTTTGGTCTTTTATCACATTAACTTACTTAGGTGAACAAAATAGTTACTTTTCAAAATGAAAACCCCAAAAAAGTTTTTATTCTCAGAAATAAACAAGAAATCTTCGAAATGGAACACTGAGCGGGAGAATGCAGTTAAAAATGCCTAGTTTGTGGAAATCCAAACTTAGCCCATTTTTGGGTACCCAATATTCACAATTTTTTAAACTGGGAGTACAGTTTCTTGCTAGAAAGCTAAATATATAGTGAGTCAAACTGATTGAATTTTTACTTACAATATTCATATTAACTGTTCTCGCAATATTTAAGCTAGAATTGATAAAAATTGCATCCAGAGACTAAGTAATGTTAGCAACAGGTAACATATCCACGCTGTAAGAAATGACTTTGACTTCAACTTCAGGTTTTTCGTTAAAATAGTAATCTAATTTTTGTACATTTATCTTGAAACCTTTTTTTTTGTCAAACACTTTACTGTTGTTTTTTTCTACAATGTTTTATAATAATATTTTTATTTTAATGGATATCTATGAGTACCAAAAAAGTAACATGATTGGGCGCACGGGCTACACTTGTAGCCCAGTGGACTTTGATCGCAAAAAAATATTAGTTTCTAGGCTCAATAAATATCAAAAATATTCTTATTCGATTAAGAAGCAACATTTTAACAGCTACTGAGCAGTTCGAATGAATTCGGTTTATATACTGAAAATTATCGCCATTTAAAAAAGTGTGGGCTACAATCGTAGCCCGCGCGCCCACTGAAGGGTTAAGAATCTTTTTCGCCAATATGGTACTCCCGAACTTATCTTCTTAAATTTCTGTAAAATCAAAACTAAGTTATAAGCATATTTTCATTAAATTCTGAGTCTTCAACTAACAACACATTAACGTATTGAAACTAAAAAAAAATACAAAAGCATTGAATTATGTTCCGTAATAAAATGGATTGATTTGAATGATTTGTCGTGCTCTGTGGCCGTGATCGTTCGGTCGCCACTCTGTGAAATAGACACTCATAGAGAAACGAGTTTTCAAACTCGGCACGACTCGTCGCAAATTTATTATTCAGAAGAAGAAAAGAAATATTCTTATCGTAGAATATATAATATATAATATAATAATAATATATAATAATAATAAACTAACAACGTGACTAGGAAGTGGTATGGCTGACAACCGTATCACACTCCGAATTCAGTCTTTGTAACGTTGATGACTACGACTACGACTACACACGGTAGTCATCAACGCACCATGCTCCACTAGGAGTTACGGTAATGAAAAGAGAGAATAAAATGGAAAATCAAGAAAATAATTGAATTCAGTAAAACACAATCAAAGTAAAACATTTTGCTGAATTACAAGGCAGTTTCATTAGTTTTTTGCAGTTCAAATTCGTGCGAAATCTGACCATAGAACTATTTGAAAAAAAGAGACTACATATTATATCTAAATTTGTGTCGGTGTAGCCTGATTAACATACACTAAATGCAAATCAATGCAGAACAAAAGTACGCCAAGAGCAAAAATAAATAATACAATATTAATTTGCTGTTGCGATCTCTTGTTTAATTGATTTATAATCAAAAAAAGCTAGAAAAAAATCACCAAATACATTTTCCCTTTTACTCATATCGTATCAAATTCCACGGCTCGTTCCTTACACCACACATCAATAGCACAATACACTTAAAATATAAAGAAAAATTATCTTCTTCGACAGGCACGTTCCTCTTTGTGTTCTGTAATATTCTTCTGACCACACTATTTAACTATTGAAATTTTCGGGTTCCGCAACAAAAGGATTAAGATGTTAATCCCTGAGATTTTAAAATGTACACTAATAGAGGAAATTTCTTCCTTTTGTTACTTTCATGCGAATTTCATGATGAATAAGAAAAAGTAACGAACGTGATAGGATATAGGAGAAGGATTCTATTTTTCTTTATATGTAATGAATAATGATGTATGTATAGTTACAATCTTTAACTTTTCCTGCAATGGAAGTCCACACCTAAGGTTTGAAAAAAAAAAAACAAGACGAACGTGTGCCAAATAATGTAAACGACTATAGGCAAATTTTGTTGAATACCATATTATCAATCATTTGGAAACCAAAATCCTTTCAGAAAAAAATGAAAGATTGATAGTTCATTGAAATTGTACTTCTTTTTAGTCGGAATTCTAAAATATCGGGTGTTTTGTTTAGAATGGTGAAAATTCATATTGAAATAAAAAATATTTGAAGATCGCTTTTAACGTAGTTACTGAAAGTTAGATTCATTGGATAGACGACGTTTTGCCATTTCTTCTGTTAGATTGATGCGGGATGCGGCCTTACTAAGCTACTTTGTGACTAGTTCTGTTGTGGTAGATCCTAAAACATACACGAATAAAATGTGCGCATGTGGTAAGGTTTTGGGCCTCCATACCAAAATATGCGCAGATAATGCATTTTCTGGCCTGTAGAACCTGTAACACCCGACACGGATTTTGGCAGTCGGTTATTACTCTGGAAAATTTGAATAGGGAACAAGTGTTCAGCCAAGGAATGAGGTCATCTTAGAATTTATTATTTGCAAAAAAAATAATAATACAAAAAAATAATAAAATACGGCTAGGCTTTGGCTTCCCAAGAGAGAGACAGAGAGAAGAACTGTGACTCATCAATATGAAACTTGAGTTTTGAAATTATATTTATCAAGCCACAAATTCTCGCAATACTTGGACATTTTAATAGAATAGGAGAATGCCAACATAGTTCCAAACCACTCAAATGCAATGGCGATAGAATTGCAACAATTGGCTCTTTCATCGTCTCTCGACCATAAATTTAATATTCAAACCACGTAACGTCTAACTGACACATTTTCTCATGGTTGTTGTTTCTTTGAGTAGCATGTAAACAGAAATCTAGAAAATAAGTAACATAGTCGAACCATTTACTCCAAACAGCGGGGAGATTTTACCTTGCAAAAATTGGAGACGACTCAAATTATTAATATGTTATAAAGACAGTTAAAATCCAAGTTTGCGTCACTTTCCCCCTGTGCTCCCGCCGCATTGGCAGAGTTATAGCGCAAAGAATATGCTAAAAATTCCAAAAATCATCACTAACAAATTTCAAAACATACTTGGAGAACTCAAAAATTTGAGACGTCCCCAATTTTTGCACGCTAACCCCTATTATTTCGTCTCTATTGATTGGAGTAATTATTATAGATGCGTTCGTGTGCAACATACTTTGCATACATTTCGTGTACCTTTTATGTATTATACGAGTATGCCTGCCAATCTTGCATATTCGATTAAAACTTCCCCTGAAGCTTCTGGATAATGTTTTTAATTAAAGAAAAACATCGGCATTCCATCAGATAGAGCTCTTAATGTTGGGAACACTTCTGGATTAGATCTCTTACTCCTATTAGGATCGTAAGGAGCTTAATTTTCGATAAGATTATTTTGAAGAATTTATATAATATATATAAGTTATCTTATCAGCATTATTATTACACAACCCTATTTTAGTGTAACTTATGTAATGTACGGGCCTCGACCTCGTCCAGGTGTTTTTTTACCTATCTTCAATGCACATTATCTAATACCGTCGTGCGGGTTAAATACTCGTATGTTAAGTGCACGGCTGTATTCAATGGTACATCTACCTCTGCGGACAATACGCACAAAAAGTACGAACAAATGCATGGAGTACCTATAGTATGCCAAATGAACATTTTTCTTCAATGTCCAACAACCATTACAAGATATGAACGACGATGGAATGGGCAAGAGAAGTAGCCTCTAGTTTTGTTGTCAGTTTACAGTTATTTTAATGCATTTACCTACGTGCTGTCGAATGGTATTGAACGTAAGAATATAGTTTTGGCTAATTAAAAAAAACTGCGGAAATAGTTATAGATTTTCTACCCTAATCTAAAAACATTCATCGATTGTTAACCTTTTATTATTTTGAATAACTTCTCAATGTATTCCGAAAAGAAGCGTACTGAGGGCATACATTTGTACGGCATTTGCTAAAACTCCCTTATTTTTGGTGAACACGAAAAAAAATACTTTTTTAATATTAGTCATTTTTACTAAATTAATAAAATAATTAAAAAAAAAACTTAAAAAAACCATTAGTTGACAAATGAACCAACATGCAACATTCATGTAATTCAGATTCCCCGAAAGGACACTAGGTCAATTGAAAATTTTTTTCCCAGATTAAGATGATTGTTCATCATTTTCGACAAATTTTGATATACAGTTTGTAACAAAAAATTATACTTAAAAAAAATATAATGAAATTTTCGGTATTGTATATATTGTATTGTATAGCAGATAATGTCTATTTATGAAACGGTAAAAATTGAATTTCTGTTAAAGGCTGCATTATTAATTTTGGTTGAATTTTTCCCTCTCCAGATGCCGAACACCTACACTACGCATAAGCCCAGTTTTTCCAGAAGCTAGCCTATCCTATACGGCATAGGGCCAAATCACACTCTATTCAGGTTTGAGCGGGCCGTAGGATAAAAATTTCGAAAATATCTATAGAAACTTTTTTTTTTTGAAATTCGATGATAGAATATTACCTTTAAATATGACTAGAAATCTGAATCTTTGACATATGACCACTTTTAACAATGCTTTTTAAAAACAATTTAGAAACTTTAGAAGTTAAAACACTGAGATTTGGTTAATCAGTCAGTCACTATTTGTAAATTTATATCCGACAAATTTTGCACAGATGATCAGACCCGATCATCCACAAGGTCGCCGAACACAATTTCGGAGGCTGTGTGAAGTTAGCCAGTCATTTTTTTGAAATTAGGTCCTTTTGCTCGGTGAACCGTTTGTTCTACAGCGGCTACGTTTGTTCTTGATTGTTCACCAATTAATATCGTTTGTTCTTCTCTAATTATTTAATTATAGCAACTTTAAAATTGTGAGTGTGAACTTAGCCAGTCATTTTTAAAATATGGGTCGGAAAGGTATAGGTTTGGTATCAATCGAAAGCCAGACGTTTGTTCATTTTGTAGGGCGTTTGTTCATCCTGGAAACGGAAGGATACAGGAATTATTAAGGAAAAAGAGATTAGTTGTGACGTCATCTTCACTCAACCAACGCCATCTACTCAGCTCAGCTGTACGATGATGGTGTGGATCTTGCATAAATTGTTCGCGGGACACGGGTTGCCCGTACAGCTGAGCTGAGTAGATGGCGTTGGTTGAGTTAAGATGACGTCACAACTAATCTCTTTTTCCTTAATAATTCCTGTATCCTTCCGTTTCCAGGATGAACAAACGCCCTACAAAATGAACAAACGTCTGGCTTTCGATTGATACCAAACCTATACCTTTCCGACCCATATTTAACTTTCCGGCGGGCGCAATACTAATCCTAACACGATCGGGCGCAATGCATCTGACAGATTAAGTTCAGAAAATAGGATGACAATAAGTTTCTGTATATTCTACACTCTTATTTATTGTTGAATTATCTTTTTGAAACAGTTCTACAAAATTTTAGAAACAAATACTGGCTCACAAAGTTTGATACCCTTCACATTTTCAATTTTCTAAGAATATTCCGCTTTCAATAGCCTCAATATTTAAAAAACCTCCAACAACTCGACCGCTTAACAAATGTGAGCTTATTTTACTAAAAACACACTATTGAACGATTTGGTGAGCCTAAAAGTCACCGCAACGTTATTACGCAATGTGAAGAGTATAACACGTGGAAATTTTCATAGAAAAGGAATAATAACACAATCGGGCGCAATACATCTGAGAGATTATTTCACCCCCTCCCGCCCCTCAGACATATGGTAGATAGAGACTGAAAACTGCTTTGGGTAGTTGATCGATAAAGATTAAGCTACTGTGAGTTTCAGATCTCTCCCTTTTCATATCGCTGATTGGCGCAACAAAAACTGGTCACTTAATCTGTCAGATGCATTGCGCCCGCCCGAAGGTTAAAAATGACTGGCTAAGTTCACACTCACAATTTTAAAGTTGCTATAATTAAATAATCAGAGAAGAACAAACGATATTAATTGGCGAACAATCAAGAACAAACGTAGCCGCTGTAGAACAAACGGTTCACCGAGCAAAAGGACCTAATTTCAAAAAAATGACTGGCTAACTTCACACAGCCAATTTCGGAAGACATACATTTTAAGCTAAAGGCGTAAATTAATTTCGGGCAGAAAGGTGGCGAAACCAAAAAAGTGTTTGTGATGTGAAACAAATCCATACACCAGTAAAGCTTAATAAGCTTAAAGGCAAAAATGGGGTACTTCGACTGTATAGTTCTCATGTTTACGAAATGTAGCAATCCAGGTGATTTCCCCACCAAATACAGGATTTTCAGATTCTTTAAATTTTTCTTTCAAATCAATTTCAATCCAAGCTGAAAGATGCGGCAGATGACTATCAATTTCGGCAAAGTCAAAAACTTTTCCTCAACCAAATTCTCTGGTACAAAACCTACAAGGCCGCCTCCGCCTTAAACAAATGGACATTAAACTACAGCCAGCGAATTCATAGTTTAAGCTTGCATAAGCCACATACTTCTTGACGGGTGACACTTTTCTCCTATTTTTCACGAAACGCATTTGAATTCATACACATTGTTTCCCTTCGACATGGCCGCGGGCCGCACAAAACCGCGAGTTTAACATGCACGCTATTGGCTGAATTCAAATTGTAAGAAAACGACCGGACGGGTAAACTTGCACGAAAAGAACCATCGTATGATCATTTCACACTATCCGATCAAAACACGGACCGGCGAACAATAATCACACGCAAGTATGTATAAATGTTGCCATGCACGCTCCAAAGTTAGTGTACAATGAAGTGACGAGTCGACAAGATTAAAATGCAAGTAAAACACGCGCTAATTGTCTTTGCAGAACGCCTGAACTATTGGTAGATGCAATCGTCTTATCGATCGTACGATTCCTACGAAAGAAAAACAATCGTGTCACGATTTTTTTCTTTCGTAAGACTCGTTCTTACAATTTGAAATGAACAATGCTTGTCTGCTGGCCACTACAAAAGCTCTCTTGTCTTGCAAGTTTACCCGTCCGGTTTCGTCTTATAGTCTGAAATCAGCCATTCGGGGTAATTCAGATAAATGCTAACACGAAGCAGCATTCAGGTTAGCTATTCAGACCCGAAAATCATTCCATTCAGTTTTAATGAGCTTTTAAAATGTTCGCCTAAATGTATGCAAATCCAATCATTTCCAGTTATTTTTAAAATTTTTCAAGGTTGGCTCAAGAACAAAACAAAAAGATGTGTAAATTATAGAAATTATTTAAAACTTGTGTAAAGTGCAAACAGGGCTTTCATATGGTTAACACGAAAACACATTTTAGAGTACCTACCAAAAAATACATTTTTTTTAAATAAATTTCAATGCCTTTGTGATGCTCTGATATTCAACTTGGATGCCTATATTTTTCGAGTCCGGGTCAGAAAACCTGCACTCGATTTGAAAACAAGATAGGCGCTTCACTCTTCAATCTCTATTCTTTACAAGTTTTCCGTTTTAATATTTTGTTTAAGTCTTCGCAAATTCGGAAAACTCCAACAAAGGATAGTTATGAAAAAAATGAAAATATAATATGAGAAGACATTAAAATAAAAAATTCGACCAAAAATATTTATCCCGCAATTAGACATCATCAACATTTCCCTAATTCGTCAAAACCGTCTGCTTTTCATATTCAAAAAATTTAGTGGTAAATTTCAACAGTTAACTAACCCCAACCATGTTTTGTTATTTGTGTTATTAAAAAGGTATTAAACCTCATACAAACAATATTCATTCACACAAACCTTTTAAATGAAACATCCATTCAGGATCAATTTCTACATTTTCTCCCATAAGCCCATTTGTCTTTTTCGGAATAGACAACATAAAACTAGAAAACTTATTTATACATATATGTACCTAAAAAAACCGAAACTCACCAGACTATATTCTGCCTATGCCTAACCTATCACAACAATATTCTTCTTTACGTACAGTTTCACCAGAATAGTGAAAAGCTCGCTCTTGTTCGTCCCGTCTAATGCACACATATCCATCCTGATGATTTCCCAACATTTTCCAGCCGCCGCCATGCCATAGTCGAGGAGACAGTTCAACAACCTGAAAGCAAAACAAACGAGCATCCATATCCTGTGCCAGTATGATGTGTATTGTATGGAGAGGCCTATAAGTATGTCTGCCTGCTGCATGACTATTATATTAAAGCGCAGTGTAAATCCTTGCAAATTGATTTTATCACAGAGGGCAAGGAAAGCATAGGCATAGGCAAGCACGAGCAGACGACGAGACTATAATATGGGCGGCCGGAGCACATTCAGGACAAATTCCAGAGCAACTGTGAAAAGAGCGAGAAAGAGATTTTTACTATGCTATTTCGTACTAGTATAGATACTGAATAGAGTGTGTGTCAGAAAAACCGTTATTTTTCCACATTTTTTAGGTAATAAAGTTCGAATGTGTGCTTTAAGCTTTTAAGCAGAAATAGCTTTGATTATGGTAGAGTTGGCCTGCGTTCAGACCAATGAATTCGTCAGTCAGACAATCAAACAGTCGTACTTATTCGTCTGAATTCGTTATTGTCACTCACGTTTAAAATATCGTATCGAATGGGCCATTACAGACCATACGAAAACGACCGTACGGCTAACAAACGTACGGTCAGAGCTTTTATAGTGGCCGTCAGACAAACGTGGTTCATTTCACAATGCGAGAACGCGTCGTACCTACGATTATCCATGCTGTTTGTTGTACGATCGTTTTCGTATAGTCTGTAATGGCCCATTCGATACGATATTTAAACGTGAGCTTCGTCTCAATTGATGTAGTGACAATAACGAAAAAACTGTCTCATTATTTCTCCGGTTCCTTAGTGTGAATCAGGATCTCGCATTTATTTTTCTGAATTATCAATAGGTTTTTATTTACAGAAAGCTCAAGATGAAATGTCGTACCAAATGGAGTCGTCCAATTCTACCATAAAGATACCTACATACTACAATGCTTTCGTTAATTGCATATGGGCAATTAAAGCTTGCAAAAATATCGAATCTAAATCATATGATTGAAAGTGCCCTCAAGCTTTTAAGAAGCTTTTAAGCTTTACATGTCGTTTAAGTAATAGGCAATCGGCAAAAGATCGAAGCCTTATAATCAACGTACGATTTCGTGTAAGGAGCCAAAAGAAAAACTGCTTAAACACTTTCTGGATAATGGACTCACAGGAAATCACCACACTCTGTGTGGCACACAGAGAGTTCTCAATACTATCCCCAAACACAAAAGCCCCAAGAATCTAAAATTCCTACTCACACCAATCGCAATATGCTTTGGACAATTTCTTTTCCGGTCACATACTGTAAATCGCCTCCAATTGCATGAACTGCATAAAAGCAGAAATGCAAGTTCGATAGGTGAACGACCGACCTACTCTCATAGGTTCGTTCTGCTGGTCGATGTCGTTGACGACGCCATTTGTCGCCCAGACTTTATTGAATGATGTTGAAGCTCACTCTGTATTACGTAGGCATACAACGAGTGGAGTCAGCCAGCCAGCCAACCGATATCCAAGAGCTTATACACCATACTATCCGTATCATCCTACCTCCGGTGAAAATGCCTATTTTACCGGTAGGTACCTATAGGTATCTATACTTATCTGCATCTGCATACATATGCGGAAGTAGTGTGTCGGCTCTCGGCTGTATGGCTTTTGATTGAATGCGGGGTTGTACAGGTGAGCCAAGAAGACGACGCTGACGACCTGTTATTTATTATGTTTTTTTCGCGAATGTCATGGTTCTTCGTCGTTGTTGAATAGAGCCACATCAATGTTTATGATTGCACCCGGGACAGTACGAACGGCCGCTTTTCGAGCTTGACTTCAATAGACAATGGCCTAGGTCTGCTTTCATTTGATATTATTTGTCCGAAGAGTATTATGATGGGTTACTTCGACCATGATATGGTAATGGTGTATGGTAAGGTGACGACAATGTTAGGTGATTGGTGCAATGAATGGTATGGTGAGTGATTTGGTAGACCTCTGCAACTCTGGTGTGCTTGGAAGAATGACATTGATGTATGTATTCGTGTAAGCTTGAGCACTAAGGCCATGGTAATAGCTGAGTTGAATCTAAACGGACAAGAATACGTTTGAGAGGTTTCTGATATTACATTAGTCTAGCCCTAGCTCCGATGCAGTAATTGTAATAGACCTGCTGTAGCTTTAATAATTTTATAAAACACAAGCTCTGATCTTCAATTTCTTAATTAATGAAAAAAATGTTAAGCCATATCCTCCATAAATCCCTCATAATTAAAACAACTCCTCAATAAAAACCATCCACCAAAAAAAGCCTTGTTCATTTTCTATTTCCCATTGAAAAGCCCTTAGCCATGACATCATATGATTTGCACTCTGCACCACTTTCTGTCTCGAACACTTTATTTAATCCGGGGGCAATACCCACCAAGGACGTTCGTCTACACAGTAAAAGCTCTCGCCTTAAATGCACCGACGAAAGCTATTGACTCCACTCTCGCGACGCGACGACAGCATCCAATTGCATATCCTGTCTGGCGTATCTGACAACGAAAAGCTTATCGTTCGTGCTTTTCCTTTACTGTTTTGATCCGTAACTCGGGTGAAAGACCTTTCATGTTTGTGGGCCAATATCAACGAGCACACCAGGCCTAGGCATCAGGCACTTTTTGCCACCCAATCAGCATGGAATGACTGTGTAGTACTCCGTAGACCAGACAGTATATGCATGCAATGCACCCCGAATATCTGCAGAGAGAGTTTGGGTAACACACAGGGAGAGAGAAAGTACTTTTAACCGGCGGATTTGGTGTGCATTTTGCGAATCTAGGGGTGGTACTTCACTGTTTTAGAATGGTGGTTGCCGATTGCAAAGTTTACTTTAAAACTGCACGACTCTGCCCAATATTTTTTTTTTTGGGTGTCGGTACTGACGCGCCTCGGGCTCACTGTGGAATATTTTTGGGTGGAGGACGAGTGACTCCTGGCTGATATGAACTCGCTGATGGATTGTGCAATATATATACGTATGGATGATGATAGCAAGGGTTCGTTTCGTTTTCGCTTGTCTGTGGTCATGGTGATTTTGTGTTCAATGGCTTAGTCCTGGTCACAGTGCTGGTATTAATTGTGCTGATGCGGTACAGTTGATGAAAGTGGAGGCGTAAAAATGTTGGGACAGATAAAATGAGATGCAAGTGTAGAGAGAAGCATTTCGCTATCGGTTTACAGAAAGGACTTGCTCAATAAAGGAAAGGAAAATTATTTTAAAATTTAACTGAAACTTGGTGGCAACAAGAACATGGGGATGCCATACAAAGGTAGTCCCCCCTTTAGTTCTTCAGAAAAAAAACTTGTTTGTATATACCTAAATAAATTTTAACTAAACTGCACATAAATGGGTCCCTATTAAGATTACAAAGCATATATGTGGACGATAACGGACCATGGGGTCACGGGGCTGCCAGTCAAATTTGGTTCTTCTGAGTCAAAATTTGTTTTATTTGTGATTTACTACACCCTACGTTAATGCGTTTCTATTAAAGATACAGGAAAATATGTAGAAGCAGACGAAATTCGGCAATGGGTTGATGGGGCTGCCATAAAAGCCCCACTCCTATGAAGAGGGTCTTTAAAAAAAACGTTTTTAATTTAACCTCGTATAAATCAATCTGTATCTACGTTTTTCAACTTACGTATGACCAGGATAAATCGAACATTGTGGTCATGGGGCGGCCATAGAAGCCCCACCCACAAAAGTAGGTTACGAACGGTATCTGAACACAAGTGATAGGGATGCCGGACAAACTTTTAGCTCTAAAAAAGTAAAAGGTATCCAAATTTTCGCCTCTTCCGAAATAGATTCGGTTTCTTTTTGTTTTTTTACTTAGACACTCACAGAGATTAGTTTGAGAATTGTGTTAACGGAGAATTTGAGAATTTGTGTTTCCATTTGATGAAGTCACCTAAAATCCAAAATACACCTGCCAAATCCGTTAATCGCCCAACTGTATACCTTCATCGACCACCGTACCACATAACATTGTTTGCGCAATAATTTCAATTGTTCAAAGCCGAGCGTCGTCTACCGTATTTACACACTCCAGCATTCTCCACAATCCCTGCTGAGTCCCGATTGGGATTCATATGCCTCACAAATCCAGTTGGATAGCGCAAAGGACTAAATGACGACAGCATAAGGGTATCCCAAACCTACCCCAAAGTAAGGTGGTATCAAAAGAGAGAGAGTGAGTCCTTCGCCTATAGCTGTTGTTTTTGCTCATGTTGTTGCTGCTACTGTTGGCGTAGTTGGACCGGCTACATGACGACAGAGTTCATGACCCCGGACAACATACATGTTGCAGTCTCGAAAATGCTCTTTCACGATAGAAGCAAAACATGATAACAGGACAAGGGATTCCCCAAAGTGGTGACGGGGGGCTGCCATATGGATTATACCGTACAGGACTAAGGAGTATGGGTGATGTACAATTTAGTTGCATTTCGCTGTTTTGGGTTTTTCGTCTGGGCCGAGGACGATGCAAGTTTTGTTGGGTTTGTTGACGGATTACCCACAGGAATGGGAGAAGGTTCGCGAAAACCCTACTCCAGACACAACGAGTAGAGTCCCCAAACTATATAGGTATATACACAATTTTGTGAAAGGAGTACGTAATAAAATGTCCTACCCCAATATAGCATCGAAACCGAAATGTTGACGCCGTTTAGCCAAACTACCGCCATCCGAAGGAGAGGGAGAGAAGAACTGGCATGATTGCTGCACTCTCAATAACATATGGGTATGGGTGCGTGCAACTGGGCGCCGTTGAGGTTTTCCGTTTTCTCTGATCCTGTGGGGTTTGCCGCGCTGACGAATGACGAATGCTCTCGGCGGCGGTTCGTTGCAAAAGCTCTTACTGCGCTTTCACCAGTTTTATATGGATACTATGTGTGCAATCCCAGTCCTATCCCGGGCGGTTAGCATGTAAGGCAGGTCATGGCGATTTCGTTTGTTCCGTGTGAGAGAGTGATTTTTCTATACGGATGAGAATTTTTTCCTTTGGGTATAGTTTCGTTTCGTTGAATTTTTGAGTGATTGCCGGTGTTTTTTGTATTATGGATACTTTCTTGTTTTGTGGTTAGAGTGATGCACAGTTGACAGATAAATACGTTCGCTTAGCGCCATGATGAGAATGATGCTGGTATTACGATACAGTTATTTTAATAACGGGATTTCTAATGAAGTGCTAAAAAAGAGTCGTTTCAAATTAGTATCGAAGTTCGTGGATGACAGACAATTGCCGGAGAATTATGAGTAAAAAAAATAGATTTTTTGACAATTGGTGAAACCTGATTCTGGATAAGAAAAATTACATCAAACCTATAGCTAAGGCCCTGCCCATTTTGTGTATGCTCTACAGTGCAAATCTATACTCTCATTCACCTTCACACAGTATTTCCCTGTACCGCGCACCCGGGTCTGGATCCCTTTTTGGGAGGCCCACCCGATAGTTTCTCTCTCTATACACAGCTCCTTCCTTATCATCATTGGTGCGGTGGCTTTTGCCGTAGTTCGTCGAAATTCACATTTTGTATGACGTATAGTTGTTGTTATTGTTCTGGTGCTACACAGCTTTCTCAGCTGTGAGAGAGTGCTCGGGATATTCGATTCGATGTAGAGAGGTATAGACGAGAGTTCAATGACCGTGCTCCCGGCTGTGTTTGGTTGTGGCCTTTTCCTCTTATTTTCATTGCTGCTGATGCCATAAGCTTGCGGATGCAGTTCGCGGTGCGATTTTATAAGACGACGTCGACTTAAAAAAAAATCGAGTGATGATCATATTTATATATACGAGTAAATAGGTATTTATATAGTTAAGTTTAGAAATATGTTGTGCATTTTTGAGACGAGTCTCTCGAAGACATATCGCCGAATGTGTGCCCTACGCCAAAACGTTTGTCATACGTACTAGAATGCCTTTGGCTGTACGTCGTTAAGACATAAAGAGTGTTACGTTTTTTTGAGCTTGCTTATTTTCGGGAAGACGCTATTTAATAACCTGAAACGACGAATAACAGCGTGACTGCGCCAAGGATATTAGCATGGAATTTATGGTCTGGAAAGGCCAAAGTATAGCTTGAGGAATATACAACAGAAGACTGAACGTAATTAATGTTTCCTACTGAGAAAAAGATATTGTAAGTGTTAATTAATTTTAAATGCATTTTAAATACTTATTTACATTTAATTAAAATTAAAGTCAAGATACAAAAAATAAACTGAATGAAATAGGTATTCTTAGCAAATTGCTTATTGTTTTCTTGTAAAAATTATTATTTGAAGTAAGTAATAGTAAGTAAGTAATAGTAAGTAATAGTTTTATGTTCTTCAAGTATCCTTAACGCCTTAAATCAATACAGAAGAGATCATTTGCGAAAATATGTATTTTAGCATATTTTTCTCATTTCCCGTTAAAACTGGTTTTTAGGTTTAAACTTCAACGTAGGTAATTTTTGGCTCACCAATCATGTTGTGGATTTTTCGTTAAAACGTTCAGGACTACTTATCGAGTTAGTAGTTTGTATAGTTTTCTGCAGCTGGATTGTCAATCAAGCAGATCTAATGAAAAATCTAGATATGGGCCTCAGATTTATGTCGCAGACATTGGCTATCAAATTTAGTATTTTTGTTCTTCGTTCTCAATCGCAAATACTTTGAATGTTACCATTAGATGGTACATATAGAATCTATAAGCTTTTGAAGATTCTTCGCCCTTTTTCCTACAAATACCAAAAAAAAATTCGAGGTCCACACCACCTCAGCCGTGGTGTCTAGATATTAAAATTTTAATCTGTCAACACGTCAAGTATCTCTAAGAATGTCTATGATCGAATATATCAGTATTTTCATTCAGGCGTGGCGCGGTCATGTGCAGCGGCGCTGGCGATCATAGTCTTTGCGACATTTCCAATGCAGTTTTGATTTCATTCGTACCTATCCACCATTCACGAGACCGCTTAACAAATCAAATTAGCTACGGGGAAAGCTCCGACCCCAAAAAATAAAACAATAAAATTAAAATAAATTGTTAGCATAGAGGAACACTTCATACAATACACCGATACGTTCTTGTCAAACCTCCTGCGCGCGTATTTCGCAAACTTTACTTGATTTTCCTTACGCACAACCTAGACAATTGCTCGAGGCAGCAGATTTTGAGGGCGGAACATTTTTGAAACTTTGATTTTGACTTCTGTAAAATGTGAAAGATGAATTTTATTACTGTAGCAGGGGCGATACTCAGAAAATATTTTGAGAGGGATTTCCCTGGAAGTGTAGCCTACACTAAAGTGCGAAGGCTCGATAAATAAACAAGCATAAATGCCCTGACTTGCCTCTATCTGTTTTTTGATGTCTTCTTTCTTTTTTTGAAATTAGTAAAATGGTGAGGTTTTCCTCCCTTTTGTGTGAGTGAAACGAAAATTTTACTCTATTGAAGAATTACTCATAATATGGAGCACAGTGAAATGAGGTTCGTGCTTTGCGATCTGCTCATAATAAGTCCGGCTGAGGTGAGATTTCGACTAGGACAAAATTAAATTATTTTGTAGATGTTTCTTTATCAATTTCGTGTGATATCTACCTTTGTGTATCAAAGATTGTTTGTTTAATCAAGGATTGCAGTAGAAGAGAGAAAGTAACAGGGAACAGTTTAGTTATTATATTTCCGCAGAAAGATCACTCACCATTGTTTTAGCTATAGATAATTAATCTGAAAGGGTTTTTACTTTCTGTATGCAATGACTCAATATATACGGTGGAAGCTGCCAAAATCCTCTCGACGAAAGAGGAATTACATATTTGGCTGATATTTGAAACATAACCTCAACTTTTTAAAGAACCGTTACTTTAGATGAGTACTATATTCGTATTATAAAAAATTCAACAATCGTATTCTTCATCACTATACTATCATCAATTAATTTCTTCGAACCCCCAAAAACTCCTACTATACGTACGTACGTCACTGTTAAATTATAAATATTATTTAAGGCGGTTTAGTCAAAGCACCTATTATTATTAGATATATTAACGGTGAATTTTTTGATTACCCCAACAAATATGTTAATGACGGTTAAATCACAAATGCTGTGTTTTATAACCTGGAATTCACCCAAAATTTGCCTAAAAAATAAGCTGTGAACGGCACCAGACAGAAAAATGTCCTTGATTAGACAAATCTATCGGAGAGTATAACTCGCATCCAGGAAAAGAACCCATCCATCATCTTGATTAACATATTTGATAGCATTTTTTCTAAAAATTCTAAAAACTTAAATATCAAATTTCAAAAATCTGAAAATTTAAAAATTTCGAAATGCAAAATATCTAAATTTTAAAATTGCAGAATTCTAAAAAAAAATTCTGAAGATTCAAAATTCTAAAAACCTAAGTTTTGAAAATTCAAAATTCTGAAAATTCGAAATTGTAGAAATTCGCAGTTCTGACAATTCGAAAAATTCGTAATTCAGAGAGCCGTTCTGAATACTCAAATTTCTGAAAATTCTAAAAAGTAAAAATTCAAATTTCAAAAATCTGATAATTAAAAATTCTGAAAATTTGCAATTCTGATGATTCAAAAAAATTCAAAATTTTAAAAATCCAAAATTCAACAAACTCCAATTTTCTAAATTGTAAAAATTTGAAATTCTGAAGATTCAAAATTCTAAAAATTTTAGTTTTGAATATTCTAAATTCGGGAAATTCCCAGTTCTGACAATTCGAAATTCAGCAAGCCCAAGTTCTGAAAACTCAAAAATTCTGAAAATTTTAAATTCTAAATCTATAAATTAAAAATTTTGATACTCCGAAATTCTGAAAATTGTAAATTCTCAAAATTCAAAGATCTGAAAATTTAAAATTTTGGAAATTCAAAATTTTTAAATTCTAACAATTCAAAATTCCTAAAATCAAAAATTCTGAGGGCTCAAAATTCTAAAAGTTAAAGTTTTGAAAATACTGAAAATTCTAAATTGTGCAAACTTATAGTTCTGGCAATTTGAAAAATTCTAAATCCAGAGAGCCCATGTTCTAAAATAACAAAATTCTTAACATTTTAAGATCCAAAAAATAAAAAATCTAAAAATTTTAATTTTGAATAAATTCGGAATTCCGAAAATTAAGATTTCTGGAGATTTAAAATTCAAGTTTTAAAAATTTAAAATTCTGCAAATTCATAATTCTAAAAATTGAAAATTCTGTAAATTCTAAGTTCTAAACATTAAAAATTCAAAATTCGGAATATTCAATGTTCTGTAAATTCAAAAAGCTCAAAATACAAAACACTAAGAATTCATTAATCTGAAAATTAAATATTCCGAATATGTACTCAAATTTCAAAAATTTCTAAAAAATCTGAAATTTCTAAAATCTAAAAAATTTTTTAAATCTGAAATTCTAAAACACAAAGTTTTAACCAATTCATATTCTAAACAATTCAAGATTTTAAAGATTTCAAAATATGATAATTCTAAATTTCGAAAATTCTAAATTCTAGAAGTTTAAAATTCTGAATAAATCCAGAACTCTGAAAGTTTAAAATTCTAAAGAATCAAATGTTAAAATTTTTATATTAAATTTCTGAAAATTTTAATTTCTGAAATTTTATAATTCTAAAAATTTAAAACTGAGGAAATTCAAAATTTTTAAAATTCAAAATTCAGGGAAAAAACTGAGTTTTGTTTCGGTCAATCGAATATTCGGACAATCGACCTGCGGATAATCAACACTCAACTGTACTTAATTCTATTATTTTTACAACCCTTCAGTGTATTATCTAAAAATTTTATCATTGAAGGTCTTCTGACAGTCCCTACGTCATTCCCTTCAACAAAACCAATATTTACATTTCTTTTATTTATTGTGCCAAGAATATTCGTATTTAACTTGGCGATCATGCTACAATATATTCTACATGATGTATCAAACACCCGGTTGCGACGATTCGATGTCTTCCGGAAACCTTGAACATTAAACAAGCTCGACTGCGACTATTACGTTATTTTCTTATGTGAAAATTGAGAAAACATGAATTATCTAATTTCAGCGTATAGAATGCGCTATACGTTCCTACGAGTATATCTACATTAGAAGTTGTGTCACTCGCAATTTTCGATTGATAAGTTCGCCACTTACGTACTGTACACCATACATACCAAAACTGTGACGCTAATTGAAAAAACTATCTTTAGTACGTATAGATAGAATATGTATAGACGATTAAGTTTGCTGTACTCATACACAACTTTATTGGTATGCCCAAAAGGCCGCTCGCAACTTTTATACACTATCTGTGCAATTCTGTATCTAATACTATGTGTGTGCTCCGTGTGTATTTACAAGTACACTCTGAGTACTGCTATATTTACCAAATGCAATATCATAAACAATAATTTCATTTTCACATGACGGTTGGGGTTGGGCGGAGACCTTGGAAATTATTTTTATTGTTTGCAATCTAATACAAATGCGGAATTAGGAAAAGCGCGTGACTATATTGGTGCGTCTGATTCGATTTACATACTGAATTACAGTGAGGGAAATTGAAAGGGTTTCGATTTCAGAACGGTTTTATAAGTACATACATGCATACTACTATTATCTATTTACAGGTGGAAGATGATTTTTTTTTTAAATTTTAGCATTTTGTTACTATGTTGTTTTATTAAAATTTCCACACTCGTCTTAAAACAAAAATATCGTCCGATAAATTTCCTCCATACTACAAACAATAAAGTCCAGAAGATACGATCAAAAATTCCATCAAACTTCTGGATGAAGTAAAAAGTTACAATTGCCTCAACATGAGCGCGGGGGGAGTGCAGTGCAATATTTAATAAACGATGCATATTGCACAAACTGCACTATATATTACACAACAACTCACCCGTCTCTCTCCACACCCTTGTAAAATTTTCCTACATGTTAGAAATAAAAGCGTAAGCTTTTCGCGGTTTGAAAATGAAAAATAAAAACAAAACTAATAATAAAATTGACTTTCATTTACAATACTTACGTAAAAATATTAAAGAACAAAAATGAAACTACAAAAGGGGTGATGAGGAGACGCTCGGGGGAAAAGTGCATATTATATGCATTTTTCGTTTCAACCCCATATACTTATGACGAGGGTGATAGAATAGTATGTATGAATATACGAAAAATTCCTAGATATTATCTCGTAACAGTAGCAAACAGTATAGTGTCGTCCAATGTCTGTATTTCACTCTTCCAATATGTTAAAAGTGCATGTGCATTTCTAAGCTTACGTCGTGCATTTCTAGACGGAAAGGAAAAGTTATTAAAAAAATTGATTCAGTTCTCAGTTTATGAGTGTTTTTGTTTTCCAGTGCAATTAGACAAAGGTTTGCATCATAATTTGCATCAGTTGATTTTAACAGTGTCTTAAAAACGGTATTGTGAAATAGTGCGTAATATTACATATCATGTTGTGAATAGATATGGTACTATAACTCATTCTAGTGTAAGTAAAATTATTTTTATTCTAAGGGACAACTTACACCAAAATGAGTAAAATCTCTGCGAACCAATGACCACGCAACTGTTTTATCGAGTCATCTGGCGTTCGGGCTGCGTCAATTTTAATCTCCTCATGTAGGGAAAGCCTAAATCATCCTTCTTGGAAAGAAAAAATCAATATTTTACAACCATTTTTCAACCCAGACACACGCCACATTAAAAACTCCATCCGATTCCGGACAAAACTAAAAAAATAAAAAAAATATAAACACAAACGACCACCAATATTTTTCATGACTTCTTTTCACGAAATAGAGAAATCCTATTCGAACTAACCACCCTCAACATAGAACAACATGAGAACGACACACGACTACTTCTTTTGCCCGATCGATATACGAAAGGGTATTCGCATCGCTGTTTGCCCAAGCACATATGAAAAAGAGAAAGTTATCGTGTACTTACTGCAAATTCATATAAGAGGAGTCATCGCCATATCGTCGTGGCTGTCCGCGTTTCCAACCTACACCAAAATCGGCATAAGCTGACACAGGAAACGAAAAAAAGAGGGAAGAAATGTACAGCAAAATGAAAATGCAAACACAGATTTGGTTATGGAAAGGGCACACACTTAGGTCCTATCCATTGGGGTGCTACTTTCAAGCAGAAGGATGTATATATGGAGAAAACTCGGTATCTGTTCATTGCTAACGCCGTGCTATACTGTCTAGCTGACTGACAAGGGCGGATTAGCTGAAGCTTTTTTGTTGGAAGTATAGGGTGGCATAGGTCACAGTTGCAACCATTTGCAATTTTAATAGCAGCCCTGCGATTCTGCCTCGTTTCACATATGATTCAATTCAAGGTTAAAGTGCAACGAAATGCAATCCAGTCGCCTATGGTGAAAAGCGCTTTGATGGCAGAGTTAAGGGTGTGATGCAGGGTGAGCATAATAGGCTTTAGGAGATAGTGAAAGCGTAAGGACAATTTTGCGCAGCTATGCAGCTTTTGCTGCCGGAAATGCATCCCCTATTCGAAGGGGATTCCCCGACGAAGCTTTGAGTTTGTTATTAAAGCTTATGCACTTGCACAAATGCATTCGCACTATGTAGTTGTTTGCATACGAATACCTTCAAACAAACCACCCCTTCAGATATAAAATCGTAATTCAGCCGTTGTGCATGTGTTATACGAGCGCCTTTTGAGAAACTTGAGTGTTCACGACATTAAAATGTTGCACTTGCATTTTCAAGGTCATCGTAAATTGAAAGCTTTTGCCGCGCGTGCATTCAGTGAAAATGTCAGTTCTAATATATTTACGTTTTCCTCCCCCGTTGCGAGCAATCCATTATCTATCGCTATATGTTTAAGGGCTGCTATTATCGTTGGAAATTTATGCTTTCGCTTTAATTTTTGAAATGTATTTAATTAGACATGATTTGGCGTAAAGCGCTGTTTTTACGATGGATTTGTCGTCCAGCTTTTGAGCATTCAAACAAGTTGGACAACAAATCCATCGTGTAAACAGAAGTTGGACAACAAGTTTGAAGTTGAACGAGCATTCAAATAAATCCACCTTGTAAACAGAAGTTGGACAACTTGTTTGAGATGCATTGATTATAGTCCAATCGAAATATAAATATACTTTCTAATAATAAAGAATTAATGCGCCCAGCGTTTTATTTTTTTGTTGTAAATTTTAAGAGATACAGAGATTGTTCAGTGGCTTTCACACAAAAGCGATGTATGTAACATGCGCAAAGACAAATAAAATATGAATATCCAATCGAACTATTTGATTCAACAATGTTCAAATACCTTTCAGCTAGCTTCTGATTACTAATATCTGTGCGGTATCATCCAATTCCGGCATTTCGTTGACTTTTGGGGCACGCTGTATTCGGAGATGTTTCCTTCAATATTTAAAATATCCACGAAAAATAAAAGAAAAAGCAAATATATTTTTCATGTACTAACAAGTATTGCAAAAACTGATAACGTTTTACGACCGCTCCAACTTTCAACTACTGTTTACACGGCCAACAAGTTTGATAGGATTTGTTTGAGAGAATATCATACGTGTAAACAGCCTTCCAACTTGGATAAGTTTGAAGGAAAAGTTGCATGCAAACAAGTTTGAAAATATAGGACTACGCACTACGGTATAATAATATAATCTAGATTTAAAAGCTATTATCTCATCCTCTAATACACTATAGGCAGTGACGTGCACAAACTTGTATGTAAAAGAATAGTGCCTCTTCACACATGGAACTGCACTGTCAGCTCGAAATTTGATGAAACCAGATAGTACTGTGCGATTGAGACAACATAAATAAAGATAACCGGCATACAGAAAATTCAGTTTTGTTTGAAGTTCAGGTCAAAGCAAGCAAAACTGTACAAAACTGTACTAGTAGAATAGAACTTTTAAGGGGATCGTTCTAAGGTTCAGTAAAATTGCTTCAATTCAACTCTATCTCTACCTTAACATTGAAAGCTTTACGCGTCTATAAGTTTGAAGGAGCAGCTTCAAGCGACTAGTTAACACTTTCCCGGACACAACGTCTATAGACGTCCAATTTTGAGCATTTGACCATACAAATCGTGTCAAATTTTGGCGTTGTGTCCGGCAATGAGTTAATCTAGTGTAATCGCATCTAACAAAAAAGTTGAGTGGAGTTTTCATTAAGTCAAAGTTCATTCAAAGTTCAAAGTTTTATATTTTAGAATAGTGCATCTTCCTCAACATATTACATTTCTTTGTCATTAAAGGAAAGGTTATTTGCAACTTTTGCAGGCACACTGTCTCTACACAGAGTAAGGACTCTGGATTTGTCATTGCTACAACTATTTTTTATTAATATTCAAAAATATAAATTTATCAAAAAACTGAAAAGATGGTTTTTTAAACACTTTGAAACAACGACTACTATTATAGTCTAAGAAAAATGGCATATTTGGTCGGCAAAAATCCTACATCGGAAATTTTTTTGGATTATGGTTGGGAATGGTCCCCAGATTATGTCATGAAAAGTCCCAACCGATCGGGGGTCCGCAACCTTAAAAAAAGGGGGAAAAGGGGGAAATCAGCTCATTCGGATAAAAACTAAGGGTATCTTTCATACAAAGTGACCCATCAGGAGTTTGTTCTACGTACTACTCATTTTATAAACTGTAGAACAAAGTTGTCTTGGGTCACTTTGTATGGGAGGTACCCTTAGTTTTATTTTTAGTTTTTTTATCCGAATGAGCTGATTTTTAATGGGTGGGGTGACTATGACCTCCAATCGCAACAAACCAAAATTTAGCACTCTGCTCTAATTTTGGGGGAGCTATGGATGGGCCGTTTTGAAAAATTTAAATGGGGGGATAATGGGGGTCCTTGACCGGAGCGACTCAATGTTTACCTTAAAATGATCTTGAACTCATTGTGAATATTTACATATACAAAATTTTACGGCTGTACTTTCAAAAGTTATGGAGCTTTTAAAAAATGTCTAAAATGAAAATATTCCAATTTATGTTCTAGTCTAACGCCGAAATGTTCAATAAAACTCTAATGTGTTATATATCACTGCAAAGATAATTTTATGTCCTTTTTTTCGTCCTCAGACCATTCTTCTGTATCTCTTACCGTTTTTGAATAATCACAAAAAAAAACGAAAAAAATGTCCCCCTTTCCCAATTTTTTTTTTAAGGTTGCGGACCCCCGATCGTTTGGGACTTTCTATGCCATCATCTCGGGACCATCCCCAACCATAATCAAAAAAAAAATTCCGATGTAGGATTTTTGCCGTTCGATGGCCATATTTTGATCCAATTTTCTTAGACTATTAAATTCACTATAACATTCGATGAATGCGTTCTTCTTCTTTGACAATTTGTCTCTTATTTGTCTTTCATCGAAAAGTATGAACATTTTCCACCCACAATGTGCATACTTTCTTTCACACTTCACATTACAGTAGCTGCAACTAATAAATGGACATCTTTCAATCAATAAATTTTATACGTACCAAAGCGTGTATACTGATATCTGTAACACTAACCACTGTTATTAATAAGTTTGGATTTCGCTCCAGCCCGACGTCATGAGCTAGATTTAGCTTGTGCTCACTAGTGCTATACAGTATACACCGTTCTGTAGAAAAAATGTCGATTTTGTTCGCCAAGGTATGCATGCTTCTCGTTCATGTGCATTTAGCAGGCGTTGAATGCGATGGAGTGCGCGTGAATTTCATACCATTTGTGTGTGAAATAGAAGCATGAAGAAATTATGCTTATTCAGCAATCATATAGAGAATTGATTGTGAATTGAATGACGTCTAGGTTTTTATGACACACACATACCAACAACTTCACCATAGGTATCGTCAATTTCTCATACGAGAGGGGGGTTTTTTATACTATATTTAGTTAAATTACATCCCTTAGATACTAATAACTTAATTTCCGAAAGGTAAAAGGTAAAAATTTGTTACTATAAATGTATTAAGAAAAAAGGACCCAAATAGATGAGGCCTCTCAGGCCGAGTGCGCCCGATCTTGTTTTGATCTGAGGTGCGCCCTACGGAGGGTTGAATCTCGGGACCTGGGATTTCCCTCATTATACGAAACATTGTTATAAACGGTTTGCTTTAGTTCAAAAACACTGCAGCTGCCCGCGGGCTAAATGCGGCCCGGTAAGGAAGTAGCATTTTATTTGAATGGAAAATAATGCCGGTTTTGTTTTGGGTGTGTTTTAATAGAAAGTATTCTTAAAACATAAAAATTTAAGTGACCCTTGCTGTGTTGTGTGTAATGTATGACCCATCAGGGACGTTTGCAGACGAATTATACAGGAGGGGTTTTTGGCAAGAACTTTACAGGAAGCCCTGCGCCTAGAATGTTCAACCGGTATTTTTAAGTAGTTGGCTAATAAAGATCGCAGATTTCCGATTTCTTCGAAATTATAGCAGAAGGTTTGTTTTCAAACCTATTGTTTTTATTTTTATTTTAAATTGCAATTTTGTTTTTTTTTTTGTAATCTCCGGTTGAATCAAAAGCAGTGTCATAATCCAATCTATGGTGCTTGAAACTACTTTTGTTAGGCTCGTTCTCCTATAATAATGCTGTGGACCGCGAGGCATACGTGCATATTAACTTTAGTATCAGTCTCAATCTAAAGTTCTGTGGTCAAAAGGTAAAACAGCATAAGTCCGATTTGTTGATTTTTCAGGAGAGCATTTTAAAGTTTTGAAAAATTCTGTGATAAAAGTTTATAAATATTTTAATGTGTGTTTTTCCAATATATAGAGTGAAAAAAATATAAATTTTTATAGGTTAATAATTTTGTTGATAGATATAACAGTTTTGTAGTTATAGCGAAAAAATCGACTTATGCTGTTATTCTTTGTTGAGGGAAAATATATTATAAAGCGTAATTCGATATATGCCATTATTCCATTTTGTAATCTCAGGCCACGACTATGATATTTACACATAAGTTGTTCTTCCGAATCCTACAACTGAACTGAACTGCATACAGTTTATGTACATATATGCTTTTTTGCTATTTCTTAAGTGTGTCTTATAATTGAGTTATGAGGTGTCGCGATTTAAAGTTTTTGATACTATTTGCACGATTTCATGAATAAGGTTGTTTTTTAAATTATGAAAAATAAAATAAAACACTAGGGGCGGAGTTCATAGTCCCCTCTTAAAATTATGGGAACCCTTAAAGGACTGACGCTATTCATAGTCACTCAATAAGGAAACGCTTAAGGGTTTCCTTATTCGTTAAGGTACATATCTAGTAACCTTATTAATAATTCATATATTTGTTGACATATCCTTATTCAAACACTATGAAATTTTTGAAAAATTTTGAATTTTCAACTTCTTGATATTTTTTATATTTTAATTGTCATTTTCAACATATATGCCCAATAAGTAAATCGTTTTTTAAATGAGGCAATGCCCTAATAAGTGATGTCTATGAATACGAAACTTCCTTAAGGGCCACTTAGAGAAACCCCTTATTCCTTAAGGAATTTGTTATTACTTAAGTGAGGACTATGCATTCCGCCCTAGATTTTGATAGCACAAAACTAAAAAACTATGTTTTACTAATTTCAATGAATTAATCAGTAAAGGACAAAGGCCTTCTCTTATTGTCTTCCTCGATGTAACTGTAGAGGGCTATGTCATATCATTTTCGGTACGACAATTAGTATTAGCAACTTCAGCGTCTCAGCTTACTTCACGTAATATGGCGACGGAAAACCTATAGAATCAAAAACTGAAGCTGGTTTTCGACGCATCCCCATGATAGCCTTCCTCCGCGGTTAATCTTATCAAACTCATTCTTATAAAATATCAAGTCAAGAAACCTGAAACAAAGCTTCGGATCGGACGGACGAAAACGATCCCGCAAACGAACAACCAACTACTCTTTTGGATCCTGGAATGTACGCTGACTGATTAAGCCAGGTGTCCTTAGGACTTTCCTGGATCAAGCAAAAAAATACAAACTGAGCATGTTGCAATCCAAGAAACAAATAGGCTCAATAGCGAGATTACCGACAGTAATTGCGAGTTGGAGTGGTGAAGAATAGGGTATAACAGAGAGCTTGGAGTAGCCTTTATAGTAATAATCAGCTCAAGGGGCACGTCATCGGATTCGTATATGTGCGCGATCCGCGTTTAGTCCCGTTTCGGTAATCTCCGGCTTATTCATGTGCATTCCTCTACCGAAGCGAAAGAATAATCAGTCAGATGAGTTCTACAAAACACTTTACTTGCATCTCTACATGTATAGTAAAAATACTAATCAAAGACCAGGAACAGCTTAAGGCATCTAGGCACTGGGGCAATCTACCCGGGCTCAGGTAATCCAAACTGTTCTTAGCAGGATACTCCCATAAAAGAGCGGCTGAGCTACTTCAGCTAACCAGAAATAAGGTAAGTAGCATAAGTGGGATTCTTACATGCCACTCCTGCCTGAGATCACATCTGCGCACAATGAGGCTCGTACATGACGTGAGCTGTCGATTCTGTGAAGAAGATGACGAGACCTCAACCCACATCCTGTGCGAGTGTGGTGCTCTGGCCCAACGCCGCTGGATACAATTTGGAGTGACCTATCCAGACACGGACGACATAGCTTCGACGTCAATCAGCAAACTCAGCTCATTTCTTAGCACGATCAACCTCGATCGTCAGGCATAGTCCTGCCCACATATGACCAGGGCGATAGTACAATAGGCCCACCTGCTTCAGTGCTACGAAACCCCTTCGGGTTCCACCCCCCACAATGTAATCTAATCTAACCAAAGATTAGCTAATAAGATCATTAGACATGCATACAAGCTAAAAATGCTATTAAGAGTGGATATCAAGCCAATACAAGTATCTGTAAATACAAGGATGGTAACATTACCAGCGGCATTGACATTATTAATAAGCGATGGAAATTGCATTTTGAGTGGCTTCTTAACCTTAAAGCGGGCGCGCAGGCGGTAATTTACCGCCCTGATCATATAAACACGCATAGCTTTTCTTCCGTTGACCGGATCGAGGTGGAAGAAGTATGTATTCTTAAGTCATACTGTTATACATACGATACAATAAAAAGTTGGGTAAATTTTACCTTCCATATATAGTTGTGTTCAAAATGTGTGTGCTCTGTGCAATATCACTGAAGTGACATGCTTCGCTAAAACTGCAGAACTTGTTTTATTATTCACCAGATAATAGTTTTTATGATGATAACTTATTTGGAACATTCTCTTCTTTCAATTTACCATAATTATGAGAGTGGAAGTTCTAAGGTTGACGAAGTAATGCCGAAAGATTGGCGCAGAAGCGTCATCGTCCAATCCAAAAGGATAATAAGCTGAAGTGTGCATTACAGGGGCATCTAATTAGTTTGAAGGAGTGTATCGATAGCACTGTAGGACATAATGCAGGAATTTGGTGTACCAGCGAGGCTAGTGAGGCTGGAGCATATGAAGATGACTTTTGCCGTCTGACCTGCGTTAGAGGACAGAATAGACTCACTGGCCTATTTTAAAGTCGCACTGGGCTGATGCAGAGCGATGCACTGGCTATCGACGCTCTTCAACCTTGATCTGAAGTACGTAATTCGAGCCTGGAAAATGGACAGAAGTGGAACGCTACTTTGTCGATATCATCAAAATCATGTGTCGAGAAATAACTATGCAGCAAACCTTCTGCATAATCTTATAATATAAAGTTACTTCTATGATATAGAATATCACACTAGTAGCGTAGCATAATAGCATAATTCCAGTACTATTTATTCTTTTGGAACAGATTTGTCCACGGAATAAAAACATAACTCTAGTTACATATTGGAATTCGCAGAAAGTGAATTTTGACTAATAACATATCTCCACATATGTGTACTCAGTTTGAGAATTTATAATCTGAATAACAGCACAAGTTTACTTATGTATGCACGAGGTACGTAGATCAAAATGGAAAAAGGACACTATTCAAATTGTACCAAGTGATAAACTATTATACATTTTGGAAAAATAGCATAAGTCAATTGTGAAGTTGGTATACCTTTTTTTATTTGGGAATAAAAGCATACCTCAATTATGTTGTTAATCCTCTACTTGTAAAACAGTGTTCATTCGTCGAAACACGAAAAGGAATAACGACATAATGGGGAATTATGCTGTTATACCTTTTGTAATTCTGATCGTGGCGAGATATGCTGTTAGGTTTTTTATTAATAACTTTGGAACCTGTTATCCGATTTGCACGAAAAAAAATTACAAAATAAAACAAAAAATGCTTAACAAGATGGCATATGTAACTCAATTTTGACATAAGTCGAGTTATGCTGTTTTGACTTTTGACCACAGAGTTGATGGAAAAATGTGAAAAATTAATGC
Source organism: Microchrysa polita (assembly GCA_949715475.1). Lineage (NCBI taxonomy): Eukaryota > Metazoa > Arthropoda > Insecta > Diptera > Stratiomyidae > Microchrysa > Microchrysa polita. The sequence goes on from OX454416.1 coordinate 49,191,477, forward strand.
AATTTGATTTTATTGGTGTCATTTGACTAATTTCTTAGAGAGAAACAAACTCTAACAATCAATCTTCCTCCGCTGATCAAAGCAGAGTCCAGTGGATAATACTTTGCACAAGTAGGGCATTCAGAATAGCACTACGCTCAGTCTCTTTCGCTTTTTAAAATAATTTCCTTCAAGGATTATTTGTATGCCGGATGCGAAATTCGTGATTGAACCTCAAAAGCCCGGGTGTCAGTTTGTTTTGCAAAGGCAACATTCGTTGAACACGGAAAACGTCACAAAATTACTGTACGGTTCTCTAATAATCGTCCAGCCCTTCGCTTTTACACATCAAATATCATTTGTTTCAAGAAGTGCCTCAAATAGCAAAATAACGAAAAGCATTCCATGAAGCACACATGTATAAAAAGCCGATAGAGTGTTATTTATTTTATGCAGCCTGGAACCACTAGGCGTGAGTCAACATGGCCCCGATTATTTCATTAGAAGCTTAAAAATTGTACTACACAGTGTCCCCCATTTCGGATACAATACAATTTCTATGGTACATATTCGTATATGTAATAAAATACGAAACGGTGAATATTTGTGTTTCTGAATTACAAAAATGCTACCAAATTGGCTCGAAATCCACCTTGGCCGCTAACTAACGTCTGCGCAAGGGTTATCAATTTGGTTGCGGTAAAATGACTTTTAATTTGGATATTTTCTTGAATTTCAACATCAAAATTACACTCACTTATTACTAAGGAATTATACAATTTTCTTAGCTTGGCCAATTTTCTGAATCGCTAAAATATCGATGCAGATAGGATGCGTAGTTCTGTAGTTAAATTATGCAGTCCGATTTTTTGCAGTAAAACGCTGATTTGACATTGGTATAGTACATACATGGCCGATTATCGCCGCAATGTTTTAAAAAAAGGGTACAATAAACCGGGGGAGTTAGAAGAGTTGATCCCAATACTATTGACCGATTTTAGAGACGTAAATCATGAGAAAAAATTAAAATTGTCAATCGCTCCTCTGATAAGGAAGCAACAAACAAACACTTAATCAGCTTATGACTGAAGGTCGGAGACAGCTTTTCAGTGAAAATTGCTTTATTTCCGTTTTTTATCAATCCAGTTTTCGCCTCATCAGAATGTAATAATGAAGTAATGGAGGAGCCGTAACGACATCTAATGGTTTTTGTAGAGGCGTTGTGATAAGCAAGCACACCCTGCTGAGTTATTATATACAGGGCCGGCCCTAGGGGTGGGCGAACTGGGCGGTCGCCCAGGGCCACCACTTTGAAGGGGCCACCACTTTCCAGGAACGTTAACATTCCCTGGGCCACCACTAGGAAGGGGCCTCCTTTTAAAATATAGGACTAAATTGCAGCTAATACAAAGAGTAATAACGATGATCCGATTTTATGCCATAATAAGTCGTTTATCATTTTTGCTCAATATTCTTCGGAATTAATCGAAAAGTTTGTCCGGTTTCCAAATTTATAGTTTTAAATTGGCTCTTTATAGTTTTGTCACACCAGAATATCTAGTAAGATTGAGGCATAGGTTTTTCCTGAGAACAATAACAATTTTGTCAGCATACATAATCGGAAATTTAATCAAGCAATTAAAAAAAAATGTGAGGATCATGCTAGGACGGATTGTTTTCTTGTTTTGCTCTAACTCCTGAGGACGATGGTAGGCTGACGACTACCGTGTGCCAACGTTCGACAGGCCTTACCGAGTATCGAAAACTGGTTTCTCTATGTCACAGAGTGCCGACCGAACGATCAAGGCCACAGAGTACGGTTTTTGGTTTTGCCTTAATAAATTTTGCGAAGGTCGCTCTCGCTCCATAGACTCTGTGGTCTATTAATTTGCAGTGCTTACAATGACAAGGAAAACATAAAATTAAAACACGCTCATTAAAGTAAAAGGGAAGCGGAAAAGCAGCGAAAAATACTGACTTTCTACAGCCTAATTATAATTTTATGCCCAGTTTTGATTTCTTAGCTGACTGCAGCATGCCAAATACTTCCATTCCAAAAGACATACAACGAAAGGACAATTTCTGTGAGGAGTAATGAATCTCTAAATTGATAATAACTTTACCATCTAACTTACGCTTTAAGTACCTATATATCGCCGAGGCCAGTAATACCAATGAGTTTAAAATAGAAGACAAATTGTTGAAAACGAGTTAACGAGAGTATTGTCTTTTTTAAATTATTCTCGAACATATAGCCTCGCAACTCGACGGAGATGACGCTATAGGAGTATTAGTCGGACCTAAAGAAACTTGAAGACGACCTAAAACGGAATGTCCCTTTTTAAATTGTTGAACTTGGAATTTTGGGATTGAGTATGAAAAAAAAATGTTTGAGCTAAAAGCATCAAAGGAATTCTCAATCAGATGAATTTCGCAGATGTCATGGGAGATATAAAACTTTCCTCTTAAAAAAGAGGACCCCCAGAGAAAAATTATCCCGAGCTCACAAATGGGTCAGTATTAATGAAATTTTTACAAAACAACTCCCTCCAAGCAAGCAGGGATGTCTGTAAATTTCCTTAAAATAAATAAATAAACGAAAAAATTGTGACTGAAAATAAACAATTTAAACAATGTTGTCTCTGTAACAAATTTTGGCTTCATTGTTGGTAGGGGCCACCAACATCGATTTGGCCCAGGGCCACCAGAATGCTAAGGCCGGCCCTGATTATATAACACTCATAAATAGGTACTTACATATATGTTAATAGGGTGATCGACACGATGTGATAGTCCAGTTTATGGAGTCAACTTCCCCAAAACCACAATCAAATGAAGCGTAAAGACGGCACTATAAGGTCGAGCGAGGAGGGGGGTTACTACTAAAACCCTTTGCCGTAAACCTGCATTCACCAATGTATTTCGCCCTACCTAGGCCGCATAGTACCTATATTTCAAGCAGAAAGTCGGTCTCGTGCTGCGTGCCCTTCTTTGGCTAATTAAATACGGCGGTATCAACGTATACGAAAATCAATAAAAAATGGATTGAATTTTACCGAAAACATTTTTTCTTTATTTGGTATGGTTTTGTGTTGCCTGACATACAACAGTTTTTCTTTACTATCTAACTAAAACACATGAAAAATTTCTGAATCCGTCCTCGTGCAGCCTATACTTCCTTATTATAATTATCATGATGTCCCTGTATACACCCTTAAGAAATACATACTAACTTAATTTTTGCAAATATGTAGATAATAATACTAGGGAAGCGTTATTATTTTGATAAATTTTCAGTGCGGCGATTTTACATTTATATGTAGATAGTGTTTACAGAAAATGACATTGGCCCTGTAAAATTGCATAAAAGCTTCCGCTTAAGATAAAGAGATGCATTTTTCAGTAAGTAAATTAAAGTTAATTTTACAATGTATATTGTGTGTACTTATTCGACACTCGCTGCTTAGATGCACTTATAGAAATTTGCATTGATATGTCTACGAAAAATATAAAATATGAGTAATAGGGTTACCATAACGATCAATTACAATACAACATTCGGTGGCTCAGTGCGGTAGAGATGTCACTCTATCCCTGAGGTGCCGGATCGTGGGTTCGAATCCCACTGTGACCATGGATATTTGCGTTATCCCCCTCTTGATCCCTTACCCTAATTTCCCTTCTGCCAAGGCTATGCTTGCATTAAAGAATTATCCCCTAAAACATTGAATCAATGGTAAAATAAAAGAATTAAAAATGATAAAAATTGTATTTTTGATCATCTAACTCACGGAAACGTAAAACGTAAAAATTTATTTGATGAATTTCCAACGAAGCGCCTTTCTTTATTGTCGGCAGCACAATATCGGCTTCAATCTAATCCTTTGTTGTCTATTATAGGTACATGTTTGATTTGATTCCGGAACCCGTTTCTCCCAAATTTTTATATTGTTGGAATATTACGGCAACTTCGTACCGAATTCAATGAAGCTTTTTGAATCTTCGAAGCTTTATATACAGTTTTTCATCATTGTGGTGCAATATGCAACTATAGTTTTGATTGACTGGACTCAACTGGAAATGACTATGCTGATCATACATATGTACCTCCACATGAGCATTTGCATTATATTTCTCTATTGTATTGCTGTCCTATTCCGCCCGACTCTCTAAACTTTTTCTAAAGCTGAAGCTCTAAAGTCTGAAATGATCCGACCTTGACAAATAATTAATAATTATAAGTGAATCGCTCGTACGTTTGTTATCACGTCTGAGTGTCATCCCATATTATTGCCTATGTCGCGCTATACTCCTACTGCACTCTGTGTTCCGATTTTCTATACATAACCTTTGCCGAGGCCAGGCATAATCGCCACCACTCAGCCATTTGGCCCCAACCTTCGTTAGAGTTTTCCATTTCCCTTTTCATTTTTTCTTGTCTATAGATTAGATTAGAAAGAGGTTTTTCTCTGAGATATGTAGTATACATATTTGTATGAAGCTGATTTCAACGGTTTCTTCTCCTATAATAAAGATTAACTAATGTTTAAGCAAATTTTAATACGTACCGGGACAATATGGTGGCCTTAGTAATAAAAACTTTATGACTTAAATGCATTTTGAAAATTATAGTTTTATGCATGCAAGGATGCAATTTTATAGTGGAATGGGCGTATGACATCAGAAGACTAGTATGTATATACAGTGTTGTAGAAGACTGGACAATTGGTGGTTGCCAGAATGCAAAATAAAGATTTAAGTTTTTCACTTGATTAGAAAGAGGGGAAATGTTGAAAAAAAAAATCTTTCACGCCAATATTAATAATTGAGGACATCACAATAGGATAAATATAAATCAAAGAAATAGATAAAAATAATAATAATATAAATTTATAATAATCAAAAAATTACAAAAAAAAACACCAAAAGCATTAATACAAAAAAAAATAATACAAAGCAGGAAAATTATAATAAATACAGAAAAAAAGTAATGAAGCAAAAATTCATCTTTTTTGCTTCATTACTTCTTACAAGTGACGACAAGAATGTAAACATATAGGCCGGGTTTCTGATAGCTCTTATTCAGTACCTGTCGGCTGATTAGTCTTATCGCGTAGAGAAGACACACACCATATTTAGAAAGCTTTTCCATTGAATTTTTGCTTATTTTGCATAGCTACGCCATATTTTGCTTGTTTAAGCCATCATCTTAGATTGAGAAAATCATTGCGCACTTTCATCCAACAGCGTAAATAAGCAAAAGATAACATAACTATGCAAAATTAACAAAAAATCAATTCAATATAATGGAGAAGCTTTTTGAATATTGTGTGTGTCTTCTCTGGGCGATAAGACTAACCATTCTATAAGATCTACGAGAGAATGGGCCATAGTGTAGTTACTACCGTGATAAACCTAGTACATCAGATTGCAAAATGTGGTGGAGACATTTTTTTTTTGTTGCTTATGTTTTTTAGGGTTCTGAGTACGAATCCGAATCAAATGCTTTTTTAGTATCGACGAATAGGGTTCCAGAATAATTACCTTTATTGATACGTCAAAAATGTAGCTACAAAAAGATAACAACTTCAGTTGATTTACCTTTTCGGAAACCAAACTGACATGCACTCAAGAAATTAGTGTTATTTAAAAATGATAACATGCGATCCTTTATATGTTGCTCTCTCAAAAACTTTGGTGAGAGGAGATAAGATCGCAGTGGGATGATAATTATTGGGGTTCAACCCGTCACCTTTTTTGGATATAGGCATAACTACCATCACTGAGAAAAAAAATCCTGTAAATTCAAAAAATACGCATATGATTCAAAGAGATTCAAATATGATTTTGCTTCATATTTGTTTCCCTTTGAATCATTGTATAATCCCTTTATTTCAAACGGATTTCCCTTTGAACTAATAAGATTTTCCTTTTGAAAGTATATCTATAATCACTTTAAATTAAAGTGATGCAGTGTCAATTGAATCAGGTCACAACCATAAATCTTTACCATATTACCATAAATACTTTAAATTACACCAAAAGAGTAATTTTCACAGGGTGTTCTTTCCCTGTGAAAATTACTCATAAATGAGTTTTGTATAACTGACCTCGCTATAGGTGTTGGTGACATTTCTAAATTACCTACCTACAGTGGGATTCGATCCCGCGACCCTATGATTTGAAGACTAACGCCCCTACCTACTACACCACACAGACTATACGGGACGACGTTTATAATTTATAGCATACATTGTGACATCGCTCTACCACACTGCCGACCAACTGCGAGTGTAAACAAAAAAAAAATCCTATTGAAAATTTGGATTTAAAGGATTTTCCATTAATTTAAAAAGAATGAATTTGAATTAAAGCGATATATATTTAAAAGGAAAGGATTATATTTAATAGGAATGTAACTCGATTTCAAAAGGATATCGAGTTAATTTTAAGGGACGTTATTTTTCTCGGTGCACTATTTTGAACTTGGCAGCAAAACCCCCTGAAAAAATACTTTTATTGAAAATATCTGCTACGACATCGACAATATTAAGAGCTATACTTTGCAGCACTTTGTTGGAAAGGCAATTTTCAACGGGAGAATCAGTATTTTTCAGTGCCATCATTAAGCGATATTGGAATTATATAGGATTAATGAGGAAGCTTATAAATAGACGCATGTAGATAGCTCGATGTCGGCTTTGGGCGCCTGAATCGTTGAAATCCAATTGTCGGTGTCATGCGACCCAGTTCTCCAGTTTCAGAAGCCCAGCAGCTGTTTGACGTCTACACCTACGACCTACTGAGTACCCAGCCCACTCTCGGTCAGCATCGCAATCTCGCTCTGTCAATTCGTTTGTGCATTCACCACCTTTTTGACAGGCGATTATCGTCCAATCGTTGTACATGCCCCGTCCATTGCATTCATTAAATCTTCACGATTTTTGATTAGGTAGGTACTCATTAATTTCAAATAGATTATTCATTGACGTTACTCCGGCGCCACTGCATTTCACTATTCCGCACGCGTAATACCCACACACGCAAGGTCACGGATTGATCTTCCCATAACAATTTGCAAATAAACAGATTTTATTGCATCTATACATACAAATTTTTATCGTTGACTATTTCCTATGTACGATGAATATAGACGAAGACGATGTACACTAGATTTAATTGAATTTATCTCGTGCATCATCTTTTGCGTTCAACCTCGTCCGCAGCGCATAAACTGCATAGGAAAAAAACGCATACAGAATGTGTTAGTGTCTATATGTACCGGGTGGCGCAAAATTAATCATCCTATGGGAAGGTGTTATAATTTTTACAAATGGGGTCGTAGGTGAATCATATTTGATATTTTTTTGTGAACTTGACAACTGCAGAATACAGACAGACCAGCAATGGTCCACCCTCTTCAAGAGCGTGGTAGCGACAACGGATATTGTCAAGGAAGTATTTACTGGTCACCTATCACATCGCCTCATTTAAAAATCGGAGACTTCTCTCTGAAGTCGCGAGTTTATATGCCAACAACCCACAGACAATTGCCGACCTTGAGGAGAATATTCGATAGGAATGTGAACATTTATCACCGGAAATCTTATGAAAAGTAATGGAAATGTGATAAAATCGGCCACAAATATGTATAAACACTAGATGGATATGTTCCACTTGATGGATATGATCTTTTCCATCATATAAAAATTCTAATAGTCTAATTAAAGATTTCCATCGCTCAAAATAATTTTAATTAATTATTAGTAAAAAAAAAGTTATTCGAAAAGAATATTGGATGATTGAATTTTACGCCACCGTATGTGTCGCAGAGAGATGAATTTGATGTGTTTAAGTTTTGTACGTGCAATGCACATATCATTTTGAACTTGAATTGCGTGCCAAGTGCACTTATATTGCAACGACATTATTATTTACGCTGAAAGGATCAACATCTAGTCGGTGACAATTTGGTCGTTGAGTGGATATATATACAGTAAATGCGTAAAATGATTGACAATTTTGCAAAAAAATATAAAAATAAAATTTACCAGACGGTAGATCAAAACATTTTTGGTTGTTCACCTTCTATGGTATGCATCCAAAGACATAATAGAGAAAACCCCGTAATAAAGATGCGGAGGGCTGCTTCTTTGTTAAAAAAAACACACACACCGAACAGATATTTTAAGGCAATATAAGAGTATCTTTTTTTTAAATTTAGTTTTAAAATTGTCGATGCTTGTGCCATAATTTGAGGAGAAAATCAATGAAGCTCTAGAACGGACAATCGTCAAAGGATAAACTCTAATTTGCACAAGTCTTTTTAGAACCGATAATCCCTATTTTCCCAATTTTGGGACCTATGTATATGAATCACTTTTGTGGATCCATGTGAACGTAAAAAAACTGCATAGGGATTTTTTTAGGCTTGTGCTGAAATGAATCGGGAGTGCAGATGTGCAAAAGGCGGCAGACTAAAACTTAAGGTATGAAATAATTTATTATTATTTCAAACAATTTCTTCGTTTTGTTGGCAATGTTGGCAATTAACTGAACAATTAAAGCGCTATCGTTACGCGACCTTGTCATAATGACAATAGTTCCCCGTGAAAACCCTCCCTTGTGTTTTTTTTTAAATGAAAACAACGTTTGTGCTTATGCCATATGTACTTTATGATTTACGTTATTGCTTCCTTAATAGCTTTTGTCGTAGTTTTTTTTTCGCTGACGTATGCTTCACTGCATCTGCATTATCTTCATACCTGAGCTCACTGGACCTACCGGTGTCCTTTCTACAGTCGCCGATTTTATATATATTCTCGTTTATTTCTTTACCATATCCACCCCACCGGCTTTCAACCATCCCCCGCGCTCTTTCAAAGTCACTCTAGCAACAGTCATTGCCATTTTATTTGAATGTTATACACGTGCCTGTAATCTAAAAGCGAGTCGATGCTTAAAAATTGCATGCATGGGCAGGAAGCAGGAAGAAAGTGGAAAATTTCGATTTCAATCAACCAACCACCCACATGACATTATGCATTCGGGATGTCGAGCGGGGGCTTGTAGCTGCGCGTATATTATGCATCAGAACGTATGTATATGCGACTACAGGCGCTTATGTGTTGTTTCTGTTCAACACAGCACACACGACACAACGAGTATGCATTTTCATGCGAAAAGTGCATCTTTCCCTCGTCTGCTTCATAATGTGTGTTAGTGCGATTTTATGCGAAAGCTTTTCATCCGAGGGTTGCAAAATGCATTTCATCTAGCCGTGCATCGTGGAAGACAGCTAGCTGTTCGGCATGGCATATGCACTTGATCGAGGTACCTGCCGGAAAACAATTTTTCTTCTATTGAGGGGTGTAAAAGAGCTTTTACTTGCATACAACACGTATCTGTATGCATTTATTAGGGGTGGCTTTCAAATATTATCAAGTTAAGAAAATGCATTTTCACAACGCGCATAGTTAAGGAGAGAGACTAGTTTTATGTATAGCATAAAGTTTATGCGGGAATTCTATATGTATTCTAATATGGAGAATATCAAACCCTATCTTCGCTATATGCAGCTGTGGTGGTGTGGATGCATCGATGAGCGACTGTGCACTTTTCCCATTTCTGTGTCGGGAACTGGGTCAGTAGTGGAAAACCCCGAACAGAGAGGTACAATTCTTGCAAATACACTATATTGACTCTCTTTTTCAAAACTTGTATATTTTTGATATGGCCGAATTTTAATTAATTAAAATGTGAAAACGTAAATTTTGAAACGTGTCACGGTGTAACTAACGGTTAAATTGGAAGCGATTTGTACGCTGTACAAATGCAGATGGTAGGAAAATCGTCGCTCCATCTGCTTCGACGGCAAAACAAAGAATCAAATATCGCAGAATTGTCGGTTTGTTTCAAAAATGTTTTTGAAACATTTTGGTGATGAGTCTGTCCCTGATTTTTTTTTTCGTTAATCAATTCTTTCATGGATAAGAGTGCTTTTATAGTTTTGAAACATTTCAACCTTTTGGTGCAACGTAAGTTTTCACATAAAGTTGCCGTTCTTAAGTACGCGATCCTACTTGTTTTTTAGTGGTAGTGAAACTTACATATTTGACGTAAATACATACTATAGAAATTTTTCAAGAACAAAACAATAATATGGTTTTTACGAGGCCATAGTTTTACGGAAGTGTTAGTTGTGTCTATATGTGTGCCTCTGAACTTATACGGTCGTCGTATTATGTGTTGGTATGTACTTCACTGCATCGGCAGTGAAATAAAAACGCTAAATCCGCCGGACACCTCCCTTCCTCGGGGACATTTTGCCCTCTACAATTGCCGGAGTTACCGTCAAAGAAAAGCCGTGAACGTAACCCCGGATAAGGCCACCACATAACATTCATAATTACCGCACACACTACTCTAGTTGTGCTTGTAGCGCCATCTATCTACGTCATAGTTTTAAGTTTGGAGTACGCGCGATAAGCGTCTGAACTTGCACACGAGTGTAGAATACGATCAAGGCGAACCGAACGATGAAATAGTGAAAGCGGTCGGGCGGTTACTAAGAATATTGCGAAAATATTTTATAATTGGGCAGCCATGTTAACGTTATGGGAGAAAGGAACATTTAGGCTTGACTGACAATAGAATCCCATTAGGTTTCTTAGTCACAGAAAAAATTGTGAATGCTTAAAAGTGACAGTTAAGAAAATCTAGAGATAGTGAAAAATAGGTATCAGCCATTTTAGGGAAAAAGTGCGACTCAAATTCTTTTCGAAATTTATTAATGACCTTTTCTGAAGATGACCTTTGACTTTCACGAGTCGCGTCTTCGTCGCAATTTCCCACTTGACAGGATGTATTTTTAAATTGGCCTTCAATTGCGTAACTGTCTGAAGGCCTTCTCGTTTCTAAAATTGAATTTGATTTGCGACTTTGCATCTACATAGGTACGCGGTGAATCGGGAAGTGTTTTAGCATATATTTCTTCAGACTGCCACACTTAACTTACTCATGTGACTAATTAATTTTTACAACTCAATTTCAGTGAATGTGAAACAGTCAATTCTAACTTTTTCCCTACTATTTTCTTCGTTACAGACTAAATACCCCGTCAACGACATATGTGTGTGTTATAATTGTATTGTGTGAACCCGCCTAAACAAAACAAAACCTGTCGGTTTAATGAAAATGGATCAATCAAGTCCGCGGCGTAGTCCAACGCCGGAAAATGCTGGTCAGCAGGATTACGATGTGACCGTTATGCGTGAGGAGGATTTCGAACGATTGGCCGTTTATATAGTTCCCGATGTGCTGTGCGAACGTGGCGTGTCGAATCGTGCCGAAAAAACCCTACCCAGAAGCCTGACACTTAAACCGTCACTGGTTTTATCAACGCCAAATATTAAGGTACGTCCAGTTTGAGTTTAAGCTCGAGCTTTTTCGTATTGAGTTGAAGTTTTGGTGCATTTTAATGAGAAAATTCGTATTTACAGACTGAAGGAGTATGGAGTACAGGAGTGATACCGCGAGGTACCCGATTTGGACCTTTTGAAGGTATTTCAACTACAAACTATCCCAACGATAAGACATCTGCACGATACTTTTGGAGGGTAAGCAACTTTTGAATATTTTCAGAACTTTGTACGGCTTGATGCTTTCCCGAAACTTGTTTAACTAATTTTCTTCAATAAACCTTTCTGCTTTATAACTAACAAAACCAACCAATCGATTTCTTCTTCCATGTAAATACGCCAGGTGCAGGGAACAAGGCATGTTACCTATGGAAATATTAAGGTAATTTGCGGTTCTTTTGTAAATACTTAGTTTCGTAAGAAAATTTCCATTTTCGATCTTTTGCATTGGCTCGTACTCCTTTGTTTTATTTTTCGGAAGATATTTGTCTAATCTTTGCCTTCTACCTTTTCGCAGATATTCAAAGACGATGACTACTACTACTTGGACGGTTCAGACAGATCTCAGGCAAACTGGATGCGATACGTTGCATCAGCATACAGTCTATCCGTCATGAATCTGGTGGCGTGTCAGCATCAGGACAACATTTATTTTTATACCACCCGCGATATAATGCCCAACGAAGAGCTAATGGTCTGGTATTGTAAGGACTTTGCCCGAAGGCTGGGCTACGATGTCGACCCCGAACGTACCACATACAGTATATGCAAGGAGGAGACCTTGAAGAAAACCTACGGTATCACGTCGAATGAAATCACCCCCGAGGTGGCCTATAATCATGTCACGTATGTGATGGGTCTGCATATTCCACGACGATCCCTTACACCGAGTCCAAGTCCACCAGCGCCAATTTCACAGTCCCAGCCACCACAGACACAACTACATCACGCCGTACAAACGGTGCAACAACATCCGGCGACCATTCAACGACATCCACACCATCACCCCTCTGTTGTGCATTTGCGTGAACGGCCGTGTGAGTCAAGGATCCAAGTGATCGTTGGCGATCAATCGCCACTTCGTGAGACGCGTGAGGGTAGCAAAGAAAAAGAGTCGGCGGAATCGCCAATCTCCCACAAAGATAGCAACTACGAACATCAGCTGACGCCGATTGATGGCTCGGTTCGTTCAGACGAAGGCTATCACAGCAATGAATATCACGAGGATGCCCTTACCCCGCCCGAAGATTCAAGCGATAGCGAGAGTGAGCACAACTACGTCCTAGACTGCTCCAAGAAAGCTATCGAGCCCCAAGAGACTGTTATCACGCAAAAATTGATCGATTGTGATAAGAACGAGTACAGGAAGGTTAAAATGAAAATGCCTCTAAAATATGAGTTCAAAAATAAAATTGTTAAGACTGAAAGTGATGCGGCTGCAGCCCTGGCTGCATCTACTACGACTATTACGGAAACGGCCACAACGACGATTCCCGACCATGAGGCTGACGATGAGCACCGTCAGCCGGTGGCGAGTCCGCCTACAAGTACCGTTATTGTCCTGGAGACTCCCCAGCACGCTATTGTTCCTCTCACCAAGCCCTACTACGAAGCTGAAACCACATCGCCCACACCCACGCCCGTCACCTACATGCGTTTCACGCCACCCAGTTCGAGTATTCTCGAAACGATTTTGACGGGCAATCGCATTGATAGTTCGTCGTCGCGACGACAACCGAATGCAACGCCACCACCGACGTCTCCTACTGAAATGGCCTATTCGTACAAGAAATCGCAGCGATATGGCAATGCTGTGAGTCCGGACTCAAGCTCGAATTTGAACAGTTCGTCCGGACAACAAGTGACGGGTTCCGGCTGTATATCGCGAACGGATTTGAAGGATGCCTCGCCACCGCCCAGCATGGTGTACTCACCATCTCCGCAAATGACAACGATGGCCAACTATGAAGGGCATCAGACACCACCGTATCCCTACGGGTTGTACGGCGCCAATGTAATTTCACACGCCCCCACGTCAACATATTCCCCGCCACACAGCAATGGCTACAGCAGCCCGAGCTCGAGTACGCTTCACACCCTGCAGACGAGCTCACAAGTGCTGAATCATTCACTCATGCAACCGCTCACGCCGCTTCAAAGGCTTTCGCCAATGCGAGCCTCGCCACCCTGTAGCCTTAGTCCGGACGGTAACTTGTGCAGTCGCAGCGGTAGTCCAATGAGCCCGGATGGAATTCCAGGATCGCGAGGCTATCGCTCGCTGCCGTATCCGCTGAAGAAGAAAGACGGCAAAATGCACTACGAATGTAACGTGTGCTGCAAAACGTTCGGTCAGCTGTCGAATTTGAAGGTTCATCTGCGCACGCACAGCGGCGAACGACCGTTCAAATGTAACGTATGCACAAAGTCCTTTACACAATTGGCGCATCTGCAGAAGCATCATCTGGTGCACACCGGCGAAAAGCCGCATCAGTGCGATATCTGTAAGAAACGTTTTTCGTCAACATCGAATCTAAAGACTCATCTAAGACTGCACAGCGGACAAAAACCGTATGCCTGTGATCTGTGTCCGCAAAAATTTACACAATTTGTACATTTGAAATTGCACAAACGTTTGCATACGAACGATCGGCCGTATGTGTGTCAGGGATGTGATAAGAAGTACATCAGTGCGTCCGGGCTGCGAACGCATTGGAAGACAACAAGCTGTAAGCCAAATAACTTGGAAGAGGAGTTGGCGCTAGCTGCTGCGGCAAAGTCAGAATGTCTGGGTAAGTTCTGGCTGTAGAGAGTGAAATTGTGGATGAAACTTACTAACTTTCAATATTTTCAGGACCTCAACCAAATGAGCGAGAGCATCAGCCCGAGCCGGATTCCAGAGAGTCGTACGAAATTCAACAAATTCATGCGCACACGCATCCTCATCTGAGGCATATCGGCCACCATTCACCGCCACGTCTGATAACAATTCAAACACCATCAACCACAACTAGCCCTCCGCATCATCACCATCCGCCACCAGCTCAGCCACAACCGCCAGCACCGCATCATATTCAATCAACACAACCGCCACAACAAATTCACAGCTCTATGCAAACGGTACAATCGGCACAGCAGACCATCACAATGGTTCCTGTGACAGCCATGCATCAGCATCAGCCGAATCATCAACCACCTGCCCCACATCAGTCGCAACAATTGCATCACCCAGCTACCCAACAGCCGCAACAAATTCTTGTCGTGGGCATAGCGAATAGTTCACCAAGTCAGCAAGCGAAGCCAATGGGCAAGGGTCCGATAATGACGCATATCGTTCAGCAGGCCACACCCAGTACAAATCATAACGGTAACGACCACTACATCACGCATTCGCATCAATTGCAACATAATCAGCATCCACATCACCCGCATCAGCATTCGCATCAAAATGGACCGGAAACACGACCGACCGTTATTGAATCTAGTCAACCCATGATTATAGAGTGTACGTAGGCTAAAAGATCCCTGGGACGCTCTAGCTCTATCAAGAACGGACCAGAGCAGCTAATGGAGAGTTTGATCTATTCTTTTTTTCCTACTACCAAACTGGAAGTATAGAATGATATCTGGCTGTTTTCAATTTTATGCTCTACGCAGTCCAGAAGTGAGGGGAATATCAATAGTTGTCCGCCGTAGAAGGCGCGCACAACACTACTTTTGACAACCCTTCGGGATATCAGTGCAAAAGCATTCCAATGCTTGCAAGAAAGTCGCGTCTTGCTACTGACACACATCTCTACTGCCAACACGGAAAATTCAGCAAAATAAGCTGAATAAACATACTCCGCTGAATAGATGCATTTACTGTACATTTTCATTTAGGCGTTATTCGAACTTTCCCAAAAAATGGAATGGATAACGTACAGGAAATCAAATTGAATGGAAGCCTTTGGCGGAAATCTCGGACAATGTGCTGACAAATAAAATCACTGGCTGACATTCGCTCACTGAATCACATGAAATTTCAAATCATTTGCGGAATTGGTCAACCTGTAAATGTGTAGTAGCCGTACAGTTTTATCAACGGAGGGATAAATCTTTCACACACACAAAAAGAAGAAGCAAGAATGGTATCAAAAACTGTGAAGTATTTTCAACCTTTTTAAACAAAAAGCATTCAGTGCATATTGTAAATATACAATAATTAAAATAATTTAAGAAAAATTACATACACATAGACCATGTACCTTTAAAGAAAAAAACTGATATACTTACAATACAAGTAAATATTTGAAAAACAAAAATCGATAAAATCAACCAATACAGCAACACATACGCAACATTTGTACAGATTAAAATAAATAATATAAAAAAAAAGAAAGCAAATAAATTTCTATCTTTATAAAACAAAATACATAATAAATATTTAATATAACTTATTTATTTTTTTAAAACAATTACAATACAATAAGAACGAACAAATACATCAAATTAAGGCATAACCAACTCTCACACTCTGTAAATACATAAATGATATATTCCATGTGAATAAAAAAAAGTTATACATTCACAGTACAGTTAAGAAATCAGAAAATGTTTTGAAACATTATTATTTATTTCACACATATACATTGCCAGGCAATAAAATTGCAATTAAAGATGGAAATTTATTATTTTTAATTTTTTCGTTGTTATTCTTTTCCGCACAGCAGTGTAATTGTGTCGTTTTACAGACATGATTTACAGTCAGTGATTTTGCCGATGACTGTGACTGATGCCTGTAGAGCAACCTTCATTGACTGATTGATTAATTAATAAATCCTTCAGTATGTCCTTCATAGTCTAACCCTCCGTTTTGTAAATTTACTGAAAAAACAATTAATTCCGGAATTTAAAACAAAGCAGCATCTAAAATTACAATTTACTCATAAGCGCATTAAAACAAAAACAAAAAAATATAAAAATTGCATTCAAATAAATAAATACATAACTACATGTGTATGATGTATTATAAAATCTATTTCTAGAACCTAAATATAAAAAAACTTTAAGATATAAATGTAGTCATATACATATTAAAAAATAAATACAAAACAAAATGAAAAATTAGCTGAAGATCGGTGCTTTTGACCTGTTTCTATTTGTACGATTGTATAAGAAGCAACATAAATATATCGTTATGACAAATCCTTACCCTTAAACTTACTCAGAATGGAAAAAAAAATTACTGTACCTTTAAATTAACATTTTAAAAAATCTGTCCCAAACTGTCCCAAATTTAGATACTCTATGGTATCGTTTTCCGAAACATCTAGTTCATGTGTCGCATTTTCCAACGGCGCATTACAAATCATTCCGAAAATCTAATTTTTTATGTGGACTTGATTAAACTTAACTTTCATCGTATTTTAAATAAATGTTGGTTCCGCCCTTTTTTCATTCCTACTAAAAATATCCATCCTCATATACGATCTAAGATGAAAAAATGTTGTAAAAAAATATACAGTGGCCAAATAAAGCAGGTAAAATCGTATTTTCTATATAAGTCTGTAAAACCTTTACATTATAGAAAATTAAATTAAGCAAAACTATAAATAATATTGAAATGCCTAGACTATAGAAACAAACAAAAAAGTAAACTTACAAACATCACACTCTCAAAAAATCCATAAGAAAAAAAAACTTCACAGAATTTCGACACACATACCATAAAAAGCATCACATTTTCAAAGGATCGTAAGAAACTAATTGCATAAAAAGAACACTTTACAGTAAAGTCAACTAATTCTGCATCACCGTATTGGGGAAGAAAAACATAAAGTCACACAAGAATGCGTGTTTGTCTGAGTATGCTAACGAAACGAAACAGGAAATTGCTTTTTGACTTTTATTACTTTTATCAAATTCCCTGGAATGCAAAATAATCCTTTCACTTCCAAAATGCTATTTTTTGCCAAAAATATTCGTCCCTGCCGCGGATTCTGGTCTAGAATGCACCTTTCTTAATAAGAGAACAAATTTCTCTCATCCTAAGTTCCCACCGACTAAATTTTATTTTATTTTTTTTTTTGAATTTATAAATTAAAATTTACAGAACAAAAAAAGCATCAACATCTTAAATTTAGAAAACCCTAAAAAATCTCATACTCTTCTTCCTACGTATTTTTGCTTAAGCTAAATTACACATAATTTTATATTGCAAACCCTTTGGATTTTTTTTTATTATGGAAAAAATTGGTTTGTCAAAATTAGAATGGGATTGAGTCAGTCCTCAAAAACGTATTTTTTGTTTAATATTCCTAAACGACATTTTTTTTGCAAAATATCAAAACAAAAAATTAAACTGTACTCTCTTCAAGTTGTATTGAAATTAGATTTGCTGGAACAATTTAAAATTGGATAAAAATCATTTATGAAAACAATGATTGTATAGGTAGATAAACGATACTTTAATTTGTAAATAAAAAAATATATTTTAAATAGCAAATGCATATACCCTATAATATTAAATGAGTGTCAGCTGTTGAATGTATAAAAGAGTTATTAATTTCGTTTACTTATTTAACGAAAATATCTTATTTGTATTATTGTCGTATCCGTGTCGTCTTTTTGTATGTATTTTGCATTAAGTTGTTTATAAGTTTTAATTTTATAAGTTTGTTATTATTGCATAATTATGCTAGCATAATATATAGCATTGCATTGCATCATTTTTTTTATTAGCAAATGTGTGTATTTTATGAATGTTGTTATGAAATGAAATTTATGTATATAAAATTATATTATATTATGATTATTATGTATTGTGAAAAAGAAATTATTAATTTAAATTATAGAAATACAGAAAAAATTAAAATATTGAGGCTGAAAAATTAAAAAAAAAAATACAATTTGTTTTTATTTCTTCGCTTTTGTGGACACAATTTTTTTGGTTTGATTCATTTTTGTTGTTGATCAGATTCATTGTTTTTTCTTATTTTAATAATTGAATTTTCGGTAAACTCCCAATAAGTTATATGCCTAATACGATAAAATAATATGCTTGATTTAGTCCCGGATAACCTATTCATACCTTTCAGTAAAAATAAGCTTTGTTGGTTACTGTTACATTTAATTCACGAAATTAGTATTAAATCTCGGAATTGCTTTACAGTATTTTCAATTCTTAAAAATCAATTAATCTGGAAACCTCCATAAAAATTTAACGAATCATATATACTTATCAAAAGTTGACAATTACTACAAGTTAAGTTTTCAATTTCCACATGGGTTTCTCTAGGTGCAGCTGGTTATTACTTTGTATTTTTTTAGTTTATCATCTTATCATCTCAAGGTTCAATTCGTAGAGACGACTCATACGATGATAGCTCAGCGATCGTACTTCAGCCAACCATTCGGATGCCTATTTGCATAATTCTTTAATGTGTCTACATGTACATCCCTAGTAGTTACTGTCTGTATAGGAAATATACATATAAACAGCTCGGAATTGGTGGTGTAACTACGATCGCTCGAGTATCATCGCATGAACCGTCTCTACGAACACAAACCTTAAATCTCATCGAAACAAGTAGATTTACACAAATCTATAGTAGTGACAGTGAGTTTACAGAATTCGAATTTAGACCCTCGGACCTATTCAATACACAAAATAAATGATTGCTACGTCTTCGTCAAGTAAGCAAAATTGCGCCTAAAAGTATGCAATGCATTGTTCCGAAAGCAAATACCACAACCCCTCAGTAGGAATCTGTTCTAGGCCATACTTTCCTGATAGTGGGAATGTTTGTAGAATCTGTCGCTCATTGAGTATTGAGATTTCGTTAACCCATTATTTGCGGGTATTGATCCACTGGGAATTATTTGATGAAAGTTGGTGTAACATGTTCTCTTCGGTCCTAGATTCATAATTTGTAACTATTTTTTTCGTATGACCTCAGGGGTCTTTTCCAGGACATGTGT
The DNA here is from genome assembly GCA_949715475.1 of Microchrysa polita. Taxonomy (NCBI): domain Eukaryota; kingdom Metazoa; phylum Arthropoda; class Insecta; order Diptera; family Stratiomyidae; genus Microchrysa; species Microchrysa polita. The sequence continues at coordinate 49,210,835 of OX454416.1, forward strand.
CAAAAACGACACACTCGCACTACAGCGACACAACATTTGCAAGGGAAAATCTTATCTACTTTCTTGAGAAAAATGGTTTACGTAATGAAAATGAATGGGAGTGAATATTTTATTACACAGTCTTGACTCGGTAATCCGGATATCATGCTAATCCGGACCACTAAATGTTTCCCCTACGTATTCTATAGTCCGGATTTCGGCAGCAAGTTTAACTCCATAGTCCGGATATTTATACCACGCTCTGTGGCTCAATTGGTTGAGTCTCACTCTACGATGCTTGTAATCTAGATGTCCGGAGATCGAGTCTCGGCGTGGTCCAAAAATTCCGTACATGTGCGGATAGGAAATATATAGTGGTTGCAACATTATATATAGGTTATGCAAAAAAAAAGCATTCATTCATTTGAAAAATCTTGTTTTCATATTGCCCATATTATTTCGAGAAAAAAAAACAACCTTATTTTCCACATTTTTTGGAAACAACATATTTATTGTCTGCGCTGCCTGCGATGGTTTACATTGGGAATCACTGGGAATAGGATATATAATATATTAGCTGCCCGCACACTAACATATAGCTTCCGAAAATAACGGAGTATTCAAACGTGAGAGGAGATGCTGAACTGCATCTCCCCGATCGGTTTTTCATGATACATACATCAAGTATAAATTCATTCACCTTTAGGTTTTGCCATAATGCTACGATTTACGCAATAATTTATTGCGAAAGCATGTGGGTGTATGGGCAGATACCATAAAGATTCAAAAAGTACTCATCTGGTTACTTGAATCGAATCGTTTTGATACCGAGTAAAATAGAAAGAAAAGTATCGATACCAGAATTCTTTGGTATCGAAACAGAAGTATCGACATTTTACTTGTATCGGAATGTCGTTAGAGTGCTTCTCATACATTGATTTCCAACTCAATTATGAAAATAACAATTCCCAGTTTCAAGAATCACATAATGTACTTGATGTAAATATGACAGGAATTTACTTATCCAGGGGATATTTCATGAATTCTATTAGCATTTTCCGAAATTAAGCGATTTTGTTTGATAATTTCAAAAATTTGCGAAACAGGTGTTTTTGGAGCTTTCGCAAATAGTCCAAAAAGTTGTGATTGAAAATTTTATGGGTTTTTATATGTAAACTGGACCTTGATTTCTAGTTTAAAATAGCTGTCGATTCGTTGGGTGTCGTACAAGCACTACCTTATTAGTTTCATTATATGTTCCGTTTTCGACACACCCGCAAATAATGGGTAAATCCAAATAATTACAATTATGTATACAATTAACGTACAATCCGCGAGAATACTTTAATAGGATATCAAATTTTTTTCAGTATACTGCTGAAAGCTGATTGATTGTTAGTTTTATGTATGGGAACCATAAAAGGCTGTAAGAACGGTTTCCATGAAAAACGTAGAATAGAAAAGGAATATTCATCCTAGTTTCTTCGGATTGAGGATTTAATATTAGTCAAAATGTACTGAAAACAGAAAGAATTTCTCGCATGTCAGAATAGTTTTCTTTAGAAATTACTCGAGTTATCGGAAAATATGGAACACCCTCCAAAATTTGCCACTTAGGCTGATGATCTGCCAGCGTCCAAGAATGAGACAAAAACACTTTTAAGGGAGCATAAGAGCATGCGTTTAGTGGGTGATCTCGAAAGGTGAAATTAAAGATCACCTCTGAACAGAAAGAAATGCACTTGCTCTGTTTTCGCTAGCATATTGGAAACAAATAAATGGAGACAGTTTGATATTTTTAGACTGAAAAAAAAAAATTAGGAAGCAGAAAGGCCATAGTTGGATTCATACGCTTGTTTCATTGTAGAGGAGAATTTAATTTAATATCCTCACTTCCTTTGACAACTACTTGGTCATAAACCTTAGGCCCTGAATGCCCTAAATAGGGTCTTCATGCCTTCGAAGGAAACTGCTTACAATGGATGAGGTTGCGAAACAAAACAGTTGCGTATGTTCCGCAAACACGTTTACCGTTCTGATTCCCTAACTGCCATTTTGGTGATCAGAAATAATTTTCGGTTCTTTTCGCTAGTCTGTCTTTGTGTAGCATGTAAACGAAAAGAACTGGAGATTACCAACCTAATTCTAGAAATCTTTTTCATACGGATGACGTCGATGAAACGGCAGCAGGCGATTCGGTGGCTCAGTGGTAGAAATGTCACTCTATAGGGCGCCACAAACCTGACGACTTCTAGGCCGATCGATTGGGCAATCGATTGCTGACAATCGGCGGCAGCCCGTACAGCACATACATTAGGCAATTTATCGGGCAATCTGAAATAGACAGTCTCACGGTCCACAAGAAACAACACAAAATAGCGAAATTATGCCATTTTTGGCGATGGAAGATGGATATCCATTGCTACTTTGATGGAGAATGACCGCCGCAACCACAGCATGAAGAACGACCACAGGTTTATGTCAAAAAATCAGCAGCTGAGAACACATAGCTTGTACGGGAAATTGCGTTGGCAATCCGTTTCAAAAAATTGAATCCGATGGTCCCATACACCTTCCGATTTATCTCGCAATCAAAAAATCTGACCGATCGATCGGAGGTTTTGTGGCGCCTCTATCTCTGAGTTTCCGGAGCGTGGGTTCAAATTCCACTGTGATCATTGATGTTCGTGTTGTCCCCGTCTAGCTTTAAAAAAAATACAGGAAGGTGAGGAACTCTAGGGGCCTACTACTAAATTGCTCCAAACTCTTTTTCTGCGTCCAAGGCGTACCCATAATACAACTTCAGAAGGGTTTTCTCGATAAAATACTATCACAGATATGACTGATGGCATACTCTACTGCGATTAGAGGGGAAAGGAATAGAAAGATCAAAAGCCAGTTTTTTTTTAGCAGAACCCTAGAATTGGCAATCCTGGTCAAAATATTTATTCTATTGTGTTATGAAAGCCAATTCATTAGGCGAAATTTTATCAGAGATTCGGAGAGGTATTGATCCGAGATACGCTCTGCCCTTTGTGAATTCCTTTTTCTATGTGATATTTGATTCTGAGCCCAAACATTTGATAATTCTATTTTCTTGGTAAAAGAGCCTTAGATGTTTCCAAGCAGAAATTACCTGTAGCCACTGACAGAAAATTTGGAAGCAGAAACTTACTTAATACGCGGCTGTTAAGTGAATTGTCTGTAATGCTAAAATAGGATCCTAGTTTGACAGTAATGGCAACCCAGCGAAGGACGAGGACTTGCTGTAGTAGCGTAGTGTCAACCTAATTTAATAAGTCCCTCTTGGAGGTATACGTGGGATACCAAGTAAATGAAATTAAACGGATCGATTTCTCCTACTTCCGATGAAACGGTTCGTGTCATTGGCTGTCGGGTCGGAGAAAACCAAAAGGCCGAATAGCGAATGAATTCAAGAAATCTAATTTTAAGATACTGATTTGTAACAAAAAGGTAGTGCTGGACCTTCATTTCCTCTTGGCATCTTAATCAATCTTCTGGAGTCGTAAGAGGAAAGTTGCATGGTTTCTTTCCTCTTCTGTTGGCCTGAATGGCTACGCATATCCCTCGTCTCCAACTGGATTTTCATTAGACGACAGCAATTACTATCTATCCATCTATCCATATGGAAGTCTAAAAGATACGACCGAACAGGGCGATAACTCGTATATTTTTTAAATATTGTTTCCTTCTAACCTCTGACCAAAAAATAACAATTGTGCCCTTCCTTCTGGTACGCACCTAGCAGCACAGTATTACGTAGACGTGGACCAATATTTAAAGCAATTTAGAAATTCTTGAATAAATCTAAATCGTTAAAACAACAGTATGCAAGTGTTCTCAAAAAAAGTTAATTTTGGTTTGTAAATGTATATTGAAAATTTTGTTTCCCAAGTTCTTAATGAAAAAATTATGGTTTCATTCAAACGGAGATTTTAATGAAATACGTTTTAATGAAAAGAAAAGCGTTTAAAATTTTCAATTTCTTAAGTGAAAACAGGTCTTTTATTTGAAAATTAATATTTTCAAATAATTTGCAATGATGATAGCGAGTCTGGGTCAGCTAGCCTGTCCCTAACTTCGGGCGCGGCCGAAATTTGGATACCCTTCGCTCCCCTCGCGCTAAAAGTTTTTTTCGGGCGTACCTACGACTTGTATTTCATTCCCCCCCCCCCCCCATTCATTTCCTTCTGTCTTCACAAAAGTTCCGATGCGTCGGCAAAACAGTATTTGTTTGGGGTTGGCTTGGAATAAGTGGGCAAATAAAAATATTTACTCAGAAAATGTTATTGGGGGATGCGGGAGCATGGCCCCATAGTAAGATGCGATTTGCCTTGAGCTTTTTGTTGCTTTGATACAGACACATTAATTCAAGGTTTTGTGAAATTGGTGTAAAAAATGTTTCTTAGAAGAACCAAAATGGGGGGTTGGGTTTGTATGGCAGCCCCATGACCCCATTGCCCGATTTGACCCAATCTCAGATATGTTTTGTGTCATCAAAAGAAATATATTTGTCTGAAATTTGGTTGAAATTGGTGAACAAATAAAAAAGTTTTTCTTAGAAGAACCAAATTTGGGGGATTAAGTTCGTATGGCGGCCCCATGACCCCATGGTGAAATTTGAACCATTCTTGCATATGTTTTGTTTTATCAATAGAAACATATTTGTGTGAAATTTCGTTCGAATTGGAACACACAGACACAGTTGGGTTTGTATGGCAGTCCCATGACCCCATTGTCCGATTTTACGGATTCAAACATACAAACTGCCTGCAGCAAAAAGAAGCATTTGTGCAAAATTTCAGGTTCATAGCTTTTAAATTGGCCGAGTGAAACGCGTCGCAACAGACAGACAGACAGACAGACGGACTGTCCGTCTGTCCGGGCAGACTGACATCGACCAATCGACTCCCCAAGTCATGCTGATCATATATGTATACTTTTTATATGGTCGGAGATGCTTCCTTCAATGCGTTAAAAGTTATTATACCCTTTCACTCTATGAGCGAAGGGGAAAATGAAATTAAATGAAAAAGAAACTGCTAGCTTAGAAATGTGCCAAATAATTTAGAAGCCTAACGACCTTCTTCATTGGTTTCTGTTGATCCAAAATCTTAGTATCCTAAACTCCTAAAAAACTTATAAAATGGGACTCGAAAATTATCGCTCCGTCGAAATCTTACGCTTCACTACTAAGATATTCATACCAGTTCTTTTTGCATATATATACTTCTTAACCTCTTGACCTCTTTTAGTGCACAACTTTGGTTGGAACGGTTTTAAAGTCTACCATGGGACCATACAAAATACATTAATTCAAAGGATAACATCGACAGACGCACGCATATTTGTGACATAAAACCAGAGAAATACAGCAAAACAACTACCAAAGAGCAATGTAACCGCGCAATTACCAATATTATCAAATTTTCTTCTATAAACTTCATAAATGTAAAATAGTAAACTTCCTTATAAGGACAGCCCAAAATGCAGCATCAAAATAACAACATAAAATACAATTCTTACATTCATGTACATGAAAATAATCACCCATTGTAAACACTTTGATCAATACTAAATCCATCTGTTATAAATCTACTTCAAAAGTGCAAGTGATGGTTTAATATATATAAATATCCACAAGGTAAACTCGAGAATTATATAATTACGTATATCACATCCAAACTACCAAACAACCATATTACATACAGCCAGTTTTTCCTACAACAGTAAATTAAGTAATATTCTAACAATATTACCAATTGCAATATTTACAATAATAATATTATGCAACACAAATAACAAAAAATAAAACAATTAAACCAATTTTTCTATATTTATATTGTGAAAGTAAGATAATAAAACAGGATAACAAAAATAACGCATAAAAAAGAAAGAACGGACATGCAAAAAAAAAAATACAGAAACCACATCAGATACCCAAAATGAGTTAGTGATATGAAAAGAAAATGAAAATCGAAAATAATTGATAAAGTTATGAAATAGTATTGGATCCAAAACAATAAAAACTGAAGTAATACATATAATTTATTACATACATGATATCTCCAAATATTACTGAACGCACATTTTAATGTAAATACCTTAGAGAAAGCATAGTGACCCATGCCATGCGTTAGTCCAGAGTGGCCATCAGAAAATAAAAATGGCACCGTTTTCACACTATTGCAGTTCATAGTATGCGTGAAAATTTTATTCAAACGTCAATTTTTTATTTACAATTGAGAATATAAAATCCGCGTAATATTTGTTACTCTCTTAAAATGCCAACGTGATATTTAACCCTTCTGTTGGCGTATATATCCAGACAGACCATTGGTACTATATCTTGATGAAAAATATCGTTCAACAATATTTTCCACCCCTTTCCATATATATTTCAAAGGAACCGACGGCCACAAATGCGATCAAACGTTTGGCGAAATGTAAACTATGTATGTCTAAAGAAATGAAAAAACGGCGCATCATCGTAAGGCATAGTATGTAAACTGTTTCAAGATCCAAAATTAAACCTCTTCAAAAATTAAGATTGATTTCACAGAAAATTCAGCTACACCTTAGGCATAATAGCTCGTAAGCGACGACAGAAGGGTTAATAATTGCATCGACAATATTTTGACGTTTGAATTATTTCGTGGAGTGTAGTGTAATAAATTTGGAGTCAAACACATATGGGTTGTGTGCTCACATAGCCATTCTGGACTAACGCATGGCATGGGTTACTATGCTTTTTCTAAGGTAAATACAAATGAATTAAATCTAAGGACAGACACTAGACTAATATTAGTCTGGTCGGCTCGCAATGAAACACATATGTATTTCACCCGGCGGAAAATTAATTTTGTGTTGTATCTACAAATTGTAAAAATTGTACCTAAAAATTATTAACAAGTGAATTTAAACTTTAAATTTTCAAATTAAATTGTTAGTTTCAAATTCTTTACTGTTCTTACCAGCGCCCGCTCTAGCACTTACGCCGCCCCGGGCAAGAGGACAAATTGCCGCCCCTTAGGTACTGTACCAAACAGATTGATAGTAGATATGCATACTATCTATATCAGTGGTTCCTTATCTTTTTTAGTTCGTGCCCCCCTTGCGTAAATAAGTGTCTTTTCGCATTTTAAATTGTTTGAACATTTTTTTGTTAATGCAGCCCATTTTTTGGAACTACTGGAAATTTTTAGAAGTATTTAATTTCGCCGTGAGTTCGGCCGTAACCATGGCTTCGTCGAGCACGAAAAATGATATCTACGGTCGCTCCGTTCAGATATCATATCAGCTACTCTTAAGCGCAATTCACCACAGTTCAGCAAGTCCTTACCTTATAGAGTTTGTTTGGAATTTAAAAATGTTTAAAGCTTGATGTAAAAAATCGAAAATGAATGCGAAATTTTGTTTTCCACTAAAACACTTAATACATTTTTAGAAAACTCTTCCCTCAAAAATGTTAGGCCAAAAAATTGTGCTCGCTTTCTTTAGTAACCTCCTGCAGTTGCTTTCCATAAATTTCTTAAAAACTTCAATTAGCCGGAGTGCTTCAGGCTTTTCAATTTGCATGGCATATTTTTATAAATGTGTCATCTCGAGAATTTTTAAAGAGAATAAGATCAGAGCTATTTATATCGCCAAATATCGCCAAATGCCGATATTAGCATGTCCGAACACAAATTAGGGAGCTCTGCAATGTTTTCTGTGGTTCGATCCCTGATCTTGCTAAAATCCAAAGCAGCTTCTTCGTAGTTTGCCTTCCAATGCAAGATGAATCAATGCAATCGGGACCAACGTAATCCATTCACGCGAAGGTTTGGCGAATTGCATTTAAATTATGCTGCGAAACGTCGATGGAAATTATGGAAAACAACTCCAAACAAATTATTGATTAAAGTAATGCCATTGTGGATAACATTTCTCACAAAGGAGTCTGTTTTAAACGATTTAATGTGCTTAGCGTTTATTCGACTCACTATTTCCCATTTCATAGAAAGGAAACCGCAGACCTTTCCACTAAATACAAGTTGACATTAATTTTTTTTTGATCTTGTTTTTTTGTGCTAGCCAAAAAGCCGCCCCTAAAATTTGGCGCACCGGGCGACCGTCCGGCTTGCCCCCCCCCCCCCCTTAGAGCGGACGCTGCTCTTTACTCTGTAGTAGTTTGAGTAGAAACTGTGTTATTTTTCCTTCGAATTGAGCATCGGACCGTTAGGAGCTTATTCAATTTAATATCTATGGAATAAAATTATCATCTTTTTTTTTTAAAATGAAAAGCTTATAACTTCTATACTTTTTTTCTGGTCATACTTTGCTATTTGAATCTATACTGTAATGAATACATTTTCACCCTGGGATTTCAATTTAATTTAGTAAAATGTCATATTAGGGGCTAACGTGAAAATAAATGCATTAAAAATATTATTTATTTATATATGTGCAAGCACTTGAAAAAAGAATGTTACACTACTGAAAACAAAAATTAATTGTGAAATATTAAACATAAAATATTTTTCATTAAACTTGTTTAAATTATACGTAAATTAGGTAAAATTGATATAGATAAGCTTTAATTTATTTTTATATAATTTTATTTGTAAAGTATAAACAATAAATAAAGAATAACAAAAAGGAATATGATATATTAATATAAAATGATATGTAAAAACATAAATTTGTCTGTAGTTTTCTTTTGTTAATTATCCATGGGAAACAATTTTATTACAGCTATAAACCCAGCGGAAAATCTTTTTGAATATGTTTATAACTTACACCCAGAAAAATATCCCTTTTTTATTGACAACAAAAAATTGTCAATTTTACGTAACAGCAAATTGAATGCACTCTACTGTCATCTTTACAATTTTCGTGAATTAAACAGTTAATTTGTTCAAATTAACAGACTCTCAGTGAAATATGGGAGCATTTCTAGTTGTAATTTCATCAATAAACTGTGAAAATATTTTGTAAAATGCACAGTACCTTTCTTTAAATTCTATACATTATGTTGTAAAATTGACAACCAATTCCATCAGATGCCGTCTATCTATTGTCGTGTGTGGTGTCTGCTCGCGACGGAAAACTTGAAAGTTTCTTTTTTTTGTATCGGCCGGGATGAGTGAAATTGATGAATAGAAAATATTGTTATAGGCAGTTAAGTGTTTGATATCGTACCCTAATTCAATGTTTCAAAGCCGGTGGTGTCTTTTTTTACTAAAAATAATCATTACTATTAAGTGTGTTATTAAGTCGTTTTACGCGTCCAATTTGAAATCGGACCATGGGGTCATGGGACTGTCATATAAACCCAACCCCCGATTTTGGTTCTGCTAAGAAACATTTTTTACACCAATTTCACAAAACTCTGAATTAATTTGTCTTCATCAAAGCAAATAAAAAACATATGGAATCTTACTATGCTCCCGCACCCCGATCAAATTTTCAGAGTAAGTACTTTTATTTGCCCACTTATTCCAACCAAACCCCACACAAATATTGTTTTGTCGATGCAACGGAACTTTTGTGGAAATTGGGGGGGGGGGCTTGAATACAAGTCGTAGGTACGCCCGAAAAAACTTTCACCCCGAGGAGAGCGAAGGGTATCCAAATTTCGGCAGAAATTAGCCGCGGTCTCGTTTAATATTGATCTCGATTCCAATCCAATTGCTTGATACTATTCCATGGCATCTTTTCCGGAAATAGCTTATCTAACTGATGTTTCAGCAATGTATCCAAGTTCTTTGTTATGACGTACTCGTAATAATCTTTCCTCGCACGTCCATTTTTACTAGTCAGAATTCTTTTGGGTCTCCCTCCCTCGACATCTGGGTATTTCATCCGGTTGGATTTCCAATGACTGTGATTCTTCCCTTGAAGATGGCTGTGACTCTGCGCTTGGAGATGGCAGCGACTTTTCTCCTGGATGAATGTTTTCCTTTTCCTTAGTGTCAATTATGATTGACTATAGTTTTGAATTGGAAATATTTACTCGTTATTCAAGCTTAGTTCTATGTCAATGACATTTCTGGTTATTTCATTTTTCTTTTTGTCAGAAATCTATACTCGATTTATGCATTTTCGTGACCTTGAATCGAATTTTCCTCTTGTTGGACCGTTATTATAAGCTTATCATATTGATCCAAATGTTTGAAAGTAACTGACACTGACATTAGGAATTTTGCCAGTCCACTTTTAACCCTTCTGTCGGCACCTACAAAAATATGCAATAGGTCTGGCTGGACCTACTGAGAAAATTTTTTTATTTTTTAGAAAAAGTTAAATTTTTATTCGTAGAGTCATTCTGCCCATTTTAAACTAGCATTTTTAAACAATAAAAGCTTTTATATCATTTTCGTAGAAATACTGGGAACCAGGGCCGGATTTACCCTCTGTAGCGCCCCTGGGCAGTAGTCCAGTTGCCGCCCTCTGTCAGTAGTTTAAGCTGAAAGTAGATCCCTCGCGCATTCATGTGAGGTGTACATTTTTTTTAACATACGTTGGTTTTCGGCGTTTTCGGAAGTACACGATTGAAGGTGAAATTAGATGCTCATGCAGGAGCGGATACTCCCTTAGAGCTTAAAAGAATATTTAAAAAAATATGACGAATTTACGCATTGGATGCATAATCAACACCTAAGACTGTCACATAATGGGAAATAGTTCGATTCCTTAGAGCTGGCAATATAAAACTAAATAGGTACATACACTCGTTGTCAAAAACGGGCACTAGGAGTGGATCTGAACTCTTTTTTTCGGGGTGTCCCCGTTCTCCCGCCACAGCCCACTAAATTGATTGTTTTCAGTACGGGATGAGTTTCCGTAACGTTTAGTGAAATTGAAGTCAATCGGAAGGTCTCGACTCCCAAACCATGGATATTAACACCTTTTTTTTCTTAGTCACAACCGTTCTCTAGCTGCAGCCCCACGAAATGGTCGTTTTCAATACTTAATGAAACCAACTCGAAATTGCAGTTTCCTGGAGGTGGAGGTGGTGGTACCAGGAGAAAGAAAGTGGATACAGGGAACAGATCCGTTCATTGGTATGGTCAAGACCAGTCGCGCACAGAGGATTAACGGGGCCCGGGACATATAAATAAAAGTGGCCCCTTTGAGAAAAACAACATTTGTCCTTGGAAACTCTATAAATGTTGTTCCTACTACAGGATGCCAGGATGCTGGTACCTGAGAGAGCGGCATTAGGGTAGATAGATAGGGCGCTCGTCTTCGAATCATAGGTTCCCGGGATCGAATCTCTTTGTAGGCGCAGGTAATTTTCTATGCTTAAACATCACTAACACCTATAGAGGTCAATGCTGCGCTGCGTGAGCATTTTTATAAAAAAAAAAAAACAATTGTTGAAATCAATAATTTAATAAACGTTACAACAAGAACGCTATTCTCAATATAAGAATGCAAAGAGTCAAAGTAGCTCTTAGCAAAGTTATTTCAAGTACGATGTTCTTAATTTTAGTAGAAAAACTGTAAAGTCAAAATCATGTTTCAAAATACTTGGTTTAAGATCGATCCACACTTTTTAGTCATCAGTCGCAGTCACAGTAATTTCTCATACAAATTGGCAGATTGTCAGTCAATCAATTAACTTGTATGGAAAGTGACTGTGACTGATGACTGAAAAGTGTGGATCGACCTTCAAGAGTGTTTTCGATTGATTTCACTCTACTTTTTTTCTCAGTGTAGGGGGCCCACTCAAGAAGTTGGCGAGAGGGCTCACAGTAAAGTTGTTCCGTCACTGCTGATGGCATTGCAAAAATCGAAATTCTTGTCTCTTCATAAACGTTACTAAGACCGAGTGTGCACTGATCCATAGGAGAACAAAAGTCTAAAACCAAACCAGTAGGAAACGTTGAGAAATTTTGCTAGTTCGAGAGCATAGTTACAGATAAGACTTCAATGAGTTAACAACAATCAGAGAGAGACTTGAATGAATATAAGTTTATGAAAACTAAATAAAAATAGTCATTTAAAGGAGATCCATCGTTTTCAGTTTCTTGGTTAACACTTTCTCTATAAAACACACATAGTTCGAGGACACTCAGATTTTAAGAGAATAGCGATTAATTGGATAAATTTCGGCAGAGTGTGCTGTTGACCTCAACATCTAAAATATATCAAGATCAGTGCCAATTTTAGATTTAGCAATTTGAATTGAAAAAAGTAGGTGAAGGGAAATCCTATAGGTCCTAGAAATGCTTTGAATAACGCAAAACAAGATAAATAGAGATTTAAATAAAATTTATCTGACAACAATTCGTGTAATAATTTTTTAGACGTATGCGCACTACGAGACCACTGTCCCTGCGGGGCCCTCTCCAACGCGGGGCCCTCTCCAACGCGGGGCCCTCTCCAACGCGGGGCCCGGGGCAAATTGCCCCTTTTGCCCCACCCTCTGTGCGCGCCTGGTCAAGACCATTCGTTATAATATAGGTTAGAAGTAAAACAAGTAAAAATGTCCGGTTTTCTTGGTTCGGAGTGTATGTTACTTCTACCACGCGCGATTCCCAAAGCTATAGTGGTAAACTGGCAGGCTAAAGCCTACAGCGGCATTTTTAATGCCGCCATACGTAGATAAAAAAATAGTAGTTCAGTCTTAGAAGTGTTCGCAAAAGTGGAAACGCCTACTGATTTCAGATATGTGAGTCCGCCACTGACCAAAGGAACGACTTTCGTAGAGTTTCCTTTATTTTTTTCAATTTATTTAAACTTAATTTATTTAATTTATTAAACTTAAAGGATGAAATTTCAGAAATTTGCCGCCCCTCGAAATTTGCCGCCCCGGGCAGCTGCCCAGGTTGCCCATATGGGAAATCCGGCCCTGCTGGGAACGTTTTTAAGTAGACATATTTTGAGGTGGTATTAGTACAAACATGTTTTTCCCTAATTTTCTCCTTTTTATGCTTCTGTATTTTCATGGCGTATATCTAGCGGAAAGTTTGATTGCATTTTTCAATTCCAATATCTTTGAGGAAATATTTAGCGCTTTGTTTTTAGATTTTACACCGGTGTTAGTCTGCAGATTTAGGGAAATAGGTGGAAAGAAATAGGGAATTTTCATGCGCAAGAATCATATCATTCTAAACTTTTCGTAAATTTCTTGATAAAATCTATTTAGAAAGACGTTTGCAAGTCGCTCATACTAAGTCTTTACTATTACAAAAGAAATGAAATTGGTTTGAATTTCCTAGAATCAAATTTCAGTTGATTAGGTGATGTTATAAAACAGGATAAAATTAGGCATACCCAATTTCCGAACTTCACGGCTTCAAATTTTAATGATATTATTACATCATAAATACAATAATTTTAAGATAATTTGATATTTTCACTTTTTACCCGTAGAGAAAAATGGGGTGAAAAACTATAGGTCTGGCCAGACCTATTGGGTTTTAAAAAGCACTATAAATTTAATTTCGTCAAAGACATGCTCAAAACTTCAAACTGTTCTTTCAAATTTTTCCTAAATGCTTCTAAACATATTTTTTTAGGATATCATGAAGTATGAAGTCACTGCGATTCATTCTTCTATACTTTTTTGACCTAAATATACTGCCAAAGGTCTGTCCAGACCTTTGTGCCGACAGAAGGGTTAATAGGGTGTTCTACCATCTAACTTGCTTGAAGGGCATCGATTTCATATATAATTTGCTGCTGACATTGCTTCAGTCCAAAAGACTTCGGTAATTGTGAATGTTATATATGAATTGTCAAAATAACATTGTCAAATAATAAATAGTATGGCGGGCATTCCGTCACAGACCGTTGACCAGAAACGACGTGTTTCATTACAAATTAACAATACACTACAATTGGCGACGAGAATCAAAAATTATATTTTTTTAATCTTTTTAAAAAAATAAACTAATTAAATTAAATAATTTAATACCGTGTGCGAATAGTTATTCTAATAATAATGCCGGACGATACATTAAACTCAAGCCAAATGGCAAGTGCGGTTGTGCAGGCGTCAAATATGCCTGAGTTCTCAGTTCATGAAAATTTTGAATTGTGGAGTGAACGGTTGGAGATGCATTTCGTAGAAGTTGGTTGTGTTACGCCTGAAGGAAAAGTTTCCACGTTATTGAAAACAATTGGTGCGGAGGCATATGGAATTCTACGTAGTTTATGCAGTCCCATTTTACCGTGCAAGAAACCGTATGAACAGTTAGTGGCACTTTTGAAACGGCATTTTATGCCACCGGTTATTGTGTTTCGCGAAAGAAAAAATTTTTATAATGCAAAAAAGTCTGACTCAGAGACTGTTGCAGCGTGGTTCGCTAGAATAAAAAAATTATCTATGCACTGCAAGTTTGGTAATAACATGGAAGAGAAAGTGCTCGACAAATTTCTAATAGAGTTATCACCTAAAATTTTTGAAAAATTTTGTGAGGAGGATGAGACTTTATCCCTTAATGCGGCATTTAGAAAGGCGCTCATCTACGAATCGAAATATGCTAATCATCCATCTAATGAGGTGAATTTCATCAAGCAACGAAGACCGAACCAACTTAACAAATCCAATGGGGAAGTCAACAAAAGCAGTTGCAACAAGAAAAAGAAACCCTGCTCTCATTGCGGTTGGCGGAATCATCCATCGGAAAAATGTAAATTTCGGACGTCTAAGTGCCATTCGTGTGGAAAACAAGGTCATCTGGCAAACATTTGGCGGAATAAAGGAAATTCAAGGGAAGATCGAGAAGTTAAATTTGTTGAGAGTGATGATTTTACTAATAATTTTTCAATTTACAGTATTGTTCAAGAAAGCACTTCGGATTTCTCGGTTTTTGCCATCGATGATCGGAACGGGCTATCAAACCATTACGACTTGTCAGTGGAAATCGACGGGAAGCATATTGAGGTTATGTGCGATACTGGTGCACCATGCTCTTTGATGTCGATCAATACTTTTGATCAGAATTTCGACAGGAAAATCCTTCGAACGTGCAAAGGAACTTTTACTGGTTATGGTGGCGATTATTTATAGTTATTTGGAGAATTCGAAGCAATGGTAACATTTAATGGTAAAAAAATTAAAGGCAAGATAATTGTGACCGATTCAAATAGACCAACTTTGTTAGGTAGAGATTTTCTCCGCGGTTTTGGTTTTGAATTAATTCAAAAATTGCCACAAGAAATTAATTTGATAAAAGAAGAATATTTTCCAAGCCCTGAAGTAGCCAATGAAATCATTAAGTCACTTAAATCTGAATTTTCTGATGTTTTTAAAAGCGGTCTAGGTCGATATAAGTTAGCTGAGGTCAATTTACCTATTTTATCTGATTTCGAACCTGTGTTTTGTAAGCCTCGAGCAATTCCTCTAGCATGGAAGAAGGAAATCGAGAACCAATTAGATGAATTAGTTAGCTCCGGGGTACTTGTCCCGACTGATCATTCTGAATGGGGCACTCCTTTGGTTCCGATTTTAAAGCCTAATGGCAAACTCCGAATTTGTGGAGATTACAAAACTACTATTAATAAATTTTTGAAAGATTTCAAATATCCTTTGCCGAGAATTGATCAGATTTTTGCTTCAATGCAAGGAGGAAAACTGTTTTCGAAACTAGATCTCTCGAACGCATACAATCAACTTGTTTTAGACAAAGAATCTCAAAAACTTTGCACATGGAGCACACACAAAGGCATATTTTCTATGACGAGACTTCCTTTTGGCATAAAAACGGCTGCTGCTATATTTCAAAAAACAATTGAAAGCCTTTTATCGAAATTTCCAAATGTTTTCAGTTACCAGGATGATATAGTGGTTACCGGGCCAGATCTCGCTACTCATTTGAAAACTTTGAAAGAAGTTTTAGAATGCCTTCGCACAGCTGGATTGAGGCTGAACTCCGATAAGTGTGAATTTTTTAAGTTGAAAATATCTTATCTAGGATTCGATATTGATTCCACTGGCTTGTATAATAATAAAGATCGTGTCAAAGTTGTGTTAAATGCACCAAAACCATCAAATGTTTCGGAATTAAGAGGTTTTATTGGTCTTGTGAATCATCACTCAAACTTTATAGAAAATTTCGCAACAAAAATGACTCCTTTATATAATTTATTGAAGAAGGGCGTTAATTTCGTTTGGAATGCTGATTGTCAGCGGGCTTATGAATTAATGAAAACAGAAATTTGTTCTAGTCAAATACTTGTTCATTTTGACCCAAAATTGCCGATTATTTTATCGACAGATGCTTCTAACTCTGCTATATCTGGAGTTTTATCCCATATTTTTGAAGATGGATCTGAAAAACCCATTGCATATGTATCCAGGGCATTAAACAGCGCAGAGAAAAACTATAGTACAATAGAAAAAGAGGCACTCGCAATCATTTTTAGTGTTACTAAACTGAAGCAATATTTGTTAGGTGTTCACTTTATCTTACAAACTGATCACAGACCCCTTATTGCAATTTTTGGTCATCATAAGGGTATCCCAGTCAGTGCCGGATTAACCACGTGGCAGAAGGTGGCAAATGCCACAGGCCCCGCGCTTATGGGGGCCCCGCGCTTGCCAGAAAAAAAAAATAAATAAAGAAAGAGAAAGTTTTAATTTTTAGGGTTTTTTGGGAAAATTTTCCTCGGATCGTTGGGTTAGGTCTGACAGACCCCAAAGAAAATTAAATCTCAACATTTTTACAGAAAAACTTTTTGCATTATATTTTAATGCATATGTAATTTGAGTATGTGTCACATAGGAACTTTTAAGCATGCATTTGTTTGAATTTGTGATTTAGTTAAAAAGTTATAGCAGTTTGAATCTGCTCTGGGAACCCCACCCAACCATTTATGTATGCCTTTTTTTTCAAACCACTTTTCTGCATTTTAAGAATTTTCAAGTGATACATTAATTGAAAAATGGTTAAATCTTACAATAGTAGTCGGGCTCAATTCAAATAGAGTATATTTATGGAAATAAGTGGGACTTTTTAGAATGAAACGCAGAAATTAGGGTGTTCGTAATAGGGACAGTGATGTGTTTATTGTCCCAACTGATAAATATACTTTCTGCACTAACTAAACACATGGAAGCTTATCATCAACTAAATTAGGGGTTCCCAACCTTTTTCAGTGCATGCTCCCCTTGCAAGGTTAGCGGAATCTGGCGGCCCCAACGAACATTTCGCTCCAAAACGGAAGAAACATTTTTCAGCTCATTCTTTTTCTTCTGTTAAGAATTCGCCACGTTGACAGAGAGAGAATTTGCTATCATTGGAAAAATCTCTCATAGATTTGGGACTAATCACATCAGATTTTTCCAATTTAAATTTATAAGCAGTTCTAAAGCTTTCATTTAGCTTATTTGATCATTGAATTGATTCCACACTTAAACTATAAAAAAATCGCTTCAGTGAGCGGGTGATTCGTCACACCATGGCAACGTTTGAATTTGACTGATACGAAGTGAAGAAAACGTAGCAGCCGTAGCGTACAGCTGAATTGGATATTGACCCAGAGCTACATTTGGCCCTACATCCCTCCTACGTCCTACATTGGGTGAAGAATTGAAGCCGCATGATCATAAGACGGTTAATGAAAATGTTGTCTGAAGATCCGTTTTTAGATCAAAACTTGATTTTCCCTGGCGAGGTATATTTTTTTGGCTCAGCGGTGCGCCAACATGCAAACAACATGCATTGAAATCATGGGAGTCACTATACATATGTATTTTATGAAACATCATTTCAATTTCATTCAAGTTTAGAAGGTATTGCACTCCTGGTTTTTCCCTCGGTGTGTATTCCTAAAACAATTTCAGCGATCATCAAACAGACTTTATGGAGAGAGGCCCCTCGCTAATATTTTGTGGTTGTAGCGATTTAGAATTGTTGTTCATGATTTGAAGAATTTTACCAGCTCATGGTCGTTGTAATAATATTATATTATTATGATTCATCACCTCAACAGTCAACACTGAGTTTGGCCCACTGAAGGGAAGTACTAAATAGTTTAATTGGAAATTGATGATTTCATCGGCAGAAAATATCTTAGAAAAAGATGGAATTTTCACCAGTTCATATCTGGACTCTACATATCGTCCAGATAAGAACTGGCGAAAATTCCAGGTAGCCTCGGAAATAAACTGGAGAAGTTTCGCCAGAGTCATGCTTTTCGAATGTGTTTTACGGATTTACCTGTGCCTAATGGTAATCAACTGCAGCGTTCTTAATTATCTAAAAATGGCTGCGCAAATGCTTTCATCGTAAGATGTACGAGAATGATTTGATTTAGTTTATAATTTTTCAAAAACACCAAAATGTATTATTGTAATGTATTTTTTTGAGTTTAATAAATTTAAATTGTTTTTGTTACTTGCAATAAACTCCTCCTCCTCCTCCTCTTTCTAGTAAAGATAGATTTGATTTCAGAACATTTGGATGAGTTACGAGAACTATTAATTGGGGTAATCTAGGTTCCAATGTTTCAAACATTAATACTTAATACATGTCAAAGGGGCCCCGCACTTAAAATTTGCCACGGGCCCCGCGCTGGCTTAATCCGGCACTGATCCCAGTCATGGCTGCATCTCGAATGCAACGGTGGGCTTTCACACTTTCAGGATTTGACTATGAAATCAGGTATATTAAAGGTACCATGAATAGAGCAGATAGTTTGTCAAGAATGAGTCAATCTGAAATTTCTGAAGTGAAGCCTGAACCAAATTATATTGATTATGTCGGATTTATTAATCCTATAAATTTGAATTACAAAACGATTGGAGTTGAAACCAAAAGAGACCCAGTCTTATCGAAAGTGTTAAGCTGCATTCAGGATGGTACTTTAGACCGGATTGTTGGAAAGGATTTTGAACAATTTAGGGCTAGAAACTTAGAGCTATCTGTTGAAAGAGATTGTATCTTGTGGGGATATCGCACTGTAATACCAAGTAAAATGAGAAAGGCTATATTGGATTTGTTACACCAATCCCATTTTGGTATTGTGAAGACAAAGTCCTTAGCTCGCTCATATATTTGGTGGCCAAAAATTGACCAAGACATCGAAGTTATGATTCAAAACTGCGATTCATGTCAAAAAACACAGGCTAGTCCCGAAAAAGCCTTTTTAATCCCTTGGGCCTCTACAGATTGTGCATGGCAAAGAATTCACGTTGATTACGCTGGCCCAGTAAAAGGTTTTTATCTTCTTTTGATTGTTGATTCGTACTCAAAATGGGTAGAAGTGTTCAAAACAAAGGACATAACATCTTCTTTTACCATTGAGAAACTCCGGGAAGTATTTTCTCGATTTGGGTTGGTTGAAACATTAGTAACCGACAATGGCAGGCAGTTTACTTCGAATGATTTCAAAAAATTTATTGAAATCAATGGTATCAACCACATTTTCACTGCCCCTGGCCATCCTGCCACTAACGGCCAAGCCGAAAATTTTGTTAAAACCTTAAAGAAGTCATTACAAGCAACCTTACAAAATGATCACTCTAGCTTTGAAGTAATTTTGAGCAGGTTCCTTTTTGATTATCGTATAACTAAACATTGCTCTACTGGGGAATCACCAGCAAAATTATTATTCAATAGAGAACTTAGATCCAGATTTAGCTTATTGAAACCTCCGCTTATAAAACAAACTATCAGAAAATCTCAAGATATTGCCATTAAAAATTTTCGAGGTCATCGGCATGCAGATTTTTCGGTCGGTCAAAAAGTTTACGTGAGAAATTATAGTAATCCAAATAAGCAGAATTGGTCTTCAGCCATAATAAAAGATAGAATCGGTCCGAGAAATTATACATGCTTGTTAATACATGATAATCGGAACATAAAAAGACATCTCGACCAAATTCGTACTACCAGTCAAGATGAATTGCCGTTCGATGGATTCGATAGTAGTAAAGATAACACATCACCTCGTATTACTGAAGTTTCCACTGAGCAGTCTCAAACGCTTCCAGATCATTCTATGGAAACCAGAGATTCTGAATCTAATTCATTAGGGATAGGTGGTAGGGTTCCTAGAGTAGCTTCAATTATAGCAAAAGAAAAAATGAAAAAACAAAAGTAAATGAAATTTTTATTTTTAATTAAACTCAATATATAAACTTTTTGTTAATAATATAAATACATACATATATTATAGTGTGAATTGTAATTTATTGAAATTATCCTGTTTTTAGATTTATTAGACTTTAACTATCTATATCATTGTATAATTGAATTCTTTATATTTGAAATTACATATTTTGATTTGATTCATCACTCTGACAATACTTTGTAATAATTAATTTGTAAAAAAAACACTAGGGAAGAGGTTGTTATATATGAATTGTCAAAATAACATTGTCAAATAATAAATAGTATGGCGGGCATTCCGTCACAGACCGTTGACCAGAAACGACGTGTTTCATTACAAATTAACAATACACTACAGTGAATCTGCTAATAGACATCTCGTTACGTCAGCAAGAGTACGATTCATTCTTTCTTGAGTAATCGTCCATGAATGCATATCCTGCTTTTACGTTTGATTCAATACGTATAGGGCCACATATGTACATCACTATGAATTATTTCTTATAACTGTGATTCACGGTTTGATTTCTTCGGGAATGGATTTCTCGTCATTTTTTCCGATAAGCATACTTCACAGTCCTAACGTTTGTTAACTTTTTCGAAATTTAATCCACGAGCAGCTTTATTACGAAGGGATTCTTGTAAACTTCTCATATTTAAGTGACCCATTCGTCGATGCCAACCTTCAGATGGATTAGAAAAAAATTCATTTATTGTTTTACATTCATATTCTCCTTTTTCTTGAATATAATACAATTCAAAAACATCCACTGAAATATACAATGATACGTCGTCAGCATTTTTCGCAAAATGTTTCTCTAAGTTTGATTTATTTTGCTTCATCTACCAGTATTCAGTCGCTCTGTGACCCAATTCGTTGCATATAGTGCATTTCGACGACAACTTATCTTGATTGTCAACTTCTTTCAAAAATTTCTGATTTTTGAGTTTCATGATATATAAGGCGTAGGGTATTGAATTACGCTAATTATGCTTTCTCGTTTCGAATTCTTCCATAATTTTCAATACGTCACGTGAAGGCAATTCGTCACGTGATTCAATGACACATCGAAAATTTTCATAACTTGATGGTAAACTGTACATTGTACAATAACATAATTGCTAATAAGTCTGGATTTATATATCCATTTCATCAAATTTGTCGACAATCAAACTTATCAAAGAATTTCTTAATTTAACTACGCATTTCATTACCATCCTCAATTTTTTGAAGAGTAAGCTGTTTAAGCAGTGTCGCCTTAGGATTGGATTGATATATAGTTTCAAGCTTCAACCAAACATCTCTTGAGCTTTCACTTCTTTTAATTTGTTTCAACTCGATCTTTTCCAATCCATGATTTTTCCGCAACAACCGAGACAGCATTCCCGTTTTCATCTGTAGGCTTACTTATTGATCCGTTAACGTATCCTCAAGCATCGGTTTTGATTAATAAGGCTTCCATTTTCCATGCATCGTAATTGTCCTGACAAAGGACCTCCATACGAATTGAGTTCATGATTCTTCGTGCTTATTTTATGCACAATATTCAATATTAAATTTATCACTTCTTTTATTATTTATTTAGTGATCTATTATTTGTTAATTATGAGCTGATCCTGGGCCTTAACCTATTAAAGCTACAAAGCCAGCAGAATATCTTTTTGAATATGCTTATTATACCAGTATCTATTTTGAGCTGACAGTATAATATTTTCATATTAGTTTATTTTATATACATATGACTTCAATGAATACTATAGTTTAAATATTAAATTCTAACAAGTTTAATAAAAACGAGACCGACGCTAATTTCGCGCGCGGCCGAAATTTGGATACCCTTCGGTTTTCTCGGGCTTAAAGTTTTTTCGGGCGTACCTACGACATATATCTAATCCCCCCTCCCCCATTCTTTTCATTCCGTCTTCGTCGACAAAACAATATTTGTGTGGGGTTTGGTTGGAATAAGTGGGCAAATAAAAATATTTACTCAGAAGCCCCATGACCCCATAATCCGCCTTGATCCATTCTTACATATGTTTTGTGTTTTTAATAGAAACACATTTGTGTAAAATTCAGTTGAAATCGGTGAACAAATAAAAAAGTTTTTCTTAGGGGCGATTCAGACTGTCGACAAGATTTACTAAATCCTAGATTTAGTTAACAGTTGTACCATATTGTACTGCAATTTGAATAATGCAAGTACATTCTACGATGCATTTTGAATTTAATGACATACGATTTAATCTAGTAGGCGGGTTTTGACTCGATTAATTTAGTGGTTTTAGTAAATCCTGTCCATAGTGTGAATCCCCTCTTAGAAGAACCTAATTTGGGGGATTAGATTTGTATGGCAGCCCCAAGACCCCATGGTCCGATTTAATCCATTCTTACATATGTTTTGTGTTATTAATAGAAACACATTTGTGTGAAATTTGGTTGAAATCGCTGCACAAATAAAAAGTTTTTCTTAGAAGAACCTAATTTGGGGAGTTAGGTTTGTATGGCAGCCCCATGACCCCATTGTTCGATTTTACCGATTCAAACATACAAACTGCCTGCAGCAAAAAGAAGCATTTGTGCTTCAGCTTTTAAATTGTTCGAGTAAAACGCGTCGCAACAGATAGACTTCTTCTTCTTTCTCCTTTGTGCGAACAAGGGCTTGGTATCCTGATGTCACCTCTGCCGTAACAGAAGTCCACAGGTGGGGCTCCTTGTATCGAACGGTTGGCTAACCAATAATAGGTTGTATTGCCAGGTTAAATGTGCCTAGCCATGTGGCTTAGGTCTTTTTAGGTTATGGTGAGTAATCTATCCCAATTGATCAGATTGTCCGCGGGCCCCCACGCTCTGCCTCGCACCAAAAACGCATCCCTGTGCTCGCCACTTCGGTGCAAATCCTCAACACGGTAGATGCACTTAATGTGCGCAGAACAATTAACGGTATTGTGCCGCAACCCAGAACCGAGTCGACTCTTCACGTCCGCACTGAACAAAAGCTGATAGAAGACTGCGCAACAGATAGACAGATGGACAGACAGACTGACATCGCCCAATCAACTCCCCTAAGTCATGCTGATCATATAATGTATACTTTTATATGGTCGGAGATGCTTCCTTTAATGCGTTGCAAACTTCATGACAAAGTTAATATACCCTTTCACTCAATGAGGGAAGGGTATAAAAACTTATTTATCACAACTCTAATAGGTGTATGTATAAACTTTTGGGGTAAGACTTTTCGCCTAAAATAGGACCTTCAATTTCTCTTTGAGAATGCAGTTAGAATTATGCATTAGCCAAAATTATTAGGACTAAAATAATAACGCATACTACCCTCTTCCCCTATATTTTCGTTCGGCACACTGTTTACTTTCTGTCACATTGCGTGAATTGCCACTTGATTTCACTATGATAATAGAGCTGTCAATCAGATATCACATACGCAAACTGGACTGGATCTTATACAAAACTGCCCACCCTAATCAATATGCAAACGAGACTTGATACATTTTGCAAAATTGTCAATTACAGTGTATTGATTGTAGTACAAAAGTACGCGGGGATTGTCACATCTCACATCGATCGGAAACACCAGGAAAAAAAACAATTGGATCAAATAGCAGCTGGACGCAGAAGTGTGCTCTCAAATCAGGGTCTTACCACACTTATGCTGATGTTCGTCTTTATCAATCGCCTCAGCATGCAATACTTATTATGATTCATTTAAAAAAAAAAGTAATTTTTATCGATCCGAATCCTCCCGGCGAGCGTAACTAATCCTCTAACAATCGAAGGGTCCTAATTGCTCTTAGACGTATTTTTTTCAATAAGAAAATAATCCCAAAAAAAAGCCATTGCTCCGGATTTGATGAAAAAACGGATATTGTTTGTAGAAAAGTGAATATTTGCCAACATTAAATGACCCTTGGCCCGGTGTGCGTGCTGACCACGCGGGTACATGTAGGCATCCTTTGCACGTACACATATGATTGTATAAAAAATGCGCTGTGGGTGCAGTATGCATGCATATGTACATCATAGCATCTGCATTATTGGGAAAATATAAATGCTTCCTTTTCCATGGCCTTAAACATCACATTTATTCAAAAATTATCGAAAGCCGGTATTGTGAACATTGACCGATCCCATACATTATAAGGGGCGCGTATCATATACCACAAATGATGCTCCATCATAAATGGCTGACGCAAAGATCGATTATATAGTTCAAACTATGATGAGGATTTTGACGGTTCTTGATGAATCAGGATAATTTAGTGTATTATGATTTTGACCCTTCCGAAATTTACACTTTTATTGCAACTGCCACGAGCTTGAGTTGTGTGTGTATAGCTTTTGGCGATTCGCAGAACCTCTGACGGTTCGACTTTCAAGGAATAAATTCATCTATAAGTACGTTTTTTTGGTTATCCCGTGTAGGTTTGGGTAACGAAACTCCATATAAAAAAAATGCCAGCTGATCCACCTGTTATTTTTTTTATATGAAGTTTCGTTACCCAAACCTACACGGGATGTAGTAAAAAACGAACCTTATATTATTTTCTCCGACACATTTATAGATTCAAAATGTCGGTTTTATCTAGCGACGGTTTTATCTAGGAAGTAGAAAAAAAGATACAGCGAAAAATGTAAAAAAAATTATAGAGTTTCTCGCTTAAGTCTTTTTATATGTTGTAAAGAAAGTATTTTGTAAAAGTCGGGGATAGGCCCGAAAAATGCCTAGAAAAGAATCGTATGGTTTTGTGATTTGGCAGGACTGTTTAGAACAATCCTTTGTATATGTGCCCCAAATTTTAGGTTTTTGATCGTCGTCAAGGGTTCAAAGTTCCTGTTTTTGTTCGTCTCATACGAGTACGTACATCTATCTTATCTATCTTACATTTACATATACATACAGGGTGTCCCGCATTGGGTGGTCAATACTGTAAGCGTTGATAGCGCAACTTGTTTCAGCAAGAAAATTCCCAATACAATCGGATTTTTTTTTACCGTTACCTTGTTATCGCTCTTTTTGTGAAAGTCATCGAAAATCGTGACTTGTCACGCAAAATCGTAATTTGCAGCACTCCTGATGGCTTAATTCAAGATTTGATTTCAGTTTCATAAACTAAATAAAATTTTACAAAAACTGAAGTGTTTCCTGTTGCCAACATTATTTCAAGATACAGTTACTCAAACTTAACAGAAATTGTAAAATAGATTTTTCATCCAAAATTCGAACAGTAATTGCATAGCGGTGCTTTATACGTACAACTCTGCAAAGTTGATAAAAGTTGCTTCAACATGTTGGCTTTCCAACGGTATATCACTTTTCTTATTTAAATTGCAGAATTCTAGGTAAACACGCATTGAATGGTAAAAATCATGGCTTCAGTGGAATCGTTAACAATTTTCCCTTGACTCGAAAAAAGACATACAAAGGCAATTATAATTCGGGATAGAATCTCGCTACATTATTTTGACCAGAACTGTAAGATATTTGAAATTTGGTACATTTTTTGGCAAGTGCAACGGTACTTATAACGGTTCAAATATAATATTTGCTATTTATGGCAGATAGACGGGTGCCCGCTCATAATGCGAGACCTATCAAAGAATATTTGGAAAACGAATTTCCCGGAAAGTGGATTGGCAGATTTGGGACAGTTGCGTGGCCTGCGAGAAGTCCCGACCTTACTCCCCTAGATTTTTATTTATGGGGTAATTTAAAAAGCAATGTCTATTCCGAGCCGATTACCTCCCGGGAACAGCTGCTGCAGCGAATTAATGATGCTTGTGACAACATCAAGGAAACCCCTCCTAAATCCTTCGGGACGTTTCTTCCATGCGCCGAAGGTGTCGAGTCTGCATAAAAAATGGACGAGGCCAATTCCAGCAGCATTATTCCAATTCATCAAACAGACCCATTTAATCATTAGTTAATATTTTTACTTTATTGGTTCTTTCTCATATTCAAAACTTTATTTTAATTTTTATTTAACAAATTTTCTAAATTGCGATACTAAAATATAAAAAATAAATGCATAAAATTTCAGTTTAAATAATCCGATAAGAAAATAATTACCTTGTTTTTTTATATCCAATATGTGTAATTCTAAAATCCCGCAATGTAAATATGAAAAGTGATATACCGTTGGAATTAAATGACGTGAGAAAGATATTATTGTATGATTATGCGCCAATTTTTAAAAGAATCGTACAAGCACCTCACCTTGGCAGAAGTTGGAGAAAATAGAGATGGAAAAAAGATTGTTTTTGGGTCAAATCATGCAAATTTGATTTTGAAGCTCTGTAAATACCAAACCTTTTATCCGATTTTAGTCTGGTTAGTTTCATTTTCTAGGTAAATTTGTTGGCTGTAATAATAATTTTATTTCACTATTCTAGCTGGTCTAGCTTTGGAGATATTAGGCTTTAAGTCGTGCAAGAAAATGATTTTTTCAAAAATCTTTAAATGCCTCTGGTAGCTAAACGGTTAAGCTGAGGGGGTATGGTCCGTACAACTTTTTTGCTGGAAATCAACTGAGGAATCATAATCCGGTGCGTTTATGCGGCAGTTTCCGGACACCCTGTATAGGTATAGGAGGTTGGTTGGGAGTAAAAATCTCTCATAAATTTAAAGTAGTGTCAAGTTAAGAGGGAAATGAAGCGAAAAACGCGAGTTCTCTCAGCTAGTATTAATATAATATTGGATGAGCATCATCCCGATGATCCTAAAGCTTCCACCAAATCAGCGAGGTAGCGGTACGCGGTACACACAACACACACACACCACAAGAATTAGTTCTCCGTGGTGTACCGCGGCGGAAACTATTTCATATACTCTGACTGGTACCGCTACCGTTCTGCGGTGGTTTGGTGGAAGCATATGGCGCTGGGACATCAAATCGGTTTGACGAGACTAACAGTGTATTCTGTTGTGTTCAAACCAGAGTTACATGATAAAAGCATTTGAAAAATAGATTTTTCAAGGAATTCTGATGAGTTAATTTTAACAAAATTTGGTATGTAGGTTTATTCTTGTAATTCCACTCGGTTTGATCCTGTTGTGGTAGGCAAAAAAAGGCACTCTTAGTTATATAGTGACTGAAACAGAGACTGGTCCTGCTACCTATAGCTATCTGTGATTCGTGGTCACTTTATCATTCTAAAAGCAATGCCGTTTAGTCAGGACTGAGCAGGTATTCGAGACCTTTGATAAAGTACGAAAACAGCCAAAAACCCTCGTCCAATTCGTCCCCACACAAGGGACGAAATCGATTAGCTTTTCTAGTGCCGATAGTGGCAAAAACCCTATTCGATTTCGTCTCCTGAAAGTGGACGAACTCGCATAGGGTTTCGAGTATATTTGCGTTGAAAACATCCAAAAACCCTCGTTCAACTTGTCCCAAGAAGACAAGAAGACGAAATCGGGTAGCTTTTCTATTGCCTAAACCGCCCAAAACCCTAACTTTATTCGTCTCTTTTTATGTAGATGAGCACGCATAGGGTTTGTAGTATACATTTTTCGCATAAAACTTTGCGAGTAACTAGAGAGTTCAAAATCGGGAAACGTAAGCACTGAAGAAGAGAGTAAGTGGCTCTCGAAATATATATATATGCAAAATACAAATTTTTTGTAGTAGGAATATACGTTTCTTTTTCTGTATCCAATGTATTGTTTATTTTGTCTCCTATATATGAAGTTCTCACGGTTTTCTGCTGAAAACATAGTTATTCGAAAGTGTTTTTTTTATACAGATTTGATTCTGCTTGGCAAAGCTGCAAGTCTTTATATGAATTCATACTTTAGGACAAATTTACTTGAAAAATAAAAATGTTTTGTTAAGAAAATTGTAAGGTGGTATAATGCTTTTTTAGATTGTTTTGGTGCTTCTGTTTCTCTTGTCATTCAATGTATTCAGTATTCCCTGTAAAGGGACAGGGACAAGAACGCGAGGTACTATCGAATGCATTTTCCAAATCGATGAATACAAAGTGCAAGTCCTTTCGTGCTGCTCTATACTTTTCCATCGCAATACGAATGCACTGAATCGCATCGACTGATCGACCTTCAACAAAGCCGCATTGATTGTCATTCAACCGCACAATCTTTCTCAATCGGTTGCAGACAACTCGCTCGTAGATCTTCATTGTATAAGGTGTTAACTTTATAGCCCTATAGTTGTTGAGTTTGCGTGAGTCCCCCTTGTTCTTATAGAAAGGAAGAAGAAAACTTTCCCTGAAAGCATCAGGCATCGGTTGCCCACCTTTGATTTTGTTGAAGAAAACAATGAGCCAACTACGCCCGACATTTTCCATTTTCAACCAAAATTCCGCGGGGATTTTGTCCGGTCCGACTGCCTTTCCGCGTTTCATCTGATGCATTGCCTCCACCACCTCTTCCTCTGAGATATCTCAAATATTTGTGGTATTCGGCTCAACATCTCGAAAAGCTGCTCGAGGAAATTCTTCATTTAGAAGTTCGTCAAAATACTCTCGCATCCTGCTACAAATTGCCCTATCGTCAGTCAGCAACATTCTTTGCGAATCCTCCACGTACTTTGGCGCCTGTATTTCTATTCCTTCCTTACTATCTTCCGGCATTGAATATAATTTTCGCGAAGTTGAACCCGTTCGGTTTCACTGCTTGACTCACATTTCGTTCATGCCTTAAATGCGTTCGATTTGGCTTGCACTGCTTCCTTAGTTTCGGTGTTCCACCACCATGTTTCTTCTTCGTGTGGAGTGGAACTTTCGAAACTCCAAGTGTCTTTTCCGCCTCACCTACTGACATTTCAGCGAAATTTTTCCACATTTGTGTTGGACTGTGGTCGGTGCAGTTGGTGTTGTTTTGAAACCACTTCGTCATTTTATCAATGAATGGAGTTACTATAGGCTCAAATTTGTCGTTTGTGAGATTGTGCCACTGGGCTTTTTGGACAGGCTTGGGAGTTCTTCTATTTCTTGCTCCTCCTACTTTCAAAATAAATTCTGACAGGAGCAAACCATTATAATTTGGATTAATAAAGCTGGAAATAGTTCATACCCATAATATCTTCGCAAAGTCAATCCAATCCATCTACTTTCAAGAAAGCTATCCGACGAGCTCTATAATACCTTCAAAAAGGAGTCTCGTTGGGTGATATACATTTTACAGTGGAACACGTCAGTAACAAACTATCATATAACAGATTTATCTTATAAACACTGCTGTTTTGCTCAAACCAATTTCTTTCATATCGATATATTTTTTATTACGAATAAATTACGTGGGTCCCTATGAGTTCGTTCCAATGAAGCGTTATTGTACTGTTAAGAATGACTACTCTTAGAAGTAGGAAACTAATTACATGAGAGCAACTACGCCAGCTCCTTTAAAAAAATAATATGAAGCGCTCCAGATTTCATGCCTTTTTATCGAAACTATCACCTTCCCTTTAATGAATACCTGTTCATTGTATCGAGTTTCCACTGTAATGACGTTGAAGACTAACAATATTCATTATCCTTTCATTTTTGTACCATTCTTAATAAAATACGAGGCAGCAGTGGCGCAACCACGGGAGGGGCTAAGGAGGCTAAAGCCCCTCCCAGAACCAGAAATTAGAAAAGGAGAAATTTCAAAATGAAATATGAAACGATGAATTTGGTTACAGATTTTTTTAAAAATTAGAATTGCATATGTTTCAGCGGAGTTTTAAAAACGTCTTTGTGCAAAACAGAAGAAGTCAGGTGATTTTTGGAAAAAAAAATATTTTTCGTTTTATTGTAGTTTTGAAAGTTTTGCATCTCGAAAATAACGTGTATAGATTTCTAGGTGTTAAATCTCTTTTTCTTGGAATTAGGTAGATTAGTGCACGTAATTTAAAAAAATAAGGAACATCCAAAAAACATATTTCTGTTCCACATTTGATAAAAATATTTTAAAATCACTGTTGTATAATTAATTAATATTTTATAGTGCAAGAATGAGAAAGACACAAGCGCTGTATCTATCGCAGCAATTCACTTCCGATCTGAATTGGTACGGTATGGTTCCATTATGGATCGGAACGACATTATCCCTAAATTGGTACAGCTTTATCTGGTGCCTAAAGTTCTATTTTTCTCGTGGGCAACCGGACATTCACTAACTTTGCTCCAATTGCGGTGGACGTTAATGATTATATGACGTGCTGATTACGCGAAAACTCGCGTTTCTACGACGCTAAGCTACGAAAAAGTTTACATCGAAAATAAGCAAGACACCATCACCCAACTTTATTTGGTACGCATTGTAAATTCGACTATTTTCTGGGGAAACAGTTTTATATAAGGGGAGGCAAGTTACGATATTGGACTCAGACCCCATACATTTAAGGGTTAATACAAAAAAGAATAAATATTTTGAAATGATAATGCCTATGTGACATATGCTACCTTCGATGGTTTTTCTGGCAAGACGGGGTCATCAAATCTCCCCCTAAGAGCTTAGGTAAAGAAAATTTATTCTTCGATTTTTATACATATTATTTCGCAATGTTATTGTTTTGAATATTTTGAGCTGGTTTTCGGGTGTTTTTCAGGTTGCAAATTTTTTAGTCGGAATTTCATGTTTTCGAAAAAAATATAAAAAATAAAAAACACAATTCTTTTAGTTCTGTGATCTTTTTTTACAGAAAATAAAGATAAATGTTTGCGTCTGTTCCAGCAAAATGAAATCTTCTTAAACTCCACCCATTCACCATTTTTTATCAGCTACCAATTTCGCATTAAATCCCCTCTTAAAAAACACTCCATATCCTCTCTACCCAATCGCGTTTTTTAGCTTTTTTTTACCAAATCACAATACGTACAAAATTCGCCCAACCACCCCATCATCACATTCAACATTTAAATCAACGCTCAGATTGGCTTCAATGAATTTGAGGGTTGAAAACAGTTTAGCATCCCTTCAGTAAAAATATCCACCATCGTGACCGTATGCAAAGTTGTTTAGATAGATTCTCAGCGCGCACAATGCACGCATGAAGGACGATAAATACGTGCATTTATGATATATCCATATGAAATCACCCCAACACAGTCTAACCTAACCACCCCATTTCACGTTGCAAACATGCTGTCGTGTGAATTGGCATCAGGAGGGTTGTCACTCAACACGACGACGAGGGTGACTTTTCACTGTACTTGCAATTTTCCAACCTATGACATACTTGTGACGTGCGTAGAGGGTGCTGGCCTTGTTCACGTGTGCGTTTCGACCAAAACATCCCCTTGATTTTTGCCAATAGCACCCGTACATGCGCAGAAAATATTTGTTTTAGCATTTATTGTGGAATGAAAAATTCCCACTTGGGAAAATCGTTCCAGTCAAATGCATGCATGTGGATTTTATTTAGAGAAGTACACTTAAATTTTATTATTGTGGCTTAAGCATGCAACGGATAAATAGAAAAAAATCTAACACCCCAACATAAAGCGATTTTTGACTGTATGCATTGTTAAATATCAAATAAAATTCCCTGATGTTTACAAACAAATTCCATTTGCATCCAACATTTATGTATGTATGTATTTGAGGAAAGAAACTTCAGTGGTGCGTTAAAGAGTCAACGGCGATAACCCCAACGAATTGCCTAATCGCAACTGCATTTAATCCCACACAATTATTATTTCTCCCTCAGCACCACCGACGACCGATAACATGAGATTGCCACAATAATAAAAATTGTCAGCGCTAGAATGAATGTTGTGTTTACGACTCCATTCAAAAAACCACCACCATTCGTCAGCAGAATGTAGGAAGTTTGAGTTTGAGTGGCATTTCAGATAAGATACATTTTTTCTTCTGTATTTACATTTACAAAATATTGTGTGTGCGTAGTACACGCGTTAGGGCTGGGTGTACTATTATTGGCGCTACGATACAAAACCACGTGGAGCTATATGTATTTGAAAAGACCCCACGGCTCCTCTTTCTGATTTGACCGGGTGCAAAGACGTGTAGTGGCACGGCCATAGTAGCATTGGAATGCCATTGCATTTCGAAATGATTTCATTCAAAATATTTCATGCATTCCATTCATTAAAACGAGTCCACGAATGTTTTTCGGTGGTTTAGGGGAAACGGGGGTGAAAACAGACACCAGACATTGAATCGGGATCTTTTCGACTGTAATATTTCTTAAAAATTCTTATAATGTTACAGAACTTTCGAGCCATCCATTTGGTTGACTAAGGAATGATGATGACTTTAGATAGACCAATGCCAAAACAATTGGTAAAAGAAAATTCGAAAAGAATAGTGTTGAGTCAGCATATTTTGGGATAACTAGTTTACTACAATTTAACCAGTGGCGGATTTACCAGTAGGCTGAGTAGGCTGGAGCCTAGGGCGGCAGATTTTGCGGGGGCGGCAAATTTGAAGCAAATAACAAACTTCAACGCTATGCCATATACCACTTATTCTTCTCGTGAAGTGTGTTTGTACCTCAGGGAGACACATAAGTGAAGAACTATTTGTCACCGTTATCTCAGAGCTTCAAACAACGAAACGATTTATTAGCGAAAAGACCTCTTATAATTTGCTTGCAGGCTAAAATTCGCAACAAAGCTCTTTTGTAGGGTTTTTTAGAATTTAGAAATTTTTCGAAAAACCCTTATGAAATGGTTTTGGTCCGTCCGTCTGTCCGCCAGTTCACTTAGAATTTGGTAGGAATGTGTAGAATGGTAACAGTCTTCGGCACGAATACCTTAGAAGTTGGTAGGACAAAGATAACAGGGTGTTCCGAAGAGGTGACTTTAGTTCTTATCGGAGATGGACGTATGGAAACTCAAATCAGGACTCGCACTCATCGACTACTTTGATTTGATTTATATCTGTTACTTTTTTCCAGTTTAAAATAACGGTAACGAATTTATGGGCGTTTGAAGTTAAGCTTACGATATCACTTCGGTTTTTTTTAAACAGTTATGGGGGTACCGATATGAAACTTTACACAAAATTA
This sequence comes from Microchrysa polita, assembly GCA_949715475.1. NCBI lineage: Eukaryota > Metazoa > Arthropoda > Insecta > Diptera > Stratiomyidae > Microchrysa > Microchrysa polita. Next base: position 49,243,879 of record OX454416.1, read on the forward strand.
ATATGAGCTGATACACGTTAAATACTAAGGCCCGTATTTATGAACATTCCTTAGCTCAAGGAGACCTTGAGTCAAGTATGCCGAAATTCAATAAATTAAATGTCATTTCCCATACTTTTTCATGGAAATCATTTATATTCACGAGTCAATGCATCCTTGATTTGAGGAGAAACTCAAGGAGACCTTGAAATTTTCTATAGTCAACCTCACTTGAAGTCAAGGCAGCTACCCACCTTCCTTGAAATATAATATTTCAAGTCTATTGAAAACTTAAGGTCTCCTTGAGTTTCGCCTTAAATCAAGGATGAATTGACTCCTGAATATAAATGATTTCTATGAAAAAGTATGGGAAATGATATTTAATTTATTGAATTTCGGAATCCTTGACTCAAGGTCTCCTTGAGTTAAGGAATATTCATAAATACGGGCCTAAGTCTGTTTACATTTGGTAAGAAAACGTAAATAACAGTAAATTTTTGAAATTTCAATTTGTGCGTGTAGCCCCTCTTAGGTCTGAAAATTTGAAAATTTTGATGAGGGTTCTTAGGAAATGACATGAGGAATATGTCTGCAAATTTTCATTCGAATAACTTTATCCAAACTGTAAAATAGCGAATCTAATATTTGGTAAGGGCGTTTCACAATAGGGCATCGCCTTAAGCATTTTTTCCGTTCATTATCTTGTGACTCGATCAAACAATGAACATGAAATTTAGAACTGTATTTTAGAAGTGACGTTGATAGAAAAGTACTTGAAATTGTAGTTTCAAATCCGGATTTGAAGTTTTGTCATTGCAGTTGGATTGTTCTTATCAATATGTTTGTAAAATTTATATGGAAGTTGAGCTGTTCTGTCCTGTACTCGACCCAATAAAAAAATTCAAAATCATCAGCAAAAATGCGTCAAAATGTAAGAAATGGAATGTTGAACTCAAGTCTAAAAATTTACAAAAGCTTGTAAAATAGGTGGCTAATAATATGTTCAGAGTGCACGAAAACATGTGATTTGGGCCAACATTCAAAAATATATTTTTTTCCAATGAAAATGTGTAAAAACCCAGGTCCCAAACTTTACTCTCCTATTCAGCACATTTCGGCTCACTCCGATGTTGTAACTGGCACCCGAAAAAAAAAATTGTTCAGTTTGTTGTGTTGCCACTTTTCTTAATTTTCCTAAAATCTTATTTGGACGGTCAGTTTGAAGTTACCAGCGCATTTTTTTTTTAACTTAGAACGATTTATAGGCAAAATAAAAGGGGATTCACACTATGGACAGAATTTACAAAAACCACTAAATTAATCGAGTCAAAACCCTCCTACTAGATTAAATCGTATGCCATTAAATTCAAAATGCATCGTAGAATGTACTTGCATTATTCAAATTGCAGTGCAATATGGTACAACTGGTAACTAAATCTAGGATTTAGTAAATCTTGTCGACAGTCTGAATCGCCCCTAATGTTGGTTGTCATATATGAAATCACGAATAGTGCACTGTGAACAATTTTCGGTGATTTTTGAAAACGAACGGCGAAATCAATCGGTTTTCAACCACTGTGAACATATTATTATGCAAGATTAAAATATATATTTTACGAATATATAATTTGTATATTTCTTTAGGGCAGTCATTTTGTGCAGGCAAAATATCTCCTTGGTGAAGTGGCTTTGTCCCGAGATTCGGTTCAGAAAAATGGTATTGGCTCTCCCGAAACCGATAGTCATTTGCTACGTTTGCAACATAATTTGTTCGCAACCTTTTAGATTATGGGACAAGAGTATCTTGGAAAATATTTATTTAAAAAAAAATAACCCGATCCTTTGGTGAGAAAAAAGTAAATTTCGTATACGTTGCACTCTGATTCCAAGTACTCGATTTTTTGCTAAGTTTTACCGGTGCATCACAAACTAATTTTTGCTTATTTAAAACCACCTTTCTGTCCGAAGTTTACTTATGTTAAAGTAACGGTAACGAATTTATGGGCGTTTGAAGTTAAGCTTACGATATCACCTCGGTTTTTCTAAACAGTTATGGGGGTACCGATATGAAACTTTACACAAAATTTTCACTGCCAAGGTTGTTTGAGGCGACCTGGATATCCGGATGAATATTCTGATCAGCTGTTTAAAATTTCACGGAAATCATTTCGAAAAAAAGTTGTTACTGACGGATCAAACAGATGTTGGCCTTTAATTTCTTGTTTAAAATTTTTTAATTCGATTTAAGTACGTTGTCCAAAAATCTAATTTTTCAAGGATCCCGAGTGCCTCAGATTTATAGCCATATTTCAAAAGAAATATTTGTGTAATCAAATTTGTAAAATACTCGTAAATTTTTGTAGAGGTTTCCGTATTTTTGATCCTGCGCCCCGCTCAAACTGAAAGACAGTGACCCAGACCCGCCCATACCAGGTTTTGAACTCGACACCCCTCTCGTAGAACTTGGTAGGGGCGGCAAAATGTCAACAGCCTACTAGCGGCAAATGTGTAAATCCGCCACTGAATTTAACTTCTTCAATCTGAAATTGCGACCACTAAAGTCGTCTGAATTTGAATTGTTACGAATATTATAATTTGGTTGAGTACGCATACTCATATTTTCTCTTGCTAATTTATTAATTTCCCTATTTCACTCTATTTTTCCCTATTTGACTTCCATATTTTGTTTACGTTTGTGGAGATACGAAAAAAATAGATTTAGTAGTACTTTATCACAACATTTCAAAGTTGGTTGAGTAACTTTTGGAATTTCGTAGTCAAACATTATTATGAATGGGCAAAGGAATGCATCTGTGTATCACATTTCTACTATTTGCCTTAGGCAAATGCATGTTTGAGGCTTGGAGCTAGAGGGTAGCCTAAAGCCTAATCCCTAATACGAATGGACTATGTATATGAACGTTAGTAAGGCACAGGGCCCATAACATACCGTCAAGAAAATGGTCATTCACCTTCGTTTCATATGCATCACTATCGAAAAATGCATAGGTGGAAAATATAGATGAGGTTCAATGCATGCTTAACGTTATTAGAATGTATGTAAGTATGTCGAACAGCTAGTAGTACGGCACGTGGGAAACAAAACCGGTAAAAGAAATTTTCTTATGATTAAGTCGTGATCTGCAGCGTGTCACCGCTGGAAAAACAAATGTGTCGAGTGTCGTTAATAAATTAATGCTGGAAATGGCGCTTAGTTTGGAATCTGCATAACCATGGGCCCTAAAATAAACGATAGAGACACCAGCACTTTCGTATTCGATTCGAAAGCATTTTCGTTTCGCATAATTGGCATTGCCTCATGAATGTGGCGAATTATACTTATTGAAAACAAATGGTAAAATTATAATAATTATAATGAAACTTACAAAGAGTTAAGATAAAATAAGATCGACATTGATACTTTTTCCATATTTCTTTTGATATTTTTAACCCGAAATGAAGTATAATACATTACATAGTATGTATTTTCAGTCATTTTTCGTTACAAATTTTGAAATATTCAAATATTTTAAAATTAATTCCGAAAGGCACTTTCTGTACGCCAAACATGTGCTCATTAATTCATTTATTTTGGTTTTGGGAAATAAATAAATAAACATAGGTAATGTGTTACCGCTATTTAATCATAGAGTAAGGGACAATTGCCGAGCCGAGAGCGAGTCAGTCGTGCTCAGACAGCGCCGCCAACCGAACCGTTTTTAAAGTCGATTACAGTGCTCGATGTAATTTAAAAAATATTGTAAATCATAAAGTAATAAAACTAAATACAAGCATTCATAAATCGTCTATTAAAATTCGTCAAACGGCCCCAACAGTTCTTTAAAAACGGTTCGCGACGCGATAGACAATTTTCAAAATGTCGGACATAGATGAAAAGTGTCGTAAATGTGCGGGTAGCAACACGGACACAGCAAGCGACCGCATGGTGCAATGCGATAACTGTGACGCGTGGTACCATTTCGAGTGTGTTGGAGTCGATAGTAACGTGGCCAATATTAGCTGGAACTGCGAATTCTGCGCCAGTAATATGGTAGTTACAACAACGAGCGCCGCGGCTCCTCCAGCAGCGAACGTCACCGAATTCTACGCGCCCCAGCAAGTGTCCTCTATACCACAATCATCATCATCGCCGACTCAACCATTGTTCAAAAAGCCGTACGATTTCGCGATTCCTGAATTTACAACGGCTCCCTCAGTGTATGTCAGCACCGCGACATTCACAAATTCAACGCCTTCAACAGAGAATTGGAAATCTGCGGAAGCCGGGAAATTGCCCGGTTCAACGATCTACATAGCAACAAGTGCCCATGGACAACCAGTCCCACTCACTCAATCATCATCTTCTGTGGAAGCCGGGAAATTACCCGCTTCAATTATTTCCATGGCAGCAAACACCCATGGACAACCAATCCCAATATTCACCCAACCGATATCTTCATTTCGCCCTCAATCATCAAACGCGTGCGTTCAACCGTTTTTCGATCCTCGTTATCAACTACCTGTATACAGTGGAAGCATGTCGTCAGCATATCAAATGTCATATAGACCGCAAATTTTTCCCGCAACGTATTGCAGTACAGCAGCAACACTGCCCTACACGCACGAACCGCTCACGGCCAATCCAACGTCCACACAACTTATCACCATGCCGAATCCAGCACAGCTCGCAGCCAGACAAGCCATTCCGAAAGACCTTCCAGAATTTTCCGGTGACCCTGAAGAGTGGCCCATTTTTATTAGCAGCTTCGACAGCAGTACTACTATTGCCGGCTATTCACACACAGAAAACCTAATCCGTTTGCAAAGATGTCTAAAGGGAAAAGCCCGTGAGATGGTAAAACATAAACTTTTTCTGCCGAATATGGTGCCGGAGATAATCAAAACCTTGAGAATGTGCTTCGGCCGACCAGAACATATACTCGATCGTGTGTTGGAAAAGGTACGGAGGTTGCCACCACCGAAGGACAGGCTCGAGTCGTTAATCGAATTTGCATTGTGTGTGAGTGACATTTGCTCGACAATGGAAGCGTGCCAGATGCAGGCGCACCTACACAACCCAATGCTTGTACACGAGTTGGTAAGCAAACTGCCCAACCAACACAAGTTAAATTGGGCTATGTATCCTAAAGACGAACGAGTTCCAACCGTAAAAGCTTTCAGCGAGTGGATATACCAGCTCGCACAAGCGGCAAGCACCGTCGTTCCTGCAGTTTCCATCAAAAAGAGTGCTTCTCTTAACACACATACAACCAGAGATGACAACGAGCAGCGAAAAGTGTCGTGCAGTGTCTGCGGTGACAGCCACAAGGTCCCGCAATGTGACAAGTTTAAAACTTCGTCGATTAGTGAGAGATGGGAAACTGTCAAAGCGAAAAAGCTGTGTCGAATGTGCCTTAATATACATCGTCGGAAATGTTTTGTCGCAAAAGAATGCGGTATTGACGGCTGTAAATCCAAACACCATCCTCTGCTCCACGGCACCCGCGATAATCAAAACATGATAAGCGCTCATACGAAAGAGAATGATCGGGAACAAGTTTACTTTCGTATTGTTCCGATCAAAATTCACACGAAAAAAGGCAGTTTGTCAACGTTCGCATTCCTCGACGAGGGTTCGTCAGTCACACTAATGGACGAACACATCTTCAACGCATTGGAAATGAATGGCCCAAAAGAGCCGATCTGCCTTCGCTGGACTAGCGACACAACACGTACCGAAGAGGCATCACATAAATTAACAGTTGAAATCTCCGGCGAAAATAACGTGCGGTACAAGTTAGAAAATGTGCATACCGTGCGAAAGCTCGGGCTCCCAGTGCAAACAATTGACATGTCTGATGTTCAAAACAAATACGAGCATCTACGCGGAATTTCATTGACATCATACCGAAAAGCGAAGCCTGGAATACTTATTGGTGCCGACAATTGGAACCTAGCCGTGCCGCTGAAGATTCGCGAAGGTGTAACTAATCAGCCGATAGCTGTTAAATGCCGTCTTGGTTGGGCTCTTCAAGGAGGAGCCGGTTCGCAGCGACGAGCTCAACTCAATATTCATACTTGCGATTGCGAACGTCAGCTCTCCGAATTGCACGAAACGGTTAAGCAACAATTTGATATGGAAACATCAACTCCCAGAGTTCTCCAATCCAAAGAAGATTCGAGGGCCATGAATATACTCCGAGACACTTGTGTGTTAAAAGACGGTCATTTCGAGGTCGGGCTCCTTTGGCGAAAGGACACAACAAAGTTACCAGCGAGCTATACGACAGCGTACAACCGTTTTATGTGTCTCCAGAGGAAATTCAAGCGCGACCAGACACTGAAGAAGAAATTCCAAGAGCAGATTGATAACCTTGTGTCAAAAGGTTACGCAACGAAACTGTCACCTGAAGACATGATTACGAATTCAGGACGAACGTGGTACTTACCAATTTTTACCACTATGAATCCGAATAAACCAGGTAAAGTTCGGCTAGTGTGGGATGCAGCCGCGAAATCTAATGGATTTTCGTTGAACGACTTCATATTGAATGGGCCCGATCTTCTTAATTCACTGGTCGACATTCTCATTGGATTCCGCACCGGTAGAGTGGCGATTTGCGGTGATATAGCAGAAATGTTCCACCAAATAAATGTAAACCGCAACGATATGCACGTACAACGCTTCCTATGGGCTGATGAGAACGATGACTCTCGTAAACCAAGCGTATATGTTATGCGGGCTCTAACATTTGGCATAGCCTGCGCACCGTGCATCGCTCATTACGTACGTGACAAAAATGCGGAACCATTTATGGCGAAGTATCCCCGAGCTGTGGCATCCATCCAAAAGTACCACTACGTAGATGACCTTATTGACTGCGTGGACAACGAAAGAGAGGCAATTGAATTGGCGAAAGCAGTGAAGGAAATCCATGCAGCAGCTGGTTTCAACATACGCAACTGGACGTCGAACAGTAAAGCTGTGTTATCGCAGCTTAATGGCGATCTTGAAAAGCTGCCAGGAAGTGCAACACAGCCTGTCCTGGAACTGTCGACAACGGAAAAAGTTCTCGGGATGCGTTGGAATCCGAACATTGACGCGTTTCAGTACAAGCTCAGATTTCCGAGACTAGAGCGAGACGTATTCTCATCCGATGTTACGGTTACGAAGCGAGAAACACTTCAAGTTTTGATGTCGATATTTGATCCACTGGGACTTTTATCGTGTTTCACTGTCGAATTGAAAATCTTGCTGCAAGATATTTGGCGTTCGGGCATTGGATGGGACCAGGAGCTAACACCGGACCAAGATGCGAAGTGGAGTCCTTGGAAATCCACGATATCCGCCATATCATCAATCGAAATCCCACGTTGTTATTCATCCGGGCTAATGGAGAGCTCGAATATCCAGTTACACATTTTCGCAGATGCCGGAGAAAATGCATACGCTGCTGCCTGCTACCTCCGAACGACCTTAAACAGTAGCACCGAAACTGTTCTAGTTGTGGCAAAATCGAAAGTTGCACCGCTTCGACCGGTATCGATTCCTAGACTCGAACTACAAGGCGCAATCATCGGAGTTAGAATGGCGAATAAGGTAATCAAAGTTCTCAAGGAGCGACTCATTTCAATATCATCGGTGTTTTACTGGTCGGACTCAAAAACAGTTTTGAAATGGCTTCGAATGGACCCTAAGCACTTCAAACCGTATGTCATGCATCGGGTAGGCGAGATTTTAGAGTCAACGAATATAACACAATGGAAATACGTACCATCGAAAATCAACCCAGCTGACTACGCAACAAAAATAACAACACTTTCAAATGCCCGTATTCAAAGTTGGTTTCATGGGCCGGAGTTTTTAATTGACGAAAATCAATGGCCAACGTGTGATGATCTTGGATCAGCAGATGTCAGCGAGATGAGACATGTTCTTCATATAACGAAAGGTGTTCTACGAACCGTACCATTGAATGTGGAATATTTTTCCGATTGGAAGAGACTCTACCGAGCCGTCGCAACATTTTTTCTGTATATTGACCGACTGAAGACTAACAAACTGGCTAATCGCCTTGCAGCAATATCCTTCGATATGATCGAAAACGCCAAACGCTTCCTAATCAAGCAGGCGCAATTAAGCGAATATCAGCGAGAAGTCTCCTTTCTGAAAGATGGTAAGACACTTGAAAAGAATAGCAAATTAATCGCTTTGAATGTTGTTCTAGACCAAAATGACGTCATACGAATCCGAAGCAGGGCAGAGCAGATCAACAACTATGGAGGCCCTATTGTTCTACCTAAAGGACATCATGTGACTTTACTGATCGTTCGATACTTCCACGAACGTTTTCACCATATTTCACACGAGACTGTAATAAACAATATCAGGAGCAGGTACTACATACCTCGGCTGCGCGTCTTGTACCGAGCAGTACGAAGGATTTGTCAACGTTGCAAAAATAACTACGCTGCCCCCGACTTTCCTCAAATGGCACCGTTACCAGCAGCAAGATTGGCCGCATTTGAACGTCCCTTCACATATGTGGGCATCGATTATTTCGGTCCATTGTACGTAACGGTTGGTAGAAGACGGGAAAAAAGGTGGGGCGTTATATTTACGTGCCTTACCGTACGAGCCGTACATATTGAAGTGGCCCACAGCCTCGATACAAGTTCCTGTATTATGTGTATCGGCAATTTTATATCTCGACGAGGAACTCCCAGGGAAATATATACAGACAACGGAACAAACTTCAAGGCGACAGAGAAAATATTGAAAGATGAAGCCAAAAACATCGACTACTCAGAGCTACATTGTAAGTATGATGAAATAAAATGGAAATTTAATCCACCCGCAGCTCCTCACATGGGCGGAGTCTGGGAAAGGCTCGTTCGATCCATCAAAACAACGCTCAGCAGTATTGGTTGCGACGGTTTCAATGACGAAAGCCTTCGGAGCGCATTGTGCGAGATCGAATTCATAATCAACGCACGCCCATTAACTTTTGTATCCTTGGAATCCTGCGACGACGAAGCTCTTACACCAAATCATTTGTTACTCGGTTCATCAAGCGGTTATAAGCCCTTATGCAACAATGGTGGTGACTTGCGTCTCCGGTGGCAACAAACTAAAGCGTTCGCCGACAAATTCTGGCATCGATGGGTAGCCGAGTATACTCCTATCTTGGCGCGACGAAGTAAGTGGTTCACCAAGCAGCCCCCCATCAAAGTTGGCGACATCGTGGTTGTCGTTGACGACAATCTTCCCCGAAATTCTTGGCCCAAAGGAAGGGTGATCGAAACGATAACAGCGAAAGACGGACAAGTTAGGCGTGCGACAATTAAGACCCAGAATTCCGTAATGCAGAGGCCAGCAACTAAAATAGCGGTGCTAGATGTGGGTGACATGGGTAAGGTTTCGCGCACTCCGCTCTCTTACGAGGGGGGGAATGTTACCGCTATTTAATCATAGAGTAAGGGACAATTGCCGAGCCGAGAGCGAGTCAGTCGTGCTCAGACAGCGCCGCCAACCGAACCGTTTTTAAAGTCGATTACAGTGCTCGATGTAATTTAAAAAATATTGTAAATCATAAAGTAATAAAACTAAATACAAGCATTCATAAATCGTCTATTAAAATTCGTCAAACGGCCCCAACATAATGCGTTCACGCAACGTTGCGAGTTTCCCGGTACAATAAACGCATAAATGTCAGCTCGTTATTATTTTAATGAAATGTCTTGACCTCCAATGAAAGGATCTGTAGTCTTTTTTCTGGGTTCATCCCCTTTCCTCTGGTACAGCAGGGACCACATCAAGAGTAGCTACATCCGAGGCAGCTTCTCCATAGACCAACCAATCACCGAAAAGCTAGAAGACCGACAAATGGATTGGTATTGCCATGTTAAACGGCGTCCGCATGAGAACCCCGCAAAGAAAGCGATATCAATGGAAGTTCCACTTGATGGACCCAAGGCCTGAGGCAGACCGAAGAACACCTGGATGTGTCAAAAGAAAAAGCAACAACAAGGCATTGGTCTTGGCGATGAGACGATCCAAGATAGAGCTGCCTGTAGAAATATGCTGGGATATTATCGCCAAAACGGGCGATGTGCCTACACCGCGGGTCGAGCAACGCGAAGCCATGGAGCGGTATAAAGAACGAGGCAAGGAAGAAGAAAGTAGCGGAAAAACAGTAGGCCATGTGAAAAAGAAGTTAAAATTCTTTCATTCGGGGCAAGACTTTATTATTATAACAAATTATGGCAGGAAAAACGTGTCCGATATTTTCGGCACCAAGTTTATTTCAAATCCATGGAAAGCCATTCCCAAATCGACACCCATTGTATGTACTCATTGAAGTGAGCGGACTAAAATTTTGACACAAAATCTACTTATATTTTCCTCCACCAGAAGGCACACGCAAATGAGCGGTGAATGTAGTGTGTGAATGCAATGTAACCAGTGGCGGATTTACACATTTGCCGCTAGTCGGCTGTTGACATTTTGCCGCCCCTACCAAGCTCTATGGGAGGGGTGTCAATCTCGAAGCCTGGCCTGGGCCAAAAATCACTGTGTTTCAGTTTAAGCCCCAGGATCGAAAATTCGGAAACGTCTACAGAAATTACGAAGTATTTTCAAAATTGAAATAAATAAATAAATAACTAAGGCCGCAGGATGTGTTAGTGACATCCTATTTCCAAGATCTTATCTGCTTTTTGATGAGGTAATGAGATCAGCATCACGCTCAGCAGTGTTATTTATCCCCATAAATGGGTACTCGTTTAACATCTGAGTGAGATCATAGTCCGTCACAAGCACGTGAATTCGAAAAACACAATGGAACACAGTGAGATTCGAACTCATGACCCTGTGCACCGAAGGTGCGCGCACTAACCGCTAGACCAGCCAGACCGGATTTCAATCAGGTTTGGGACCTGGGTTTTTACACATTTTCATTGGAAAAAAATCAAGGTTTGAATGTTGGCCCAAATCACATGTTTCGTGCACTCTGAACATTAGCCACCTATTTTACAAGTACAACAATTTACTTTCCGTCGGTTATTTGTATATATTTATCCATAATTTAAGCTTAAAGCATACTTGTAGCATGGTCGTTTACAATGGCTGTAGCATGCTTTAAGCTTGTCGATTGGATAAAAATGTATGAGTAACCGAACCTTAGTATTTAACGTATATCAGCTCATCTCATACTAACTTTGTGCAAAGTTTCATATCGTTACCCATACCATAACTGTTTAGAAAAACCGAGGTGACAACGTAAGCTTAACTTCAAACACCGTTACTTTAAACTGGAAAAGTGCTTTGATTTAGTTACTATCCATAAGTCCATCTCCGATAAGAAATAATTGTTACCATTCTACACATTCCTACCAAATTGTAAGTGAACTGGCGGATGGACAAAATATATTTTATAAGGGTTTTTTGAAAAAAAAATTCTAAAAAAAACTCTACAAAAGAGCTTGGTTGCGAATTTAGCCTGCAAGCAATTGGCTATAAGAGGTCTTTTCGCTTTTCGTCTTTAATAATAAATCGTTCCTAGTGTTTGAAGCGCTGAAATATCTGTTGCAAGCTCTATATATGTTCTGGACCACGCCCAGATTCGAAATTTGGACCTCTAGATTACTAGCAACGGAGAGTGCGACTCAACTAAGTGAGCCACAGAGCGTGTCAAAGCTCTGGGATAACGATGACAAATAGTAGTTCTTCACTTATGTGTCTCACTGGGGTACAAACACACTTCACGAGAAGAATAAGTTGCGTTGAAATTTGTTATTTGCTCCAACTTTGCTGCCCCCTTAAAATCTGCCGCCCTAGGCTCCAGCCTACTCAGCCTACTGGTAAATCCACTTAACCCATTTCTTCCCAAGGATAGAAATAAGCTAAAACTATGAAGTTTTTTGGTAAATTCCAATCAATTACAATACAATTAAGAACAAAAACATTTAAAAATTTCAGTAAGTGTTACCAGTGGCTCCCAACGTAATGTTGCGTTGACGCAACGTTGGGAGTTTCTTGGTAAAAAAAAAATGTAAAAGAAAATTTAAATTTTAAGCTCTGTGTTGCAAAAAATTATTGGTTTATATGGCGAATAATAAATTTAGTGATAAAATCCTGAAACACTCACTACAGCGGTATAGATGACTTTTTTTTGCAAATTTTTGGCAGGTTTTTCGTACAACGTTGGATGTGTTGATGATATCCTATTTCCAGATCTGCTTTTTTGTTGAGGTAATGAGATCAGCATCACTCTCAGCAGTGTTATTTATCCCCATAAATGGGTACTCGTTTAACATCTGAGTGAGACCCTAGTCCGTCACAAGCTCGTGAGGACAGTTCTGCCAAATTTTGCTTGGTTACATCTGAAGTTTAAAAAATCATTGCACAATTTCATACAATGGCATAACCAAGGAACATATGGCAGACCTATGCGAAATAAACAAAAATTAATTTCAATATAATGTGAAGCTTTCTGAAAATTGTTTGAATCTTCTCTATACGCAATGACTAACTATTAGATAAGATGTACGAGTAACTGGTCATTTGTATTATAATGGAGGTCGGCTTTGTCCCGGATGTCGCTTGTTTTTGATATTTTCTATTTCAGATTTGAACAGGTATATTACAATTTAGGTGCTTAAGTCAATAGAAAAATACATAGAACTGCTCAACATGTACACTGATAGCCACAATTATCGCCGGGAGGGCTGTCTTACAACCTTTTAGCGATTCTGGATTGTTTCACAATTCCTTGTGACAAAAGCAAAATAGTAACTTCACTAGAAATAAATATGTTCTTGCGTCCAGTGCAAGAGAAAAATTTTCTACAGAAAAGTTTAGCAAACATTTACTTAGTAGCTCTTTTTTAACAAAACTGCCCTTAAATGTAAAAGGTTTCTGATCCCATACTTGTTGACTTCAGACCATACCGTGGAGCGTGGAATGAAGACTGTACCAATAGTTTTATAGACTTTTAAGGGTACATACATTCACTACAAAGGCTCCCTTTACCCACTGTAGAAATCCTTGAAACATTTGTGGATATCTCGACACCATCATGAAATATGTATTTGGAAAATTGCGTTTTCTTTTCTTCAATGAGACACATGTGACTCACAAAAGAGTACTGGATATACCATGAGTCGCATGTGTCTCGTAGATAGTGAGGTATTTAGAACTCATTTTAAGATATTGCTGATGCGAAACCTGCGTTACATAGCAAGAAAATGTTTTGTTCTTTATGCGTTTGCCCCAATGTTACTGTACCGGGCAACTCCCAATGTTGCGTGAACGCATCACCTATATTTAACACATGCTCCTGCAGCAAGGACCAACCATTTTCCAAAACCAAGTTAAACTTAATAATTAGCAATTGTTTGCCGTATAGCAAGTGCATTTGGATATTGATTTCAAGATATTTAAATATTTTTAAAATTGTTACAAAAAATGTCCTAAAAAACATGTTATTCCTTTCTCTTATATCCTCAAGGACCCAATCGCTGATTCAATATAACAAATATGCAGAAATAGAGCCAAGAAATGCCCATTGAAATTTACATGATCCCTTTTCCATTTCAATTTAAATTTGGTGGTGTTTACAGAGGTCAAACTTCGTGTTGCGTATACGCAACGCTGGGAAGAAATAGGTTAATGTAACACTATTGTCAAACGCCATTCATTATTACGACAAAAATGATAAAAAAATATGTAGATGAGCATAATCTGCGTTACATTATTTCAACAATATGTTGGTATGGTTGACAACCGTATCACACTCCGAATTCAATTGTCTTTGTAACGTTGATGGACTACACACGGTAGTCATCAACGCACCATGCTCCACTAGGAGTTACGGTAATCGAGAGAGAGAGAGAGGACACTGCGCTACGTACCGCAAACACTGTGTGCCTTCTGGTGGAGAGTAATGTAAGTAGAATTTGTGTCAAAATTTTAGTCCGCTCACTTGTGCGTGAATACATTCATTAATACTAACTACTCTTGCTGGACAGGTTGTATGTAGTATGTGTACCTTGATTCATTTTCCTGATCGAGCTATCTCACTGTACGCTTATGCGAAGTAGATGATATCGGTATATGAAACCAGTGAGAAAATGGGCAATTCGATTCAACGCTCAAACTAAAATAGAGGAAATTACCATTACTTTGGCACGAGGCTCTGTAGAGAGTATGTTTACATGTATGGACCCTCGGTAAACGAACCCCTCGGATAGCGAACATTTCGTATAACGAACGAAATGTTTCGCTTAGAGAACGAAATTTTGGATAACGAACAAAGAAAATAGTAAAAATTCAGATTTTTACGTAAGACTTGAGTAAACTTTCAGAAAAATCTGCATTTAAAAGAAAATAACGCTTTGATCAATAAGTAAACATTGTAACTAGTAGTGTTTCGCCTAGGAGGAAACTATTGTCTTTTGTATTAATAAAGGTTTCGCTTAATGAACGTTTCGGATAACGAACATTATTCTGGAACGAATTGTGTTCGTTAACCGAGGGTCCACTGTATATGTACATAGGTTTGACATAGCACTGGATACAGTCCGAACAGATACATAGGTTCAGGTTTTTTTCTTGCGCGGGATTTTTAACAGTTTTTATAAGAACTCAATACTTAGAGCAAGCAAAGCAACCGAAGGAAGACATTGGGCAACTCTCTCAAAACCCTTATCGAATGGTTAGTCTTATCGCGCAGAGAAGACACACACAATTTTCAGAAAGCTTTTCCATTATTCGCATAGTTATGTTATCTTTTGCTCATTCACGCTGTTCAAAACAATGAAAAAGCTTTCTGAATATTGTGTGTGTCTTCTCTATGCGATAGGGCTAACCAGCCGATAGGTACTGAATAAGAGTTCTCAGTAACCCGGCCATTGTGTTATTGTGTAACAGCTTTAACTAATCCTAACCCTCAGCAAACTGATAAATTTTTAAGAAATCAGAGCCTGAGCTGAAGAGCTGAATACTAACCGAAAGAAGTTTGGTTTACGCCGACACAGGTTTGGCATAGCCTGGCTTCATCTCAATAGAGACACATTTTCTGAAGATGAATTTCACTTAGTAGCACCTCTCACTATGATTATGTGTTCTATGCTCAAGACGCAAGCGGTCCTTAGCTTAAATTACCTTATGTTGATTATTCCAGTTGTTCAGTATTTCGTCCGCAGAATATTTAGTTCTAGCTCAACAACCCAACGATCTAGCACAACTCAGAGCGGAGGTAAATCTACCCGACAAATTGCAGTAAGGATTTTGCTTTAGTAAAATTGTCAGCAGTAGTATAAAATATCAAATTTTTTGATCTCTCTTAGACTTTCTTAGGAACCGAGTATGTATCTCTGGGTGAAATTCAATTTTAATTGCAGCTGTGGCTGTTCAAAAAAATTGATTGAGGGGATTTGAAAGCCGATGTAGAACATACTACGGCGCACAATTATCCATTCAAAAGTTAGGAGGATATATATATAGAAGGCCAAACATCTAGCAAAAGACTGCCTTTGGCTTAGGTGGTCAAATCTATACTGCTGTACGCCTCACCGGTTTGGGCTAATTAACTGCACTCCTCTGAGAGTGGCGCCCAGAAATTAAACTCAGTTTACCGTAGGTGCGCATTGAGAATGTGCTCGGCATGTAGAGCCACATCACACGAGGCAGCATACGTCGTTGTCGGAATGATGCCAATTTGAATTCTGGTCGATGAGACAAGCAGGCTCGACTGTGGTCATCGTAACGAAAGTCCTGCGGATTCAGAACTTCGGAAAAGTTGATTGAAAGCTTTTTCCAAAACCCTAATTAAAAATCGGTATTATTTTCAATCTGTTAGCAACCTCATTTAACCTAGTGAGAATCACCTTTTTTTTTAAACTTTACTTACAGATGGAAGAAGGCTAATAGGCCTATAGTTTTCGGGCAGTTGATTGTCTTTATCTGGTTTTGGAATTGGAATCACAATAGCATATTTCCACAAGAAAAATTGGATGTTACCATTCATATATTTATTGTATAATTAAGTTGCATTACGGCCTTTTTTTGGTAAATTTTTCAGAACAAGGTTCGAAATTTTGTCACTTCCAGGTGCTTTATTTGACTTCATAGATTTTTATATTTTAGAAATTTCAGATGGAGAAGAAAGGTATGATGAATTAAAGTCACTGGTTGTAGATGAAAGGAGCTCGATCTGCTCACTTACTATTAGATGATGCGATGAATTTCCCAGATGTACGGCCATTTTGTGAGCCTTTTCCAATATTTTTGATATCCTGCAAAACTGTTCATATGTCGTTCGAAAGCTTACCAACATCAGTCAGCTTTGCAGGTTTGTTGGTATAATTTACCGTTACAAATATGGGTCTCATTTTCGTACTAAAAGTTTATTTTTACATTGATTGAAGCGATTGTAGCTCAGAAAACACATAAAGCTTCGCAACGTTCGAGGTTCCATTTTATCATGAATTTTATGTAGTTTCAGAATATGATGCAAGTTACAAAATGTAAGTCACAAGCTACAAAATGAAAGTTCTTCAGAGGAATTTCTATTTCTACGACGTAAAAATAATACATGAAACATGTGTAATTAATTATACAGATAGCTCCGAAAGACCAGATTATGTTGGCCTTATGAGTCCCTCTATTATAAATATTTCAGCCGTTCATACACATATGTACCAATTTTTGAATTTGATTCTGCCCTTACAAATACTCAATATGTGGGTTTTTTTTTATCATCCCGTGTACCTTTGCGTAACAAAATTTCATATTAAAAAATTGACAGTTCATTTTTTATATTAAATTTCGTTACTAAAAACAACACGAGGTGGTAAAAAAAACGGTCTGTTAAATCTCGTGTTCATCCCAAATTTTCATTGACGCGAATAATAATGAAATATAGCACAATACAGTGTGTGCGTCTAAAACATATTTGAAATCGCGGACGCAGCGCGTTCTATGTGACGGAGCCTTTAAAGTTCGACTCGAAGGGCCTGCAATTGTTTGTTTGTTGTTGACAATATTCACTACAATATTGGAATAACTAAATATACAAAGTCTACGAAAATTTGTTGATTAGCGATCAGTTGTCTAATGACATCTAAAAATTCATTCGATTCTCGTGAAAAAATGTAACTGATAATGGTAATGCTGCTAGCTTATCATTTTTGAAAGTTTAGGTAAATAATAAATAATTCATACTTCAATAATATGTAATTTGCATTAAGAAAGTAGCACGCATGTCGCATATCGCGTATCAAAGGTCCTGATAAATTCCCAGAAACTCTGCCCGATTGACAATAATCTGAACTAGCGATGGAGTGAATTCAATGCATTATAAGGGCATAAAGATACGCATAAGACATCACATTTTTCGAAATTATTGGAAGCAATTGGAAGAATCGAAAAACTTCCCGAAAACCCTTACATGTATTGTGTATATCGGCTTGGAATTTTAAATGGCTTAGTGCTTCTAATGATACTCTAATGCTGAAATTCGAGTTACCGCTCCAAATTCCAAATTCCCTTTCAAAATCGAGGTCGATATAAACAAGCAATTCAAGCCTTTTGAAAACAGCCATTTCAAACGCACTCGCAGGATAATTGTCCTTCTTCGTCGCTAGCTCTTCAGGGTTCATCGTTTTCGTTCAAAGGACTACAGTGTCGATAAACTCGGTAACACTCTACGCATATAACCGATTTACAAAACGCGTTCGTGCGTCTCTGTCCCTCTCGTTTCGTGGATCGGCTTTCATCCCAACCGACAATGAAATGGTTTTTGAATTTCTTCTATTCTCCATGTAAGAAGATTTCAATGCACATACAAAGACATCTTGTAGTAGGTTGAAGTAGACGCAACGTTCCGTAGCCCGCTGGGTTTTCAAATCTACGACGACCGGGAATAGAGAACGCATTTGGAACATACCGAAGCGAGTCTACACATTTTTACTATTCCATGCGTATGATGATGTTGATGGCCCATAAGGGCATGGGAAGTAGGCCTATTCGATTTCGTATGGTGAATGAATGGTGCATGGAAAAATTTTGGAAAACTAGAAAACAGTGCGCATTACATCGGTGAAGCATCTGCACGCACGCGAAACGCACAATACGGAAGACGAAATCGAATTTTATATCCGGTCGTTTGGTTCGGGCGTTTATTATAATTTTCGTTTGGGTTAGATTTTTTTGAATATTTAAAAGGTCCTTTGACGGAATAGTAGTTTTCATCAGGATTACGTGCGTTTTTATTAAGTTTCGATCATTTAGAACATTTTTGTTAACGATCTGTGCTTGTTCTTGAGATTTTTCGAAGTGAATAGTGATTGCTGTCACCATGTGTTTTTGTAGTATAGTGCATTTGTGACAAATATTGTGTTTAATAACGCCTCTTCCGGAAGCCAACTTTGTGCACATACTGTAGCAATAAAACTGAAAAATGGATACTACAGACTCTAGTTCGGAACAACAGACGGCTGCTGACCCACAAAAGCCTGGAGTTACAACCGATTTGCCATCGGAGAAACCACAAAAAACTGGTATGAACTTATCCATTATTGCATTGTTCCTAAATAGCTTGGTACCATCCCCGTAGTGTAGTGGTTTGGAACGTGCGCATTCGCACATTTTTGCAATCCACCCCCAAGTTTGGCAAAACCCATCCCTCATTAGACGACATCCTTTGTAAACATTAAAAATGATGGAGTAATGTGTAAAATCAACTGTGGATGTGGGCGCCATTAAAACGCCTTAAATACGGATCTATTTTCTATGAAATCGAAGAAAGTATACGACCATACGCGAGCACTACATAAATTATATACACATGCATGCATACTTAACATTTTAAGGGTTTCGACATTTCCTTCCTAGTTCCCACACAGTCTGCCTATCTTTAATCGAAAATTTCGGCTGACTATGTTCGCCGACTTTTATCTTGAACCCTGATCTTGTCCCTGATGATGTAAAAATGTGCCCAGATACTCGCACTCCATTATATGTAACACTATTATGTTTGTCGTTTTCTTTTTTATATCTCGTTGAACACATTCTTTTCTACGCCACCACTATGGGAAGAAGATAGGATAGAATGAGCCGAATTTATTTTGGCGGAAGAATTTTTCAAATAGAAATAGAAGAAGGGAATTTCTTGAATGAGAAGATTATTTTCAATAGGCCTGTTGTTGTGTTGAAAACGTTATAGACAAGGCCACAAGGGTAAGCTGAAGATTGGACCCTTTCACTGGGTATGTTTCCAGTTTCTTTATTGTCACCGCGTTATAAGAGCGATTTCTTCTTTCTTGGATGCGTGAATGGATCTTTTGTTGTTGTTAAAAAGAAATTTGAGAAAGGGTTGAAATTAAACTTGTTTGGTTGTGGGAAATGGCGCAATTACTCTGTTAAAATTGGTATAGTGCAAATGTTGGTTGCTGGTACGATAAATGCGGTAGCCGCGATGTGGAATGTATAGGAATTTTCTTAAATTTGAAATTGAATAATGCTTTTTTAGTCTTGAATAATAATGCAATGGCACTTTCTTTATATTATACAGTGGCGCAACCATAAGATTTTGGGGGCTGAATTTAGTCTCTATGGCACCCCTGGGCAGTAGAAAAATAGTCACCCTCTGTCACAGGTTATGGTTGAAAGTATACTCATATAGGCGTAGCCAAGGAGGATTGGGGGCCGGGAGGGGTTTGCATGGCCGATGACCACGGTCTATTTTATAATTACAGTACTCAATATTAAAAACAATCTCTGCAGTACGATGTTTGATATCATAAAAATGCGGATTTGACTCCTAGCACGGTACGAACATTTCCGTACTTAAAATAAGGAGCTAACCTGGTATCAATCTGCAATCTGGTTTTCTTTACATCGAAAAATTTCAGTCTCGGATAGTCCGACGTAGGGAAACTAGGAGACGCACAATGCTGACTGACTGTCTCGAAGACCGAAATTCAAGGTTAAAAGAAAACAAAAAGCAAAGCACTGAGTACAGACTGTCTATAAAAAGTGGAAATCGAAGGCGAATTAGATGTAATCAGGAGTAAAAGGCTGAACACGCACAAGGTCATTTATCATTAAGTTGCGCCCATATTATCGTTATTTTCGTAACAATAACTTTATTGTAATACGATATTTGTCGTTTTGTCATCATGAAAGTGCTTTTTTAAAATGCTAACTTTAGTGGTGGGCTCAGCAGAGTCTTGCAATGACAAAAATGACAAGTTTTCGGACAAGCTCGTCAGTTTTTCGGGATAATTTGGTGATATTCTTAGAGACCCCGATTCTGGAATTTACTGGTTTTGTCACATTTGTATATTGAAATCAATGGCAGCGTACGTAATACGTTGACGACCTTACGAAAAGTAAAACGGCGCTTCAATTGGATTTAGCATTAATCCAATCAAAACTTGATTCATTTAAAATGTTGTTCCTCTTTTAAGGCCGGAAGTCTTTAAGCAATCATCTTTATTGGGGCAACTCAAATTAATTTATTCAGAGTCAACGATCTCCTTAGCTGTCGGCCCTTCAAACACCTCTTTCGCCATTACTGGGCAAACAACAGCAGCCCTCCCCTACCAAGCCATCAATTCGAAAACCAGCAGGCATTAAAAATTCCATTCGCTCTAGCTCGCCCTCTTGCTTTGTGCCACCTTCCATTATTGGTATACATCGATCGGCGCTTCAGCATCTACGCTTCATGTGTGTGCTCCACCTAAGCAACTATTTGTATCTAAGACTGGACTTTGATACTATCCAATCGGAAATTCGCAAGTAGATAGTCGATAAGCTTGGATACACCCCATCGCTTCTAATCTGTCAAAAGTCGACAAAAGGTAACCTTGACAAACGACCGAGCGACTCGTAGCGTACTGGAGTTCTTTGAAAGGATTTCGTTAAAAAGAATTGTCCTCGTGGACAACAGCTCGAGTATTAAAATAACAAAAGCATGCCACTTTACTTTATATTACTAAAATGTACGGGGTTTAAAGAACAAGCTCCACTTGCTTCGTATTTTTCCATTATCATCTTCTCACGGTATAATTTGTCTTTCTGAAACTTGTTTGTGTTCGTCACTCAACACCAGTGAAATCCTTCTGGAAGTTGAACTTTTATTGCAATTAAAGGTATTATCGAATGCTCGTTTGATTCTTTTACTCCAACATATTTATTTACGTGACGGTACCTATTAACCATAAATTACTAACAATACGTAAAATTGACGTGTTCGCTCACATTATAATGACGTGTATACGCAGTTCCACGAGTTTGGTTGACTACTCACTGCAGGAGTGCTTTCCTCACTGCAGCAGTGCTTTCCTCAGTTAGTATGTTGTAAGTGAGTGGTAGCATCATGTTTGTGGTCTATGGCTTAGCAATTCTAGATGCTACTACGCCTATTTGACGTGGAGCTTCAACGGCAATAATAAAAATATCCGAATAGTTTGTCTCTGAAACGCACTTGTATTCACAAATTAAGGGCATATTTTGGTCTAATAATGTTTGTCTGTGGCACTGAAAAATGATAAGCTGGGTAAAATATGTAAACTGGGAAAAGATTGTAGGAAAATATGAACACTTCAAAATTACGTGTTCTTAGCAATAACGGGCATGTTAGTATTCCAGGGTTAATTGAGAATAGCGTGAAGCCGTCCCTTTTAGTCGCATGCGTATACGTTCCTTGCAATTCCGCGATACCTGTTTATGAAAGCCTTTTCGAGTACTTTTCTAATCTCCTTTGTGCATTATGTGGTGACTTTAATATGCCAATTGTTTCATGGCCGAACTTTCCTGGTCATCCTCTTCCTTCTGTCTCACCTTCCATACTTTTATATTTCGCTTCTTTCATGAATTATTGTAACCTTGTTCATATATAACTCCTAATTTTATGACCCGTAGATTAGATTTAGTTCTGAGCAACTTTACTGCAGCTGAACTTCCATCCTCAGAGGCAAGTAGTGCATTATTTCCTTGTGATTCTTTTGATCCTGCCCAACAACAGCTAATAACTTTAAAACAAAATGAGGCTCCTCTGCCAAAAAGTTGGCTTCTTTCAATTTCCGCACAGCAAACTTTGACGCTAGTTTTAGCATCATAGTACGACATACATAGTTTGACATTCCATGTAAAAATTCGCTGGCTTACCGTATACGAAAGAAACAGTATATCTTAATATCCCAGCCAGCATGGGCCTCATGTACCGTGAACATAGCGACAAATAAGCTTTACTTCATGAATCACGAATCGGCATTATGTATCGATAGGACGCATTGAAAGTTAGATACATGATGGTCAGCTGAAGGAATGTCGACGGATCATGCATATAGGAAATATAATGGTTTTCTCCTCAAGTGTGATTTTTGTTGCTGGGGTGATTAGAATCATGATCATTCACATAGTCTGGCTGGAGCAGTGGTTAGGGCGCGCACCTTCGGTGCATAGGGTTATGAGTTCAAGACTCTCCGTCGCCCGTATTTTTTTTTTAATTATTCATTGATGCATTGAATATATATGATACTTAACTATTACATAATGTTTACGAATAACGATTTTATAATGATTATCCGTAATAAGGCGCAATCGTCATATACTGCGACATCGTCATATACTGCTTGTATGAAAACGTGATGAATGAATAAGCGATATGTGCTTACGCGTGTTGCATGAAATAATGATTACAAATGTGTTAAATGCTGGCTGGGATATTATGTCCCTAGTAGGCATGGGTGTTGATGTTCTGTAAACAGTCGAAATTGGCGAAATTATTTGTCGTGATATACTTAGAACATGCAAAATTATGATATACTGTTTTGTATACGGTAAGCAACCGAATTTTTACATTGAATGTCAAACTATGTCGTACTTTCTTCGACGACATGCTAGAACTCTATATTACCTTAAAACTTAACGAAATCGACTGGTGTTTTATTATTTCATCCATTAACTGTGATACATTTTACGCAATTCTTTTTAATATAATTAATGATTGCGGCATATACGCAATATGGTCCTCAAGGTCTTAATGGTCCAATATGGTTTAATAATGCTATAGGATTATTATGAAAAGAAAAGAAGCGCGTTTACAAACGCTATAAGCGCTATAAACGTTTATCGTAAACTTCGTGCCGTGAGAAAACGACTTAATATGGAATCTCCTTAATATGGAACAGAATATAATAAAACTGTATACCAGACTGTATAGCCATCAGTACCAGTCTCTGTTTCAGTCAGTTTATAACTAAGAGCGTCCTTTTGCCTCGACCCACTAGCACAGCAGATCAAACCGAGTGAAATTACAAGAATAAACCTAGATGTCAAATTTTGATAATCTTCCGTCAGACGTAATGCATCTGACAGATGCCTCGCACTGTTTTTTGCCATAATTTCTTTTCTATTGTGAATTCATTGAAGGTAACATTTCTGACTAAGTATATATGAGAAGTACATATTTTATGGTGAGATTACCAGGGCCAGCCATGTAACCCTTGCAATATACAAAACAAATGAAAAAAAAACCGTTCAGTTAATTAACTCTTCATTATTAAAAAGTTTATGTTGATATTTCGGTCTAAAGGCCTGAATAGACCTCGGGCGGAATGAAAATGAAATTTTTGTCCGCTGCGATTTTTTCAATGAAAATGTATGCTTACTGTCGTGGAACATGTCGGAAATGATGGGGAATTCCATAAGCTACAATAGGAATATGGTTCCAACATTTTTCTCGGCCATTTTATGTATTATTTTTCGATTCCCCGGTCATTAGATATTTTCCACGGTGAAATGACCGGGGAATCGAAAAATAATACATAAAATGGCTGAGAAAAATGTTGGCACCATATTCGGATTGTAGCTTATGGAATTCCCCATCATTTCCGACATGTTACACGACAGTAAGCATGCAATTTCATTGAGAAAACCGCAGCGGACAAAAATTTCATTTTCATTCCGCCCGATGTCTATCCAGACCTTTATGCTCAAAAGTTGGACAACAAATCCATCGTGCGAACCGCGCTTTACTCAGAGTAGCTTCGTATACCGAGTACGGAAGCATTTTGGTCTGAAAGGGATAATTGTGGGGTCCTTTTGTTTTACGTAGCAGGCTTGAGTATCTATTAGATGCATTGCGAGCACTCGGGCAAGTGATTTGAACGTATAATTGATGCGCAACAGTATACGATAAAAAAAATATTTACTACAAATTGAATACTTTTAGAGTTACACTATTACACATTTGTTTTACCATTGAAGTCTATTTTAAAATCTAGTTATGCTCAGAAAGCTGCAAAACTGCAATTATGTAAGACAATTTTTAAAAAATCAGTTTTTTTTAAGACTTTTTCTTAACAAAATAGCACTAACAGACCCGATTTTCTATACCCGTCACTATGTGAAAGGGTATATTAACTTTCTCATGAAGTTTGCAACGCACCACCGACTATATAAATTATATATACATATTATTGATCAGTGTGACGAGAGAAATCGATTGAGCTATGTCCGTCTGTCTGTCTGTGTGTCCGTTTGTCTCTCTGACTGTCCGTCTGTTGCAACGCAAACTAGTCCCTCACTTTTGAAGCCATCGGGCTGACATTTTGTATACAAGTTTCATTTTAGTGTACGCTGTATATATGTCGGAACGAATGGAATCGGACCATGGGGTCATGGGGCTGCCCCTGAAAATTAGGTTCTTCTAAGAACAACTTTTTTTCTTTATGAACCAATCTTAGCCAAACTTCACCCAAATGTGTTCATAGTAAGGCCTGAAATCATATCTAGCAATGGATGGAATCAGAACATTACGTTATAGGACTGTCATACAAACCAACCTCTAAGTATTAGGTTCTTGTAAGAAAAACTTTTTTTCTTTTTTTAATTCTTGAACAAAATTCATCCAAGTGTGTTTCTGGATTATCCTCAACGCATCCAGGAACAGATGGAATCCGAAAACGTCATAGGGCTGCTGTAGAAATTGTTAACGCAATTAAGTTTCATTCAAATGTGACGGGTATTCAAATTTCGGCTGCGGCTGCATATCTAGGAATGGATGGAATCAGAACATTACGTTATAGGGCTGTCATACAACCAACCCCCCCCCCCCAACTCGAATCCAACGCAGTGCGATAGCGGTACCTGTCAGAATGTATGAAATAGTTTCCGCCGCGGCACACCAGGGAGAACCTGTCAACCCACGTGATGTGTGTGTTATGTGTACCGCGTACCCCTATCGCGCTTATTTGGAGGAATCTTTAGTATTATCGGTATTAACGAACAGTGCATTATGCATCGCACAATATGTTCATCCAATATTATGTTAATATGTACGTACTCGTTATGAGACGAACCAAAACAGGAACTTTGACCCCTTGTACCTGCTCTTGCAGACGCTCTATAATTGAAAACTTTGAAGCACATATACAAGGGATTGTTTTAAGCATTTCTGGCAATCACAAAACTATACGATTCTTTTCTAGCCATTTGTGGGCCTATTCCCGACTTTTGCAAAATGCTTCATATGAAACATATAACAAGACTTAAGCGAGAAGCTCTTTGCGATTCTAAATTTTTTGCTGTATCTTTTTTCCTACCCCTCGGATCGGAGCAAATGATAGCCTATGCACACCCTCAGAACAGACTCTATCGATGGGAAAAGATACCAAATCCCCAGATGCTCTCTATGAGGCTGTAGCAAATTTGAACACTCAGGGCCAACCAGCTATTGCAATTTTCCATCCTATTTCGAGCCGTATTTAAATATTTTTTTAATGGTTATACTTTCCTAGTATCGACTATGGATTAAAGGAACAATTATGTATAGAAAATATACTGATATAGTGCTCAAAAGCGGTGGTTTAACTTCGATCGCTGAGCGATGATCCCATGAGTCGTCTCTACGAACACAAACCTGAAGGCAGCAGATGTGTTAGTGACGTCCAGTTTCCAAGATCTTGACTGCTTTTTTGTTGAGGTTTTGAGATCAACAGCACGCTCAGTAGTTCTATTTAGCCCCATAAATGGGTCCACGTTTTACATCTGATCTCAGTCAGTCACATGGGTCGTGAGTTCGAAAGACACCATAAACTGAGTTGGTTCACGGTGAGGCTCGAACCCACGACCCTGTGCAGTTGTGCACTTAGCGGAACACCAGCCAGACTACTACTTCTCACTTTAGATTTGTTCAAATTACTTCGTTTTTCTTCGGGAAGCTGGACGCGCGTCGCTAGATAATAATGATGTGTTAGTTTGAATTACTTTGGATCCTATTATCTGTTAAATTTTTGCTCTATTTTGCTTTGTAACTACTGTAATTTATTGGACTAGCTCCTGCTCAGTGGGAATTTTTAAATAAATTAATTAATTAAAAGATAACAGAATTGTTCTTTCTTAAAATAGTGCTTTAAAAAATTGTTAGCACTTTTCAAAAAAATATTTTTGGGACCGTTGTAGATTTGATTTACATACCCCAAGCCCTTAATGAAATTCCACCATGTATTTACATTTTAAACAGTTTATACGCAATCAATCGCTAACAAAATATACAGAATAATGTCACGTGCAACGTAATTGGCTTTCATCATTGTTGTTTTAGCAATTCAACAGATTTTTTTCATGAATTAAAGGGCTTCCTGGCAGCCCTTTTTCATTATAACAACGAGTAGATACGAGACGATTTAAAGCAAATAACCGGCTGTCGTGGGAGCATTTTCATAAAAACAAGACAAACACTCGAACCCGCGCTACGGAAATTTATAGGTACATTCTTACTCTCGTCTTGCCTTAACTTGACTATTCTGGCCTCGCTTGCTCATGTGAATCTACTTAGTCTCGCCTCTACTACCCATTAAGCTACCAAGTGCCCAAATTGAATTTCATTCTCTTTTTTCTTCTTATTTGTTAGTGGATATGTTGTCAATAATTTGGAGTAGAATCATGCATTCACAATTTTCTTTCTTAAGGATTTTAAATTAATGAATGAGCATTTAATAATATCACTAAGAAGCGCCCCGATGTAAACAAACACAAAGAACATGGTTGCTAGTACACACCAAAAAAATCGGAGTGATTTATACTCTGAATCGGTGTGGAATAGTGCCCATCCGATTTGGATAGCATTCGCATAAAACTCGAAGCAAGTTATTGATAAAGACTCCTTACTAGAAAAACTGATCTGATTTTATCCTTTTGGTTTAATAATTTGAACTCAAACATTTACTTCCAATTACACAAAAAATGTAATTCTTGCTATTTTTGGGATAAAAAAAAACTATTTTCTCAGGGAAAGAACATGTAACTCATAAATGAGTTTTGTTTAACATCCCTATAGGTGACATTTCATTTACCTCTTTACGCTCTAAGTTGCATAATAAATTACCTGCCTACAGTGGGATTCGATCCCGCTACCCTATCATTTGTAGACAAACGCCCTAGCTACTACACCAACCAGACTAACTGATGAAGCGTAATAACCTGATTGAACATGTTACGGCAATGATCCGATATGTGTAATACAGAATACCAAATTGTTAATATTTGCAATATGTCCGTAAAAGGTTTTGATTTAGGATTAGTGTGCTATTCAATCAAAAATCTGCGTTAATACATCTTGGTGCTTTTATCGACGGTAAGCCTAATTTGAGATAAGACCTAGAAGAAAATGGCAATTTCGGTCGGAACTTTGTCAAAATTTATGTCTTCAAGATAAAGCTGAATACGTTTTACAGTTGTGTGATTATTTCTAAATTTTTTTCCTGTTATGTTATATTCCCCAATCCCATTGTAATGCATCAACATAAAATGCAACCCTTTTGCATGCCCTTAAGCCGCGGAAAACTTGATTTTTCTTCTCAATTCCCAAACCGGACAAAAAAAAATCGCATAGACTTCTTCTTTATTTTTTTTTTTCATAAAATTCATCTATTGTATGCCAATAACAATTTTGTGTTCATCCTTCTGTTTGCAGAAATCGACATATCAGCTACTCAAGGGACTCGTCTTGGAACATGTAAATGGTTCAATGTATCGAAGGGCTGGGGTTTCATAACACCAAAGGATGGAGGTCAGGATGTTTTTGTGCATCAGGTAAGACAAGTTTGAGCCCGGTGTCCTATACTCAGGACACGGGTAATTTTAATTCGTTTTTACACAAAAAAGGGGTACTTCAAATTTTCCCATTGACAAAAAAGCACTTGAAATTATTATTATTCGATACCCCGTATGGGAATGGAATCACAATGAAGGGAAGGCCTGGTGCGGCACAGCCGGAACCTGTTGATAGATAAGATTTTAAGTTGGCCCTCGAAAGGTTAATTTTGATTGAAATTCAATTGTGTTTTGGAAGGTTCAACAGTAATTTCAGGGTTTAATCAAATACTAGTAAGTAAGGCCACATTGTCTAGTAGAGTTTTGCAATGATGCTACTGATGGTAGCATGTTTGTCTATCGATTCGCAATGAAAATCACTTTACCTGCCATACCCGCCGTCCCCAGAGTAAGCTAAGACTTACATCAAACATTTTTATTTAAAACTTGCGTTCTTTTTTTTTGCCTTTTATCCTCTTTTAGGCCTAAAAAAAACTAAAAAGAGGTAAATACAAGTATGCAAACATGTGTCGATACTTATTGGTTCTCTATAGCTCAATTGCAAGGTTTTAATTCTCTTTTTAGTTATTAAGGGATAAATTAGAAAAAAATGGAGGAAAAACCATCTGAAAAATACTTTTGTTCTTTTTTTTTCATTGCTGTATTTTAGTTTTCAAGACTTCTTAATTTGCAATTATTATTTTATTGAGCCACCTTTGGTCAGAATCACTCCACCACAAGTTTGATTCATCGACTTCGACAAAATTTTCCACACGTTTCTGTCGGAGTTCATTGCCGTCTATTATTATTGAATTTTTCTAAATCTGATATTTTCGATCGGACTCAATCCGGCGCTACATTTGAATAAGGACATATCTAAAACGTTTTAATCTTACTATAAGAACTCCACTTACAAAAGAAATGTTTTCTTTTCTCTTTCCAGAGCGTCATTAAAATGCCGGGTTTTCGTTCGCTCGGCGAAAACGAACTAGTCGAATTCGAATGCAAAATCACCGAACGCGGATTGGAAGCAACACGCGTTTCCGGACCCGAAGAACATGACTGTTCCGGTAGCACGCGTAGACCGCGTGTATTGAAACGTTTCCGACGAACACGTTGTTACAATTGCGGTGAATTTACCAATCATTTGGCGGCCGAGTGTCATTTAGGACCACAACCAAAACGCTGTCACAATTGTCATGGCGAAGACCATTTAGTGGCGGATTGTCCGAATCCGAAACAGGTATGTGTCTTTGCTACAGTCCGTTCTAATTTAAATTCGAAAATAAACAGTATTTCTCCAACTTTTCAGAAGTCTTCCAAAGAAAATCTCGAAGAGTCCACCGAGGGAGAATAGAATGCCTTTTCAACGGGTTCGTGTCCACGGAATTAGGCCGTTTCAGTACAAAGCTTTTTTGCTCAATCGAAAGTTCCATGAAGCTGTTAAAAGCTTCCTTTAATTAAAAAAAAGAAGAAAGAAATTTAATTATTCCAAACTGCTACCAGTTTTAAAAACATTTAAATTTTAACATAAATAATGTCGAAAAGATTTTTTAAGCTATATATGTTGATTGAGTGAGTGTGACTTTTTTGAGAACATTTTGTATATAAATATATTTTATAAAAAAGGAAATGGATTTTTTGTTTTTTAAATTGCAGCCATCAATTGGCAAGTGAACCACACTCTGTGGTTCACTTTTTTAAATCGCACTCTACGTTGCTAGTAATCAAGTGGTCCGGAGATCGAATCTCGGCGTGGTCCAAAATTTCCGTACATGTGCGGATTGGAAATATATAGTGTTTGCAACGTTGTAGACACTCCGTGATGATATGCAATGTAACGTTGACTCGAAATTGCCTATAAACGGCTGGGTTAACGCACCAAGGTCCCACATGGGGCTATACGGTACTGAGAAGAAAAATAACAATTGAACTTGGATACTATAACCTAACCAGGGATCCGAAGCGGCCCAATTTGTTCGTTCCGCTCCCCTCTCGCTTCGCCATAATTAAAATTGATCTGCTTTATCGCTCCAAACCATCTAAAATATTCCACGCCGAAACACGTAAAAAGGGCAAAATTGTTCTGCTGGATCTGTTTAGCTTTTTTTTCAACCAAACGATTCGACTTTATAATCGTACCAAACATGCATTCTCCTGATACTTTCTGGCCAGGCGCATTCCTTCAAATACTGTTGCATTTTTTGGTATACTAAATAAAAATGAATGTTGGCAGATCCAGTACACAAGTGCTACAATTTCTGTTTCCATTACATTTAATTGTTCGCAGCAAAGTGACCGGGAAAGTTATAAGGTAAAAATCTGGTAAAAACAAACAAGCGAGTAAACGGCCGATAAAGAAATCAAGTCGGTGCATTGTGTTAAATTGATTGCTCGTGATCTGATTTTTATGAAACTTTGTATCTATATATTCGTTGATCGTGATTTGGATGCTGTCACCGGAAATGCAATTAGTGGGTAATATAACAGGAAATTTAAATGTATATCAATTTAAATTAATTTTTCAACAAGTTAGAGCAGATCTTTAGCCGTTTCTTTGCTATTTTTATGATTTCATGATCCATCCATTGGTGTCGACAGGAATGTGTCACAAATGGCAATGTTGACCAGTGACTGGAATAACAGTAAAAAATCCTGTAAGAGTAAACAGTGCAATATCTTTTAATTGCTTGACTTGATTCTCTTCGTCTGCTAATTTCAATAAGACATAAGTAGTTATTTCCCAGCAGGACATTTTATATCTAAAAGTGCATACTAATCCTAAAGAGAATGCCTGTAAGGACAAAAAGTCCTTTTATGCTAAAGAAGTCCAATATGAACAAAATTGGAAATGAAAACACAGGACTTGGTTAGAATAGTGTCCCGGAATACTAGTAGTACATTTTTCAATTCTAGTGTAGGATCTTTTCTCCTAAAAAAAAAACATTTTCTCGAAAATTAGTTGCGAATAGGCAAGATGGGCTTCGAACGATAGGGACGGGTTAGAAGAAGTCGTTGAAATCATTTTCAATACTTTTCAGCATTCGAGGGCATCAGAATATCGTTATTTTCTGGTTTGAATCAAGAATATTTTAATAGCATTATGTACCCTTAGTTTTATATTGCGATTTCTATAATATTTACGTCAATAGTTTACTACCTGTACAGCCCATATATTAGGGTAAATCAGATTTTACACCTGGGTAACATAAGTCAGGATCTCCGTTTTCCCTAATATGAAGAGAACTCAGAGAAATATGTCTGAATTATTAAAGAAAAGTATACAATTACAATTCTGTCTGAATGTGACCCGAAGCAATAGCCTGTTTAGGCCAATGATAAAAATGTCTTTGGTATTGTGAAGTGAATAGGTATTTAATTATGAAAATAAGGGCGTTTTGTACCACGCTATTACGCTTTACGCGCGACTTAAAAACAAGATCGCGGATAACTTTGCGGTTAAGAAAAGTTATTTGCTCAAACAACTCACGACTGTTCTACATCCATGTCTCAATCTCGTCGGCTTATTTTTTTAGATTTGGTGGATTTCGTCACAGAAGATAATTTATGTCCAAAATCTATACACCACAAAAAGAAACATTCACAGTTTTCATAGGTATTTAGATTAAAAAAAAAAAATTCCGTATTTTTGACAGATATTTAGTCAATCAATTAACTGACAAGCACCACCAACTCCTTTGAAACATGATTGTGACGTAACATTGTTTCTACTAAAATTAAGAACGTCGTACTTAAAATAACTTTGCTGTGAGCTACTTTGAGTCTTTGCATTCTTATAGAAGAGAATAGTGTTTTTGTTGTAACGTTTATTAAATTAATGCTTTTATCAATCTTTTTTATTAAAAAAAAAACGATACGCAGCGCAGCGCAGCATTCGACCTCTATAGGTATTGGTGATATTTAACCTTCTGGCGGGGGCAATACTAATCCTAACACGATCGGGCGCAATGCATCTGACAGATGAAGTGCAGAAAAAACGATGCAAGTAAGTTTCTGCATATTTTAGACTCTTATTTATTGTTGCATTTTCTTTTTGAAACAGTTCTACGAAATTTTAGAAACAAAAACTAGCTCCCAAAGTTTGATACCCTTCACATTTTCAATTTTCTAAGAATATTCCGCTTTCAATCGCTTCAATATTTAAAAAACCTCCAACAACTCGACCGCTTAAAAAATGTGAGCTTATTTTACCAAAAACACACTATTGAACGATTTGGTGAACCTAAAAGTCAACACAACGTTATTACGCAATGTGAATAGTATAAAAATTGGAAATTGTCATAGAAAAGGAGAAAATAACACAATCGGGCGCAATACATCTGAGAGATTATTTCATCCCCTCCCGCCCTCAGACACATGGTAGATAGAAACTTAAAACTGCTTTGGGTAGTCGATCGATAAAGATTAAGCTACTGTGAGTTTCAGATTTCTCTCTTTTCACATCGCTGATTGGCGCAACAAAAACTGGTCACTTAATCTGTCAGATGCATTGCGCCCGCCCGAAGGTTAAGCATAGGAAATTACTTGCGCCTATAATGGGATTTAATCCGCGAACCTATGAATTGAAGACGACCGCTCTATCTACCCTAATGCCGCACACGCACAATCAGAATCCATTTTTTTTTTTAATTTTTCTTCTGTCAACATCGAAGAAAATGTAAGAATTTGCCAGAACGAAAAATCAAAAAATGTATTCGGACGCTTCGTGTGGCCGGCCTATGTTTGTAACTTGCTAGACAATTGAAAAAAGCGCTACGTAAATAATTCAACTCTATTCTTGTTTCAGCTTCAAATTTAAGTGTGCTCTAATTTAAATCCTTCAATTTTAAGAACGCTTGTACTTAATATTAAATTCAATACCGCAATTTTATCAAGACTCTTTTCAAATCAAATGCAGCCTCTGCACCACAGCCCTAATGACCGTGTATACCGCAAGCAAGATAAAATATATTTTAGTTTTCAACGACATATACAGGCCGTACTAACTACTTTGAACTAAGTCTAGTACTACTCTCAAACTATTTTTTCGTGTTTGACAGTTCATGACCAAGTGGATTGGAATTTACTCCAAAAGATAAGAAAAGGCACTATCAACAAAAATGTTTTGAGATAGTTTATTTGCAGAGGGACTTAAAGAACTTTTTGCCCATATGGTACTTGGCAAGGAAAAGGGTGGGTCGGATTACAAACCGCAGCTACAGTTACAGCAAATAGCGCAGCCTTGCCATTTGAGGCACCGGATTGTCTCATGAACTTTCAAAGATTTTAGGACAATATTAAATTTGTTTATCCAAGGGACCTAGTCGCAAGTTTATTATTCAGAAGATGGAAACAAATATTCTTATCATAGAATAGTAAACCTAAATGCGACTAGAAAGTGGTATGGCTGACAAACGATCCAACTCCGAAATCAGTTGTCGTTGAAACGTTGACGACTACACACCATGGGCGTAGCCAGGGGGGGCAGGGAGGGGTGGTCGCCCCCCCCCCCCCTGGTCGATGAAGATGGTAAAAAAATCCTTATTGATGTAGTAAAAAAAATCGCTGCACTATACAACATTTTCAAAAATTTTGTCTTTCTTACCTATCCAAATGCTGCCGGAGAAACCATGATTGGGACAGTTTGCAGTCAGGAGGCGGATACAAATAGTTGACAGCGAGTGGCCTCTCGTAACTGACGCAGGCTGGGTACCGGCCAACACATTTCACTTGTGAGTGTGCTACTATGGCTGCGTGGATCCCATATTTCCTGTTTCATTTCATGGTTTCTGAGCTCGAGTACACAATTTCAACCATTAGGTCCCTTCGGCAAGTTAGTGGAATTCAACTTATTTTCATCTGAAAGGGTGACAAATGGTATACAGCTTTTGCTTTGTTAGCCCTGGAAAGTCATGCTTTGTCGAATCGACTACGCATCATCATATTTATCCCATTTTTCGTGACAATTCTCATTATTTGGAGCTGAGTTTTCGTACAGCACTTACCGTGCTGATGTAGTTGCCGGGTACATTGCGGCTAGACGAAGTAAGCAGGGTAAGTTGGATTTTTGGAAATTGGCGTCGTCGAAACGACGAAGGATGAACTTTGTGTAGCTTTTAGAACTCCAGTATTTCTTATGGCTGGTTGTCGATTCGACGATAAGTCTGTGTCCATACAACTAGCTCGTAACAAATGTGCTTATTTTTGAAATGCGGGACCTATTTTTTCATTACTCAAATTATGGAAAAAAATATTTACTAGGACAAATCAGGAAAAAAAATTCTTCCTCATTATTGAATTTCGAACTCATAAAAATCGGCTCCAAAATCCATGTTTTTCCATTCTAAATAAACCTACGATTGAAAATCTGTCAGATTTTGTAAAATATTTTGAGAAACGGTGATTTGTATGAAGCGTCAAAGTAAAGCGTCGTCGAATCGACGAAGCATGACCTTTCCGTACTAAAAATAAGCATGACGTTCCAGGGTTAAGGACCATGTATAGAACGGGTCTCATATTTCAGTGTCTTTCAAGTTGTTCATTTTCTTTTCAGTACCATATAGGTGTTGCAGGCACTATATATTTCCTATCCGCACATGTACGGAAATTTGGGACCACGCCGAGATTCGATCTCCGGACCTCTAGATTACTAGCATCGTAGAGTATACGATTCAACCAAGTGAGCCACAGAGCGGGTCTTTCAAGCTATTAAATCAAAATTTATTTTCTAGCTGAATCATACCAGCAATAAAATTTAGCCACTGTTAATACTTTGATAAATTTAGAGGAAATCTTATTATTTCAATCAATAAAGGATTTATAAATATGCTAACGATGCTACTTTGCTAAGATGAAAGTGACAGACGAAACAAACTGATTTCGCAGGTGGAATATGCAGTCCGAGATACAAAAAATGCACTGAAAATTGACAAACTACGCTCTAAAAGGCGGATATTGGAGGCCAGTTGAATGTAATCAGAATGCAGAAGAAAATCATTCTCATATCCATTTTAAAAATTTGACTCTACATTTAGAAAAAAAAAAAGAAATAACATGCGTGGCAGTCCACCGGTAAACTAGGGCCCCAGATGTGTGAGTGACATCCAATTTCCAAGATGTAAACTGCTGTTTTGTTAAGGTGTTGAGATCAACAGCACGCCCAGCAATGTTATTTATCCCCATAAATGGATACTTGTTTACAATCTGAGCGACATCATAGTCCGTCACGTAGGTCGTGAGTTCGAAAAACACCATAAAATGAATACGTTCACGGTGAGTCTGGAATCCATGACCCTGTGCACCAATCCAACCACAAGCCAGGCGACTTTAAAATTTGCTAACAATATTTCTGCGACCGGAAATTTCAACTCCTAAGAAAATCATGATGTTGAAAAAATGTTAGGCTTGCGCCCCCCTGACCGAAATCCTGGCTACGTCCATGCTACACACGGTTGTCGTCAACGCACCATGCTCCACTAGGAGTTAGCGTAAATCAAGAGAAGGGACCTGGTGAAAGAGGAACAATAAATTTAGCATTTGCTTTGACCTCGAAAAGTGTAGGTGTATCTCCTCTTGTCTGCAAAAAATATCTACGTCGGAGTGTTATTTTTCGCAGTCGGCTGTTTTTTATGGTTCAAGAAACCTTTCATGGATTTTGGCCCCCTAAATATCGTGCCCCCCCCCGGCACGCGGGCCCTTGTGCGCCGCCCCTGCATCTTTATCTCATCCCCTAAACTCTATTTCGTACAGGGTAGTGGCACGTGTGAAAATTAGCTGGGTAAGTGCAATTTTTGTTAGTCAAAAATGAGATAAATACTTTTGATGGCATGTCAACTTTATACTTGCACGTTGTGTCGAAGCTTTTCATGTTTGTAGTACCAGACTAACGGCTTCCCTTAAAATAATGTCCAGTAAAGCAAAATTCTGGCGGCACAACATTTGAAAAAAATATTTCCAGCCTTAAACTGGGATTTTGCTATAAGGAACATAGTTACTTTATATTCCGGAGAGGCTTTTACTGTATTAGAAGTTTTTACACCAATTCATATAAATAGATAAACAACCCCACTCAACACCATTAAGGAACTCTGTACAAAATTTGTATGTATTAAGAACAACGAAATTCCAACAAGTGCTCATTTAAAGTATTGGTTCGGATTTTTGTCAAATCTTGGCTTGGCAAAAACAAACATGATTATTATGACAGACTCTGAAATTAATCCAATTCCAATATTTACAATTCTGTATAAAAGTCTACTTTTTTTAAAACTTAATAATAAATGATAACGGTAAATAATTGAGGTTATATCATTACTTCACCCAGAGAAAAACATCCCATAACCTGTTAATGGGACTCCTATTAACTTTTCGCCTCGGCTATTTTAAACAAGTTAATAGTTTTATCCTATTAGTTTAATGAGATTATAAACCATTGAATTTCTATTAGGACGTACATTTTAGAGAGACTAATGGGATTATCTAATAAGATTGATTCAGATTTACATTGTTAGTTGCCAAAATTTTAAAAAGTATGCTTATGCATTATGATTAGAGGTACGGATAATTCGCAAAAAAATGAAATTTCTCATAAAAAATTTCTGAATATTGGAAATTTTGCAAAAATTCAATTCAAATGCAAAAATCAATCTGAGATGGAATTTATTTTCTCTTATCAGTCTTAACTGATTTTTTGAAAGAAAATTAACTTTTTCGTGGAAAAAGTACATGGTTGGATTTCGCATTTATTTTTTAAAACAGCAATTTTCGCTGAAATTCGCAAATATTTCGTAAATTTGAAATAGGTACGAATTCGGGACTTAATTATGATTTTCATATTCATACTCCCGTGTATTTTATATGTACAGTGATGGAAAAAAATATGTCCTGTTATTGAGGTAACGGTATTTTCAAAGGGACATCCTATAAAATTTATAGGAAATAACTATTGTCCCAATAAGAAAAAATTCTTGTTTTAATAGGATGCCCCATTATTAATATAGGATAAACTATAATTTCAATGTGAAAATCATAATAATTTAATGGGATCTCCTTTTATTGAGGGAATAGGATAACATGATGGCATTAATAGGATATCGTATAACATTAATAGTATAATATCACATTGATTTAATAGTTCGATCTAATTATTTTAATGATGTTCCATCCCATTGAATTAATGGTATCCTATTAACCCAATAATGGGATTTTCCCATTGACTAAATCTAATGGGATAAAATGGCCAATTCCTATTGGTTTAATGGGATTTTTTTTCTCAGTGTTGCATTGTATCCAATAATACCTACATCTTATACCATTTCGAAACTTAGTAACCTAAAATTTACTAAAAACTTTGTATTCGATACTATATTTAAAAACTTGGTATTCGATACTATATTTTTTTGTTTTAATATCGCTCCCTACCTCAACTGATGCAGCCTTAACCTTCCGGCGGGCGCAATACTAATCCTAACACGATCGGGCGCAATGCATCTGACAGATTAAGTGCAGAAAAGGGGATGAAACTAAGCTTCTGTATATTCTACACTCTTATTTATTGTTGCATCATCTTTTTGAAACAGTTCTACGAAATTTTAGAAACAAA
Source organism: Microchrysa polita (assembly GCA_949715475.1). Taxonomy (NCBI): domain Eukaryota; kingdom Metazoa; phylum Arthropoda; class Insecta; order Diptera; family Stratiomyidae; genus Microchrysa; species Microchrysa polita. The sequence goes on from OX454416.1 coordinate 49,281,567, forward strand.
AACTGGCTCACAAAGTTTGACACCCTTCACATTTTCAATTTTCTAAGAATATTCCGCTTTCAATAGCTTCAATATTTAAGAAACCTCCAACAACTCGACCGCTTAAAGAATGTGGGTTTATTTTGCAAAAATCACACTATTGAACGATTTGGTGAACCTAAAAGTCAACACAACGTTATTACGCAATGTGAAGAGTATAACATGTGGAAATTTTCATAGAAAAGGAGAAAATAACACAATCGGGAGCAATACATCTGAGAGATTATTTCATCCCCTCTCGCCCCTCAGACATATGGTAGATAGAACCTGAAAACTGCTTTGGGTAGTTGATCGATAAAGACTAAGCTACTGTGAGTTTCAGATCTTTCCCTTTTTATATCGCTGATTGGCGCAACAAAAACTGGCCACTTAATCTGTCAGATGCATTGCGCCCGCCTGAAGGTTAAGTGATTTGCGGTGTTAATTTTTATACCCTTCGCTCATAGAGTGAAAGGGTATATTAACTTTGTCATGAAGTTTGTAACGCATTAAAGGAAGCATCTCCGACCATATAAAAAGTATACATATATGATCAGCATGACTTGGGTCGAGCGGTTAGTGCGCGCACCTTCGGTGCACAGGCTGATGAGTTCGAATCTCACCGTGTTCCATTGTGTTTTTCGAACTCACGAGCTTGTGACAGACTATGATCTCACTCAGATGTTAAACGAGTACCCATTTATGGGGATAAATAACACTGCTGAGCGTGATGCTGATCTCATTACCTCATCAAAAAGCAGATAAGATCTTGGAAATAGGATGTCACTAACACATCCTGCGGCCTTAGTCCAATGTTGGATTGTCGCGCCTGTTATTTATTTATGACTTGGGGAGTCGATTGGAGCATGTCCGTCTGTCTGTCTGTCTGTCTGTCTGTCTGTCTGTCTGTTGCGACGCGTTTTACTCGGCGGGTATTGAAGCTAGGAAGCTGAAATTTTGCACACATGCTTCTTATTGTTGCAGGCTGTTTGCATGTTTGATTCACCCAAATTGGATCACTGGGTCATGGGGCTGCCATACAAACCTAGCTCCCCAATTTGAGTTCTTCTAAGAAAAACTTTTTTAATTGTGTACCAATTGTAACCAAATTTCACACAAATGTGTCTCTATAGATAACACAAAATATATGCAAGAATGGATCAAATCGGACCATGGGGTCATGGGGCTGCCATACAAACTTAACCCCCCAAATTAGGTTCTTCTAAGAAAAACTTTTTTATTTGTGCACCAATTTCAACCGAATTTCACACAAATGTATTTCTATTGTTGACACAAAACATATGTAAGAATGGATAAAATCGGACCATGGGGTCATGGGGCTGCCGTACAAACCCAACCCCCCAAATTAGGTTCTTCTGAGAAAAACTTTTTCGTTTGTGCATCGATTTCAACTAAATTTCACACAAACGTTTTTCTTTTGATGACACTTAACATATCTAAGAACGGATCAAATCGGACCATGGGATCATGGGGCTGCCATACAAACTTAACCCCCCAAATTAGGTTCTTCTAAGAAAAACTTTTTTATTTGTGCACCAATTTCAACCGAATTACACACAAATGTATTTCTATTGTTGACACAAAACATATGTAATAAAAAATACCGGCGTACAGAGGGCTGCGCCCGCAATACGAGGGTTTTTTAGATTTTGGATACACACATAGTGAATAATTTTGCACATATATTTTATAGGTAATAAATAAGAATTATGCATAATATTAATGAAATGCTTCTCGTAAATCTATTTTTGGATTGTTCTAAATAAACGCGTTCCAGAATGAAAGGCGTTAGTATCATGGTTACATATATTAACTGCATTTATTAGCTGTAACTCCGGTACCATTACTCCAAACTGGAAAAAAGCGACTGATATGAAATGTACCCATCGAGTTCTTTGATTTGAGTACCCATACGTCCATATACGATAAAAACTAAAAAAGTCGACTTTTTAAAATCTCCGGAACACCCTGTTAGCTTTGTCCTACCAACGTCAAAGTATTTCGTGCTAAAGACTCTTACGATTCAACACATTCCTACCAAATTTCATAACGATCAGTTAGTGAACAAATTTTTAAATCTCCGTGACACCCTGTTATCTTTGCCCTACTAACTTCTGAGTATTTCGTGCCAAGGACTGTTACTATTCTACACATTCCTACTAAAATACATGACGATTGGTTAAGCCGTTCGCGAGGTATTTAGTGAACAAATTTGTAAATGTCCGGTACACCCTGTTATATTTGCCATACCAATTTTTAAGTATTTCATGCCAAAGACTGTTACCATTCTACACATTCCTACCAAATTTCATGACGATCTGTTAAGCCGTTCGCGAGTTATTTAGTGAACAAATTTTCAAATGTCCGGGACACCCTGTTATTTTTGTCCTACCAACTTTTATGTATTTCGTGCCAAAGACTGTTACCATTCTACACATTCCTACCAAATTTCATGACGATCGGTTAAGCCGTTCGCGAGTTATTTAGTGAACAGACGGACGGACAAAATCGATTTCATAAGGGTTTTTTGAAAAATCTAAAAAACTCTAAAAATGGATAAAATCGGACCATGGGGTCATGGGGCTGCCATACAAATCCAACCCCCCAAAATTAGGTTCTTCTAAGAAAAACTTTTTAATTTGTGCACCAATTTCAACCAAATTTCACACAAATGTATTTCGATTGATGATACAAAATATATGTAAGATTGAATCAAATCGGACCATGGGGTCATGGGGCTGCCATACAAACCAGACACCATTGGTTCTTCTAAGAAACATTTTTTACACCAATTTCACAAAACCTTGAATTAATGTGTCTTTATCAAAGCAACTAAAAAGTTCAAAACGAATGGAATCGTACTGTGGGGTCATGCTCCGGCAACCCTAATAAAATTTTCCGAGTAAATATTTTTATTTGGCCACTTATTTCAACCAAGCCCAAAACTTTTGTCAAGACGGAAGAAAAAGAATGAGGAGGGGGTTTAAATACAAGTCATAGGTACGCCCGAAAAAACTCTTTGCCCAAGCGAAGGGTATCCAAATTTCGGCCGAGCCCGAAATTAGCCTCGGCCCCGGGGTTGGCGTGCGAAGCGAGCAGGGGGCGAAGCCCCCTAGTTATTTTTTAACTTAGTGAGTGAGTCGTGTTGAAAAATTGATCAAATTTGCTTCAGCGGTTGAAAACATATTCATAAATACACAAAATTTCAATTTCACATTGAATTTTAATGATTTGATGACGAACTTCAAGATCGATTTTGGGGCTTATTTTTGAAGTTTTGGCAACTGCGGTTTTCAACATCGGAAAGAGCACATTGTCTTCTGTGGAAATAACTAAAAACGTGAAAATCGAAATTTTTACACGATAGCCCCCCCCCTTAACTTTCCCGGTGACAGTATTTCTGATGGTATAAGATCTTAAATATGTATACCTGCGAATACAATACAACAGGCCAGCATTTTAAAATGTCATTTGGAGTTGACAAGGATACCAGAAAATTTTATCATCATTTTTTTTTTAATAATTTTTATATTTACTCAGGATAAAAAACGATCTTGTTTTTCTTAGGGTGAGTTATTTTCATCAGATTTTCTTTGTTCATAATTTTAAGGTGTAAAGAACGATTCGATTCCTAGCCAGACCCCATTGGAATTGGGATAAGTATGATCAGGTCCGCGTCCGCAAGCGATAATCCTACATTGTCCCGAGTTGGTACGAGACATGTATGTACTTGAAGGCAGGCTTGAGGATGGTATATGCCCGGAAAGTTCATCGACATCTTTGGAGCTTGCCTGGTGATTATTCGAAAACCAAAGAAGCCTGTTGGTGAGCCTAACTCTTATTGACCTATTTGCCTACACGACACAATGGGAAAAGTGTTCGAAAGAATTATTTATAACCGATTGTCAGAAATATTGGAAGAACAAGGGACGTTTATCGGACCGTCCGTCAATACGGTTTTAGACGAGCGCTTAACTGGCCACGGAGGCTACCGTCAATATTTGCATCGGTTTAAGCTGGCTGGACGAATCACTAGAATGCCCTAGCTGCAAGAGAGTTCCGGAGGATGCGAAACATGTCTTTTTTTGTTGTCCCAGAAATAGAGATATCCGCAGTAAACTAAAAGCGGAATCGGGAGAAAATATAAGCCTCAAGTAGTTCTGATATTGCTATCATGTATATTTTCGGTGAATTCACTTACTTATGAAATTTATTTGAATGTTCATTCCATAACCACCACATAAGTTTTCAAGCGGCTTCTTGTTTGGGGCGCCACATGGTCGAATGCACCAAAAACTTTTTCTCTTATTTTTTTCAATGGGACACTTCTTCTCAGGACCTTGTACGGTTCGCCATCAGAACATCACTCCATCTCACTGGCTTTAAGCTTGAACTCTCAAAAAGGATACACACTGCCCATCGTTTACTTCATTGGAATTCTGCACCCAACCTGCGGCTCTCGTAGTATTATGTAGTTTGCATGGACAAATTGTTGATTTTTGTGTGGCACGCTGGCGACCGTTGTCGAGCAAGTTGTTGGCATTTAGTTACCTCCTCAAAGACCAAATAGCTTCCGGTCCTTTCGGGAAAAGTAGGACATTGCCACTTCCATTCCAGATAATTTATTTTGTGTTTAGAGATATGTACTGTTTTTATAGACTGCAACAACTTTTATATGCACACCACGATAGATACAACATGTTGGGATGATAGTATGATACTGGTCGTTGAATATATGCATTTGGGTCTTTATGCAAGTGCAGTAGAGCGTGTCCTTAAAGTTGGAATGGAGTTTTTTCCTTGCATATATGTATGTGAATTGAATAGCCAAAAGGAGGAATGTTTGAAGATTTTGTACGATTTGAATATTATGCTGGAAGAAAGCAAGTTTTCAAATTTTCGGGAACACGTCTTTAGTTTTCAGATGTTTGGTTGAAATATATTGTACCAAGTACAAAAACTATAGAAAATAGCGTGTACTTGGCATGCATTCAATCGCAACTACAAGTTTGTACGTCGAATTTATTTGAATTTTTATGATTTATTATGTCTCTACAACAGTTGAGTAATGGTTTGGAAATCCGAAATTTTTTTTTTTAGTTTTAGTTGATTAATTTACATTCATATAGTTAGGTTTTTTTTATTGACGGTAAATGTTGGATTATCAAACAATACCATTTCCAGTAATAAATATTTTCTCAAACATATAGAATATCCGAAATTACTTGACATTTTCCGGCTTTTCTAAATTCAATCCGTCTCTCTAAATCCAGATCAATACTAAAGACATCCTGCTGGATATACAATCTAATTTGTATTCTCTCTGAATAGAATTTTGTCTTGTCATTTAAACGAATGGAGTCCACCTTCAATTTCTCTTATTTCGTCAAATTAGTACATCTGTAAACGACAATAGAATTGTTGTTACGACCATATATTGTCATTCACATATTCGTACGTCGGCGTCGTCCTCGTTTTATCAGGTGTACTTTAACAACAAAAGATGAATACTATGCGGGATGTATAGGTACATACTCCATTCAGGAATATCGACGAATACTATTATGTACGTTAAACATCAAAAGATTATGGTAGTGTATAAAATTCTGTATTTAAGGACATCGTCGCAGGATAAGGACTTGTCTATGCATAAAAGAAAACAACGTGACAGGAAGCAAATTACGTATTGTGCATACTAAACAGATAATTGTGCCATTTTGCAGACTGTTCTACCCTTCAACTAGATCCACTTCGAGTACAGTTCACCCCGATGTGCAACCTGGCAGGATGAGATAGTATTCATCCTAGCTTTGACTCTATAAAGTATACTTAGAATAAACAAAAATCGATAGCCAGCAAGTCTGTGTTTCTGCGGAAGGATATATATATAAAGCTGGAAGGAACATAGATTTTGAAGAATCATAAGAGAAATGTGGGTTTTCTGTTCGTTAAAGAAACCGAATTAAATTTTTTCATGAACTCATAGCCACTGAGTAAGCAAGTCTAGATTAAAAGATAGAAATAATTAATCCTCTCCCATATCCTAGTATTAGACAATTTCCTCATAATAAAGTCAAAAAGTAATTGTTCACTATTATGCAAATTTTCAGCGCAAAACAAACTAGACGTTCCATCGAAAAATTAATTTTTGTGTTCAACAACCCAAAATTGCAAAACTATTAAAACTTCTTCCCGGCTCTGATCTTGTGAATTCCTGTTTTTGGTTCGAGAGATTTGCATACTTGTTTTATAATACGCAAAGAGTTCAATGCAATTGTAATGGTATGGAAAAGAAAGCAACAACTTGAAAAGGAAGCTGAAACTGCAGAAAGTAAGTTCTGTGTGTTTACTCAAACTATGTAGGTACGTAGTGTTCCTATCCGGTAGTCCTTTACATATACATACAATTCTACAAACGGCGATGAGTACATCGTTATTATACTGTACATTGGGAAATTCAAAATTCAGGATGTAAATGGTGTGGGTGATGGTTATGTCTTTTGTTGAACAGGAAAAGTAAGGAAAAGCCGACAAACCCCCTACAGGAAATACGTAATATATTTTTTTCAAATGCTTAATATGTTTACATCCTTCCGTAATACAGAGTCCTTTGAATATGTCAGACTCGCATCTGCAGACGTATTGAATAGTTCGACAAGGAGACTTAGAAATTTACACTTTTTATCGCATCTTCGAGCTAGGTATGTACATCAAAAACTGGACTGACCGAAAACCGGTACTTTTAGAACGGACCACCGGGTTTAAAACAAAAATCTTTAAGTTTTTAATCAGGACGATTGTTCAATTATTCGGTTTTAACCGAAATAAGTACTCATTTTCATTATATTGACAAGAAAAAATTTTCTTCTTCAAGATCTCTCGACTTCTAGATTCTAAGATGGAGCCAAACATTCCGAAAATACAAATTTTGAGTACGGAGAAGTAGCTTAAATTTCGTAGTACAAATTGAACAGAATATCGTGAAGCCATAACTTTACAATAGGCTTCATTATGCCATGAAATATTGATCAGAGCAATCAAGGATAACGTCTTCCAAACTGGTTGAGTGAGGATTTGTATCCGTCTGAATATCAGTAACTACTGATTTGCTTTTCTTGAAGGTTTTAGCGTAAAATTTAGCTATTTTGATTTAGTTCTTTCTTTAACCTTTGAAGAAAAAGTGACTGCTGCATCAAGAAAATTGCGTTCTCGACGTTTCTATAAAAGGATAACTGTTGATCTTTTGACCCAAAAATCGTTCAATAAGGTCCAAGTCAACAAAACTTTTTGTAACTAGGACTCATGAAATGAAGAAACAAATGCCTGCTGATATACCCTAATGCGTCCATATAATAGATTCACCATTTCCCCTGACGCATTTATCTGTGGTGGAGCTCTACTACCAATTTGATTTAAGTCGATTGAATTCAAGATGTGGATACCTTAACGACTGGTAGTGACGTAAATAAAAGGGGATCAAAGGGATCAATCCCCCTTCGGTCACACAGTTTTTGTACCCGTATTCTTATTACATATTACATTTACATGAATTTAAAAAAAACTAAAAAAAAATATAAAAAAAAAGTAAAAATAATGTTCGGGGTTGCCCTCTTCGCCCCTATTTCTGCGGGCGCCTATGGCTACGACTGCAATGCGATTGTTTTGTAGAAATGTAACTTCGCATAATATTACAAGTAGAAACTTTCTGGCAAAAAGGATATGTAGCCTTTTTACCCCAAACGTTCTACCCACTTTCATGGGCCACTAGGTCACATTTAAAATTGTTGACATTTTTTATTAATTCGTTTAAAACTATCAAAATTATAGCTTACAAATACATATGTACATACATATGTATGTAGTTTTCTATTTAATTGTAAAGTAAAAAGTTAAATTAATTAAAAGTAAAATTTGCTGACTATATTTGAAAATTCACCAATTATAATTAGAGGTAAGATATTTTGTTTTTACGAAATAGATACGAATTTCGGCGAAGATTACTCATTTATGCGAATAAATGCGAAATGTTCTAATTTGGACTTTTTCCACAAAAAACGCTAATTTTTGTCCAAAATCTTGTCGACTACTATCTATGTACATATGTATGTGTGTTGTCTGAATTCGGAGTATGATTGTTGGCAGACATACTTAATACTGAATAATAAACACGCGACGATTTTTTCGCAACGCGAGTTTTGGACAGTCATTTAACTGTGAATCTACAGAATTTCTAGAGTTATAGAAAATTAAAATAACAACAAAAAAATTCACAAAACTAGGTTTTTATGCAAATTTCAGAAACATTTTCAATATCCAAAATTAGTTTATTCGAAATCCCTGTTTTTTATTTGCGAAATTTCCGTACCTCTAATTATAAAATATTTTTTTAGCATTCATGTAAACATCGGAAAAAAGATATAGAAAAATGGCCTGAAAACGAAAAAACTACATAAAATTATCTCTGTAATGATATACATATAACACATTAGAGCTCTATTAACCCTCAGATGGTTCAGTGGGGTCTGAATTTGTGATTTTGTTAATAAGTGAAAGTGAAAGTGCTCTGGGGCCTGTCAGACCCCACGAACCATTTACGTATGTCTTTTTTACAAAAGTACATTTTTCGTTTTGTGGGAAAACGATAAAAGATAATCAAAATTTATGCGCGTAAGAATAAGGTGGGTATTTTACATAATACATAAAACTTCCTCAACGAACTTGGCTATACACTTGTCGAACCTCTTCTAAGAAGAAGGAAATCAGCGGGCAATATTCGTCGAAGTACAGTGCAAAATATTGAGGAAATTTTGGGCATTGTTCAGACCTCCCATGGGGACAAATACCCCCTTCCCCAATGGGAGAAAATTGGAGCAGAGTGCAAAATGTTGGTTTATTGCGATTATAGCTCATAATCACTCCACCCACCAAAAATTAGCTCATTCGGATAAAAACTGAGGGTGCCTTCCATACAGCAAGCAGCTGGCATTTATATGAATAGGGGACTTGCTGATTTGCCTTTCACTCCCAATGATGCCATATGGCATCATACTCATGCAAAACCAATTGATAGGGTTTTATTTTCTCTTACAACAACCTCTTTACAAAAGAAAATCAGTAAAATGATTTGCCTAAAACGATTATTATTAGGAAATATGGGGAAATGGATAAATCAGCTTTACGACAATCGTCAAACCTTCTCTAAAATTTCATTAAAAATGACATCACAAAACCAAAAATGTCACGCTGAAAAAAATCAACTAGGTACGTGCGAGTATTACTCTATTGAGAGAGTCTAATATCACACAAAAAGTTTAAATTTATTTGTTGCATTATCTATAAAAAATCATGGGAGCGAAAGGGTTAATAGTTCGGACTCTGTAATCGAGGCTGTAGGCTCGGTATAAGGCTCTATCTTCACCTTTATCAGGTTCCAATTCATGATGAGGAAACAAAGTAAAGATAATATCTTTGAGCAGTGCGGGACATTTGAGTTGGGGGAGCTCTCTGTACAATTTTCTTCATGACCGCCCTATAAGCCGTTCCCCATGAATTTGTGTCCGCATCCTCACAGAGTTGTTTGGAGCAATTGTTTGTTCTTTTTAATTGCGAGTTTTAGGGACCTACGGATTGCTTTTTAAGTCTCGAGCAAATCAAGGAAAGATGTCGTTCGTGTTTAACGTTAACAAAGGCGCCGATTTTTGAAGCAGTCACGTTGCTTACTCGTGATAGCGAGTGGAGATCCCCATTACACCTCATGTTCATTGATTTCGAGAAGGCGTTCGATAGTGTTGATCGGCAGTATATCTGGAGTGCTCTTCGTAGGAGGGGCATACCAGATAAAATAATTTACATCATCAAGGAATCTTATCAGGGAGCCCAATGTCACGTTTTGCACAAGGGTAAACGACACATCACCTCTGACTCTTTTCAGTGAGTCGTTCATTAAAACTCGTTCAATGACTCATTTTGTCTAATATGCATACATAGCAAGCTTTTTTTTGCTGACATGCACATTGACCGCATCTTGATTGGCTGCTCAGTGTATTATACCCTTCACTATATGAGTGAAAGGGTATATTAACTCTGTCATGAATTTTGTAACGCATTGAAGGAAGCATCTCCGATCATACAAAATATGAATATAAATGATCAGTATATGACGGGGAAAGCCGATTGGAGAATGTCCGTCTGTCTGTCTATACAACCATACTTTTACTGCCCACGCACTCCGCACCATGTTTCCGAAATCAGAAAACCTCAATGATAGTGTTACTACTCATTTGCTAATTTCGGTTCATTCGAATCGATCACTCATCATCATCACTCAGCACAACAGAATGTATCTGAGTAAAAGTAACAAACCACTCAGTGCTCGGTCGGTCGGTACTCGACTCGACTATGCACACTGAGCTGTGAGCACATCAGCTCAGTGTGTCAGAGTAAAAAATCAGCTCAGTGCTCAGTAGTGTGCCACATCTTCATATTGCTCGGTCGGTCGGTACCAACGCCGTCTATATATTAAGGCCGCAATGTAGAATCATAGACGTCAAATTCGCAGTTTACATTGTCGTCATCATCTCAAGTAGTGACGTCATGGTGGCCATATGGCATTTAGCCAGTGGCTTGTTACTTTTTATTTATCTGTGCGGTTGTACGATGGCAGCACCGCCGTCGAAACGTTTTACGTACTTACTCGTTTTTTTCCTACAATATCCGTACTATCTATTCGCGATCACAAATAAACTGATTGGTATCCCTAAATGGGGAAATCTTTCACTCTATGACACATTCTCCATGCACTACATTTTGAGTATAAAAACTTCTGCACACTGTCAATAACCCACATAACCACTATCTTTTTAATTAATTGTTTGCCGTTCAAACAACACATTTTCTAAACGAAACTCGCGAAAAAAAGTACACTCGCCCATCTGTGTGCCACTTTGTAATGTTTAGTCTCACTGCCTTGTTCTTGCTGTTGATGACGTGCTTATGTTTGTTTCTGTTTTTTTTTTGCAGCCGTCAATAAATTGAATACGGATCCATGGCGTCATTATCCAGCTGAGTTGCGGCCTTGATGTATCTAGATGGCGTTGTCGGTACTCGACTCGACTATGCACACCAGGCTTGCCAGATTTTGAAAAACTCAAATCGCAAGTTTGAGCTAAAAAAGTAGCCCAAAATCGCGCAACATACACATGGTGTAAATGCGGAGCAAAAAAGCTCACGTGGATGCATAAATTGGTTGTCACTAAGATAATTTGCACTCGGCTTCACAAAAATCGGGCCACTCGCCACTTTCGACTCAAATTCAATTTTCTCAAAAAGTATGAAACTTACAACTATAAATAAATAACAGGCGCGACAATCCCGCATTGGGATTGGACTAAGGCCGCAGGATGTGATAGTGACATCCTATTTCCAAGATCTTATCTGCTTTTTTTGTTGAGGTAATGAGATCAGCATCACGCTCAGCAGTGTTATTTATCCCCATAACACTCGTTTAACATCTGAGTGAGATCATAGTCCGTCACAAGCTCGTGAGTTCGAAAAACACCATGATCCACGGTTAGATACGAACTCATGACCCTGTGCACCGAAGGTGCGCGCACTAACCGCTAGACCAGCCAGACTACTTACAACTATGAAAGCTATATCTACAGAAAGTGCATTTAATGGCAATTCAAATGACTATGATTTTTATCTGAAGTACCGTTAACTCACATTACAAACGATTCGCCTGTTTTGATTAGAGTTCGCGCTTACCGTGTGGCCCGGTTTCATTTAAGCTCAGTGTATATTCCAATAAGAAAAACAAAAACACTTCCATACACGAGAGAAAATACGCGTGGTGGTCCCGGCAAATTAGATGCAAAAACGGCAAACAAGTACTTATCTGGATGCTACGGCTGGATCAATTGAGATTTTAAATAGAAATAAATAGCATACGTCTATTTTTCATTTATTAAAATCTATAGTGTTCCCTGACTCCGAAAATGAATTTGTTTCAAATAATTTTCACCAGACAGAATTGAAAAACCAATTTCGAGCGCAGCCGAAATTTGAATACCCTTCACCCTTTCACTCTATGAGCGAAGGGTATAAAAACAAAAAACAATGAAATTTTCTTGGCACGTGGATTGCCTGTATCAAATGGAGTGCCCTATCAAAGCAGATTTTATGTACACATCAAATCTGATAATTAAAAAATTCTAGAACAGAGTAAGGGTCCCAGAAAAATCTTCGCAAAAAAAAAAACACAAAATATCATATAGTTTCTTTCTTAGGCCGACTGCACACGATGCAACTTTTATGAGGATCACGTTTCAAACCCGTATGAAACTTTTTGATTTGTGTCTTTCGTCATATGCAGAAATGGGAAAGGTTACAAATCAATAAGTTTCATGCGGGTTTGAAACATGATTATCAGAAAAATTGCGTCATGTGCAGTCGGCCTAAGAATCAAAATAATATATGCCGGTAGCATCCAGCTAGATACTCGTTTTGGAGCATGAAAATTAATTTAAAAAATGCTGGAAACAGTTCCCTTATCCCTTATTTTGTCTGACAACAAATTACAAATAAAACGATTTGTATTCATGATTGGACTTATTTACCTGTGCTTACTCTATGACGATCCCAGTAAAATCACGAAGATATAAATTTTTAAAATTATTAAATTGATGTGATAATCACAAGGTTGAACAGTTTAAAAATTTACTTACGGCGACGGAAGCATTCACGCTCCGTGGCTCACTTGGTTGAGTCGCACTCTACGATACTAGTAATCTAGAGGTCCAGGGATCGAATCTCGGCGTGACAAAAATTTGCGTACATGTGCGGATAGGAAATATATAGTGCTTGCAACATTATATACACTCCGAAATGATATGCAATGTAACGTTGACTCGAAGTTGCCTATAGACGGCTGAGTTAACGCACCATGGCCCCACATGGGGCTATACGGTACTGAAAAGAAGACGGAAGCATGAAACCTGGTGAAAATTTCGCTATATGGCAATTCAAGCAGGATCATATCACTCAGCTGTTAATCCTACTGTGAAGTTATGGTCGTGAATGACATGTAATTCGTTCAATTCGGATGGGGAGGGTTCACAATACGTATTTAATATTTTGAACTTTGTAAAAAGTGATTTTGAAAAAATCGCAATATTTGCGTATTTGAAAATCGCAATAGTCGCAATTTCAGCTTCAGAAGTAGCCCACGGAAGGCGCCCATCGCAAAATCAAATTTTCTGTCGCAAAATTGAAAAAAAGTAGCCCAATTCGCGAAAAATCGCGGCATCTGGCAAGCCTGATGCACACTGAGCTGTGAGCACATCAGTTCAGTGTGTCAGAGTAAAAAATCAGCTCAGTGCTCAGTAGTGTGCCACATCTTCATATTGAGCATTGTTCAATGGAAATCGTTGACTTTTGTTAAGAGATTTTTTGACTGGATAAATTTTGTAAAATGTTATTGTTGGCGCTTGGCGGTTGATATTCTACAAGTCGGCAAATTATAGATTTAAGTATTTTATATATTTTGTAACTGAACGAATCAATAGCACCGCTGCTGAGCCGACTATTTTGCTCAGTTTGCTGAGTCGTTCAAACTGAACGACTCATTCATGTGCTACACATCACTAGAGACAAGGCTGTTTTTTTCGCCTTTTCCTTATGGCCATTAACGATTTTCTAGTGAGCGCGCTCGCGCTTCTATACCAAATGAAAGATATCCGAAGGAAAATGTTTGATCATCGGCAACACCTGGACTATGCTAACGACATTTGTCTGCTATCAAATAAAATGCAGAGCATGGGCCATTTGAGCTACAATGGCCGATGCTCTAAATTGCGAAAGTCGTAATGCTGCACTCAAGATAAACGGTACCAAGACCAAGTACTTGAGCTATGATCCATAGCATCTTCGGCGCATCCTACAAGTCCGCTGGCCAGAAATTATTTCGAATGATGGTCTCCTTAATAGCACAGGCCTGGATTGGATAGGCACTTCTGTCAAAAGGCGAAGGTGGTAATGGATAGGTCATACCCTTCGAAGAGGGCTAAAAAATATTGCAAAGAAAGGTCAGACCTTAACACTATAACACAGAACAGAACGATGAGGAAAGTGGGCGTAGTTGATGCCCTATGCCCCGCCGCAAGGGGTTAATTGTAACCAGAGAGAGAACGGTTTGAACGTTTCCCGAGCTCATTAGAACGATATCGAGCCGAGAGAAAGCATCCAGGAGCGTCACTCCACGCTTATTTGTTTCGCGGCTGCCCCATTCCCTTTGCCTACTTCTATCACCTTGTTGGCTAGGTCTGTAGACAAGCTCATGTCCATTTGACTTACGCTTTTCTCAACGATTTCACGGCATCGAGAGGAAGCTTCACTTCCAATTTCTCTACGAACGCCGCCCGGATATCCTCATTCGTTGTGATTACGTCGAGATCTAGAACCTCTATCCTCGTCTCTTGCCGCAATGCCCTTATACTATATGGATTCAGTCCTAACACGCCCGTTACCATTGCCTTACAGTTCTCCATTTCTTGTTCGGCGAATTCGAGAGACATTATCGGTCATCTCTTTCAGTCGTGGCTCAGACTTCACTCTCTTTGGGATGCCGGCATAGGTTATCTCTTCTGATTCAGAAATGATCAAAGCGTCGGGTCGTATCCTCAGCTTTTTAAATTTTACGTTCTTCTCCCTATTCGTTTCCACCCTGATCCAGGGTCTCGGGTTTTCTGCCAATGGGGCCTTCCGGTTTGAACCACCCGCTCCTGTTGATCCGCTGTCCTCTTTTTTGAAGACTGCGCTTTCTTCCTTTTTGAGGTTAAAAGAGGTCTCCTCTATGACCCGCCAGTGTTTTAACCGTTCAGTCGCCGCGCGGCAGGCACATTAGGAACTCGTAGTGAAGTCTGGACTTCTTTGTCTCTTTAGAGCTTTTTGGTTTTTTTTTATCGTATATCTGCTCCTTGGCCTTGGCTACATTATGCATCGCGTACGATACTGAGCTTCTGTGTCACTGCGCGCCGTGTATGTAGGGTTTCGACTCAACAGATTCCATCGAGTCGATAATCAATTCGTTCAGTTTGGCGAACATGTCCCTTTCCTACTGGTGCATCCTCCGTTGCGAGGCTTTTTGTAACAACGGCTAGAGGTTTCCATTGTGTAGACCTCGGGAGTTTATAGCTCTCGTTGAAAGGATTTGCTCCTGTTTGCGTACGTTTCACATCATCTACACCTACGTCCGAGTCTGAGGCAGCTTCTTTCGGATATGTCTTCTGTTTGTGTTTATTTTTAGATACTTGTTTGCGCGTTGGATTTTCACGAGTAGCTAGGGAAATACGGGTCCACTAGATTGAACCGGAGGTCGCCTAGTATATCCGGCTGCTCCGTTACTGATGTACATTTGCGTTCCTGCACATCTTCCTCCGAGGGGCACGGGTCGCATAACACCTCGGTGATTTAAGACGATTTTTTGTGTAGCATCGTACCCAGGGCAAACGTTAATCGCATACCAAAGAAGGTGATGAACGCACAAAGATTTGACGGAGCGAGCTTGCGTGGGTAACCGAGAGCTCGCTGGGAGAACCCATTAGGTGAGGACGCCCACCAGCTGCTGGGATTCCAAAACTGGAGGACAAGGTCACGTAACCGCGTCAATTGGGGGTTAACGATTCAGGCGGCCAAAGACCAACGTCGGGTTATAGTGCCACATTGATGATGATCATCATACCCATTTGATCGAATATACGTGAACGGGAGTAAGGATCGGATAGGATAGGATCACGCAAATATGATCGAATGTGTACCACGTCTTTTTGCCCTATATGGAGACATTCAAATCATCTAGCCATTGGGCGCGGAGACTAGAATATCTAAGTTTAGAGAAAAAATATGAAACTGGAGGTCGACACTTTTCACTTTTATTCGCCTTATACGACACGTCAGGAACACTGACGTTTATTATTTCCCCACACCACAGGGGATACTCAGATAATGCGTCCCATGGAGAACATAGGAATTGGCCGGAGGGGTTCAACCTATAAAGTTCCTCCTGTGCAGCTAAGGGTCCGCCGTTTTGCCACAGCTCAAGTATATCCTTTTGCTTCAGGAATCGGAGGGAGCCTTTCAACTTTTATCTCCCCCCTTGCGGGAGGGTGAAGTTGGGTTAAGATTGGTTTAAAAAGAAAACTTTTTCCTAGGAAAGAAATTTACATCAGAATTTTCAGCCCGATAGCTTCGAAAGTGCAGGCAGGCAGGCAGATATACCCTTTCAAATGGTGACGGGTAAAAAAAATGGCAATGACAATAAATAGGTACACAACATCCAAGTCAAACCAAATTTGGATTTATTGGCTCCAATTTTGAGCACAGCGCTGGAAAACTAGGATTTTTGCCCCATAGACAACGCGATGCACTTCTTTTGCCACTATCGTAAATTCTTCTCTTGAAAATATTCGTCTGCGAATAATTGCAAGCAAAAAAGTATTGAGTTCCTTCATCAAACGACTGTCGTAAAATTGCGCAGCCAATACGGATACTACGATCATTAATCATAGTCGTAAAGTGACCGATGTTTGGGCTGTAAAGAAAGCAAAATTTAGATTAGAAAATATTGAATAAAATGTATTTTCTAACTCACTCAGTTAATTTATATTTCTTGATATGAGACATATTGGCATATTTGTATTCGTCAAACCAATCAAGAATTCCCTTATTTATAGCAAAATGTGCATTTCTGCTTGGTACACTCCAGTACCACGACAAATTCTGTCCAACCCATTCGAAACGATCCGTATTACGACATTTATCATGCTTCATTGCGCACTGCATAACGTTCAATTCGGCCAGATGTGACAATTCGTCATCCCATTGTATTGTTCCCATGCGTTTAGCTGGTAAGAATCCTTCAAGATTTCCGGCGGCTACGATATTTCTCAAGACATTGTGAATGGTGACTATGTATTCCAGGAAAGGGGCAATGGACATAATCTCACTGTCCGATTCACAGACATCGGCAAATTTCTGGAATATTTGCCAAAATTTACTAAAACATTTAAGTTAGCACTGCGCACAGGTTAATTTACATCAGTATGGTTGCAAGCAATATGTGGACTGCTTGGAAAGCATAGCGACTTTGCGCAATAATCTACTGATCTAGTACAGTTGCAAATTCCAATCAGAAGAGTAAATAAGAAATAGTGCAAAAACATTTTGTGTGACTGAATAAACTTCCTAGAATAAAAGCGATGGAAATATATTTATTTGTGATGTTTGAATCATTGTAGATAAAAAGGGCATTCACAATGTTTACATAGTCATAAAGCAATTTTATGCATTTTTTATTATGTATTACTATGTTGACTCACTTCTTTATGTTTTTCCTCTTTTTAATTTTAATTCGCATATACATATATAATTTCCAATAATAAAACGTTTGCTTTTATACTTTCATATTACTTTAAAAGCACTTTACATTTTCATTTAAATAATTCGTTTCTTTGAAGTCTAGCACTACGAATGAATAAAATTTAAGGGTAGCAATTTCACTTTACTATAAAATTATATGTACATATGAGCTTCTAGGTCTATAATAACCGGTTAACTATAGTATATTTGCACTTCTGAGTTGTATGTTGAAAACTGTGGCAACCTAGAGCCCTAAATCGTTAATATACTCCTATGTCATCATTTTATCGCTGCTTACAAATTACGTCACGCTACGTATTTATAGTCATAGCATTGAAATATGGCGTTTAGCCACGAAATACTAACACTTCGTCAAATTGGGCGTGCTCTAAGATCGAAACTGTACCTATATTTGAATTTTGTATTTGCAAGAAAATCAGTGGCACCTTGTTTTACATACGTACAGTATAGGGGTAATAAATAAGTAGCAGAATTTTGCTCCACATTGAAAAAAGTGGTGGTTCCATTGTCTTGCTTTGGTAAAGACAAATAATTTTGAATTTTGAATTTTGAATTTTGAATTTTGAATTTTGAATTTTGAATTTTGAATTTTGAATTTTGAATTTTGAATTTTGAATTTTGAATTTTGAATTTTGAATTTTGAATTTTGAATTTTGAATTTTGAATTTTGAATTTTGAATTTTGAATTTTGAATTTTGAATTTTGAATTTTGAATTTTGAATTTTGAATTTTGAATTTTGAATTTTGAATTTTGAATTTTGAATTTTGAATTTTGAATTTTGAATTTTGAATTTTGAATTTTGAATTTTGAATTTTGAATTTTGAATTTTGAATTTTGAATTTTGAATTTTGAATTTTGAATTTTGAATTTTGAATTTTGAATTTTGAATTTTGAATTTTGAATTTTGAATTTTGAATTTTGAATTTTGAATTTTGAATTTTGAATTTTGAATTTTGAATTTTGAATTTTGAATTTTGAATTTTGAATTTTGAATTTTGAATTTTGAATTTTGAATTTTGAATTTTGAATTTTGAATTTTGAATTTTGAATTTTGAATTTTGAATTTTGAATTTTGAATTTTGAATTTTGAATTTTGAATTTTGAATTTTGAATTTTGAATTTTGAATTTTGAATTTTGAATTTTGAATTTTGAATTTTGAATTTTGAATTTTGAATTTTGAATTTTGAATTTTGAATTTTGAATTTTGAATTTTGAATTTTGAATTTTGAATTTTGAATTTTGAATTTTGAATTTTGAATTTTGAATTTTGAATTTTGAATTTTGAATTTTGAATTTTGAATTTTGAATTTTGAATTTTGAATTTTGAATTTTGAATTTTGAATTTTGAATTTTGAATTTTGAATTTTGAATTTTGAATTTTGAATTTTGAATTTTGAATTTTGAATTTTGAATTTTGAATTTTGAATTTTGAATTTTGAATTTTGAATTTTGAATTTTGAATTTTGAATTTTGAATTTTGAATTTTGAATTTTGAATTTTGAATTTTGAATTTTGAATTTTGAATTTTGAATTTTGAATTTTGAATTTTGAATTTTGAATTTTGAATTTTGAATTTTGAATTTTGAATTTTGAATTTTGAATTTTGAATTTTGAATTTTGAATTTTGAATTTTGAATTTTGAATTTTGAATTTTGAATTTTGAATTTTGAATTTTGAATTTTGAATTTTGAATTTTGAATTTTGAATTTTGAATTTTGAATTTTGAATTTTGAATTTTGAATTTTGAATTTTGAATTTTGAATTTTGAATTTTGAATTTTGAATTTTGAATTTTGAATTTTGAATTTTGAATTTTGAATTTTGAATTTTGAATTTTGAATTTTGAATTTTGAATTTTGAATTTTGAATTTTGAATTTTGAATTTTGAATTTTGAATTTTGAATTTTGAATTTTGAATTTTGAATTTTGAATTTTGAATTTTGAATTTTGAATTTTGAATTTTGAATTTTGAATTTTGAATTTTGAATTTTGAATTTTGAATTTTGAATTTTGAATTTTGAATTTTGAATTTTGAATTTTGAATTTTGAATTTTGAATTTTGAATTTTGAATTTTGAATTTTGAATTTTGAATTTTGAATTTTGAATTTTGAATTTTGAATTTTGAATTTTGAATTTTGAATTTTGAATTTTGAATTTTGAATTTTGAATTTTGAATTTTGAATTTTGAATTTTGAATTTTGAATTTTGAATTTTGAATTTTGAATTTTGAATTTTGAATTTTGAATTTTGAATTTTGAATTTTGAATTTTGAATTTTGAATTTTGAATTTTGAATTTTGAATTTTGAATTTTGAATTTTGAATTTTGAATTTTGAATTTTGAATTTTGAATTTTGAATTTTGAATTTTGAATTTTGAATTTTGAATTTTGAATTTTGAATTTTGAATTTTGAATTTTGAATTTTGAATTTTGAATTTTGAATTTTGAATTTTGAATTTTGAATTTTGAATTTTGAATTTTGAATTTTGAATTTTGAATTTTGAATTTTGAATTTTGAATTTTGAATTTTGAATTTTGAATTTTGAATTTTGAATTTTGAATTTTGAATTTTGAATTTTGAATTTTGAATTTTGAATTTTGAATTTTGAATTTTGAATTTTGAATTTTGAATTTTGAATTTTGAATTTTGAATTTTGAATTTTGAATTTTGAATTTTGAATTTTGAATTTTGAATTTTGAATTTTGAATTTTGAATTTTGAATTTTGAATTTTGAATTTTGAATTTTGAATTTTGAATTTTGAATTTTGAATTTTGAATTTTGAATTTTGAATTTTGAATTTTGAATTTTGAATTTTGAATTTTGAATTTTGAATTTTGAATTTTGAATTTTGAATTTTGAATTTTGAATTTTGAATTTTGAATTTTGAATTTTGAATTTTGAATTTTGAATTTTGAATTTTGAATTTTGAATTTTGAATTTTGAATTTTGAATTTTGAATTTTGAATTTTGAATTTTGAATTTTGAATTTTGAATTTTGAATTTTGAATTTTGAATTTTGAATTTTGAATTTTGAATTTTGAATTTTGAATTTTGAATTTTGAATTTTGAATTTTGAATTTTGAATTTTGAATTTTGAATTTTGAATTTTGAATTTTGAATTTTGAATTTTGAATTTTGAATTTTGAATTTTGAATTTTGAATTTTGAATTGCGAAACGTTTTACTTTATCCCCTTATATGTAGTTTACTGAAGAAATCGACCTGGAAACAATTTCGCCACTGACACATGTCGTTTTATATGGACATACCCCATAAATTGTAATGTTGTCCTGTTGATCTTCACATCACAGATAGTCTATCGGAATTTAAGTCAAGGCTCGGCTCGAGTCAACCGTATCCATAGTTCCGAGCTAAAATCTGGTTTATTAGGTTATCCGCAATGAACCCTATAAGGACATTACATTAAGTCGTCGGCCTATTCATACAATGCGAGGACTGATAGCATCCTTGCCCTTTTCAATATTTTCACAACTCACTGTGTATATGTGTATAGTCTACTGACTACAGTTGTAGACACATTATTACCATGTTTGCTGACATGGTATTTGTCACACAGAGATTATATGAAATGGTTATGAAGGATGTTAATTTCATAAACCAAACGTGTTTGTATGTTGTCCCTAAGCCTAAAGTATATGGTTTCTACTTCTTTATAGCACGATAGCCCGACGTCGGGCCTTGGCCGCCTGGTTTAATGACTGAATATACACATATGGCCAAAAAAATAAGTACACCCCTCATGTACTTTTTTATGCCAAATTTTCATAACCTTTTTAAAATTGAATTACTCCAAATAGATAGCCATTACAACAATTAGGATACAACAATGCCAACGGAACCGAGAAACTAAATGGCATCCCCGTATTATCTTAGTCCCTCCCGATATTAGCTTTGAAGTGGGTTTTCAGCTTGGTCAAAATAATAAGTACACCATCGGTTTTTTAAATTTTTGACAACAACTTGCTATTTTCCGTAAGGATTTGTTTGTTTATTCATTGGTGTATGCAACAAGCGTTAAATTAAAAACAAACAAAAATACTTAAGGGGCGAAAAATGCATGGTAGGTACGAAAAAAGACGTTTAGATTCCGAAAATTTGAAATAGTGGAAAAATTATTCTCTCATTAACGAAATAAACCAGCCAAACGTTGTATTTACTGTGTAATTCATTAAAAACTAAATAAAAGTAGTCTCAAATGCGGTTAGGTCCATGTAAGGGCCTTAAGGATAACTGCCGATCTCATTATCACACTGGCGAAAAAAGTTCCCTTGGCTTGACTGATGATTTTCGCGGTAAATATTGAAATTAGAGAATCCCTTTGAAAAGTTAATCGGAGAATACAAGAAGTAAAGCAGTTTTGGTAAAAAGTTTAGAACTTTCCATGGCGATGTCAAAAAGTGTTGACAGTACAAGAAAATTTTGTAGGGATATTTCTTTTTGTTCCAGACCGAACAATGAAAACTCCCAGAATATTTTGTTTTATTTATGAGATCGTAATGAATTTGATTGGAAACTACTCTTATCGTAATATTCTTCATCCAGGAAAAAAATAATATGATATACGGTACATCAACTGGCTATTTCCCAGGAAGGCGGAAAAAACTTAGTCTATCGCTTAATTTTCATAGTTTGGTTTCGTTCAAATGTACCTAATAACCATTACTATGAAGCAATTTCCATATAAGAAATGTTAGTTGAGAGTTGCAGAATATTCTACTGATGAGGCCATACACTTTAAATGGGGATTTCAGCAGGATATTAACCATAACCATACTTCACAAACTGGCCAAGGATCCGCTTCAACCAAATCGAGTGGCTTTGCACGTTGTTACTAGAGTCAAATTGAATCCAGAATGTTTAGGGAGAGTTGAATCAATGAACTAGTAACAAAGTTTTCACAAAAAGGACCAAATACGGAATTTCCTGAGTAACTGGATATAAGGAACATGCCATAAGAATTATCCCCAGAGAGCCAACAAAAACCTTTTTTCTTTTTTCAAAATAATGGACCATTTACTTTTAAATAATGAAATGAATTAAATTCTTGTCGAATCAGAACATAATATTTTAATTAAAACCACTTTTAATCAAATTAACTGACATGTACTTATTATTTTGTCCAGCCTATTTTAGTCAGTTCGTACTTTTTCAAGGTATATGAAAGCTGTTATTTATTATAATATGCTAATTTACATATTATTTGATTCCTCACCAATTAAGTATTTATATCTTTCCATATGATTTTATTTACTCAAATAACTACTTGGCTACAGGGTGGTAAGAAAAATTCTTATGGGTGTACTTATTTTTTTGGCCATATGTGTATATTCCTATATCGCATAATGTATACAGGGTGTCCCACATTAGGTGGTCAATACTGTAAGGGTTGATAGCGCAACTTGTTTCAGCAAGAACATTGCCAATACAATCGGAATTTTTTACCGTTACCTTGTTATCGCTCTTTTTGTGAAAGTCATCGAAAATCTTGACTTGTCATGCAAAATCATAATTTGCAGCCCTCCTGATTACTTAATCCAAGATTTGATTTCAGTTTCAGAAACTACATAAAATCCGACAAAAACTGCAGTTTTTCCTGTTGTCAAGATTATCGCCACTTTCAAGATACAGTTACTCAAACTTAATAGAAATTTTAAAATAGATGTTTCATCGAAAATTCAAACAGTAATTTCATAACGGTGCGTTATACGTATAACTCTGCAAAGTTGATAAAAGTTGCTTCAACATGTTGGCTTTCCAACGGTATTTCACTTTTCATATTAACATTGCGGGATTTTGGAATTACACATATTGGATGTAAAAAAAAAAACAAGGTAATACATAATTTTCTTATCGGAGTATTCAAACTGAAATTTTATTCATTTATTTTTATATTTTACTATCGCAATTTTAAAAATTTGTTAAATAAAAATGAAAATAAAGTTTTGAATATGAGAAATAACCAATAAACTAAAAATATTAACTAATGATTAAACGGGTCTGTTTGATGAATTGGAATAATGCTGCTGGAATTTGCCTCCTCCATTTTGTATGCAGACTCGACACCTTCGGCGCATGGAAGAATCGTCCCGAAGGATTTCAGGAGGGGTTTCCTTTACGTTGTCACAAGCATCATTAATTCGCTGCAGCAGCTGTTCCCGGGAGGTAATCGGCTCGGAATAGATATAGTTTTTTAAGTTACCCCATAAATAAAATTCTAGGGGAGTAAGGTCGGGACTTCTCGCAGGCCACGCAACTGTCCCAAATCTGCCAACCTACTTTCCGGAAGATTCGTATTCCAAATATTCTTTGATAGATCTCGCATTATGAGCGGGGCACCCGTCTATCTGCCATAAATAGCAAATATTAAATTTTTACTGTTATAAGTACCGTTCCATTTGCCAAACAATGTACAAAATTTCAAATATTTTACAATTCTGGTAAAAATAATGTAGCGAGATTTTATCCCGAATTATAATAGCCTTCGTTTGTCTTTTTTCGAATAAAGGAAAAATTGTTAGCGATTCCACTGAAGCCTTGAATTTTACCATTCAATGCATGTTTCCCTAAAATTCTGCAATGTAAATAAAAAAAGTGATATACCGTTGGAAAGCCAACATGTTGAAGCAACTTTTATCAACTTTGCAGAGTTGTACGTATAAAGCACCGTTATGAAATTACTTTTTGAATTTTCGATGAAAAATCTATTTTAAAATTTCTATTAAGTTTGAGTAACTGTATCTTGAAAGTGCCGATAATGTTGGCAACAAAAAAAAACTTTAGTTTTTGTAAAATTTTATTTAGTTCCTGAAACTGAAATCAAATCTTGGATTAAGTCATCACGAGGGCTGCAAATTATGATTTTGTATGACAAGTCACGATTTTCGATGACTTTCACAAAAAGAGCGATAACAAGGTAACGGTAAAAAAAAATCCGATTGTATTGGTAATTTTCTTGCTAAAACAAGTTGTGCTATCAACCCTTTACAGTATTGACCACCTAATGCGGGACACCCTGTATGTATGTACTCCAAAAAAACAGGTATGAGTTATATATACATACATTTATGGAAGTCTAGTGAAAGCAGACCCTTTCTACTGTTAGTATACATGATAAATGATGAGCCATTGATAACGATTCAGCAAAATGAGAGAATATGTCAACCAATTTATACAATATCGAGAAAGCGAAGGAAAAATGTTTCTTTGACACTTTACGCAAGATTTCAGACTACATACGATGCTATGACCCGTTCACCTAAAATTGCTAAATCATTTCACTCTCTGCCGCTTTTTGCCCCTCAACTCAGACTATTATTGTCCTACGATGAACTTAACTTTCCTACAAATAAACTCGTTATATATCATATCTTTGTTGAGAAGTTTAGCGTTTTTTTGCGTTGAATTATTTCACAAAAAAAAATATTTCTTAATGCAAACTTCTCTCCTGAAGCGGAAAAAGTACAAGGATAAAAGTCCGCGTTAGCGTAAGAAAAACTTTCAACCTTTCTGAAGGTTCTTTAGTCCTTCTCCGGTCAGCTAGCCATTGCCAATATATACGCTACGAATTTATAGGAGTCTGTAAGACAGTCAACTGTCTTAGACAAAGTTCAAGTAATTAAATAAAGTTGAACGAAAGTTTTTTGTTCGTTAGACATCTATGATGGTATAGTGAAGAATTTATGAAGGAATATCTGAGAATGGCGATAAACACAACGAAAAAAATTTCTAAAACTTACTGAAGTGTTCATTTATAAGGGAATGGAATAAATTTTCTTCTTTTGTTTTTCAAATGTAAAAAGTAGAATTTTAAGAAGTTCGCTGTCAAATTTTGCTGGATTAATGGAATTTTTGTACACATAGTTCTAGACGATTTCAAATCTGTTAAAAAAAATCTATACAAATCTAAGCAAATGTTCAATTGAAATAAATATATTTATGTAATTTTTTAATATGTGTATATAAATTCTCAGATAACTAAGGTTAAAAATAAAAATAAAATTAAAATACAAAAAAAAAAGAAATTCGAAACCAATAACAAATTTTTATAAAAAAAATATCCGCAAATCAGTATGAACTGTTCCCAAGGATTTATATGACTCATTGATTGCGAGTGGTGACACTCCCATGAGAAAGTCAATCTATTGCCCAAAAATGTATTTTAAGGTGTTGGAGACTTTTCAAGGTTTTAATATTACATACATATACGTTTTTGTTGAAAATGATCATTTTAAGCAATTAAAACAATCTTCTAAGTCACTCAGAATACAGAATGCTATCCTTTCATTAGTTCCACCAGAAAACACATCAAGGACCTTCTCAGAAAAAAAAATCCTAATTTCGTCCTACGTGACGATCCCATTTGATTTTCAAAACAGCACACCTCAATCTGATGTCTCGGTATATTCCAAAAAGAAATCCTGAAATGTAGATGAAAGCGCGCAACCAAACAAAACCAAGTCAAGAAGTTGTTTAAAAGCACGTGAAATTGCATAAATAGTCGACGTGTTGTCATGTCACATACACAACACACGTTCCGCGTATACATCTCTTTCTTATAGATTCCCGGAGATAAGATATTTCGCAAAAGTAAAAACATAAAAAGGCACCATCAAAAGGAAAAAAAATATAAGTCGCGGGAGCTGATAAAAAGCAGCAGAAGCAGCCACAAATTTGCCTATCTTATGCTTACCAAAGCATGCCGGCCGACTTGAAAAAAGAAAACTGACAAGACAACAACAACAATCACAGAGAAATAGCAAGCGTTCGACACAACCATTTATGTATGCACATATCCGCTCGTCTAAGAAGAATTCCGGGATAAAGATTGTCAGAAGTATAACACAAAGTGCACACACAAGATACGACATAAAAGGATATTAAGACGAGTTATTCGTCCTAATTTTCTGTACCGTACCACGTTTATGCTTCTACTTATCCAGCCAGTATGAGCGGCATACATTGGTATCGTGTCTCTATCCCGACCGTGGCCTCCTTCTGGCATTCACTTCGTGCCACTAAGCCTCTATCCATCTGTTTCTGTGTAATACATATTATTCATTAAACATACCTCGGGAATGTCTCTGTCCCGAAGCCCCAGATCCCTAGTTCCCTAGCATCTCTCTCTGTAAATTGCTTCATCTCCCTCCGTAACGCTGAACTATTCATGTTTGCCTGGTTTTTTTTTCAACCGATCTATTAATTGTCGAGTGTGGGGGTGTAGTGAGTGCGGTCACGCTTTTGTACATTACAGACTTAAAGAGGCCAGATTTTGCCCGGAGACCAGGAAATGTGCTCAGTTAGTGTTTAAGATTCTACATCTACCATTTCGGGAAATCTCTATTTCGTCTGTCTTTAGAGCGTCCCTATCGTCCCATCTCGTCATTGTTCCCGGTTAATTTTGAAGTGTGGGTAAATAGGACCATGATATCCTTCGGGTAAAATGGATGGATACGATGTCAAAGAGATATGCTGAAATTGAAAATATATTTGTGTAGAAATATGTCAGTGTTGCAAATGGAACATAGTTTGTTGAAAAAAACTAGCATTGGATATTAGTGAAACTTGTACGTACATATCTCTATAGGAGTCTCACTTGAAAGGGAAAATCTTACATTTCGGGTATTTATCTCGCGGTTTGTTTTTTAATGAGATGGGTATCTTGCATAGATACTGCACGCTCCGTTTAACAAAGACCGCTAGCACGTAGTTATGGCCGCAATCTTACCGACTAATCCTAAAAGCCGCTTCGTCCCCGTTACATCCTGCAGGACCACTTTTCAGTATTGCTTCACAGGACCAGTTCCAGCTAATCAGCGATCAGCGAGAGTAGATACCAGACGTTGCGTCTACGCTCCATGTGAACCGCACAAATTTCCCTGCTTGCTGATCCCAGTTATATTCTGATTGCAGCATCATTGACACTAGATTCGCGGGGCTTATGTTATCTCCCTGTTCAGCTCCCAATTGACTGCGGATATCTCCAAATCTGCGACATTTCTTTTTTCGAATTTAAGCATGGAAATTAGTAAACAGAATAAGGGAAAGGCCCTGAGTCCAAAACAGTTTTTCATTTTTTTCTGCGAGGTTCCCTTTACCCGTTACTAGCCGTTGCCATATGGCATCATTGGCGGGAGCCCATTAACAAAATTTTTCTTAGATGAGTGAAAAAACTTTCAGATTTATATGAAAAAAGTTTTTTTTATTTACATACTTTCATCTTCGTTTGTGAGAAATTTTATTTAACGGTGAAAATGAATTTGTAATAATATTTATATATTGCCCTGCATCCGAATACGATTGGCACGCGTTGCCCGTTCCCCCACGGACAAGTGGAGCAGCGTAGGAAAAATTCCTTAACGTCAAATACTAATTATCAGCTTGAAATCAAAATTTGTTCAGGCGCAAATAAATTAAAGCGAGAATAAAACGATTATCACCATACCTACAAATTTGAAATTTATAAGAAAAATTTTGTTTATACATAAAAAAATAAATAACAGGCGCGACAATCCAGCATTGGACTAAGGCCGCAGGATGTGTTAGTGACATCCTATTTCCAAGATCTTATCTGCTTTTTGTTGAGGTAATGAGAGCAGCATTACGCTCAGCAGTGTTATTTATCTCCATAAATGGGTACTCGTTTAATATCTGAGTGAGATCGTAGTCCGTCACAAGCTCGTGAGTTCGAAAAACACCATGATCCACGGTGAGATTCGAACTCATGACCGTGTGCACCGAAGGTGCGCGCACTAACCGCTAGACCAGCCAGACGACTACTGTTTATACATATTTTGTTTTATTAATAGGTTTCCACCAATGATGCCATATGGCATCACCAAATTTTATTACGTTTCTTCGCCTAGGAAATTACCGTTAATGGAAAATTCTTGTTAGCTATTTGAAACTAGGGGATTTAGCCTACAGCTTGGAACATTTTCCTCCTTGAAAATCCTAGTGCAAGTATATAATCTTTGAATGTTAGTGAGATCCCCAACGTAAAAATCGATTTTTTTGCCAATTTGTTTGAAAACACTTTTAACTGTCTCTCCCACTTTCACAAATCTAACAAAATACTAACCTAACCAGGGCGACTACAATAGACAGCAGAAACATTACTGGGTTGAACCAATGCCAACATTTTCTGTAACCTGCGTAGCCTGTAAAGAACTGCGTCAGATAAAAATTCACATCCCCGTTGTAAATACTATTTTACACGTCCGCTATACGTCTTACTCACTCGCACTCGGTGATTCTGCTCTGACTGACGAACACAGCCATACGCGAACAAAGCATTCGGGTGCATTCCGAAAATGTCGTATCAGCTAGCTACAGACACTACAACCCGTGTTTTCGACCTACCCAAATGGATTTTTTTAGGGGCTCTAACCATTCTATGTGTTACAACCCGAGTGATTTCCGGTGTTATGCCCCTGACTACCGCTGTACAACATGCTGATTTCACCCACCTGGATCAGCGAGGACATCGTTCCGGCTATCAATAGGCGGCGATGTGGTCCATTACGGACAGCACTGAATGCACTTACGATATACAGCGTTGGGGCTTGCGTTATAGGCGAACCGTAGTGCACCAGCCCAAACTGGAGACGCGTATATGATCATTGATTCCGCCACTCTCGACAATAGCAGGTTTCTACTTGTTCTAGAACTAAACCTGCCAAACAATTGATGGCATCATTCTTGTTAGAGCTGTCGACGCATCGTCTTACCACATTTATTCTTCAGGCCTTCAATTTCTTTCTAAAGAATAGTCGCGAGTCAATCATAACCCCCACGGACCTAACTGTTTGCGTAGAAGTTATCACACACCTTCCGACTCTGATTTTGAGAAAACACTTTTTTCTGCGCCTGGTAAATAGGACTACTTTAGTTTTTTGCTGACTGCGGATCCAATTGTTTCGAGCCACAGACTAATGTTTGTTATCGCCGCGCTTGCGTACATTTCAGCAAGGTCCGGGTCTCTTGCGACAACCACAACTGCTATATCGTCTGCAAAACCGACAACCGTCACTCATTTCGACATAGCAGGCTTCAGGATTGGATTGGATTGGACATTTTTATCATATTTATCCAGAGAGTTATAAGGAAACGAAAAATTACGAGAGAGATGAACGAACTCGGTTGCGGAATGAGACGTGAAGTGAAAGGCAGAAATTACGAGAGAGATGAACGAACTCGGTTGCGGAATGAGACGTGAAGTGAAAGGCAGAGATAAAGTTGCTAAACTGGAGTTTGTATGGAAGTTTGAAATACTATTTTCTAAAACGTAAACATTCTGATGGGACCAGACCGGTTTAAACGAGCATTTGACATAGTGTCTTCTCAAATGTGAACATGCTTATTTAGGATTGTGGATCGTGCGGGTGTTGCAACGCAGTGCGTTTGTAGTTGCGCATGTATAGGAATTCTATCGCCAAGCTACCATGGGAATATATGGGCATTGCGCCTCAATACTTATACTCAATGTATATATCGCTAAATGGAGCCGTTGACTGTTTTTATGATTTTTTGAATAACGTCATTAGAAATTATGTTCCCATTGTTACAATACATGATTATAAGTTCCCAGATTGGTTTT
Source organism: Microchrysa polita (assembly GCA_949715475.1). NCBI lineage: Eukaryota > Metazoa > Arthropoda > Insecta > Diptera > Stratiomyidae > Microchrysa > Microchrysa polita. The sequence goes on from OX454416.1 coordinate 49,311,660, forward strand.
CGGCCGAACTAAAAAGTTTAATTCTTGTGAAGAAAGCCGCACATGCTAAGTTCAAAGTTTCGGGTGAAATAAATTAATGTCCATGAAGTCTTTTCTAGATATAGAGCGGAATGCAAAAATAAGTCACGAATCGATTAAAAAAAATCGAATCTCAAATTCCTAACAACATCAAATACTTTTGAAGATATGTAAATTTATTGAGGAATGAGTCTGGGTTACCGAATTCAATGTATTGTGGTAATACTTCTCGTCTGTATACAGTTCAGACATTAACTCATGCGACCCTCCGTTGTCCAATTATTCGCTAAATCTTTCAACTTTGTCTATTGATGGTGAGTCTTTATTGAACAAACTATTACAGTTAGATGAGTCTAAGAGCGCTAGTCCGGATGGAATTCAGTCAATATTTTTTAAAAAATGTGCTCATCATTTATTGTATCCTTTATTATTTATTTTTTATAAATCATTATCAAAGGGTATTTTTCCGGATAAATGGAAATGGAGCTACGTCAATCCAATTTTTAAAAAAGGAGATAAAAGCGACATAAGAAACTTACGTCCAATATGTATTCTTTCTAGTTTTCCTAAAATCTTCGAAAGTCTAGTCACTGATTTTCTTACACCTCTTATTCGCCCACGTATAATTAGTAATCAACATGGATTTTGCAGTGGCAAGTCCACAGCAACTACTAGAGCTTTTAGTCCGACTTCAGGGGTTCCACAAGGTTCTTTACTGTTTTTGATTTTCATTAATGACATAAATCTCGTTTTTCAGAATGTTGAATTTCTCCTTTTTGAACGATGAGTGCAAAATTTTCAAAACAATCTTCACTCCGGCTGACTTAAGAATCATGCAATCAAATGTAAATAGCTTGCATACATATAGGTATTGTGTTAACAATAGCTTGAAACTGAATATTGATAAATGTCAGTATTTCATATTCAATAGAACTACTATGCAATGTCAGTATACCTATAATATTAACAACCATCCTCTACGGCAGTGGTTCCCAATCTTTTTCAGCTCGCGCCCCCCCCCCTTGTGAGATCTACTGATCCTGGCGCCCCCGAGAAAATATTGGCCAAAAACCGAAAATAGATCCTAAAATTGCCATGGGCAAGGAATGCTTTTAATTTTGGACATAAGTCGCAATTTAAATTGTTTGAACTTGAACATTTGATTGTTAGTTGAGCCCACATTTTGGAACTTCTGGAATTTTTAGAAAGCATTATTTAACTTTCATGATTTCCACATCCTGAATTTCGTCGTCAGTTCGGCCGTCCTTATTGCTTTAGTGATACGTCGAGCAGCAAAAGTGATATGAATATTACTGGAGCGACCAAAATCCGTATTTTTTTTTAATCAAAAATCATGCAAGGACTATAGCTGGCTGATGCGCTACATATCAGCCATATCAAGTGATTTTTTTTCTCGACCTAATATTCTCAGCAGTGTTTATCAAATGGCTAGTAGCAGCGAATTAATCGAGGAAAATAAAATTCTTGCCATTTTGCAACGCTTTGCAACAACCGATTAGCTCTGGTGTAATTCATTAACCCTTCTGTCGGCACCTACAATATGCATATTATATACCCAATAGGTCTGGCTGGACCTACTTAGAAATTTTTTTTATTTTTTAGAAAAGGTGAAATTTTTATCGGTAGAATCATTCTATCAATTCCTTACTGCCATTTTTAAACAATAAAAGTATTAAAATAATTTTTGTAGATACACTAGCAACGTTTTTACGTGGACATATTTTTTTCAATATCTTTGGGCAAATATTTGGCGCTTTGTTAGTAGATTTTACCTCGATATTAGTCTGCAGATTTAGGGAAGTAGGTGGAAAAAAATAGGGAGGAGAATTTCATTATTTGCACCTTTTACTTCAAGAGAAGAATGGGGGAAAAACTGTAGGTCTGGCCAGACCTATTGGGTATCAAAAAGCATTATAAATCGAAAATTATCGAAAACATACTCCAAACTTCAACCGATTGTTTTAAATTTTTGCAAAATGCTTCATATTATTCTAGGATATCATGAAATATGAAGTCGCTGCGATTTCATCTTCTATACTTTTATGACCAAAATATAGTGCTAAAGGTCTGAAGGGTTAATGGGAAGCAAACTATAATTTAGTGATGGAATCAATATTAGAGTTGTGCCCGCGCCCCCTTCCCTGATCGTCACGCCTCCCTAGGGGGGCGCGCCCCCCAGTTTGGGAATCACTGCTCTACGGCATGTGTAATTTGGTGATGATCTTGGTGTAACTTTTGACACTACTCTTGGGTTTTTAACCCATATTTGTAATATTTGTGATAAATCGCGTCGGTCTCTTGGATTTACAATGAGGATAACATCTCACTTCGAAAACATTAATTCTCTTAAAACTTTATATTTTTCTTTAGTTAGAAGCGGCCTTGAGTATGTTTCTGTGTTATGGAATCCTTATTATATCTCACACTTTGTAAAGATTGAAAAGGTTTACCAAATATTGTTGAGGTTCCTCGCGTATAAACTACATATGAATCGTGAGATTATTTCGTATCCTGATTTACTAAGAGTTATAAATGCAAATACTCTTGATGTACGAAGATCTGCATTCGATGCATTTCTCCTATTTAATCTATTAAATAATAAGCTTGATCCAGATCTTTTAGCCGTATAACTTTTGGAATTCCCTCTAGACTAACAAAGAATAATGATATCTTTCATCTACACTGAGAAAAAAAAAAGTATGAAAACAAAGGTTTTTCATTTTAAATCAAGCATTTTTACCCTTAATTTTTGCGCAAAATGACACACTGTTCAAATCAAATACACCGACATGTTATTTCAAAAGTTTTACAAATATTTCGAAGCAAATTGCCGTCCTTTTAAATTAAGAAGGCGAAACTTTACTTTCAAGATATCTGATACTCTTATATCAAGATTTGTCTGTTTTGAAACAAATCCACAACATTTTGTTTTTATACATAAATTTAAGTGTTAAACCCTTTAAAATCAAATTGCATTAGCGATTGAACCCAAATGGGTTACTCTTCCACGCATCGATCAGAGTAGCCAATTTCAAATGCTGAAATTTTATATGTTTCTTTTTCGAAAATTAAAAGATATGATTAGTAAATAAACGGTTTATTAAATCGGCAGATATACATTAAAATACTAATAATAAAACAAATATTTATTCATAATTATAAACTTTGTACTTTTGAACATTTGCAAGTCCCATACTAACTTGATACTTAAACATACCTCAGACTTATTTTGGCTGAAAATTATCTTTTAACTATAATTGACAACCTATTGAATGTTTTTGTATACATGGTGTCCCGTTCATGGTGGAGAATCTTTTAATTGTAGATAGTGTGGCTCATTTGGGGAAAATTAATGTTCCACGAGACACCTCTATTTTGAACCGTTACAATGTAAAAGCACTTTTTGTAAATTGTGTCAAAATACCTGACTTGCCGAACTAAATCAAAATTTGCCAAACCACCAAACATGTCATCCGAGATATGACTTCACTTTCCGAAACTACATAAAATTTCCTATAAAACGACACCTCGTCCGTTACGAAGTTGCTCGTATCTTGAAATACACCAGTTCAAACTTTGAAGAAATTTTAAAATCGGTTTTTCATGCAAAATTCAAATGATAAAATCGTAACGGTACTTTGAACTGACAAATCTGCAAAGTTGAAAAAAGTTGCCTCATTATGTTAGCTCTCGAACGACATATAAAAATTAAGGGCTCACGATTTAAAAATTTGCGAATTTAACGTTTCAAAGGTAAAAAAATGTGGTTTCAATGTAAAGTTTTTTCGCCCAACAAAATGAACTGTGTTGATCGTACAAATTTATCTTCATCATATCAGATGATTTGCATTACACGAAAACCACATTTTTTTTACCTTTGAAACGTTAAATTCGCAAATTTTCAAATCGTGAGCCCTTAATTTTTATATGTCGTTCGAGAGCTAACATAATGAGGCAACTTTTTTTAACTTTGCAGATTTGTCAGTTCAAAGTACCGTTACGATTTTATCATTTGAATTTTGCATGAAAAACCGATTTTAAAATTTCTTCAAAGTTTGAACTGGTGTATCTCGGAAGATACGAGCAACTTTGTAACGGACGAGGTGTCGTTTTATAGGAAATTTTATGTAGTTTCGGAAAGTGAAGTCATATCTCGGATGCCATGTTTGGTGGTTTGGCAAATTTTGATTTAGTTCGGCTAGTCAGGTATTTTGACACAATTTACAAAAAGTGCTTTTACATTGTAACGATTCAAAATAAAGGTTGAACGATAAAACGATGGACACTTCACTTTACTACAATTTAAAAATCAATTTCAAAAAAAGATACATAAATTTATTGGTTGGATAGTCTCCGTTCGGCTCGAGATTTTATAATAGACTGAACTTGTTACAACTGTAATACAACATCCAAATGTACATACAACTGTACATAATGCATAATATCCAGTTTCCAATTGCTTTGTTACTTAGTTACATTATACATACATATTCAGTTTAAATTAGATGGATAAGTAATAATTTATTCAGAGAAAAAAAAAGATTGACTTTGGTGGGATTCGAACTCTCGACCTATCGGGTGCTAGCCATCACTCCTCCCCCTCGACTACATTGGCTGTTGGCTTAGCCGATGCATTTAACAATCATCAATATTCGATTGTTCGAACAGAGGTGTCTCGTAGAACATTAATTTTCCCCAAATGAGCCACACTATCTACCATTAAAAGATTCTCCACCATGAACGGGACACCCTGTATAGTATATTTGTTCCACCATCACGGTTCGAGTTTTTGAGCCCATAACATCCGATGTGTTCGATGATGCTGAATTTCTAGTTCCCGAAAATACAAGAAAAGATAACTCTAGGAAATTCGGAAATTCACTTGCTCACTTACTTTTACCAACATATGTACATATGTATTTTGGATGACATTCTGACATGAAATCTGCAAACCACTATTTTGCACCGGTTGGAAAATTTTACAATATAAATATCACCTTCTCTAACAATTTTTTTATAATCACGAAAAACACTCAAACGAAATCTACTTCCTTTTGGCGGCGTCACTTCACTAAGAAGATATGGTTGTCAATAATGTCAATTAATATATCATTTGATTCTATTTAGGATCAAGAAGTATCCCATCTTAAAGTCGTGGAAACATTTTGAAACTAAGTGCACTTCGTTTTATTCCTTGGACATTTTTTATATTAAAATTCCACAAAGTTTATTTTAAATTGTATAATTTTTTAAATTAATGTTCTGAGCATTTTCAAATTAACTGTTTCAATTTAATAAAATGAAGAAGTCAAGAAACTTTTATTTTAAATATTTCGTATCTTTTGTTTTAAAGGTTGTTCTGAGACCAAACATTTAAAATAAAATTGGTCATATTTTGATACGAAATTTTACAGCTAAAATCAAGAATTTTTCAAGAAACTTGAAAACAATTGAGTGATCTTTTAAAATCAAAATGTAATTTTTTTCTCAGTGTACCAACTTATAGAACTAATTATTTGCATTTTTCGCCGCTTGAAATACTAAAAAAATGGAAACAAAATTTCTAATGACATCGATGTATTTAATACGAACCTTGTTACTAACTACATTTACATAATTTTCAGCTCGGTTTTATGCTGAATTTTAGAATTACATATGTAAATATTAATTTTGAAATTTAATTATCTTTTTACTATATTTATATTTTATTTGATGCTTATTCTAATGAAGAGTCGTTTACTATTTTGTGAATTTTTGCAATAAGGACTTCAAGTCCGTTTAAATATACAAATAAATAAATAAATATGCATGAAGAAAATTACAATGCGCAATTGTTTGTGCCTCGGTCTTGCGGAATTACCTAGCATACAATGGCTAAACAATTTTCCGTTCTTTCAAATGAGCGCATCCACATGTGGATTAGGATTTCAATATGTTTTTTTTTTTCATTGTTAAATCTTTGAATATGAATCCATAAAGTCGCCGTATGTGTGGGGCCTTATAAAGCCGCATAACGATTATATATCCTTCCGGGATAACTGGTGTCATAAACCTTTCCCCAAAGTCTTTCTATCGAAAGGACCGTGAACATCGGAAAATGGTCCCATAGGGCAAAGTTTCGGCAAGAAAACGGCAATCACTGCATGAGTGACAAGTGGGATTTGTGGGGGATATTTCACTATTCACTTCAAACTTCATCGATTTTGTGAACATTTACACCAAAAATCTTCCCAATTGGTAACACTCATGCAAAGAAAACTTTCAGTCAATGCTGCTGCTTCACAAAGATACGCAACTATCTCTATAGCCATCCACAAGAACTTTGACCAAAAACCACCACACGAATTTCAGCTTTACGTCCTTTGAAGTGATCTGTGTTTCGACAACTTTTGTCGTTCAAAGGAACGATGGATAATAACAAAGTAAATTTACACGTTGAACTTAAACGATTCAACCATTTAACTTTGCAACCCGCACCACGCATTTCACGCACAATCTCTCCATGTTGTCTCCCATATTCCTTGATATTCTTTCAAGTTCCTTGGCAATTTGGAATATTTCAAAGAATTTGACAAAAACATTTTTCGTGATAGCGGTAGGTAGGAACTGTACAGACGTATCAGCCGACAGGCAATCTATTTCCTTTAGGAGTGGAATAATTTAGAATGGATGAAAAGTCGTTACGATGCGGATAAAAAAATTGTACATTTATGAACCTGGCTTCAAGCGTATAGTTTTGGAGAGCTAATCTTAATGAGATTAGCTGTCTTCTGGATAAATCTTTGAAGATTTGATTATGTATTTCGGTTGGGTTGAATAGTGTTGAATCAAGGATACATAACCATCCAACGATGGACGATGGGGAATCTCCTCATTTAAGTTTAATTTTTGAGAGAATACCAAAGGATGAAATTGTGACTGTGTTTGCTCACCTTATTACAAGCTGTGGTACGTTATCTACTACATACCTTCCAGGTATAAAAAAAAAAACCGATACGAAGTTTAGACATTTATCTAAATCTAAAATAAAGTAAGTTTTGGTAAGTTCAGTTAGTTTTAGTGTTAAGTCACTGTCTCAGAAATCATACTCCTCTAAAGTCGGCGCAGTTCCTATGGGACATAATTACAGTACATACAATATCGGTCGTAGTCGTCTTCATTCTTCAATCAGAAAATTTCATTCAATTGTCCTTAATTTGCAGGCAATTTAATTAAATTCCTGTTGCCGACAGAGCGCATTTATCAAACATTCAGCTTCGTCGTCGCCGCATCGCTTGAAATTTTGCAACTTGAAAGCTTCATTTCATTCAGCGAATCTTTCGAATGTTCTATGTCTGTGAAGGACGTCGACGATATCTTGTGCTAAGAAGATTTACATATTAAACTTGAAGAGATTCGTTTAGCTAGAATTCTGTACCGCTACACAGCCAGGCGCGCACTGTTTTGAATGGGTGCATGTGTTATATAGAATAGCGAGCATAACTCGTCTACATGTACTTATGTTTACAAAGGATACACAGGATATCCATACATATTTAAGAAAAATGTGCGTACTACGAAAAGGAACTATCCGGAAGCCAATTCAGAGGTTTCATTCGTTGAGTTTTGAGTTTAGTTGAATTACGTATTCGTGGGAGGATTTATTATTCAGATGATTTGATATGTGTATTTAATTTAGATGTCACTTAATTGACTTATTGATAATAAATCCAGCCTATGAGTCCTTGGCCAGGTTTCAGTACCTGTCGGCTGGTTAGTCTTATTGTATAGAGAAGACACACACAATATTCATTGAATGGTATTTTTGTTTATTGTGCATACACAGAGAGAAATGATTCGTCGATTACAGGAAAAATATTTGTTAATAATATCAAAAGTCTTCGTTAATTTCCAGTCATAGGTGTATTTTAATTGAAACTACCAAACCAGTTTGTTTAAATATACAAAACACATTTTGAAAAATCATATAAAGTTTGTGTTAACCTGAACTAAAAGTTCAAATGATATTGACATAATCAATTTGCTATTTCAACAAATTATGTACTAAATATTTTGTTACGGTAATTAATTTCCATTGGTGGTAACAACCAAAACTTTGTATGGATAACCCAATTAGTTTCAATTAATCTTTTTTGTTAATTATACCAATATTTTGGCTGTCAGTACCAAATTTCAATTGAGATTATGTAGAATTATTTAATTAATTATACTAAACTGTTTTGTAGTTTTATACAAACGTGACTTGTAGTATCAACCAAAACATTGTACCATAGGCCCAGTTTGTTTTAATAAAAGTTTCTGTCAGTTTTGCTAATACAGTTGTTATCTATCACAAATTTCAATAAACAGTCTATTGAAATTTGGGACCAACAGTATTAGCAAAACTGAAAACTTTTTTTATTAAAACGAGTTCATAATTCACATCATACATTGAATATCTTAATTAGAAAAACAACCATTTATTTTCACATCATGTATTTTGTTTAGTTTTATTTTTTTGCTTATATTCCGTGCGTATACATACAACTTTTTATTATTATTATTATTACACAAACTTATAATGAAGAACACAGTGAAGTCAAGCCTCTGTTTGTATTGTCTCTTCTTGTGATGCCTTAGCTTAGTTTTTTCTGTAAGAAGAAGAATATGTAAAATAATAAAAATATACCAAAGAACTAAATCAATTTGATTTTGCAAAACTTTGAGTAAGATGTTAAAAATTCGATAGGGCAACTTATATTTATGTAAAATATTATATATATTTTGAACTTACAATTGGGGCAGCATTGAATTTCGATGAAAAGCTACAGCTATTGTCTGCGTCATTCAGCTCTTAGCCAAATCCGTAATTCCAGCAAATGCAAATGTTGATTTGTAAGAAGACCGACAAGTATTTTTCTGCTGCCGTGACCGGCCAAAGGGCTTGGAAACCTTAATGAACAAAAACAAAATATTTCAAAAATTATCTAAATATAAGAGAATGTATTAGAATTACCTTTTTAAAACGCCACTCGAACAACGGGCCGGAAATTTGATAATTTTAATTTATAAAATACGTCTATTAAACATTTTTCTCTATATTTTTATGCACACACACAATCATTTTTCTCACAGAACACCGAAAACAAACTAGACCATACACCAAAAGAATGACAACTTGCGAATTCTGTTTCTGTTTTTAGATAGTTCTAAATAAATGAATCGCTAGATTGTGTAAAGCTTTGTTTGTTATAAAATTATACCGTTAAAATTGGAAGAAATTTCGTATTTTCAACAAAAGATATAGTTATGGACGTTCTTGTTAATACTCGCATAAATAAGCTACCTGTTCGACAACAAAAGCTTTTGCTGATATTACTAAACCCTATGTCAACTGAAAAATTACTCAGCGTTCTTTTTTCGTTGATTTTTCATTTGAACAAAAGATTTGTAAACTCCAACAAATGTTACAATTTGATTGTCAGTATCATTCGTGCCTTTTACTGCAGCGAAAATGTTTGGTTATTTTAACTAGAAAATTAGTTCGTTCTAAAAAAAATATTTTTTACTAGTCTTAACAAAATTTGCTTTGTCATATCAAACAATCGTTCCATTTACTAGTGCAAATTTTTTTGACGGTTTAAAAAAAGAATTGCTAAAAACCAACAAAACCTGCATCAACTAAACATAATTTGTTGATACTGCAAATTGATTTCTCTCTGTGTAGTTATGTTATCTTTTGCTTATTTACGCTGTTGTATAAAACCGTGCAATGATTTTTGTACCCTTCGCTCAGAGAGTGAAAGGGTATATTAACTTTGTCATGAAGTTTGTAACGCATTGAAGGAAGCATCTCCGACCCTATAAAAAAGTACACATATATGATCAGCATGACTTGGGGAGTCGATTGGGCGATGTCAGTCTGTCCGTCCGTCTGTTGCGATGCGTTTTACTCGGCCAATTTAAAAGCTATGAAGCTGAAATTTTGCACAAATGTTTCTTTTTGCTGCAGGCAGTTTGTATGTTTGAATCGCATTCGGACAATGCGGTCATGGGGCTGCCATACAAACCTAACCCCCCAAAACTAGGTTCTTCTAAGAAAACCTTTTTTATTTGTGCACCAATTTCAACCAAATTTCCCACAAATGTGTTTCTGTTGATGACACAAAACATATGAACGATGGGGTCATAAGGCTGCCATACAAACCTAACCCGCCAAATCAAGTTCTTCTAAGAAAAACTTTTTATTAGTGCACGAATTTCAACTAAATCTCACATAAATGTATTTCTATTCATGCCGCAACACATATGTTAGAATGGATCAAATCGGACCACGGGGTCATGGGGCTGCCATATAAAGCCAACCCCCCATTTTGGTTCTTTTTTTACACCAATTTCACAAAACCTTGAATTAATGTGTCCTTATCAAAGCAACAAAAAAGGTTGAAACAAATGGGGCCATGCTCCCGCATCCCCCAGTAAAATTTTCTGAGTAAATATTTTTATTTGCCCAATTATTCCAACCAAACCCCACACTAATATTGTTTTGTCGACGCAACGGAACTTTTATGAAGACGGAAGGAAAAGAATGGGGGGGGGGGGCTTAAATACAAGTCGGAGGTACGCCTAAAAAGAACTTTAAGCTCATGAAGAGCAAAGGGTACCCAAATTTGGGGCGCGGCCGAAATTAGCCTCGGTCTAGTTTTCGTTTTTATTCTGTCATAAATGTCCTAACGGTACTTTGAACTCATTAATATGCCAATTTAACAAATATTGCTTTAGTGTTTTCCATATTGGATTCTCTAGCTAATCAATATTTCAGATTTACGTTTTATCCTAGGGCATCTTATAAACAGTAAACAGAACCTTTTCTTTATCGGACATCGGAGGCTTTTAGGCATTTACTTGGACAAAATCTTAGCACCAATCTGCACCGGCTTTCCTGTGCCATCGGATAGTTATGGCAAAACTGCTATACTATTCTCCACAATCCACAACAAAATTCTATTTTCTAAGAATGTCTACTGAAATTTTTGAAATCGAGCTTTGGACCCCTACCGATACAAATCCTGGCTACGCCCCTAACAGTATGTTGTATGTATGTCTGCCAACTGTATTTCTACTAAGTTGGTCCCATATTTTTCTCGCATACCATCTGCAGGTCATGCAACTTTAAATGCTGTCTCCAAAGTGATGATTCTACAGTTGTTTTTGTTTTTGTTACTCAGAGTTGGCGCCGCTTTTTATTGTTAAGGCGTGGATATACCTCGGGCGGAATGAGAATGAAATTTTTGTCCGCTGCGATTTTCTCAATGAAAATGCATTTACTGTCGTGGAATATGTGACAAATCCTGGGGAATTCCAAACGCTACAATCCACAAAATGGGTAAATTTCATTCTCATTCCGGTCGGGGTCTGTCCAGACTTTAGTCAGAATTTGTACATGGTGAAACACCTAAAGTCCCTTTCGTACTGAATGATATAACAGTGAATTTTGTTGGATTAATGGCTAGTTAGTAATTGGCATTCCTGTGCAGAAAACCTTGGGGTCATTAGGGAATACTCCCTCATTTGGACTTTTAACATCGTGCCCTTGTGTGGATAACCTGACGAGGTAAGTCTCCAAATTTATATTCGTCTATACACTACTACTAACTACAGGAGGAGGATAGCGCTCATCCTTGACGACAATCCCGAGCTGACTAAATACTTTCAAACAGAGCGGGTACCCTTGTCTCTTAAAGCCTTTTCATTGAATTTAAAGAAATGTTTCCGATAATTTAATTTTTAGACGATTACAGCAATGAAAACATCCCTGCAGTGGATTGTTATTCCGGAAATCAGTCTTGGATAATTTCAAGACTAATTTTATCTCAGACTTTAATTTTTGTTGAAAATATAGATGAAAATTCATATTCCGGTTAAAACCGACAAATTGTCCGGGTTAAAAACCGCAATACGAAAAAACCGAAAATAACCCAGATGTCCGTTCTGAAAGTACCGCTTTTCGGTCTGACCGTCCGGTTTTTGACTTGGTCCGAATACTCAGATAGAAAATGTGTCCGAATACTCAGATAGAAAATGTGTTAAATGTCAAGTTGATTGCGGGCCTTGGTCGCCTTTATCGTTGATCTTCAATTATTCTCGCGTCGCTATCGAAGGGGGTCCATAATGGGTGGCTGTTCCAGTGAAATTGTTAGTGCTTATATTATTCTTAACATTGTCAATCTAGTGTAGGTATTATCACGGTTAATTTCGACCCTTAATCCAAAGTGAGTAAACAAACTTCGTTAAACATTTCGCATTATGTTCATTAGGCTAACTGTCTTCCAATATTAAAACATCCTTCTCCTTCATCATGCCTTATCCGTCCGTCTATCTGAAGAGTTTGCCATTCCGACAATCATATTATCGAGCAAAAAACAAAATCGTATAACATATCATTTGTAACATTCGAAGCCGACTAATTTCATCATGGTCACAAATCACGTCCTTCATCGTCCACAAAAAAAAACCTATAATTCACTCCACCTCCACAAAAACATGGTTCGTGACAACGACGTCGAGCACGAGGAAGATAATAGTATTATACAAGCCGGAAAGCCCCCGAAAGTATTAACCCGTTCATTCGTTCCGCTTTTGGTTTTTTCGGACAGACCGCACCCTCATCTAACCCAGAAAAATAAGGACATTGTGACAGAAGCAAGTCCTTCGCTCTCTGAATTTATCGGGAATATAAAATATTTTCAGAACGATGCGCTCGTTGTATTCGCATATTATAGTCGTCCCAATTTCTATATAGCCGCAACCCGGATATTCGCCTCTGATATATTCAAGGCTCGGTGTCTGTGTGCATCGCAACTAGGGCGACAAACGGGCACGAAGTCGAATAGTAAAAATTGCGGCGCACGTAAAAGGATGATAGGTCAGGTTTGCGCAAAAAATTGTGAGTATGTAGTTACATTTCACGAAATGTCCTTGTTCCTATACCATGATGTGTCTGTGCATTTCTCGACTTTAGCCGTTGCCTCGCCGTTTTTTTCTTCTGTAGCCAAGATGTGAACGTCGAAGGGCGTGAAGAGGCTTAGTCGTTTTAGAAGGATGCTATGACTCCTCTGATGCCAAGCTTGTACGAGAACTATTTCGTCCTTGTGGTTTAGTCTTTTTGGCTGAATCTATCATGCTGCGAAAAATAGCGTACACTTCACACAATGTTCGCACTATAAGTACGAGTATATCTCCCTCAACATCCTAAAGGATCCGCAAAGTTAAAGATGCAGAAATGGGAGCGAGCGAGTTTGTCTTGAAAGCTTTCGACCTCGTGACTGATTCAGCAATAGCTTTTGTACATTGTCAGCACCTAAATTTCAGCATTCTATCACAACGTCCCAATATCGAAATGGGAGCTACACGTGCGTATAGCTGTGAACAGGGCGGCAGTGTAGCTTTCACCCACTGTTATACAATAGCAACTGTGAACGGACCGTTTTTGTGCGAAGAATGAGCTGTGTGGCTGCATTTGGATGCCAAATACAAGAAGTTTCACGGCGGAAGGCCTGGTTAGAGCATAGGTCAGGATCTCGAACTCTTTCAGTCTCATCTTGCTGGGCGCTCCGTTACGTTCGCAGATCATTCACGGTGGTTGTTGTACTGTGCGGTTTGATTGTGGACAATCCGTGATCCCGTTTCCAGCATTTACGATTTAAACTCTCGATTCGACGACGACGACACGTTGCGTTTGCTTTAAAGCCTTTTATTCCCAACTGATGCTTTCAGGATTCGGGTTTCAATTCTGTGCCGAGAGCGGTTTTTGTGGTGAATGATGATAGTCCGGTGTAAATTTTACGTAATTGATGAATCCTTCGGGAGACGTTAAGTGTGCATTTTGGGCGTGGGATTTGATTCGTGTGGTGCTGCTACACAGATTCCCTGCAACGATGCAGGCGTCAGCTTTCCTATAGTAAGCAAACAAGGATGCGTTTATGGATTCGTGAGTTAGCTGTGTGCCTCGCATAGATTCTTGTGTGTTAAGTGAGAAACATATAGTTACGTAATAATAGGATGGTGGGAAAATTCAGTGAAACTTCAAAGGAAAAGAGGTGTATTCATTGGTGTGAGCGAGTGAGTGCAAGTGCATAAAAATAGAGCTCGTGTTTGTTTTATCTTCCAGTTGCAAGACGTGTCCTCGTTCCATTCGAAAGCAGTGCACGTTCTAAGGATAACCCGTCACTAGTTGGCCTAATTGTCACCGTTGTCAAATGTAAGCTTTGTTTGTTTATATGCATGCCGTACTTATTTTAAAATGTTGGGTATTTGTAGGCTTTTAAAAAATCCTAGGTAAAGGTTAATTTAATGCTTGAACTCCAGAATATGATGAATTAATGTCTATGTGACATACGAGTAGATCCCTTGAGTTTTTGTTGAGATGAATTGTATTATTATGGGCGTAACGGAAATCCAAATAGTTATTAACGGTTTCGAGCTCTAAGTGAATGCTATTAATCACAAGCTTCCACATCTTTCTAGGAAAGCACTAAGTAAACCCCATTTAAGAAACTATAAAAGCATACGAGGAATGACAAGATACGCCCTTCAAAAGATGCCATTCTGGACACTGAATCGTATCTATACATTATATGGCTCAACACTTATAGTCAGTTTGATTTCCCAAGGCGTTGCGTTGACATGACACATTACAAAATATTGTACACACCTACATACACATTCAAATGTAGATGTACCGTCAAAGACATGATATTGACATGAAGTTCCTATAAGACTCATCCTCTTTCAAGGCTTCATAGCAATGAATAAGGAAACAAGGAAGTAGCATTACCGAAGGAAATGGTAACCAATTGTTTACTAGTGTGCATTTCACCACTACTAATGTAACCCACCAGTGGCGTGTCATAATTTTCGCGGTAGGGGCAATACAAATTCAAGCAATGTATTTCATAATTTAAGATGTTGATTTTGACATAATATAAGTTGAATATTGTGTTATAAGTAGAGCCCGGATTTTCGTGCAGGAAAAAATTGAAAAACGTGCAGTAAAAATCCCGAAACGTACAAAATCGTGCAATATAAATGCCCGAATGTGCATTTTGCGTGCAATACGAAAAAAATGTCATTTTTATTGTCATTTTTTAGGCTTTAAGACGCTTACGCTTTGGAAAAAAGGACGTAGGTAAAATATTGAAAAAAAAATTGAAGAAAACTAGCTCCAAAAAGTAGAATATTTTTTTTTTAAAGCGGGACACTTTCAATATTTTACCCTAACATAAACTTTTCCCCATAAAATGCTGTCTCGATTAGCGCATTTCTAATTCCATTTCAAATCCATGACCGGTTTTCGGTTAGTTAGGATCCATCGCTAAACCTTTGGGCTTATCTAATTCGAGAAATCATAATTTTAAAGAGGAATATTTTCCTACATGTATTTAAGTTTTAAATCCTGAATAGTGCCACATTAAGATGCACTCTACACACAACAACTGCAAAATTGTATGAAAATCAACCGGCATTTGATGACATTTCCATAAATGTTGATGCCCTTTTTTTGTTTTATTGTTTTCTTTCTCAATACATACATTCTCTTCTCTATTTATTGAAAAAGTCTGCACATTGCATAATGCCTGGCAAAAATTGTTAAGAAACAAGGGTAAAAATGCAAATGTGCGTTTTCATGCAAAAACCTTAAAACGTGCAATTTCGTGCAATTACCCTGAAAAGAGCAATTTCGTGCACGAGAATCCGGGCTATAGTTATAAATAAGTATATTAATTACGAAAGGAAATTTTTTTGGTAAAATTATAAAATTTTGCGTATACATTCAATGTGAAGTCAGCCAACTATAAAACATTTGCTATATTTCATTAGTTTTTTCGCACTTAAATCAAATGTCTACCCCCTCACCCCCTCCTCCTTTCTCAACCGGGCTAGGGACCGGCTTTGGCGTAGTTACGGTAGAAAATTTTTCATTGAAATCGATCGTCATGTAATTGTAAAAGACAAGCAATATACCTTAAGTAAATAATACTTATTTGTAATATGTATTAAAATTTCTCAAAATTGGTAGACACGGCTAGTTAGAAATTAAATACACACTGCACAATATAAATCCAAAATGTCCACTAAATATCTCCCCATTTGATATGTTATCATATCATGATACGCCACTGTCGTGTAAATACAATGCCAAACGTCAATGTGTTTTTGTTTCAAGGTCAATGCAAATGTTAGCAATTCGTACAGACACACCAATTTAAACTGTTGATATTTCTTTTATAAATGCACACTGCAGTAGTTTGTTCATTGCGTATGAAAGTACACTTTCGAAATATTATTATCCAAGAGGCTTACTTGTAAAACGATACTCCTTTTCGCGCAGATCTTCTCCTATTTACACAGCAATGCACTGCACATTTCACCGCTGTAAAAGAACACGCAAAATAAAACTTTTGTAAAAGATATTCTATTGTTTCACTATTAGTTGGATGTATACACAATGCCTGGAGTACAAACCGATAATTTTAATGGCAATTAACGAGCAATTAACACAAAATTTCGGAACACAATGAAAATAAACACTTAACTACACGGCGACAACAACTCGAACTGTCACGAAACTACAAACAGCTGATTCTCTTGTAAAAAAAGAAAACGAATTTTGGGTTACTTTCATGTACAGTCACATACATGGTAATGCTACTTCCTTTGTTTCCTTATTCATTGCTTCATAGCCATAGTAGTAGGCCCGCAGTGTTGATGCGGGTGAGAAAATCATTTTTCGGGTGAAAAGGAGCATCTGAACAACTGTTGATAAATAGGGATTTTGTCAGGAATTTAAATCGAAAACGTCAAATATGACGTGATTGAAGGAACGCGTTCACAATTCGCAGATAACCTATGTCCGGATTTATAAACGGGATTTAGATGATACGTTACTCGTAGGCGTAAACTGAGAAGCAGAGAAGATGGAGAGGGACGGTTTTTGATATCCATAGATATTTTATGAGAGTTGCTTGTGACAAGAAATCAATGGTTGGTACATACATATTTGAATTTGCTTCTACTGAGTTCGGTAAGATGAGATCGCAATTTTCAAGAATGCGGCGATAGGGGAGAGTGTAATTGGAAAATGTACATGAAAATGTGGAACGTTTGAAGCTGTTGATCATACATTTTCACTAAATTTATATGGCAACGCATTTTCACATTTTTAATCGAAAAGAGAAGAAAATAATTAATTTATTATTTACCTTTGTATGGGTGAGTGGGGTCTGATAGACCCCGGAAAATTTTAATTCTCTAAATTTATATACCAAAACCAATTGGATGGTATGTATTTTAACCCTTCTGTCGGCACAAAGGTCTGGCCAGACCTTTGGCACTATATTTTGGTCAAAAAAGTGTAGAAGATGAAATCGCAGCGATTTCATATTTCATGATATTCTAGAATAATATGTTTAGAAGCATTTGGCATAAATTTGAAAAAATCGGTTGCAGTTTTGAGTATGTTTTTGATGATTTTAAATTTATAGTGCTTTTTGATACCCAATAGGTCTGGGCAGACCTATAGTTTTCCCCCCATTTTTGTCTTGAGGTAAAAAGTGAAAATATTAAATTCTATTAAAGTTCTCTTATTTATGATGTAATGATGCTATTAAAATTCAATTTGTACGATAAACCATAAAATTTTCTGAGATTTTGCTTTAAAAAGCCCTGAAGTTCGGAAATTGGATATGCCCAATTTTATCACATCTTATAACATCACCTAATCAACTGACATTTGATTCTAAGAAATTCAAATGAGTTTTATTTCCTTTGTAATAGTAAGAACTAAGTATTGGCGACTTACGAACGTGTTTCTAAATAAATTTAATTGAGATATTTTCGGAAAATTTAGAATGAAATTATTTTTGCGCCTGAAAATTCCCTATTTCTTTCTAACTATTTCCCCAAATCTGCAGACTAATATCGGGGTAAAATCTACCAACAAAGCACCAAATATTTCCCAAAGATATTGGAATCGGAAAATTCGATTAAACTTTCTGTACGGATATGCAATGAAAGAAGAGAAGCAAAAAAAGAAGAAAATAAATAATATAATAAATAAGGGAGAAACATGTTTGTACTTATACCACCTCAAAATATGTCTCCTTAAAAACGCTTCCAGTATATCTTCGAAAACGATTTTAATGCTTTTATTGTTTATAAATGGCTGTAAAGAATGGGTAGAATGATTCTACCGATAAAAATTTCACTTTTTCTAAAAAATAAAATTTTTTTCTCAGTAGGTCCAGCCAGACCTATTGGGTATATAATATGCATATTGTAGTAGGTGTCGACAGAAGGGTTAATGCGGATTTAAATTAAGTATGTATCACATACGTTCTTTTAAGCATGCATTTGTTTGAATTTGTGATTTATTAAAAAGTTATAGCAGTTTAAATTTCTCTGGGATCTGGTAGACCTCCCCCCCCCCCAACCATTTACGTATGGCTTTTTTATCAAACCACTTTTTTGCATTTTCGATAAATTTCAATTTATATGTATCAATTGGAAAAGGGTTAAGTCTTACAATAGTGGTCGGGTACGATTAAGGCTGCGTAATTAGAGTGTATTTATGAAAAAAAGTGTTTTTTTATTGAAACGCAAAGATTAGAGTGTTTGTAATAGGGGTTTTCTCAATATATATATGTAATCAAAACCGATTTATTACTAGACTTTCATATATTTAAAAAAATTGCTATGATTAGGCATTAGTTTACTTTTTTCACATTTTAAATTAAGTCATTAATTCATGAATGAATTTATTTATATAGTAGGAAGTAGTTTAGGAAGCTATATTGCTTTACTGCATTTTGGTACATACTCGTCCTCATAAATATATTCATAAAAGAGTCCATTCCTAAAAATATTTCTTCTGAAAACCTTTTCATACAGCTTCTAGGCTAACTTGACTTTAGACGTTATGGAAACGGTTTAACGCAGGGTATAGTATAATAAATAGTTTTTCCCTTTAATTTAGAACGCATTACGATAATACAAAATTTATAAAATTCTCGGATTTTTCAAAATCAATGAACATTTTTGGGCCTTAATCCGAATCCGAATGATTGGATGGATTTTCATGGTCTGGATTATCGGGGCTCTATTGTATTGTCAATTTAGAGGGCACAATTGAAAACGATATTTTTTAGGTTAATGTCTGACAATATTTATAACGTATGAATTCATAAGTCACTTTGTATACACAAATCTACCTCTGCCCCTGGTATAACAGTCCCCATAACCCTATTCTTCCATCCTTGCCTTTTAGGTATACATATATTTTGTGACTTCGATCTCTCTTTATTACCGAAACTCCTAGGGGAGCATGGTGCGTTGATGACTACTGTGTGTGTAGTCATCAACGTTACGAA
The DNA here is from genome assembly GCA_949715475.1 of Microchrysa polita. Lineage (NCBI taxonomy): Eukaryota > Metazoa > Arthropoda > Insecta > Diptera > Stratiomyidae > Microchrysa > Microchrysa polita. The sequence goes on from OX454416.1 coordinate 49,331,105, forward strand.
GACAACTGAATTCGGAGTGTGATATGGTTGTCAGCCATACCACTTCCTAGTCGCATAGTTAGTTTATTACATATTCTACGATATGAATATTTCTTATCATGTTCTTCTGAATAATAAACTTGCGACGAGTCGTGCCGAGTTTGGAAACTGGTTTCTCTATGAGTGTCTATTTCACAGAGTGGCGACCGAACGATCACGGCCACAGAGCATTATTGTGACTTCGATACATATACACATATTGCCAAAAAAAGTACACCCATACGATTTTTTCTTAACACCCTGTAGCCAAGTAATTGTTTGAATAAATTAAATTATATTTAAAAACTTAATTGGTGAGGAAGCAATTAATATGTAAATTAGTCCATTAAAATAAATAACAGCTTTCATTTACCTTGAAAAGTAACGAACCGGCTAAAAAGGTTGGACAATATAATAAGAACATTTTAGTTAATTTGATTAAAACTGTTAAAACCAGTTTTATGATTTGACAAGAATCTGATTTCTTCTGTTACTTTACACTAAATGTCCATTTTTTTAAGAAAAAGTTTTTGTTGGTTCCCTGAAGATAATTCTTACGGCATATTCCAACACATGCCGTTCATCCAATTACTTCCAGGAAACTCCGTATTTAGTCCTTTTTGTTGCAAACTTTTAACTTTTATAGTTTTATAGTCGCCAAACGTCTCCGATTGAATATAACTCAAGTAACAACGTGAAAAGCCACTCGTTTTCTGAAGCGGGTCCTTGATGAGTTTGTGAGGTATGGTTAGGGTTGATATCCTGCTAAAATCTCCAATTAGAGGGTATGGGTTCATAATCAAAAAACTCTAGGATTCTTAACAAACATTTTTTAGACTGAAATTAACTCATAGTAACGATTTTTAGGTGTTTTTTTGAACGAAACCAATCTATAAAAAAACACAATCCATTCTTTTTTCGCTCCATGGAAATAACTAATAAATGTACCGTATATCATATTTTTTTTCTTGAATGTAAGAAGAATATTACGATAAGAGTCGTTTTGATTGTTTGGTCTGGAACAAGAGGAACTATCCCTCCAACATTATGTTGTACCGTCAACACTTTTTGATGTCGCCAGGGAAAATTCTAATCTTTTCGATAAAACTGCTTTACTTATTGTATTTTTGAATTGGCTTTTCAAAGAGATTCTATATCTTGAATATTCGCAGCGATAATCATCAATTATGTCATAGGATCTTTTTTTCTCCATGGCTATAATGAGATCGAGAGTTTGTAACTTAACCCTTAAATGCATAGCATACCATATATGGTACATGGCTATTTTCCTGTAAAAGTCAAGGGATTATTCAATTTTTAATTTTTTTTTACTTTTTCCTGGAGTAGACAAAACAAGCTTTCAGATAAATTAAATTTTGGCTTCCCGAAGCTTTCCCTGAATTGCCAGTGCGCCGTAAAAGTGGACAAATGTTATTTTTTTGTGGAATTTTAAAAGCCATTCTTTAGAGCTAAAAAAATTGGCGAAATTTACCGTTATTTGGAAAAGGAAAAATACTGGTGAGTAAATTGGAATGTGTTCTTGAGGTTCTTTTGAGATTGCGGCTAAAAAAAGTCACCAAAGGTATTGTTTGCACCAATTTTGCGACGTACCATATAAGGTACACCATGCATTGGGGCATATTCCGAAATATCTATACATACATTCCGATCGTTCTTAGCTGATGAAATTATTCTCCTTTAGTTTTGGGAAGGGTATAGGATATGTTCATAACATTTTAATTATGAGCTCTTTCAATATTATGGTGCGTTTTATTGGGCCCAGAACAGATCCAAATAATTTAAATTTTCATACAAATTATGCCACCGATCCATTTTTCCAGGACATTTACTGCCATTTTTTTTATGAAAGCTAGGTTAATCAGTCTTGCTCAGGATCGAAGAAAACGGAGCTGCCGTAGTTGATTGGGAACGATCGTTTTCGTAATTTTATTTTCTATAGCACACCGGTCAGGGCTTAGATTTTCTGTAGCTGCTTCTTATAATCCCAGTCTTTTTAGCTGGCAAGCATACTGAAAAAATTGTTCACATCATTTGTTTTGTCCGTAGAACACGCCACTAAAAACCGAGCTTCCGTGCTTAACATCTTAGTAAAATGCATGGACTTTCGCCAGGACTCAAGCAGCTGCGCGTTGATATCCAATTTCTTAAAACATTTGATTATGACAAGTATTGTCTTGGAAGTTCACGGTCAGGATCCTCAAAAAATATGCTGCTAGGGTCAACCATTCCATACGGAAGATTATGTGGAGTACCTACCACATTCGATAAACAAAAAATTACATGGATGTAATTCTTGTGGACAGGTCCAGGGACCAGCACAAATTTGGGCTATAAAGCAGCCAGCAGTTCATTTCCATATTCATATCCTAGCAAAGTGAATCCAATCTATATACTTTTCAAGAAATTTTCAAGATCCCATGAGCTATGATAAGTCAAAAGAAGTCTCGAAATATACGTTTAACAGTGGAACATGTTTGTAACAAACTATTATATAAATGATGTATTTTATAAGGAGACCGAGTTCTAATCGCTGTAATAGCATATTGAGTGCATACCCTATACCCATGTAAACAGTTAGACGGTACGCAAGACCCAAAATAATCAATGTTTTTTTGTAGGGGAGGAAGGGGTATATGAGTCGGATCTGGTGCACTTTTAATATTTAACAAGGACATCCAAAAGCCACCACTTGACACACATTTGAAATATCTCACAATTGATCTGCCGCCCCTACAGCACATACATTAGGCAATTTATCGGGCAATCTGAAATCGACAGTCTCACGGTCCACAAGACACACCACAAAATAGCGAAAATTATACCATTTTTGGCAATGGAAGATGGACATCCATTGCTACTTTTGATGGAGAATGACCGCCGCAATCACAGCAGAGGATCGACCATTGGTTTATATAAAAAAATCAGCAATATGATTGGCATGACAGCTTGTACGGAAAATTGCATTGGCAATACGTTCTACACGTCAAATCAAAAAATTGAATCCGATTGTCCCAATAGAAAAATGTGTTTGCTTATTAATCATTGTGTTTTTCCTACGGTGAACTCACTACTGACAAAATAATCCGATGTCCCGTTTTGAGTTCGAAGAAAAATGGTCACCTTAGGTATACACTCATCGTGCTATTCGCACGATTAGAACTCGGTCTCGTTTTTTGGTGGAAATAAGTAAGAGCCTGAGCGTAGCCAAGGTGGCGTGGTGAAGTAGTGTGGTGGCCGCCACCTTGGCCGAATATCATGCTAACGTTGTTCATATTCAATAAATTTTCGGATTACGAATTAAGAATTAATTAAGAGCGAATAACATGTGGGTTTAGACACCTACACCTTCACCGGCCGGCGGGCCATTTATCATTTAACCTTCAAGCGGGCGCGCATCATTTTGTGGCATAACCGGGCGCGCGGCGGTAATTTACCCCCCTCGTCTTTCCCCCTCCATTTGCGGTCAACTGTACAATTTCCATTCTCATAACTACGGTAAATTGAAAGAAGAGCATGTCCCAAACAAGTTATCATCATAAAATCTATTATCTGGTGAACAATAAAGCAAGTTCTGCAATTTTAGCGAAGCATGTCAGTTCAGTGATATTACACAGAGCACACACATTTTGAACACAACTATATACCAAAATATACCATCCCCGAACGTTTGATGACCGCTGGAAAGGTATGGAAGGTCAAATTTACCCAACAATTTGTTGTATCGTATGTATAACAGTATGACTTAAGAATGCATACTCCTCCCACCTCGATCCGACCAACGGGAGAAAAGCTATGCGTATTTATATGATCAGGGCGGTAAATTACCGCCCGCGCGCCCGCTTGAAGGTTAAAGGTAATCAATGTGATTCTGGATTGTTTTTTCTTGAAATTGGGTTGAAAGTGTTTAATAACTTTTTTTTAAATATTTTTGGGGTCGACAAAACTGACGAGAAATCTTAATTGTTGTTGTAGATGTGTGATAACGCACCCTCACTACTGAGTAAATTTGTTGGTCCTCCCAATCCCCCTGAACGAGATCCTGGAAGCGTCGACTATAGCCTACTTACAGACCGAACCCATAACTTAAGAGATACTCACGGTGCAAGCGTCCAAAGAACATGGTGGAACATTTAGCATTGCAAAGAGTTTCCCAAATTGATGAGCACGAGAAGAAAATGCGCTTCAGCAGGATGTGCTCCGAATCTACTTCTGGATTTAGACAAGATTTACATTGAAAGTAAGGCTATCTTATTTTGTACTCGTACCGGAACCAATAAAATGGAACTAACCCGAGGAGATCAATTTTTTTATCATTTATTTTCGCGCATCACTTGATTTCAACATTTTTATTTCACTAATTTAAAATTAAGAAAAAAAAGTAAAGATCGTTTGATGTTATTTTGATAGACTTTGAACATTACGAATCTGTAATTTCGCCTAAGCCATACGTTTGTGGAGTAAATTTGATTAATTTCATGTTCTTTTTTTTCTACCAAAGTGAAAGCTTGCGCCTGTCAGTTTCATCATACATATTTGCGAATTTTCTCAGTTCATATTACCGTTATGTATTATCATTTTTGTTAGGAATATGAGGAAAATAATCAATCAAAAATAATTGATAAATAAGATCAATTTATGAGAAATTCGTGTGTATCAATGGGTTGAATTTTTGTTAATCAAATCGTACTACGATTAATATCTACTCAATGCAGGACACCCCTAACATTACCATTGGTAATCTATTTTCAAGTCAGGTATGCAATCATCGACTGGAAAATTAAAGCAGCCTGAATATGCAAAATACCGTATTTCATATTTGGCTATTCACAATAACTTAAAACTTCGATTTCGTCTTCAATAACTCTAAAAAATATTATGAAAATGAAGGGAAAACATCAAAAATGAAAAAAAAACTGATATAACCAATGAACATGAACATATTGTATTTTAATTGGTTTAAATTTCTTATTCGCACATGTACGGATATTTTTGGACCACGCCGAGATTTGTAATGATGACCCTCTGGAAGACGAGAGATTGGTGTGGCCGTGTAGGCCTGGTCAACATTATGTAAGTTGAAAAAAAACCCTCTCTGGAAACCCACGGTGATGCGTGATCGGGGTTCTATACAAAATCCAAAAAGACGAAATCCAACAAAATTGAAAAATCCACCAAGTCAAAATCCACAAAGACAAAATTCACAAAGACAAAATCGATAAAGTCATAATTCATAAAGTCAAAATCCAAAAATACGAAATCCATAAATTCAAAATACATAAAATTCATATTCACAGTAGAAGCAAGAATTTACATCAGTTTGCTTATCAGAACCTATCATTTTCTACTCACCAGCATAGACAACTGCATTCCCACAAACTCTACCGCATGTCGTTTTCAACACTCGCATTAAAAATCCCATTCCCACAAATTTCATCGCATGTAACCAGTTAAATAGAAATAAATTATCACTTGCATCCGACAAATTACATGAAAGCGGTCCTGAACTATCAGCTAGGGCCCAAGAGTTTGAAAGCAGTAGCGACGTTTTTTTCCTATCGCGGGTAAATCTGACTCGAAAAAAACGATCGCAGGTAACATGATTACCGGTTAAGACCAAACAGCTGACATTTGACAGTTTTTGCGCATCTTTGACTCACCTTCTAGTCCAATAATATCGTATTTTCGTCAGGAAAAAAATACAGAAGTTTATTTCTCAATTTTGTTATATGTATTTTGGGGCGCTGATTCCGAATATCAACTTTGCACCCTAAAAAACGTGCCGCAACCTTTAAAAAAGGGGGGAAAGGGGGGCATTTTTTCGGTTTTTTGCGATTATTTCCAAAACGGTAAAAGATACAGAAAAATGGTCTGAGAACGGAAAAAACTACATAAAATTATCTTTGCAATGATATATAACACATTAGAGTTTAATTGCATATTTCGGCGTTAGAATAGCACATAAATTAGAATATTTTCATTTTAGACCTTTTTTAAAAGCTCCATAACTTTTCAAAGAATGTTAGTTCAGCCGTAAAGTTTTGTATAAGTATTCACAACAAGTTTAAGATAATTTTAACGTAAACATTGAGTCGCTCCGGTCAAAGACCCCCAGTATCCCCCCATTTAAATTTTTCAAAACGGCGTATCCATAACTCCCCTCAAAATTGGAGCAGAGTGCTAAATTTTGGTTTGTTGAAATTGGAGCTCATAGTGACCCCACCCACCAAAACTCAGCTCATTCGGATAAAAACTAAGGGTACCTCCCATACAAAGTGACCCATCAGGAATTTGTTCTACGTACGAGTAGGTACTACTCATTTTATAAACTGTAGAACAAAGTTGTCTTGGGTCACTTTGTATGGGAGGTACCGTTAGTTTTCATCCGAATGAGCTGATTTTTGGTGGGTGGGGTGACTATGACCTCCAATCGCAGCAAACGAAAATTTAGCACTCTGCTCCAAATTTGGGGGGAGTTATGGACATGCCGTTTTGAAAAATTTAAATGGGGGGATAATGGGGGTCCTTGACCGGAGCGACTCAATTTTTACCTAAAAATGATCTTGAACTTATTATGAGTACTTATACAAAATTTAACGGCTGAGCTAACATTCTTTCAAAAGTCATGGAGCTTTTAAAAAAGGTCTAAAATGAAAATATTCTAATTTATGTTCTATTCTAACGCCGAAATATTCAATTAAACTCTAATGTGTTATATATCATTGCAAAGATAATTTTATGTAGTTTTTTTTCGTCCTCAGACCATTTTTCTGTATCTCTTACCGTTTTTGAAATAACCGCAAAAAAACGAAAAAATGCCCCCCTTTCCCCCCTTTTTTAAAGGTTGCGGCACTTTTTTAAGGGCGCAAAGCTCATATTCGGAATCAGCGCCCTATAATACATAAAGAAACAGTGAGAAAAAACTTCTGTATTTTTTTCACGGAATGGTACTAAATCGACACGATATTACTGAACTATTCGTCGGCTTATTGTTTAGATGTGGTGGATTTTATCACAAAAGATGATTATTTCTTTGCAAAATCTTTTCTCGTGATTAGAAAAACTTTCACATTTGGTTTGAAAAAAAAAAAAAACAAATTCCCTCACATTTCCTCTATGCGTTCGCCATCTACATTAATTTGATTTATCTAAGCTCTTTCCCGTGTAGGGTAGTTGCACGCGTGAACTTTACCTGGGTAAATGTAATTTTTTTTATATGAAGTTTGTTACGGGTTACTCGTGTAGCGGGTTCAACATGACTACGTTGTGACACGTGGAGAATATCCGAAAGTGGGCCAGAAACGCGAAAATGCCGCCACGGATATACTCCTCGCGACACAACTAGTAAATTTGCTGGATGGCCACACCACGATTACCGCACTTAGTACTGCGAAGTTAAATGCCGCGAACACACCAAAACTCCACTTCCTTCACAAATAAAATATGGTTAATTAAACAATGTACAGGTCTTGTATTTCGATCTCAAATTATAGGTACCTTTTGCAACACCCAGTCGGACGTTGGGGGCCCCAATTGTAGAGTTCGGCTTCAACTGTTCCTCGCGCGAATCGCGGGAATTGTGGCTCGTATAATGAAGGACGACTTCGAATGTGGGGATTGGGGCTCGAAAAACGTAAGGCGACTTCCAATATTCGCGCAAGTCGGGCTCGTAAATTGCAAGGCGGCTTCGAGTACTTCCAGTCCGATTGGCGGAATTCGGCTCGTAACGCACGTTGACTCGAGAATCTTTTCCGGCTATAGGACGATCCGTACAACCTTTGTCGCTCAGGGCTAACCTTCCTCGATCCTGCCAAAAAGAAGAGAGAGCTGGATCCCCCGTTCGCCGGTTCCCTTTTTGGCTTCGTTTCACGTGTTGTTGCGAACGCGACCACGATCGAGTAGTTCTCTCCTCTACTGTGGTGGCGCTCGTCACCCACCATTATCGTTGACTTAAAAAAATATGCGGACCGGGTGGCAATATGAATTCAAATGCAGTGGCAAATACAATACAGGGTGTTACATAACATTTCATAATATTCAAACAAATTTAATTATTAATTACGAACAGTGTCGTGGAAATTGGTAACAAGTTCTACCCAAACCTGCACGGAATAAACACAATAAAACGTGCCTAGTGTTCATATTGTGACAAGATATTTGGATTGAAAATTGGTTTGCAAACGCATGTTCGAGAGTTCAAAAAGGTTTCAAAACTCGACCGACCGTATAAAATGTTCAAATAACAAAAGACAACTTTTAAACTTTACAAAATGTACAAATTTATTCCGTGGCAAAACAATCAAATCGTATAATCAAATCAAAGTCCTTAAAAATTCGCGAAGTCAAAAAAATCAAATCAATCAAATCAAATATTATAAATCGAGGTTCACTAAACGGCTTTCGTAACGAGAGTGTCCGTTCTTTGTACGTTACTTTCCTCGTAAACTACGGGTGGGTGAACTACCCAATACGTTACCCGCAGTTCAAGGCCAATGCCAATTTCAATTATATGTAATGTTGTGTGTAACATACTAACAAATTCTAATGTTTCTATGTTCTAATACGGTTTATGTTTATGATTATGGTTTATGTACTTGCTAGATCTATTACATGATAAAATTGTACTAGTTGAATTCAAAGTAAATAGGTCAATGCAAAACGATCAGCTGATTAATTGACAGTATTTACATAAGCAATCAAATCGAATTCGAAGGTAAGTTCGTATATAATTCAAATTTCAATTTAATTCAAGTTTTAATTGTATTCCTTTTTACTTTTTTCAGGTTTACGATATTTGACGACGCTGGTGACGACGATGAAGGCGAAAAAGCGAGATCCAGATACCATCATAACATCAGATAAGTATTGAATGAGTAAACTTCCGATGCTTTGTGTTGATTTTATTGTGTTATTACAGGTCGAGTGTGATGAGGCCGAGGAAGTGCCGGCAATGGCCAAATAAGCGATCTCAAACACGCATTATGTATGTAGCATGTAATCAATTGAGAGGAACTAAAATATAAATAATTAGTCTGATTATGCGTGGAATGTGTATGAGCAAATTTACAAATAAAAAGACTAATACATAGGAAGGCGTATATTTTTATATTGGATAATTGTTTGTTAGCAGTGCATGTGCATACAATTTTCTCCAAAGTCCAATTGTTGGTAACGATTGAAAATACATAGTTGTTTAACTAGAAAGTAAATAAAATAATAAAATTTCAAATATTCCAACTTAAAAAAATGTGTGGGCCGGGCCCACCTGGCCCACTGAGACGAGCCGCCCCCTGGATCAACACTTCGAATTTTCTTTGCATCTACTATACAGGGTGTCCCGCAACCGGTGGTACATAGGATAATGGGAGATAGTACAGCTCATTTGAGGACAATAAATGTTCTACACGACCCCTCTATCTTTAACCGTTAGAAAGTTATAGCATTTTTTGATAAAAGTGTCAGAAACCCCGACTTGCCGAGCAAAATCACTATTTGCCACGCTCCCAAATATTGGATCCGAAATTTGACTTCACTTTCTGAAACTGCACAAAATTCTACATAAAATAACGGTTTTGCCAATTAAATTATTTAAAAACCTACCCAGATACAACCACTCAAACTTTAAAGAAATTTGGAAATTGATATTTTCTTGTAAATTCAAATTGCAAAATCGTAACGGTACTTTGAACTGACAAATGTGCAAAGTTTACAAAAGTTGCATCATTATGTCAGCTTTCGAACGACATATAAAAAATAGGGTCTTAAGGACTGAAAAATTGAAAATATTACGTGTTTAACAGAAAAAAACATGGTCTCAAGAGAAATTCAAAGTATACATTTTATTAAGTAAACAATATTTTTTTTATAAAAACTAAAAAGAAAGATTATTGAGAATAGGAACTTTTATATTATAAATGCTGTTCAAAGTGTCCTCCTCCATATCGGACACAAATTCGGCACCTTCTACCAACAGAAGAGACCGCCTTAAGCATCTCTTCCCTTTTTTCGCGCAAATTATTGCAAGCCATTTTAATTTTTTGCAAAAGATGTTCCCGGGACACTATTGGCTCATCGTAAACTTCATTTTTGAGTCTACCCCATACATGGAAATCAAGCGGCGTTAAGTCGGGACTTCTAGGAGGCCAAGCGACAGGCCCGTATCGTCCAATCCATTTTTCATGGAACTCACTATTCAAAAATTCCGTAACAATTTTTCCGCTGTGAGCCGGACATCAGAAAGTCCTTCTTCTTTCAAAGTCGGAAGGCAGTAGATCTTGCACTTCCGTTAAATGATATGGATATTGACTATCCTCTTGTAGTGTTCGGTGAATTGTCATACGAGGCACACCCATTTGAATAGCCGCCCTTCTCGTGCTTGAATCCGAGTTCGTCCTGAAGTGACGAAGAATTTCTTCTTGCATCCGTGCCGTAGTACGTTGACTTCGCTCTAACGTGTAATGGTTCGGTGTTCTACCAGTTTGTCGCAGTGTGTTAAACGCCCTAACAAACGTTCGGCTGTCCGGAACCTGTCTTTGGGGGAAGCGACGACCATACTCGCGAACTGCTTCGCGTCCGTTACATCCAGCTATACCATACACCAACACCATATCAGCGTACTCGATATCCGAATATTTTGTCGCCATCTAATAAAACATCACACTAATAACGATTTTAATAAATACTACTAATAATAATACCTGTTTTAATATTAACGTTCTAGCAACAGATCAATTGTGTGATAATCAATGCTAATCAGTTGAATTAAACTGGTGGAATAACGAACTGAAGCAAATGACTTTAAAATAACAAGGATTAACCGTTAATATTACCGTTTTCTCAACAAGTACATTTTCACATTTTTCCAGAATGAAACATCTTCAAGGCAAAGTTCGTTGACACCTTAATTTCACTATTTTTTGAAAACCATTAATAATAATTGAAGTATGTATGTATTTTAATTAAATTTGTTCTGCTTTAGTTTCGCGTTTTTTTTTCTTTTACACGTAATATTTTCAATTTTTCAGTCCTTAAGACCCTATTTTTTATATGTCGTTCGAAAGCTGACATAATGATGCAACTTTTGTAAACTTTGCACATTTGTCAGTTCAAAGTACCGTTACGATTTTGCAATTTGAATTTACAAGAAAATATCAATTTCCAAATTTCTTTAAAGTTTGAGTGGTTGTATCTGGGTAGGTTTTTAAATAATTTAATTGGCAAAACCGTTATTTTATGTAGAATTTTGTGCAGTTTCAGAAAGTGAAGTCAAATTTCGGATCCAATATTTGGGAGCGTGGCAAATAGTGATTTTGCTCGGCAAGTCGGGGTTTCTGACACTTTTATCAAAAAATGCTATAACTTTCTAACGGTTAAAGATAGAGGGGTCGTGTAGAACATTTATTGTCCTCAAATGAGCTGTACTATCTCCCATTATCCTATGTACCACCGGTTGCGGGACACCCTGTATTGCTGTATTTGTTTTGAAGTGAGAACCCTTCCTTTGTGTAATACAAATTAACCATTAAGCCTAGTACTGACATCGAAAGTGAAATTTTTGTCCGATGCGAGCTATTCAATGAAAATGTATTCTTACTGTCGTGGAATATGTGGGGAATTCCATAAGCTACAATCCCAAAACAGTTTCATAATTTTTCTCGGCCATTTTATGTATTTTTTCCGATTCCCCGGTTATTTTATCGTGAAATTATGTCAAATTACCGGGGAATCGAAAAATAAAACAAAAACTGGCCGAGGAGAATTATAGAACCGGTCTCGGATTGTAGCTTATGAAATTCCCCACCGTTTGTCACATATTCCACGACAGTAAGTAATAATTTTAATTGATAAAATCGCAGCGGGAAGAATTTCACTCTTGATCTTAATTCAGCCCTTTATCTAAACGTTTATTGTGTACGCATACATATTTTGTTTCATCGTATTTCGTATCCATATTAGATGTTGCCAAATGCTGCAAATGCTGAGCCGCTTTTCCTTGTAAATGGAGATCCTCTTATATCTAAGATCATAATAATCATGTTAAAATAATTGCATCTAAGCAATGCTATTTGCAACGAAAATTGCATGATATCAAGTATTATATTGGAGCCAACGTCGTTATACGTGTATATTAGTTCTGTTCCGTATTATTAGAATTTACACATACAAAGCATAAAGATAATAATAGTCATGCAACTTACTAGCATGTGATATTCGAGTATATGCAACACCATTTTCCAGCTCAACTAAAACTATGCATTGGCCTCTTGTCTCAATTTACTACGATGCAGGCAGGGGACACAAGAAACTTTTATTTATATGCGTTCATTCACGTTGCAGCCTCTGTAATTTTCGTTTTTATATCCTTCGCTCATAGAGAGAAAGGGTATATTAACTTTGTCATGAAGTTTGTAACGAATTGAAGAAAGCATATCATAAAAAGTATACATATATGGTCAGCATGACTTGGGGAGTCGATTGGGCAATGTCCGTCTGTCCGTCTTTTGCGAAGCGTTTTACTCGGCCAATTTAAAAGCTATGTAGCTGAGATTTTGCACAAATGCTTCTTTATCCTGCAGGCAGTTTGTATGTTTGAATCAGTAAAATCGGGGAAGGGAGTCATGGGGCTGCCATAACCCCCCCCCCCCAAATAGGTTCTTCTAAGATACACTTTTTTATTTGTGCACCAATTTCAACCAAATTTCACACAAATGTGTTTCTATTGGTGATGCAAAACACATGTAAGAACGGATCAAATCGGACCATGGGGTCATGGGGCTGCCATACAAACCCAACCCCCCATTTTGGTTCTTGTAAGAAACATTTTTTACACCAATTTCACAAAACCTTGAAGTAATGTGTATTTATCAAAGCAACAAAAAAGGTCAAAACAAATGGAATTATACAATGGGGCCATGCGCCCGTATGCCCCAATAAAATGTTCTTAGTAAATAATTTTTATTTGCCCACATATTCCAACAACAAATATTGTTTTGTCGATGCAACAGAACTTTTGTGAAGATGGAAGGAAAGGAATGGGGGGAGGGGAATTAAATACAAGTCGTAGGTATGCCCAACAAAAAAAACTTTTAGCCCGAGGAGAGCGAAGGGTATTCAAATTTCGCCCGTGCCCGAAATTAGCCTCGGTATCGTTTTTTGGTCTCTTGCCGTCATTTGATAATAGTGCTGAAGTTATACATAGATTGATTTTCGAAAAATATATTTTATTTTTAAGTCTTTAAAAATACAGTGCGTGCAGATGTGGAGCTCTCCAATCACAAGATGTCATATTGGAAAAATATGATTCACGGTTGTTTTGATTTGGAAGATTCGATAGATGTATGTATATTTATCCAAATGAAAACTTCCCGACATAAAAATTAGCGTCCGTTATTTATCACAACTGCCACAGAAATTCTGCACATAATACCGTTGAACCAAGGTGGTAATATCATATTTACATCACACCCATTTTCTCTATTATCCTTAATCGAAATTTATAGCCCCATCGAGACATCAACCCTAATAACTTATAAATGATGCAAGGGCGGTCTTTTTTTTGTTCGGGGAGCCTCGCCTCAAGTCATAAAAAAAACGATATGAATTCGACCAGCTTTGAATGTTCGAAGTGGGACGATGAAATTACATAGGACAGTCCATCGGCGACGGAACATTCGCAACATCCTACCTACTTAAAGGAGCCGTCTAATAAAATTAAGCTTTTCTGGTATTGCATATAATCGTGGAATTTTCCATGCTTAATGTTGTTTTTTTAACGGCTGGCCAGAGAGCATGGATCCTAGAAAAAATAAAACAAATACCGAGAAAATCCTTTGGAAGAAAAGATGGGAATTCAGTTTTAATTATGTGGGGGCTTTTGGTGACAGGAGTGTAGATGGTGTTGATACCCTCCTGGCTACAGCAGGTTACCATTTGTGTAGAAGATTTTATTTCGTCACGTGATTTCGAGTTGAAACACCAGCGAAGCAAGGAGCACTATATCTGTTGACAAATTGAATAAAGCACATACAATGTCGCTGGTTAGCAATTCAGCACGTCTCTGCTTTCCGGCATTCACCTTCGACCCGATGCAATAAATTAGATACAACCCTTTTCTCATACATTTGTGTTCGGATCCCACAGTGGTGAGCACGAAATTTTACGTCATAAATTGAAACGAAATAAATAAAAGAACGATCCTACTCGTATAAAGCGGATCTAGAAAAAAAAACTTTCTCGTCTTCTCGTGTATAGGATATAGACGGAAGAACTGCGACTACTAAGAAGGTCGGCAACTATACAACAAATGCTAAGGCAAAGTTTCGTTGATGTCCTGGCCAAATCAAGAAAGCAGCTTACGGATTTATTCACGTGGGAGAAAAGAGGATGAAAATGCCGAGCCTGAGCCATGGATAAAAGTTACCGTCCGACACTGAAAATAGATGATATTGGATTTCCAGCCGGAGACTTTGTGCAGAATGATGAGTTTCTTTTTTTCTTTGTTTTCTCGTTACACTTTCTCGGGACAAGCTTATTGAAGTACGTTTGTCATTTTCACTTGGGCTACTCAGGATATGACTGGATTATTATCTTCTGAGTTGGATTGGTTTGTGTATTTTAACTTTATCGTACTAAGAGACAATAGAGAGGTACTAAAAGAGAGTTTGTTTGATGGCTTATTCGAAACTTAGCCGTAAAGCAATAATTATACGGATGAAGGGTAGATAATTGCAATTCATAATTTCAGAATAAACTCATGTTTGTTTTTGTGAAGATATTATAGAAATTATTTGAATTGTAGACGAAATAGGCACTTGCAAATAAATTAAAAAATTATCAAATATCTCATTTTTACGAAGAGAAAAACAAAACAAACGAGACCGAGTTCTAATCGTGCGAATAGCACCATGAGTGTATACCCTATACCCATGTACAGACCTAGAAGGCACTCAAAACCCAAAATATTTAATTTCTTTTTTTGGGGGGGGGGGGGGGGGGTGGTATATGAGTCGGATCTGACACATCTTTATAACCTTCAAGGCATCCAACGGCTACCATTTGATACTAATTTGAAGTTTTTCGTGGCATTCTATCAAAATATATGGCTGAATATAACTTTGTAGGGGAAGTAGGGGTAAGTATATGTCAGAATGAGACATTGATCAAAACTTCAAGTCGATAGCGATATTCTACTGAAAGTTATGGCCGAATTAAAGGAGGGGTAGTTTATATGGGAGGTAGGGGAACCCGTGGTCCGATTTGACCCATTGTCAATACCGTCCAAGATTTTAGCAAAACAAACATTTGACCAAAATTTCAAACCGCTAGCTTCATTATTTCGGGAATTATCGTGACAGACAGACACACGGACAAACAGACAGACAGACATGGCTTATTCGATTTGGGAACCGACCGTGATCATTTATATACATATATACTTTGCCATACCTCCGGTGGCTCCTTTGAGGTGTTACATAATATCGGCTTAACAAAAACAATATACCCTATACCATCTTATGGGTATAGGGTATAAAAATACGATCACTCAATTTTCATTCACTCATCAGTCATCACCTAAAACTACTTAATTTCCCACTATACATGCCTTTCGTTCAGAAACAGGCATGGTCTTGCATAAAATTCACTCAACAGGAGCTCCAAGGAAAGGATGCTTCTTTAACATAAAACAGCATTTCCTATGTGATCCGTATTCTAAAATATTCATTTTCATTCTCTGAATTTTCGCCACACTCCATCATCAAAAGAGAAACAAGCAAATTCCAACTGAATACTTGGTATTGGAGGCCCTCTGAAGCCACTCATTACATTACCTACAGAGTTCAACAGACTTAAATAAAAGGGATAACTTTAGTGGCGTGTTTTCGACATACAAGGAAAGGTATACAGAGGCATTTTTTTGTTTTTGAATTTTACCTTTCAGCATACAGATAAATGAATCATTGAACATATTTTCGTGCACTCTACGTTAAATTGGATATGTTATGAATTTCCTTTCAGCTGAAATGCTATTTGTGTGATTGTATATTGAGCTAAATGATGAAGATGTGGAGAGCTCATTCATTTCCCATGTTCTTGGAAAATGCTCTGCTTACTCTGGCGAAAAGTGATCAAGTTCAAAGCATTCTTTATCTCTTGGGGGGAACTGATGGTAAATTTGTACTTTGTACAATTAGTATCGAGAAGAGACTTTCTGTACAATTCTGACAAATTGAAGCATGTTCTGGTCAATTAGCCTCTGCAGTGAAAATGAATTGGAAATACATTTGCTGTCCTTTCCCTCGTTAACCCGATGCGCAAATTACTGTTAAACTCTTCACTGCATGTAGTGGGCCAGTGTATTCAACAATTTGGCCCCCAAACTTAACTCTTTTTTTGAATGTTTAGGTCGAACCCAGTGCTTCGACTCTACCACTTTTGTGGTAGCTATCACTTTTCGCACAAAATTTGACATTCTACAACTAAAATTTTTAAGTATACCAAAATCTACCACAGCTAAAATATCCGAAATTAGACTGATTGTTTTAAACCTAATATTAAATATAAGAGTTAGGCGGAAAAAGTAACTTAATGGAAGAAACTATTCAGTCAGACCATTGCGAACTTTTGTTTTTTTTTTGTAGCAATTTGAAGAATTATTTGAAAAAAACGAGACAGGCTAATTTCGGGCGCGGCCGAAATTTGAATACCCTTCACTCTTCTAGGGCTAAACTTTTTTTCGGGCGAACCTATGACTTGGGTTTAATCCTTCCCCATTCTTTTCCTTCTGTTTTCACATAAGTTCCGTGGCGTCGATAAAACAATATTTGTGTGAGGTTTGGTTGAAATAAGTGGGAAAATACAACAAAAATACTCCATAAACTTTAATGGGGGGATGCGCGAGCATGGCGCCATAGTACGATTCAATTTGTTTCGAATTTTTTTTTTGATAAGGACGCATTAAGAATTTTTGAAATTGGTGTGAAAATATTGTTTGTTAGAAATCGAAAATGGGGGTATGGTTTCTATGGCAGCCCCATGACCCCACAGTCCGATTCCATCCCTTACATATGTTTTTTTGCCATCAATATAAACACATTTGTGTAGAGTTTGGTTGAAATGGGTACACAAATAAAAAAGTTTTTATTAGAAAAACCAAATTAGGGGGTTGGGTTTGTATGGCAGCCCGATGACCTCACGATTCTAGTGATTCAAACACACAAACTGCCTGCAATAAAAGAGAGCATGTGTGCAAAATTTCAGCTCGATAGCTAGCTGGCCGAGTAAAACGCGTAGCAACAGACGAACAGACAGACAGACGGACATCGCCCAATCGACTCAGCTCGTCAGACTGATCATATACACATATGGACAAAAAAATAAGTACACCCCTCATGTACCTTTTTATGACAAATTTCCATACCCTTTTTAAAATTGAATTACTTCAAATAGATAGTAATTACAACAATTAGGATACAACAATGCCAACGGAATCGAAAAACTAAATGGCATCCTCCTATTTTCTTAGTCCCTTCCGATATTAACTTTGAAGTGGGTTTTCAGCTTGGTCAAAATAATAAGTACACCATCGGTTTTTTTAATCTTTTGACAGCAAGTTGCTAATTTCCGTAAGGATTTGTTTTTTTTATTAATTGGTGTATGCCAGAAGCGTTAAGTTAAAAACAAACAAAAATACTTAAGGGGGCGAAAAACGCATGGTAGGTACGAAAAAAGAATTTAAAGTTCGCAAGTTTGAAATAGCGGAAAAATTATTCTCTCAATAACGAAATAAACCAGCTAAACATTGTATTTACTGTGTAATTCATTATAAAGTAAATATAAGCAGTCTCAAATACAGTTAAGTCCATATAAGGGCCTTACGGACAACTGTCAGTCTCATTATCACTATGGTGAGAAAAGTTCTCTTGGTGATTTTCGCGGAAAATATTTAAAATATACAATCCCTTTGAAAAGTTAATCGAAGAATACAAGAAGTAAAGCAGTTTTGACAAACATTTTGGAAGTTTCCATGGCGACGTCAAAAAGTGTTGACGGTTCAAGAAAATTTGGAAGGGATAGCTTTTCTTGTTCCAGACCGAACAATGAAAACTCCCAGAATAGTCTGTTTTATTTATGAGATCGTAATAAATTTGATTGGAAACTACTCCTGTCGTAATATTCTTCATTCAGGAAAAAAAATAATATAATATATGCTACATCTTCTGACTATTTCCCATGGAGTCGAAAAAACGTGGTCTATGGTTTAATTTTCATAGTTTGGTTTCGTTTAAATATACCTAATAACCGTTACAATGAGACAATTTCCATATAAGAAATTTTATTTTAGAGTTTCATAATATATTTTAAAATGGGGATTTCAGCAGGATATTCACCCTAACCGTACCTCACAAACTGGTCAAGGATCCGCTTCAACCAAGTCGGGTGGCTTTTCACGTTGTTACTAGAGTTAAATTGAATCGGGAATGTTTAGGGGGGGGGGTTTAGTTGAATCAATGAAACAGAAACACAGTTTTCACAAAACGGACCAATTACGGAATTTCCTGGAAGTAACTGGATATATGGATGTATGGGAACATACCATAAGAATTATCTCCAAAAGGCCAACAAAAACCTTTTTTTCTTTCAAAATAATGGACCATTTACTTTTAAATAATAAAATAAATTAAATTTTTGTCGAATCAGAACTTAATATTTTAATTAAAACAAGTTTTAATCAAATTAACTGACATGTACTTATTATTTTGTCCAGCCTATTTTAGTCAGTTCGTACTTTTTCAAGGTAAATGAAAGCTGTTATTTATTATAATATGCTAATTTACATATTATTTCATTCCTCACCAATTAAGTATTTAAATCTTTCCATAGGAGTTTATTTCCTAAAATAACTACTTGGCTACAGGGTGATAAGAAAAATTCGTATGGATGTACTTATTTCTTTGGCCATATGTGTATATTACATATTTTATATGTATATTATATGTCTAACTTTGTCATGAAGTCTGTAACGCATTGAGTTAATGGTATAACAAGCTTCACTAGCTGTTATGGACTGTTATGGTGAGAAAGGTTCGATTTATATGGCGCGGCCGGATACTGCAAAGAGAAACGATGAGGTGCTTTCAACGACTCGGAATTTATTTATTTAAACAGTCTCGAGAAAATTCTGGTTTACGAAAGTTTGCAGCTTAGTTGTTATCTCATTGGTCACCTTCCAAGTTGAACAGCCATAAAGAAGCACAGATATTACAATAGAATTGAAGATTCGGATTTCGGTCCGCCTGGAAATGTTGTTATTTTGCCAGAAAGGAGTCAAAGTGAAGAAGGCTGCCCTAGCCTTATTCATACGCGATTGCACATCAGCGTCCGCGCCGCCATCTGCTGTGACTATGCTTCCGAGGTAGCAGAATTCGTCAACTTTTTCGACTGCTTGGCCCGAAACACAAATTCCGCTTTGTCCCCCAGGATCGGAGCTCAAGTACTTGGTCTTGGCAGCGTTTATCTTGAGCCCAGCATTACGACTTTCGCAATGCAAAGCATCGGCCATTTGAGCTACATTCTTTTTATTTGAAAGCAGACAAATATCGTCAGCATAGTCAAGGTGTTGCAGGCAATCAAACATTTTCCAATCCTTAAGGTTACCCTTCTTAGGAATTTTAATAATTACGCCCTTTTTCCATTGTATTGGAAGAGTTTCGGTTTCCCAACACTCTCTGATGAGGGGAAGCAGAATATCCTATGTAGCATTCGAATCCGCTTGCAGGCCCAAAACGGTTGTTAAGGACCTCAAAAAAGTGCTCTTTTCATCTCTGAAGTTGCTGTTCTTTACAAGCAGTAACCCTTCTTTATCTTTCACAGGATGATCCGTTGTGAACGATTTACCAATTAGTGGTTTAATTAGCTTAAATAGGGTACCGCTTTCACAACGGTAAACCGCAGCATTTGCCTCCTTCGCTAAAGCGTTGATGGAAATACGCTTATCACGCCTCACACTTCTCGGCACGCCTTTTTGTAGTGAACGGTATTCAGCTCGAAGTTGATTTTTAGCTGTTTCCAATTACAACATAATTTTTTGTGTACCTAGGTACGGAAATTTAAACACGCCAAGATAAGATCTCGTGTCTCTATTGCAAGAATCCTAGAGTGTACCGTCTGAGCCACCGATCCATAATGCAAATAGAACATCTAAAACTGTTTTGATAGTATAGTACAATTAGTTCAAAAAGGCCCAAACCCAAACATTCACAGAAATAAGCTTCAGGCATGCCTTTTTGAAAAATATGGGGGGGGGGGGTGTGCCAATTGTCGGAGCTCTTCAATTTTTGCTACATATCAAATATCAATTTTGTTAGCAATACAGGGTGTCCCGCATTGGGTGGTCAATACTGTAAGGGTTGATAGCGCAACTTGTTTCAGCAAGAAAATTCCCAATACAATCGGAATTTTTTTTACCGTTACCTTGTTATCGCTCTTTTTGTGAAAGTCATCAAAAATCGTGACTTGTCACGCAAAATAGTAATTTGCAGCACTCCTGATGACTTAATCCAAGATTTGATTTCAGTTTCTGAAACTACATAAAATTTCACAGAAACTGAAGTTTTTCCTGTTGCCAACATTATCGGCACTTTCAAGATACAGTTACTCAAACTTAATATAAATTTTAAAATAGATTTTTTATCGAAAATTCAAACAGTAATTACATAACGGTGCTTTATACGCACAACTCTGCAAAGTTGATAAAAGTTGCCTCAACATGTTGGCTTTCCAACGGTATATCACTTTTCATATTTACATTGCGGGATTTTAGAATTACACATATTGGATATAAAAAAACAAGGTAATTATTTTTTTATCGGATTATTTAAACTGAAATTTTATTCATTTATTTTTTATATTTTACTGTCGCAATTTTGAAAATTTGTTAAACAAAAATGAAAATAAAGTTTTGAATATGAGGAAGAACCAATAAACTAAAAATATTAACTAATGATTAAATGGGTCTCTTTGATGAATTGGAATAATACTGCTGGAATTGGCCTCCTCCATTTTGTATGCAGAGTCGACACCTTCGGCGCATGGAAGAAACGTCCCGAAGGATTTCAGGAGGGGTTTCCTTAATGTTGTCACAAGCATCATTCATTCGCTGCAGCAGCTGTTCCCGGGAGGTAATCGGCTCGGAATAGACATTGCTTTTTAAGTTACCCCTAAATAAAAATCTAGGGGAGTAAGGTCGGGACTTGTCGCAGGCCACGCAACTGTCCCATATCTGCCAATCCACTTTCCGGGAAATTCGTTTTCCAAATCTTTTTTAAAAGGTCTCGCATTATAAGCGGGCACCCGTCTATCTGCCATAAATAGCAACTATTAAATTTTAACCGTTATAAGTACCGTTGCATTTGCCAAACAATGTACCAAATTTCAAATATCTTACAGTTCTGGTCAAAGTAATGTAGCGCGATTCTATCCCGAATTATGATTGCCTTTGTATGTCTTTTTTCGAGTCAAGGGAAAATTGTTAACGATTCCACTGAAGCCATGATTTTTACCATTCAATGCGTGTTTACCTAAAATTCTTCAATGTAAATAAGAAAAGTGATATACCGTTGGAAAGCCAACATGTTGAAGCAACTTTTATCAACTTTTCAGAGTTGTACGTATAAAGCACCGTTATGCAATTACTGTTTGAATTTTCGATGAAAAATCTATTTTAAAATTTCTGTTAAGTTTGAGTAACTGTATCTTGAAAGTGCCGATAATGTTGGCAACAGGAAAAACTTCAGTTTTTGTGAAATTTTATGTAGTTTCTGAAACTGAAATCAAATCTTGGATTAAGTCATCAGGAGTGCTGCGAATTACTATTTTGCGTGACAAGTCACGCTTTTCGATGACTTTCACAAAAAGAGCGATAACAAGGTAACGGTAAAAAAATTCCGATTGTATTGGGAATTTTTTTGCTGAAACAAGTTGCGCTATCAACCCTTACAGTATTGACCACCCAAACCCTGTATATGGACAAGATCTTATGATTCTAGGTCTATTCTATCAAGAGTTACAGTACGAAATGGAAAATTCCAAAAATTTTAAATTCACTATCATACTTTTTCGGGTCTAGGATATAATTTTTTGAGAAAATGTCTACACCGAGAAAAATAACGTCCCGTAAAATTAACTCGATATCCTTTTGAAATCGAGTTACATTCCTATTAAATATAATCCTTTCCTTTTAAATATATATCGCTTTAATTCAAATTCATTCTTTTTAAATTAATGGGAAATCCTTTAAATCCAAATTTCCAATAGGAAATCATTTTAAATTAATGGGAAATCCTTTAAATCCAAATTTTAAATAGGAAATCTTTTAAAATTAATGGGAAATCCTTTAAATCCAAATTTTCAATAGGATTTTTTTTTGTTTACACTCGCAGTTGGTCGGCAGTGTAGTCGAGCGATGTCACAATGTATGGTGTAAATTATAAACGTCGTCCCGTATAGTCTGTGTGGTGTAGTAGGTAGGGGCGTTAGTCTTCAAATCATAGGTTCGCGGGATCGAATCCCACTGTAGGCAGGTACTTTATTATGCATTTTAGAGCGTAAAGAGGTAAATGAAATGTCGCCAACACCTATAGCGAGGTCAGTTATACAAAATTCATTTATGAGTAATTTTCACAGGGAAAGAACACCCTGTGAAAATTACTCCTTTTGCTGTAATTTAAAGTATTCTTTTGAGTTCATGCATTTAAAACAAAGAGTCCATCCTTTTAAATTAAAAGGAAATAGTGACCTGATTAAATTGACACTGCATCACTTTAATTTAAAGTGATTATAGATAGACTTTCAAAAGGAATATCTTATTAGTTCAAAGGGAAATCCGTTTGAAATAAAGGGATTATAAAATGATTCAAAGGGAAACAAATATGAAGCAAAATCATATTTGAATCTTTTTGAATCATATGCGTATTTTTTGAATTTACAGGATTTTTTTCTCAGTGTAGAGTGTTATATATCATTACAAAGGTAATCTTGTGTATTTCACCCCTTTGCCACCCCTCCCCCTTAACCCATGGCGCGAATTAGTGTATCGTTTTACTGCGTATATTGAGCAATGTATTCAACAATTTGGCATCAAAATTTTTTTTTTAGGTTTGAAGCTATCTGTACTATACCTATTTATCTTAACTCTTTTTTAGCATAAGATAAAACTATTATATATTTAGATTTGCTTTTGATGTAGAAATAATCGTAGACGTGTGTAGTGCTCTACTAATATACACTCATTTAACATTGTATTCTCTACATTTATACCTACGAAATGCCTGAAAGACTGAAACCAATTATACTCTATATAAGCCTTCTTAGTTGCATCTTAAAATTCCATTTGTTTGAAATTACTCACACTTTTCACGACTGCATTAAGAAAAATAGAAGCAGCCTCTTTCCAACTCCAACCTACTCATTCCAGGACACTTCAACGTTCATAATTACTTGGAATTTTTTTCTCTTCTTTGCGACATTCAGGAAAACTTACCGTAGCACAGTCATGTTACAAATATGGTTGGTACGTTTTCCGTTTTCAACAAAAAAGCGAAGGATTCTCCATGCAAGCCAGTATAGCGAGGGAGGCTCAACATGGAAAAAGGAAAAAAACAAAAACTTGCGATAATAGGCATGAACTTACTCGTATTGCTCATGTATCCTGTTTCCTACTATTCATACAAAGTTTGCTTGTTGCTACTGTGCTGCTGCATTGGTCGAGTGGACCAGGACCAGGAATGAAAGAAAAACATCTAGAAGAGTAGAAGAATATTGTAGCACTGTACACACATATTTTCTTGTTGCGAAACTGGGTGAGTGGGTGTATTGTATTATACGATATACGGAGGACAAGAAATGTAGGAAATTCTGAGTGAAAATAGGAATTGGAACGTTTGGAATTCACTTTTTTTTGTTTGTTTGTTTAAATTATTGAAGTTTCTGTTTATTCGTCGTCTTGTGAACGATTTGTTTTTATGTCAGGCAATATTGCAGATACTGTAAAATAAATGTCTGTCTTTTTACTCTTCAATACATAGGACATTGGATTGATTGAATTGAATTAATTTAGATATTTGACGTTTTTTGTTTTGGATAAGACTCCCATTAGATGGATAATGAAATCTCAAGACAGAAAACAAATTATCAGATTTGGTTGGTGGTTATAAATTCTTAGATGGTTGGCTGTCAAAATTTATTTCAAAGTGTTGTCGAAAATTAGCCAAAAATTAGGAAAATAAACTTAGTAAAAATCGCGAAGGAAACCTCATCAAGAATTTGTCACAGTGAACGCAACTCCTAGAATTAATAAGTACGTATTTATCTGAATTATCCATATCCTTCAACCTGTTGCTCGAAGGTTATGCCTTCAATCTCTTGAAATTACATTTCACAAGGATTGAAATATTATTCATTATTGACGTACAACCCATTTATTTAGGGTGGTATCTTATATTTCAGACGCGTATTTCCAAGTTCCAGTAAAATTCGAGATGAAAACTTTTCTTGTTCACACCCACTAGACCAGGGGTGTCAAACTCAAAACCTGGCCCGGGCCCAATAACATTCTCCTCATGTTTGGGCGGGCCGCAGGAGGAAAATTTCGAAGACTTTTATATAATTTTATTAAAAAAGTTGATAACAAAATATTACTTTTAAAATATGACAGTAAGTCTGGATCACTATAGCGGCTTTGGGATTATCCGTGAGAACTTCAACCTTTTGAAAATGTACTTCAAGAACATTGAAAAATTAAAATATAAAGCGAAAACGTGAAAATATGATTAGTAACCACTATTTGTCAATTACATAATTTGCCGCACAGAACTGTGAGGTATGCCCCATGCGGCCCGCGGACCGCGAGTTTGACATGCCTGCACTAGACAAAGATATTCGGGAAGATTCTTCCTTTGTATATCTAGTAATTGTACATACTACTCGTCACCTCACTCCTGTCACAATATTAATTACGACAGTATTCCTTTCGGCCACGAAATACATTTAAGATGTTCTGTGGCTTTATTGTGGCGCGGCGCGGCGCCTCCAAATTATCTCGTTAACATGGTACACACGAGAGAACGTTCTCACTATGTATTTTACCTTCGTCGACTTGGGCAGTTAGTACTCGTACTTAGCCGTCCAAGAAAGCTGTTTTGGGCGTCCTATGCCCCAGGTTTGAAATTGTGGTAATATTTCTCCCATCGGGCCTGACGGTCCACGTTCATGTTATGTGCGCAGCTATGTGAAACTTGCCCATTATTGCCTTCATTAACAGTTTGTGTCGAGTCTTTGGAGTAAAGTTTTCCCGGGGAAAATGAAATTCCCAATTAAGAAAATTCATTACTTCGGGCCAAGTAAAGAAAATTGCAAATGAAAGGTGAAATGTTATTTTTTTTCTTTCCCTGTTGATGAGTATTTTTGTGATTTCTTCAAGGAAAAGTTGATTATGATAATTTTAATGCACAATGTTAAAGATCAAATGGCCGAAAAGTTGAATGAAATTAAGGTCGAAAAAATAGGGCGGAAAATTATGTTTTAACACTCTACCAGCCGAAAAAAAAATGTCACGAAAGGTGTGTATCAGTAAAGACAAAAGATTTTCATTTTAGCCTTGAATTTTAACAGTAATCCACGCTTGCACAATGGTTTCAATTTCAATCCGTATAGAAAAGAATGTAAACAAATTTGCTTATCACCTCTTCAACAACCTCACACGGCTCACGTGTTCTATGCATAATGTGTGAACTGAACTCAGGAAAACATCTCGTGGAAACGGATGATTAAAATACATATGAATAAAGTGAATTAGGCGTCTTATAAACTTGGCATTTATACGTAAGATCTCAACTTCACAGTAAATATGAATATAAAATTTATAAAGAAATACACAGAAAGCATCTTTCCACTCGGTGAGGCTTAAATCGTAACAGAAAAAAAGGAGATTTTTCCTTACACATCGAATGGAGTTGAGGAAAAATTATGTTTCGGTAAATTGGTAACGATAATAAAATTCTTCATTTTACTGTTCGTAAAATGTTTATGTGAATAATTTTTTTTTCTTTTTTGAATGCTTATCCACCATATTTTTTCTTTATAATAATTTTATGATCTAGAACGAATATTTCTGTTTTTACTTTTCAGGACGAGAAATAACAGTTGTACGAGCCCCCTGGAGTGATAATTGTTTCTCTTTGACTTTGTGATAATTTAAACAAGTGATCAGTGCCTAAAAAGGAATTTAAGTGCATATTTTTGATTTAATCATAGTTTGCTGTTGTGAATTGATAGTGCTACTTGAATAAAAGTTAAAACTTAGTGCTAGCTTTGGAACATAACCGTTTAAAAATCAGCGATAGTATCGGGAGCGCCTATTTAGGGTCAATGATTGTCTAAAGAGGTAAGTTGCTTCAAATACATTTACATAGAGAAAAGATCGGTTTTAGCAAATAGGTCTACGTTCAAGTTTAACGTTCCGTTGAATTAAGGATGATAGACAGATAGTCTTTCATTTTATACGTCTATGGTGGCTGAAATCAAAGGAAATATTTCACGGGTTCTAATAATATACAGGTTGGGCCAACAGAGGCCTACACATGGTGAACGCGAATAAGCCTTGAAATTACAATTAGTTTTATTATTTTGACATTTTAATAAAATACCAACACCAGAGCTGGTTACAAAGAGAGGTGTTTTGTCATTTTTAATCGGGTATCTTATAGTAGCGCAAAAAAAATCAGCTTTCGTCGACTTTTGGATTGATCTCATCGTTTTTCATCCGTTTTGATGGTTTGGTCTCAGTGTCACCAGATTAGGCAATTAAACAAGGCGACAAACATATTTATGTTGTATCAAGTTTAAAGTACGAGTCAAAGTATGTATGTGCTTTGTAACGAACCGATTTTGACACGTACCTACATTACTCCACTCAATAGAGACGGAAAAATAGGGGTTAGCGTGAAAAAATTGCGATAGTCGCAAATTTGTGATAAATTGTAAGGAGCCCATAGAGCTTGGCTGGGACTAATATGTAACTTATCTGGGCTTGTTGGGCAACAATCGATCTCTCGTGTTAACGGTAAAATTCTTATTTCGAAAAGCGGGTCCTTCTGCAATTCTGGAAATCACTAACCGAACAAAAACACACTTACCAAGCCTTTCCGTCATCTTAGTCGAGAACTGACAACCAACTCTCGCGAAAAAAACCCCAGTGAACATCCTCCCTTTTTTGTGGGCATTTGCCAGAAAAGCTGTTCATACGCGCACATCAATTTTAGCAAAAACACTTTCAATCCTGCTTTCCCTTAGTAAAGAGGCCTACAACCTTGCAGCTCGGTTTACTCGTCTACCTTTAATAATCTCACGCGATGACTAACTCTAGTATTTTAATGACATTTAGGTTGTTGCGTGGTAAGGCCTGTGGCATGACAGGCCGCCTGCGCCCGATAGCATCACAAATGAGAATGTACCTAACCTAAGTGAAAGCCCTTTTTTCTGCATTTAATTTTGAAGCTTCAAGGTCCATTCCCAAGAACCGTAACCATCGACAATTTGGTAACACTCTATTAAATTTTTACTCTTATAATAGAAGGCAACTTTGTTTCCTTCTATTATAATAGTGAAATTACTCTGCAATCTAAATTTGCAAATGAAGTGTAATTTTACATAAAAAACGTGTAAAAAAGTACTCTAATATATTAGCAAATTTACACCGTGCTATGTGTAAAAACACTCCGTAATAATAGGAATATAATGCGGTTTCACTCTTTTTTCGTTGTAAAGATTTAAGTGGCGAACCTTTACAAATAATATAGTTATCAATAAAACTATTTAAGGATATATAAAATATAAACAAGTATCGGTCGAGTTTTGCTGATCAGTTTTTCGTATACATGGGAGGTTGCAAATTGTTCTTTTTTTTTGCGATCTGTACACTTGTTCTTCTTCTCAGTACCTTAACTCAGCCGTTTATAGGCAATTTCGAGTCAACGTTACATTGCATATCATTTCGGAGTGCAATGTTGCAAGCATTAAATATTTCCTATCCGCACATGTACGGAAATTTTGGACCACGCCGAGATTCGATCTCGGGACCTCTAGATTACTAGCATCGTAGAGTGCGACTCAAGCAAGTGAGCCACAGAGCGTGTACACATGATGCAGAGAATTTTTGGAAAAATGTGGAACACTGTGCTAAGTCCAGCCGATTGAAGTATGACAACTGGAGAGCACGCTACAAAAAATGAGTAAAACTTCAACTGCACGTTGTAAAAATACACCACAAATCCGAATTATACACATAAACGTTGTAAAAATGCACCAGAAAATCTGAATTATACAGAAGTGTAGCGTAAAAATACATTTCACACCGATTTTGGTGTAATTTTTTTATTTTACACAGAAATTGTTGAAAAATGCACTCTGTATGTGATTATAAGCGGGAAAAAGTGTAAAATTACCGCATTTTCAGCGGAAATTTAAATTCACTTTTTAGAGTGTTATGTATTATACTGTTTAATAAATACGTTTCTTAGTGCTCAATTTAAGTTTAATTACTCTCTTTAGATACTAATAAATGAATTTCCGAGAAGTATACGAAATCCAAGGTAACATGTTAGGGAAAAGGAGCCAAAATAGATGGGTGGCTTTTCAGGCCGGGTGAGCCGGATCTTGTTTTGATTGGAGGAACGCGCGAGAGAGGGTTCAAATGAGTTGGGACTTTTACAATTATCAATACATAATTTGAAATTAAGATATTTGTGAGGCTAAGCCAGTTCTGAAATCGGAACCTGCAAATGTCTCTTGTTCGGACCATTAACTTCTTGGCAATCCTATTGACGCCCCTAAAATCATAGGACAAGAGATTTCTTTCCAGTTTTTCTTGATTATTTTTAAAATCAAAACAATTACAGCAAAATATTCTGAGAACGAATTATACACCATAAAAATTCCTTTACAATGATTTCAAGCTTTTTTTGACATATTTTTCCCTAGACAAAAAAAAAATGTTGCCATTTTATACATTTTATACCTTAACTCTAAAGGAAATAAAAGTTTAGCCAATATATTCTCGAAAAATAATCTTAATTAAATTGACTTTTGCCGAATCCCACATTTTGCTTGGTTACGCCATCATCTGAAATTTAACAAAATCGTTATGCATTTTCATACAATGGCTTAAACAAACAAAATATATGTAGCATAACGAAACGGAAAAATATTTTCCTGGTCAAAGCGAGGCTAGTGATGAGTAAACAAACTGCGTAAGAAAAAAAATTTTAAATTCTCCACTGATCTTGCTAACTTTAATTAAAGTTTTACGATCAAACGAAGTACTAAGAATTCAACGGTATGTTGCCCAATTCCCCAAAACAACATTTTCGTTAAGTGAACTCCATGTGTGGAAAATGTTTTCTTTGCCATGAAAGACGCCAAGATAGATTGCGAAAGTATATTTAGGGTGGCCAGATCAATCATACCGCTAATTGAGTAAAATTTCAATGTGGAAAATGTTTTTTCTGGTAACTTTTTGAGGGGATTGGCAAATCTCGGCTAATGGTGGGCAAACAAACACGAATTTTTAAAAAATTGGCAGTTTCCCAAATAAAAACTATTTTCAGTGAGTATCACTTTTTTTTTGCAGGGCTGCGCAGACGATAATTTTACCTCGATAATTTATGGTACTTTTGACATGTATATGTCTTTGCGGAGGCTACCTGAGAAATAATAGGTGTCGTTCCGTGAAAAAGCGTCACGAAAAAATGTTACGAAAGCGTTTAACGCTTAAAATCGACCTTCCCGTAGTTCGATCTTCACCAAATTTGGTATACATTATCCTTTGATCGCTTTGACTTAGAATCGACAATCACGATTTAGACAAGTTGGGGGGAATAGCGGTAAATTCGCCATTGAAGCGAACGAAAATTCATCCTTCACTTGGTTCTCCTGGCTCTCCCCGTGGACCGATGTCGACGAAACTCGGATGGAAGTTAAATGGTGCAATCCTCAATATTTTGGTGCCAGTAGGCCGAGATTTCAGTACCGGGTTTCGGTTTTTTTCAATACCCGGTACCACAAGCGGTTTCCCTGACTCAGGTTTTTTTTTCAGTACCGACGGTTTTTTTTTTAACCATAAGCGGCGTACCGCGAGTACCGGGTTAAAAACCGACTCAGGTTTTTTTTTTCAGTACCGACGATTTTTTTTTAACCATAAGCCGGTTTTTTTGGGTACCGGCTTTTTAACTCGGTACCAAAAACCGACTCGTCGTTCGGTTTTTTTAACTCGGTACCAAAAAAAAACCGGGATATCGGTACTTTAGAATATCGGGTCCGGTACCAAGTGAACACCGGTTTTGTACCGGGATCCCGGTTTTTGGAACAGGCCTAGGTGCCAGCACTTCTTATAAGGAAATTGTCCTTGGACACAAAATGTCCTTTTTTCTGTGGGAATGCATTATAGACGCTATGTATAAGGATATGGATATCAAAATACAGAATCCGTTGCGACGAGTCTTGTAAAATCACGACAAGTTGATTTTAAGTTTTGTTAAAGGATATTACCACCAAAAAGAATATTTTTCTAGCATAGGAAATAGTGTATGGGCATTATGGGTGTCGTTCGAAAGGTGATGTGTGATATTTAAGGCACTGTATGTGATCGGTTTCAAAATATATATTTTTTTTGAAAACCGTGGTCCAAACTGTCGTCAATAACTTCCAAGAAGTCAACAACGACCATCAAACCGCCTTGACCACACTGCGCCTTGTCAGTACGAATAACTTTAGTGATCATCATCATCTGGTCTATAGTCATCACACAGTGCAGTATAGTTACGTGGAGACGTGCAACGGATGGCTGATGCAAATGCCTGGTCACTGCCATAGATAGACAGGCCGGATTATCAGCTGATCTGTCAGTTGTCATGCAACACAAGTACTGCCATGGTGAGTCATGGTCCGCGCTTAGTACTGCCAAGGTACCGCTCAGTACAATCCACAAATTGTCCACAATCCAAATATCAGTGGCTGTCAGCCTGTCATTTCGTGTCACTTGCTATGATAAACACATGCCAGTGCGTTGATTTTTTAGATAAATATGGTGAAAACGATGTTGATGTATACTATTTTACCACTTGCACATCAAAAACACACTAAAGCAAACCATAACCTTTGTTTCGTAATAAACGCTCGGCATATTTAAACTTTTGGGTTCAGAAGCACTTGAGTTTGTGAGCTATAGAAATGACAACTGTCACTCGTCACGAACTCACTTTGTCCACTCGTGGACGAAAAAATTTCTGCAGTTCGGCCTGTCTATCTAGATGGCAGTGGCCTAGTACAATGGCAAATTGCGAGCAGGTATAAATTGAATTTTGGATTGCATATGCGTGCACTTTCGAATTTGTCATATTTAAAACGCGCGCGTAAAAAAGAGGCATCCAAAATGCATACGATTTATCGCGTAAATTTACAAAAAGTAGAAAATCAAAAATTCCTCAAAATATCAATAGTCGTTTTAGTATATATCTTCAGTATGATGATCACCAAAATCAAAAAAATGTTCAGGTAACTCAATAAAAAATAAAAAAATTAACGCCCTGTGGCGACTCGAAAACGTCACCCCATGCACCAAACACCTATCATATAACCTACTCGACCTCGATCATAGCAAGATCATCAGATTATCTCGCACTCGCACACGTCGGTGCATGCAGGCAGAACATAATTGTCATTGTCGTCGTCGGAACGGGCAACGGAAGAATGATATTGTGTGTTGGGGACATTGTGGGACGTTGACAGTGGTACAGCCACTGAACGTTGATGTCCGTCACCGCAACGCAAATCATTGATTCGTTGGACATTTCTTTCTCTCCATTCAGCAATATGTAAACGCTCTGCAAAATGTTCGAACGTGATCATCTGAAGATTGCTAGATTTATCGAGCCAATCTGTAGTCGATGTAGCCTGGTTGAGTATCCGCCAGGTTTGGCGCGTAGGGCAATGTGTTCGAGCACTGCCATCTAGATAGACAGGCCGAACTGCAGAAATTTGTTCGTCTACAAGTGGACAAAGTGCGTTCGTGACCAGTGACAGTTGACATTTGTAAAGCCCACAACCTCCAGTGCTTCTGAACCCAAAAGTTTAAATATGCCGAGCGTTTATTACGAAACAAAGGTTATGGTTTGCTTTAATGTGTTTTTGATTTGCAAGTGGTAAAATAGTATACATCAACATCGTACTTACCATATTTATCTCAAAAATCAACGCACTGGCATGTGTATATCATAGCAAGTCACACGAAATGACAGGCTGACAGCCACTGATATTTGGATTGTGGACAATTTGTGGATTGTACTGAGCGGTACTTTGGCAGTACTAAGCGCGTACTATGACCAACCATGGCACTACTAGTGTTGCATGACCACTGACAGATCAGCTGATAATCCGGCCTGTCTATCTAGATGGCAATGGTTCGAGTCCTCACAGCAACATATATTTTTTTTCTTTTATTAGTGTTCAAAACAATTTTTTTAGCTTGGTGATAATTATTTGTAACATAGTGTGTGTAGATGTCCTTGGACAAAAAGGTCCCTTTTCTTCAGGAATACATTATAGTCGATATCAAAATACAGTATTCGGTGAGTTGAGCCCTTTAAAATCACCACAAGCTTATTTTGGGTTTTCAAAGGATATTATGCACATATGTACCACCAAAAAGGTCACTTCTCTAAGGAAACTGAGAATGGACATTATGGTTGTCGTTCCAAAGTCGACATTTGGGGTACTGTATGTAATCGGTTTGAAAGGATTTTTGGGCTTCTGGAGTGACAAGATAACGGCTGATGCAATGTGGATTATTTTGTAAGCAATAACGTAGACATATACATCATCTAAGATTTTTCCCCTAAGGGAACACTTCTCGGAGTTTTTTGCACTCAAAGTGGCTAATCAGATCACGGAAGCATGCAGATCCGGCACACCAATAATTGGGTGAAATGGAAAACATTTTTTTCGCGCCTAACTTTTTAGGATGGTTGGGGAAACGAAAATGTTTCCTTGACTATCGTGGATAAACGAACTCAGTTATAAAATATGTATTGAGAAATCGAAAGTAAAGTCGTCATCTTGACACACCTATACTGTCCTCTTAGTGGTTTTAAATCGAATTCAAAACGAAAGCTATATTACAGTATGCAGGATATTTTGTCAATATAACATTTGCCCAGATATGCTTTCTTTCGTTCTATGCAAATTCGTCCCGAATAGATAACTATACCTACTGTTCAATTTGTATGGAAAGTTAGTTCAATTGTAGACAAAGTAGTATGTCCTGAATCTAAAAAACTCAGCTAATGAGTTGTACGTATCACAAATTGTTCTTAGAGGAAAACCTTCCAATAGTTTTTTGAGAAAATTATTCAACGTAATGATCTTTTTCTGGGAGTTTTTTCTCGCAGTTATGAGGCTCTGCTATCGAATTAAAACCTCAGGGAAATTGCTGTTGAAAAAAAAATCTCGAATGGTATCCTCAAACGACTTTACAGCCATAGCCACTGTGCGGTCACCATGCCGCATATCCAAACAACAAATCAGACTCTTTATCCATTCGATTAAAAAATTGTGCGAAATCTGCTCTGTAATCGGAGCCACAAATTGTATTTCAACCGCATAGTTAGCCCGGCCTTATTCCGCTTTAACCCTTACAATGGAGATTTCCAGAGTAGACAATGCAACTCACCTAGTGCTGTGGCCTGTGATATATGCTCAATGGTAGCTCGCAGCTACACTGTGCTAAGGAAATCAAATGGTAAAGGATATACCGGACAGAACAACGAGGAGCGAAAGTCGAAAAAAATAGCGGAAAAACATTCGATTCGGTTTTTGAAAATATTTTCTCCATATACATTCCTCTTTTGTCGTTCGTGAGAGATGATTTCAACATCTTTTCATTGGCGTCCGTTTACACCCCGTGGTGGTTATGACAGCGACGTGTAACTTGAAATTGAAATGGAAATGAGTCCTTTACAATTTTCAGCAAATTTGTTGAAGCGGAAATTGAATGGACCGACTCGAGAGAAGGATCGTGTTCGGGGACTGTTTTATGTGAATATGTGTATTTCGTTTCGGATGCAAGACGTCGGCAAAGTTCAGTGAATAAGTTCAAATTAAATATTGTTTTTAAAATAGAAAAGGTTAGTCGAATGAATTGCTATTGGTATCGCAAAATTGGGAGAAATGCAAAAATTGAATCAGCGAAATTCAATCGATGTGATACTACTACACTTTTTTTTGTCGATAGCATAGCGATGCAAGATTCGAACTTTAGCACTTTTTTTTAAAGCTGACAAACTTAATAACCTTCTACGAAAGTAAGTCAACATCAAAGAATAAATAAAATAAATAACAGGCGCGACAATCCAGCATTGGACTAAGGCCGCAGGATGTGTTAGTGACATCCTATTTCCAAGATCTTATCTGCTTTTTTGTTGAGGTAATGAGATCAGCATCACGCTCAGCAGTGTTATTTATCCCCATAAATGGGTACTCGTTTAACATCTGAGTGAGATCATAGTCTGTCACAAGCTCGTGAGTTCGAAAAACACCATGGAACACGGTGAGATTCGAACTCATGAGCCTGTGCACCGAAGGTAAGCGCACTAACCGCTACACCAGCCAGATTACTACATCAAAGAAGCTAATTAAAAAAAAAATCGAATTCGCTTTACGATATCATTAAATTAGTCTCCGTCTATATGAACAATGTCTGAAAACTTTAGATTGACAGCTCAATGATCCCAAAGTCTATATCTGCAACATCTTTCAAAATTCTGCTTTTGAATTTGTAGTCGTTTACAAAATACTCTTCTAGACCTTTTTCAACATCTCGAATTTCTGACACGTTTCAAACTAATTGAACAATCCATTAGAAGTGTGAAATTTCCGTTCTCACAATGCCGAAAAGAAATCGATCAACAGCGCTTTTCGTTTGGTCGAGAGCCTATACACATCAGCTATTCCAGCCAATATAAAAGGACATCATCAAACTAAACACACCACTGACCTATATAGCATGTTGTAAGGACTCCGTGAAAGGACATATCGGAGCGTATATTTTTCCTGGCACACAATATTCCCGTATAGTGACACAAAAGCTTCCACATATGTATGTAAACGGCAGACATGAATTAGAATGAAGTGCACTGAAAATACTGGTGTACGAGTATAAGAGGCGCAACTATAGAAAAATGCGCAATACTTAGTGAAAATTGCCGAAAAATTGGCACAATAACAAGAAATTATTATTGAAGCTGCACTCGGACGTGGTGCCGAGAAACATGAGGTTTTGGGTGAAGAATTAATACCCGTCCATTTGGCTCAACTTGCACCATAAACATTCATTTTGGAGCACTTTCGGAAGGAGTGCACGAATATGGTATTTGGGACATGAGTTTAGGATGAAAATTGATTGGAATTTATTAGCAGATGTGGACGATTTCATGTGTACAAATATGGGCAAACGATTCAAGTAGTGGAAATAAGAGTATTCCATTACGTAAGCTTAAACTTTGCACTTAAAGGAACATAATTTTTAGATTTCGACTCAAGAAACTAAATGAATATCAAAAGGCCCGTAAGCTAATATCAACGTTAGCTAATTCTCTAAAAGAAAGCCTAAAATTGACAAAAATTAATTATAAAATCAACAACATGCTCTACATCCACCAATTGTATTCAGCCCTTTCCAAAATTTTCGAAAAATTTGACCACGTTTGGTCTGTTACCCCAGGAAAATTGGCAATCCGGAAACCTGAATTTTTGCATGAGCTTTCCTTTCGAGGTCCTAAACAAGACCCTAAAAGTCCCTTTCTGTACGACTGCCGCTTGAGGTGCTATACAGAGGGTCAAAAAGCCTCAAAAACAGTTTTTTTTTCGAATATCTCGATAACGGTAAAATGTGCTGAAAAGTGGTGTATGGCGAATTTGTGACTTCTTACTAGCTTAATTTTTGCGTTTTTCGTGAATGCCTCTGTAACGGTGGTTTATGCTGTAAAGTCATCTATTACATATTTGTAGCTTCTGTGGCTGTAAATAAAATGCCGAAAGTCCCCATGGGTGGTTCGGCACCCAAGAAAGTTACAAGGGGCCAAAAGTAAAAAATTTACCGTTTTTGGGGAATATCTCTATAATGGTAATGTTCACTGAAAAGTGTTATATGACGAATTTGTAGCTTGTATATCGCCTAGATTAATATCACAAAATTTTAAATCGATAGTAAATTCAATCATAAGGGCCGCTATGAGGGTTGAAGCCATACAAAAACGCCATTTTGCTAATTCATGAATATCTTAGTAACGGTAACTTATGCGGGAAAGTGGTCTGCAATGAATATGTTTCTCCAATATATCTTAAAGCATTGCTAAAACACCCGATCTGTACCTGCCCCCCCCAATGGGAGCTACGTGGCGTCAAACTTTTTTCGGGAATTGTTCTATATGTAAGGGTAGCATGTACTCGTAGCATCCGGAAACAACCGCATAAACGCACCGACAAATTATTGCTCATGTGATTTCAAGCCAAAATAATGTATCGCACACCCCGATTCTTAACCCTTTAGCTGCGACAGGCATTTGAAAATTTTTGAAAAATTCATTTTCTTACACGACTTAAACCTTTATACTTATCTCCAAAACTAGACTAGCAGAATAGCGAATTAAGATTACTATCCCAGCCAACTAATTTACCTAAACAACAAAACTAGCTGCAAATCGGATGTGTGGTTTGGTTTTTACTGATCTTCACAATAAAATTTTTGTAATTTCACCCAAAAACAAATGATTTTTTAATCTCAATTTTCTCCAACTTCAATCAAGGCGACGTGTATGCACGATTTTTTTAAAAATTGGCCTATAGTCTTGCGATCATGTCTTTCGTACAGCGTTTTATTCTAGCTTCGATAATTATTGCCTTAAATGCAGAAAAGTAGTGTTAATTTTGGGCTCGATTTTAGCATAGTTCGTATAAATTTTACCAAATTGCAGGACATTAGGGCAGTTTGAATGAATTTGAGCTAACAGTAGTTTTCTGCACTTAAAGCATTAAAATATTAGAAAAAATGGAGCTAGAATAAAATTATATGAGAAAAATACAATCGTAAGATTATGCGCAAATGTTGATTAAGGTGAAAAAATAATTTGATTTTGGTTAAATCTCAAAAATTTGAATTTAAATCTCAGTAAAAATGAAACCACTTATCTGATTTGAGTGCGGTTAATTCTTTAGTTTAGCGAGAATGATCTTATTTCGTTACTTTTGCTAGTCTAGTTAAGAAGATATTAAGGTTTAAGTCGTGTAAGAAAATTAATTTTTCAAAAATATTCATAAGTGATCTTCAGGTGTTTCACCCCCTATAACTTCCTTAGGTGCCTACTACATACTTGATGGGGACTTTTGGCTAAACTCAACTCATTGAAGACTTTACAATATACTCCCCCGTTAGAGAGATAGTCACTAAAACCCAAAAATCCCGTCTTTCGAAGTTTGGAGCCCCCGTAGCACCCTTGAGGGTGTACGTATTGATGAGAAATTTAGCCCCTTTCTTTGAATCCGTATGTGCTACAAATTTGCCATACAATTTTGTTTAGACGGAGTTACCGCTATAAGGATTTTCCTGAAACTTTGTAAAAAATACCATTAGACCCCCTGGCGCCGTTAGAAGTAGTCGAATCAAAATCTACCTTTTACATTTTATTCACAAATCACAAGAGCAATACATTTTCGACACCACTTTTTAGTACATAGTATTACTGTTATCGAGAAATTCAGAAAATCCTGTTTTTGAGGGTCTCCGACCCTCTGTACAATCGCTATCGGCACTCGTACATACGGGGTACATACTTTTTGGGTCTTGTGTAGGACCTTGAAATGAAGGCTCAAACAAAAATTCAGCTTTCCCCTATTTTTTCCGTAGTTCGCCCAACATTTTTGTTCAAATTTCCTGGGGTATCGGTATGTAACTTCTGAACGGGGACAGCTAGGAGTCTCAAATGGTCAGCAAAATGTGAATCGCAACAGGTTCTATATCCGCCAATTCATTTTAGAGCTTTCAAAAATTTTCGAATAAATTACCCTGTTTGGTATTTGCGTGGTCTTGGGTTACATCTCTGAACGGCTGTAACTTCTGAACGGGGACACATATCACATAGGACTCTCAAATTTTTAGCAGAATGTGAACATGCTCTACATCCCCCAATTTCAGCTCTTTCAAAAATTTTCGAACAATTTAATCCGTTTGCATTTACCTCAACCATATGGCATTTTTAGGGTTTTTTACCTACTAATTTACTACCCGACTTGCCGAATTAAATTAAAATTTGCCACACCACCCAAAATTTCATCCAAGATATGTCTTCACGTTCTGAAATTACATAAAACCTCCAATAAAACGACACCTTGCCCATTAAGAAGTTGCTCGTATCTTCCGAGATACATCCGTTCAAACTTTAAAGAAATTTTTAAATTGTATACGATTTTATCATTTGAATTTTTGATGAAAACCCAATTTCAAAATTTTGTTTGTTTGAACGAGTGTATCTCGGAAGATGCGAGCAACTTTGTAACGGATAAGGTGACGTTTTATTGGAAATTTTATTTAGTGTCAGAAAGTGAAGTCATATCTCGGATGAAATGTTTGGCAAATTTTGATTTAGTTTGGCAAATCAAAGCATTTTGACAAAAAATGGTATTAAATTGTGACGGTTGAAATTAGAGAGGTCCCGTTGTACATTAATTTTCCCCAAATGGGCCACACTACCTACTATTAAAATATTCCCCACCAGGAATGGGACACCCTGTATACATTAACCTTCCGGCGCGCGGGCGCAATACGAATCCTAACACGTTCGGGCGCAATGCATCTAACAGATTAGGTCCAGAAAATAGGATGAAACTAAGTCGCTGTATATTTCACACTCTTATATATTGTTGGATTGTCTTTTTGAAACAGTTCTACGAAATTTTAGAAATAAATACTGGTTCACAAAGTTTGATACCCTTCACATTTTCAGTTTTCTAGGAATAATCCGATTTCGGAATATACGGAAATACACACATGCCTACTTGTACTTGGAGCATGCAAAATTGTGGTTTACTGATTTACGTATTTTCGG
This sequence comes from Microchrysa polita, assembly GCA_949715475.1. Taxonomy (NCBI): domain Eukaryota; kingdom Metazoa; phylum Arthropoda; class Insecta; order Diptera; family Stratiomyidae; genus Microchrysa; species Microchrysa polita. The sequence continues at coordinate 49,370,344 of OX454416.1, forward strand.
CAAGCAAATTTTTGTATGGAAATGTCAAACTATGTCGTTACATTTGTACGACATGCTAAAACTCTCTATTTCCTATAATTCGGTATAACGTTAACAGAGTTTGAGCTAATAAATTCAGTATTTTATCTGTAAACATATCGTTCGGATTGCAATGCTAAATTTCTGTTTGGGAGCTCTGTAGAAATGATAAATAAACGAGACCGAGGCTAATCTCGGGCGCAGCCGATATGTGAATACCCGTCACATTTGAATGCAACTTACGCTTCTTTTGCGTTAACAATTTCTACCGCAGCCCTATGACGTGTTCCGATTCCATTTGTTCCTGGATGCGTTGAGGCTAGTCCAGAAACACACTTGGATGACTTTTGGTTAAGATTCAAAAGGAAAAAAAAAGTTTTTCTTACAAGAACCTAATATTTGCGGGTTGGTTTGTATGACAGCCCTATGACGTAATACTCCATCCATTCCTAGATATGTTTTGAGGCTTTAGTATGAACATATTTAGGTGAAGTTTGGTTGAGATTGGTTCATAAAGAAAAAAGTTTTTCTTAGAAGAACCTAATTTTCAAGGGTAGCCCCATGACCCCCATGGTCCGATTCCATTCGTACACTAAAAAGAAACTTGTATACAAAATTTCAGTCCGATAGCTTCAAAACTGAGGGTCTATTTTGCGTTGCAACAGACGGACAGACAGACAGACGGACATCGCTCAATCGCTCTCTCCCGTCACACTGATCAATAATATATATACTTTATATAGTCGGAGGGGCTTCCTTCTGTGCGTTGCAAACTTCATGACAAAGTTAATATACCCTTTCATATAGTGACGGGTTTAAAAATGTCTGTGGATTTGCCGTTGTGTACCTTAATCGAAACCAGTTATATGGTAAATCAAATTTTTGGATTATTCTAAATAAAAGCGTTCCAGAATGATAGGCGTTGACGATTATCCTAAATCTAAAAATAATTGTAGTGGCAGCTTTTATATTATTTAACGGTCATTTTGTATTTATCACCCAAAAAGGATCGCATCGGTATTACATATACACATATTATACACATACGCTCGTCTCGCTTATGGTAATGTATTAGGATTGATTGGTTCACTTGCAACACACAGTGCCGGATATTGGCTGTTCTTGCCCTTAGTACACTTCGAGGCTGCAGTTCCTTTGACATAAATCGGCTTTCCTAAAACATTAGTTTGTGCATAGTTGCAAGCAAAGAAGAACTCCTTTCCATTGTTCTTTGGCTGTTCAAGCAACGCACAGCCCAACCGAGTATTTCGATCATTGACCATGGCCGTAAAATGACCAATAACTTGACTGGAATTAAAACATTACATAACACTATTGTATACGATTTAAAATTGCGTAAAACCTACGTGGATGATTGATATTGATCAATATGCAATTGTTTTGCATACTTGTATTCATTGAACCAGGCTTCCATTCCTTTTGTGATAACAACTTGTGGTGTCGGTGCCGGTGTTCCCCAACGCCATGCTAAATTTTGACCGGAATAAGTGAAACGATCGGTGTTTCGACACGCGTCATGCTTCATGGCACATTGTTTGACGTTAAGAGTGGCTAGTTTTTCTAGCTCTGCATCCCATTGCTGCGGAAGGATAATCAAATTCAAATAATCAAAGTATGTATTTATTTTTATACGTGTTACATATTAAAATGACAGTATGGATATTTTTTAACTTACCATTGTAGCCATTCGAACGGCTGGCTGAAATCCAGTCAATTTACCACTAGCCACTTGATTACGATATTTGTTGTGTGTGTCCACGATTGTGGCTTTCAATGAGCTGATATTGACCGAAGCCCGACCAGCTAGACACGATGAACTAAAAGCCTTAAATGTTTTTTAAATTAAGTAAAATATTTATGATATTAAGAATATAATAAACTGTAGAGAAATTGGAAAATATATTTTTAATTGAAAAATTCAACATTACAATTTTATAACGGTACTCTGAACTGGTAACTTTGCAAAGTTGACAAAAGTTACCTCAAAATGTTGTCTTCCCATCTGTCTCCATTCCTACGTTGCGTTAACTTTAAAAAAATCGTACAAGTACCTCATCTTCGGCAGAATTTTAAGAAAATTAAGATTGGAGGGCGGGATTTCCCATATCCCTTGTAAGGGCTTGGTAATGTCCGATCTTAACCGTTCTTACAACAGGGATTTAGACATCGATGCATCGGTAACTAATGGGCAACCTGGGCGACTGCCCGGGGCGGCAAATTTTGAAGAGCGGCATCTTTCATTCATTCGGTGAAATGAGCATTTCGAGATCTCAAGAGGCAATTTACATAATTAGCGAAAAGATTAAGCGCTGCAAAAGCGGTTACTTTGGATTTTGCCGCCCTAGATATCTCTACTCTACAAGTTGCAACTCCCTTATTTCTACAAGCAGACTATTTATTGATTGATCTTGGTTTCCCAAATTTATTAGAGATGGATTAAGCTAACATTTCTTCTGAAATTGGAGTAAAATCCGGTTGAAAAGTAAAATGTTCAACAATTTGTTAATGAGCTTAACCCTTCTGTCGGCACCTACTACAATATGCATATTCAATACCCAATAGGTCTGGCTGGACCTACTGAGAAAAAATTATATTTTTGAGATAAAGCTAATTTTTTATTCGTAGAGTCATTCTGCCAACTCTAAACTAGCATATTTAAGCAATAAAATTATTTATATCATTTTTCTACTGGAAACGTTTTTAAGTAGACATGTTTTGGGCTGATATTAGTGCAAACATGCTTTCCCCTTATTTTATTCTTTTTTTGCTTTCCTATTTTCATGGCGTAAATCAAGTAGAAAGTTTGATCGCATTTCCCAATTCCAATATCTTTGTTAAAATATGGGGCGCTTTGTTGGTAGCATTTACCCCGATATAAGTCTGCAGATTTCAGGAAATAGCTGGAATGAAATAGACAATTTTCAAACGCAAAAGTCATTTCATTCTAAATTTTTCGTAACTTTCTTGGTCATATCTATTTAGAAAGACGTTCGCATTTCACTCATATTTAGTTCTTACTATTGCAAAGGAACTAAAACTGTTTTGAATTTTCTAGAATCCAATCTCAGTTGATTAGGTGATGTTATAAAATATGTTAAAAATTGGCATACCCATTTTCTGAACTTCACGGCTTCTTAAAGAAAAATCTCATAATTTTTTATTGTTTATAGTACAAATTGAATTTTAGTGATATTATAACATCATAATTACAATAATTTTAAGAGAAATTTATATTTTCACTCTTTACCTTCAGAGAAAAATGGGGTGAAAAACTGTAAGTCTGGCCAGACCTATTGGGTATCAAAAAGCACTATAAATTTAATTTCGTCAAAAACATGCTCAAAACGATTTTTTCATTTTTTTGGAAAATGCTTCTTAACATACTATTTTAGGATATCAGGAAATTTGAAGTCGCTGCGATTACATCTTCTATACTTTTTTGACCGAAATATAGTGGGAAAGGTCACAAAGGACCTTTGTGCCGACAGAAGGGTTAAAATCAATATTTCACCAGTAATAAATTCACGATATGAAAAATTCAGCAATATGGTAAAAAACGAATCATAACTTCGACTCTGAAGTGAAATAGAGTCAAACGATAAGCTGAAATTAATCACTATATGTATCGAGCTGAATGTCCGCCATAAAACGAGCGGGGCGATCAGAGGCCGAAATACACTTACGGACAAAAGTATTGACCCAACATATAATCGCGTATATTTGAACGTGCTTTTTTTAAAAGTACGATAGTTATCCATAAAAATCGTATGTGATTTAAAAGTTTGAAACCTTAGCTACCTGTTGGTACCCTTTTTATCAATATTTGCTGCACACTCAAATTGACTGCACGGCACCGACAAGCTTATTTGCTCAAGATCATCTGAATTGGAGCTCAGTACTGTTCACTGACGAGTCGAGAATGTGTGTGCATGGCAGTGCCAGAAGATACAGAGTCTACAGGCGTCCGGGTGAGCGATTTGCGCAGTGCTGTTTCACTGAAACGGTTGTATACGGCGGCGGTTCCTGTATAATGTGGGCTGGCACTTCGGATGAGGCCGAGGAGGAGGGCTGACAGCTGATCGATACGTAAACGATATTCTTCGTGCTCACGTTGTCCCCAATGCAGCATTTATTGGCGAGAACTTAACTTTGATGCACGACAATGCCCGGTGTCACGCATCGCGTCTCACTCCGCAGTTCCTGAATGAAGCCAATATGTCGACACTTAACTGGTCTGCACGCAGTCCGCAGACATGTTCAATCCTATTGAACACTTATGGGACTCAAGGAGCTCAAGGGAAGAGTCCGAACCAGAAATCCAGTCCCTTCGTCCACTGAAGAATTGAAGGCAGCCCTATTAGAGGAGTGGAACGGTATTCCCCAATATATCATCAGCAACTTGATCAGATCAATGAAGAATCGACTGGAAGCTGTCATTAGAGCAAGAGGGGGCAATACTGAAATAAAAAATACTCTTAAGTTATTTTCCAACAAACCTAACCACAAACCATTTTAATACTTTCCCATTTTCCCTATGATTTCGTTCAAAGAGCAATTTTATAAGTACTCACCAAATATTGGTTATGGTACCATAATAAAGCTGAGGTGTCAAGCGTTTGAATGACATACGATTTTTATGGATAACTACCGTACTTTTTAAAAAACACGTACAAATCCACACTATTATAGGCTGAGTCGATACTTCTGTCCGTAAATGTACTTGATTCGGGGCACTCCCGCGAGATTCATGAGGTGGCCCCTAGTAAAAGCCGGTGTTTCCATATATTTTTTTATTTAGTGACTTCGAAAACTGGTACTGCTGTATCTGTGGAGTGCGCTATTATTTGGTACTGTAAATGGCGGCTTTGTCACCACTCTGCGACACTAGTATTCTACGATGATAAAAAGTGTCGCGGAACCTTCCACCAAACTTCTGCAGTATCAGTACGATAGGCATCGTCATCGACAATTGCTTATGATAGAGAGGAACAGTAAAGACAAAATTGATCGTTCGGGAGCCAATATTAAATCTTCGCGGCACATTTCATCTATTGTCACAAAGGGATCACCAAACCGTGGATCTATGGTGATATTTACATTTATTGGCATAATTTGACATACATTTTGGGCACTATAGTGTTTATAAAATATGATTTCAAATTCTAAATTACTACTACTTTTATAGTGGCTTAGCTCAGTCAGCGATTTGATTTTATTCAATAAAAAATGTTAGGGTGAACATTTTGAAATTTCAATAGCTTGTGTGCTGTGTGAGGAATAGGGTAAGTTGCTCTTGAAATAAAATATATATCCACTCAAAAAACCAAGTTTGTAGTTTATATGGGAACAGCTATTCATAAACGAATTATTATTATTCCATCTCAATTTTCTCCATCTTCTGCCAAGGTAATCTGCTTGTACTATGCTTTTCAAAATTAGCGCATTGTCTAACCATAGGCAAATCATACATAGATGTTTAAAGTGCACTCAAAATCGGTTCCACTATTATTTTGGCACAGTCGTCTGATCTGCGCCTGATCTAACAAATACAACCAAACAGACACGCGTATATAGGCGATTGAGCCATTGCTCTTTTGCTACTCAGTTGGAGAGAGTTAAAATTATCTGCCAGAGCAGTTTTTGTTCCCCGTGTAGTTTCACCCATTAGTTAATTTTCCTAAGCAGGCCCATGCCGTGTGACTTATGCAAATGCAATGTAGTGGTGGTACTCGGTATCTGCGCCTACAAAAACTGCATATAGAAAAAACATGTAAGATGACGCAGGCAGCCGCTGAGACCGGGCTTGTTGTCAATGTATTTCGTGAGGATAAGAAATAATAGCTGGTTGTATAGGTTTGAATGCAGGACAAGGCAGCACAACTTCCATACACTTACACATTTGGCAGGAGTTGTTTTAACAGAACAGCAACTGCAAATTTGTATGGAAGTTGCTGTGTCCTGTTCTGTACTGGATCCAATCGGATGGATATGAGTACGAGAATGAGTTGTAAAATCAAATGAATGCATTTAATATTTTGAAACAAGGGATGGACATTTTTGTAGGAAAGTTTGGTCATTGATTGAACCGCAATGAAATTGGTGTCAAAGGAAAAGTATCTACTAGAGAGTAACGAATATATGAGTATCACACCCAAAAACAATGGGGCTCCTGAGAATTTTTGTTCATCCTTTTGACCATTTTTATTGCTTCAAGCTAGCGACTTTGCCGTGTATGGCGGTATTGGCTGAAAATCTCTTTTGAAATATGTATCAACGAGTTCGCAAAAACAGAAATTATGCGGACTACTCTAAGAGATATTTATCAAAAAAATCAGTTTAATTTTTAAATGTTTTCCTAACTTATGACTTATGAACAAATTGGTTTTTATACGAAAATGTATGCTTTTCGTTTTGGCTAATTTTTGCTATGCAATGTCAAGGAACAATACTAACAGATTTGAAAAATCTACAGCTGTCTAGACGGGATCGAATAAATGCACTAGAATTGTAGAGAAGGTAGGTGATTACTTGGTCGCAAAATGCAGCAAGAACTTTTTACAAATATCACATGTGCAAAATTTAAACTTCTTTTATCCTGTCGCAAGTTATGGAGCAAGTAAAATGTCCTACCGGACGAACAAAAGTTCTTTTTTTTTAGAAACGAATATCGGAATTCTATTGTAATATTGTTTCCAAGGACATTAGTCCGTTTAAAATTAAATTCAAAAAAATATAGACTTCTTTTGAGGAAGCTGCGACTGCGACATTTCGTTTTAATGTAAAGGACAAAGTGCTAATGGGCAGAGCAAGCAAGCCTCTCGGCTCATTGAAGAGTAGAGAAGCAATTTGTACTATATCAGGCAATGTCCGCTAGGCTTATAAATGAATCGTTTTGAAATATCGCTGCCAATTTGTTAGTGTTGAATAAGAAAACTCCATCCAGGGGCCATATTTCTCAAAACTAACTGATCTTTAATTATTAAAAATCTTAGTGCTGGTTTCTTCTTCTTAATTGAATAATAATACAACAATTTTACTTTAATATTTTGCACTAAAATTTATTTGATTATGCCGATCTTTCTCTTTTAAGATCACGCAAACCAAGCCATCGTTTTGTAAAGTATTCGATAGTATGAAGACATTTTTTCAAATAAAACAGAAATATCTCTGGTTTACAAAAAAAGTGTAATTTTCCTTTTTCTAATAAAAATTTGCTTGCGGTCCGGACAAATAACGTTCGCGCTCCAGATTGTGGCCCGTGGGCCGTATGTTAGACAGGCCTAGACTAGATGAATACATATTTCGATTTTTTCTGAATTAATTGAAACTTCAGATCGTTTTTCACGGTTATGGAAATATATTAGCTAACGGCAACAGGCGTAACTTCTTTTATGGTGAACTTCAATATTATTCACATTTATTTTGGATTTGCTGTTGCAGTGTCGTTGCGGAAGCCAATATATGCCAATGCTGAATTTGTTTCGTTTGCCCAAAAATATTCTCACTGAATGATGATGTCCATAACTTATCCGCCATACATATACACAGACATACACAACCTTCCTGCATCGAGACCTTCGAGTCCTCTCAGCGCTCCCACCACCTATTTCGCCTGAGGAGATTAGGCTCCCGAGAGCCACCAGAGTGACTTTAGCCCAACTTCGGTCAGGCTTCTGCTCACGCCTCAATTCATATCTATCTCGCATAGACCCAAATATACAAAACGTATGCCCAAATTGCGCTGGCACGCCACACGATGTAGCCCATTTGTTTCAATGCCCAGCTGCACCCACTAATCTCACCCCCCTCTCACTATGGGAAAACCCCTTTGCAGCTGCCACGTTTTTGTCCCTGAAGATTACGGACGACAACGACGACGAACTATAAATCGAGTCCATATAGATACACAGCGGTTCACACCTTTCTGTACCGCTAAAAGAAGAAGAACAATAACTTATCAGCGCAAGCATCCTCTAATTTAGACTGTAGGAAAGGCATGGGCGCTTAACAAATGTCTTACTAAGGTTTTGAGGAGTTTAACACTCTTCAAAATGATTTTTTTTTAATCAAGTTTCTAACTGTGCACGGTAACAAAACACCTGCCCTGTTTTCATCAGATCGGTTTATCTAGAACGCTTCCTTGATAATTGGCTCCAAAAATTAAATAAAGTCGTTTAAATGCATATGAATAGCCGAAATGTCGGTACAAAGTTTTTTTTTTATCAATAAATTACTAAAGAATTTCCAATTTTTTATAATTTTGACTTTTTCAAGTCAGCAAATAAAGGTAAGCTAATTTAAGTTAAATTATCTTCACATTTTCGTTAGGCTTGATTGTATGGTAAACTCTGGTAATGATCACGTATCTTAGTCCTTATGTGTTTGTCAATGCTTATAGATAACCTCGGACGAAAAGAAATTTAGTGTAAGGGATGGGGTATCTTTTGGAAGGCTAGCACACACATAACACTTTCGATTACATTTGAAGTCTATTTTTTCGAACCACACTACACAATTTTTAATTACCCCATTATTACTACATGCAATATGCTTCTTGCCATTGCATAGTTTTTGTGCACAATAATCAGCCGTTTGTCCGCAGGTGAGAGAAATCCCAAAAAGCGCTAGTATCACTAATTTCAACCACATTTTCACTTAATCTTTTAATCAGCACAGTTGCGTAATGAACCAGCACAATATAACAAAATCGATTGTACCAAAATTTGCTCTTTATATATGGCAATTTTTTTTAAACAAGCATTTGTTTAGCCCGGGTAGAGTTTCTGGTTAACAATCATGAGATATTTGTACATTTGACTGCTTTGTTTTAATTAGAATAATTTATTCAATATTGGAAGTAATTCTTCGTACTTTTGACATTTCACAAATTTCACGGAATAATGTTTGACATCAGTGATGATTCAAAGACACATTATGTATATCTTAGAGCAAGAGTGTACTATCACTTGAACAAATATACTCGGGTTAAGTCAAGAAAAGTCGGTAAGATAATAATAAATAAATAGTACAATACATGCACTACGAAATAAAAAAGCATTTGTACCACGAGCGTTTAGTGCTAAACCGAACCGAGCTTCTATTGAAAACGTTTAATTTTTCACTTGTGTACATATTTTACATACTCTGTCTAGATTGCCACCGTTCACCGCAGTTTTAGCAAAAAACAATATAACAGACATTGTTTTTAGTGATAAGAAAAACTTAGCGTACATTGTTTTCTATATTTTATTACGCATTGAAAAAAATTGCACCGGAAGCTAATGATAGGCCATTAATTTTTACACCGTCGATGTAATTATGATTTATCAAGAGACGCGAGAGCGTCTCGCCCGCCAAAGGAAAAAGAAAAACGAAAGCGAACAAGTCAAGAGACGCGAGAGCGTCTCGCCCGCCAAAGGAAAAAGAAAAACGAAAGCGAACAAGTCTATGATTACCGGAGACAACTTGCTTTTTTGTTTGACCAGGCTACAGCCTTCCAGGCAACAGCCCCCAAAAAACTTTTTTTACCAAAATATTCCACATATCCTGTTCTAGTGCCTTTCCAAATAAAATCTTCGATCGGCACAATAACAGGTAAAATATATGCAATAAACGGTGAAATTTTCACCATCACAGACTTAAGCGAGTAACCCAATTTCAGAATGAAGTCTACAGTTGCAGAGAGACTTGCTTCTACTGTCTCTCTTCGTGATGGAATTTTTATGAAATTTGGAACGAATGATCCTCTGGTGGTCCTTCTAAAGAATCAATGTCTTCCATTTAGATAAGTGGATGGAATAACGGTAAATTAATAGGTAAAGTTAACAAAAGATTTCCAACAATTGCGTCTATCGGCTCATCGCATTGACCATTTTTTAAAACACACTGCGGCATTGGGACATTTGGATATTGGGACACCGGGAGACTGGGAGACTAGGATCTTGGGGTAGTGGGATATTAGGAAATTGGGACACTAGGGTCTTGGGACATTAGGACATTAGGCACAATGGGGAAACAGGGACGTGGGGACATCGGCATATTGGGGCATTGGGACATCGGGATATTGGGGCATTGGGACATCAGGATATTAGGACAATGGGACATTGGGATATTGGGACATTAGGACACTGGGAGACTGGGACATTAGGACACTGGGATATTAGGACATTGGGGCATTATGACCTTGGGACAATCGGACATTGGGACGCTGGTACATAGGGTCATTGGACCACTGAGACATCGGAATGTTGTGACATTGGGACATCGGGATATTCTCACATAGGGGCACTGGGATATAAAAACATGTGAACATTAGGGTCTTGGGTCATTAGGACATTGGGATATTAGGACATCAACACATTAGGATATTGGGACATTAGGTACACTGGGGAAACTGGGACGTGGGAACATTGGGGCACTGGGACATCGGGATATTAGAACATTGGGACATTGTAACATTGGGATATTGGCACATTGGGATATTGGAACATTGGGATACTGGGACATTAGGGCACTGAGATACAGGGATATTGGGGCACTGTACAGGACTACTTCTTAAAGTAATTTGGGGGGAGCCGTCAAAGTGGCACTGAATAAAATGTTAAAGCTCCCACCAAATTACTTTAAGAAGTAGTCCTGTACATTTAAACTTCTCCAGCATTTACACCTAAAACAAAAGTACATCCAGCAAACAAAATTAGATATGAGCAGCGGATTGGAGTGATATGTATTCTTTTTGCGGCAGATGAATTTTTCTTTGGCGGGGTAACTTTTACAACTTTGTTGTTTTTGGTCAGATTTAATTTATTTGTAGTGCTGTCTAGCCCAAACAGTGCGTTTATTGAAAAGAAGTTTTGGCCGAAATGAAGCACCCTCCGAGCGTCACGTACGCAAGTTTGTGCAAAAAGTTGGTGGGACTGGCATGCTAGTGGACAACACTCACGGTCCCCGTCGTCGTAAGGTTCGCACTAGCCTGAGAAGAATTTTGCACAAAGATCTCGGATTATTCCCGCACAAGGTCCAATTGACTCATCAATTAACCTTCGGGCGGGCGCAATGCATCTGACATATTAAGTGACCAGTTTTTGTTGCGCCAATCAGCGATATGCAAAGGGAGAGATCTGAAACTCACAGTAGCTTAATCTTTATCGATCAACTACCCAAAGCAGTTTTCCGTTTCTATCTATCATATGTATGAGGGGCGGGAGGGGGTGAAATAATCTCTGCGATGTATTGCGCCCGATTGTGTTATTTTCTCCATTTCTATGAAAATTTCTACTTGTTATACTCTTCACATTGCGTAATAGCGTTGTACCTATTGACATTCAGGCTCACCAAATCGAGTTGTTGAAGGTTTTTAGGGTTTTTTAGAATTTTTTCAAAAAACCCTTATGAAATCGATTTTGTCCGTCCGTCCGTCCGTCCGTCCGTCTGTTCACTAAATAACTCGCGAACGGCTCAGCCGATTGTCATGAAATTCGGTAGGAATGTGTAGAATGGTTACAGTCTTTGGCACAAATACCTTAGAAGTTGGTAGGAAAAAGATAACAGGGTGTCCCGAACGTTTAAAAAAAGGCGACTTTTTTAGTTTTTATCGCAGATTAACGTATGGGTATTTAAATCAAAGATCTAGACGAGTACATCTCATATCAGTTAAAATTTTCCAGTTTGGAGTAACGGTAAAAAAGTTATTGGCGTTTAAAGTTAAACTTCCTTTTCGAGCTCCGTTTTTCCAAACTGTTATAGGGATCGATATGAAACTTTGCACAAAGATTGGTCAGTATGGCCTTATATACGTTATATTAAGACTGTTGATTTTTGCTAAGGAAAAGTAAATAACAGTAAATGTGTGTAGCCCCTGTTAGGTTTCCAAATATGAAAATTCTGCTAAGGGTTTTTAGGAAATTACACAGGGAATATGTCTACAAATTTTCATTCGAATAACTGTATACAAACCGGAAATATAGCCGAGTAAGTATTTAGTAAGGGCCTTTCACAATGCAAAGGAAGCCTCTTAAGCATTTCTTCAATGCATCTTTTAACTTGATGAAACAATGCACATGGAATTTGGTGAAAATGCATAGAATGGTAATAGGGTTTGCCACAAATATTTTTGAAGTTTGTAGGACCAAGTTAACAGGGTGTCCCGGAAAAGCTGCAAAAGTATACTTGTTCAATACTCATAGGAAAGCTTGCGTGGGCTCTAATGTCAGGGGACACAATGGAATCATTTCATATAAGTTGGTTTTCCTTGATTTAAAAAACAGTAACAGTAGATTTACAGCTAATAATTCAGTTCATATATAATGCCAAGCCACCCTTACGTTTGCCTGAGCTTCTTTTTTCTCAAAGGCCATCAGAAATCTTAAGTCGAAAAATGCCTGTAGATTTGCCTAGGAGTACTTTTATATAAACTGGGTAAAATCATTCTGGAACGCGTTTATTTAGACCAATCCAAAAATAGATTTACAGGAAGCATTTCATTAATAATAAATATTTAAGTCGTCCGCTCTCTGTGGTCGTTTCGAAATAATTCAAAAACACGAGTAGCTTCACCCAGTTAAACCACAGTTTATTTTATGTATTCATATATACATGTATTTCGGAAGCTATCTACTTCCTTCCTCAGTATGTAAGCTACTAACAACAACAACATAAGCAGGTTAGGTTTGCCATTGTTGTTAGTAGCTTACATACTGAGGAAGGAAGTAGATAGCTTCCGAAATACATGTATATATGAATACATAAAATAAACTGTGGTTTAACTGGGTGAAGCTACTCGTGTTTTTGAATTATTTCATTAATGTTGTGCACAATTCTTATCTAAAATATATGTACAAAAAATATTCACTATGCTTAAAAATTCTAAAAAACCCTCGTATTGCGGGCGCAGCCCTCTGTACGCCGGTATTTTTAAATATTGAAGCGATTGAAAGCGGAATATTCTTAGAAAATAAAAATGTGAAGGGTGTCAAACTTTGTGAGCGAGTTTTTGTTTCTAAAATTTTGTATAACTCTTTCAAAAAGACAATGCAACAATAAATAAGAGTGTAAAATATACAGAAACTTAGTTTCGTCCTTTTTTCTGCACTTAATCTGTCAGATGTATTGCGCCCGATCGTGTTGGGATTAGTATTGCGCCTGCCGGAAGTTTAAAGTCGCACGACCATCCACTTTGTTATCGCTTTGCAGTTTGGGCGCACAATTGATATTTTATGTACCAAATTCCCAAATCGTGTTATCAGCCGTCTTGTCGATGTCAATTGGCCGCCTCGGAGCTGCGATTTGACCCCTTTGGACTTTTTTTATGGGGAACCGTGAAGGACCGATGTTATGCCAACAATCCAGAAACGATTCAAGCACTTAAGGCCAATATCATCCAAGCAATCCGTGAGCTACAGCCTGAAACCATCAACACGGTCTTGGAAAATTGGTGTGACAGAAGCGCTACTGCGACGCCAGCCGGGGCAGCCATTGAATGAAGTTGTGTTCCATCATTAATGGGAGCTTACTTACTTTCTAATAACGCCATAAGACATAGAAAAACATCTAATTTTGTTCATTTTATTGCATTTTTAAAAACGAACTTGTAATTGGCCTACCCTAGATATTGAAAATACTACCACTGCTATTATTAGGCGGAAAGATTCCAAAAAGGATTAAAAAGGACACACACTTTTACCTAATGGGGATAGGAATTTGGGGTTTATTTGATTCTTTTTATTTATTTGAAATTGGATTGGACGAAACAATTTTTGTATAGTAATGGTCATCGAAACGAACAAATCGAAAGAATGAGAGACAGTAAAAATTATTCCCTTTAACTGGTTCAAGCAGTTCTGAGTGCTTGAAGTAAGAAAAGCATACAAGAGATAGAATACATATACAGGGTGAACCACGTGTAAATGTATACCTACGCCTTTAGCTAGTAATAATTGTTTGGTTTGTCAATATTTTTTTTTAACTTTGGGGAAATAAACGAGACACACGTGAGATTTCTTGACATTAGGTAGCACTTTCTTCTCAGTACCGTATAGCTCATGTGGGGACATGGTGCGTTAACTCAGCCGTTTATAGGCAATTGCGAGTAAACGTTACATTGCATATCATTTAGTAGTGTATATATGTAATGTTGCAAGTGATATATATATTTCCTATCCGCACATGTACAGAATTTTCGGACTACGCCGAGATTCGATCTCCGGACTTCTAGATTACCAGCCAAGTGAGCCACAGAGGGTGCGTAAAGGGTAGCACGTGCGCAGGCAGCATGACGCGTCAGTCGATATAACTTTTATTACGCTTTCATACAAACAGTATATGACCGATGTCCCCCTATATCATCTATAGGTACACGCCTTTGCGCCTTATTACGGATAAAGACTATAAAATCGTTACTAATAAAGACGATGTAATAATTATGTAACATATGCGGGGTGACCAGAAACTGCCACATAAACGCACCGGCAAATTATTTCTTATGTGACTTCCATAAAAAAAAGGCTCGATTCTGGCATTTTTTCATAAATTTTAGAACATTAGTGGCAGTTTGGATGAATTTGAGCTAAAATTAGCCCTAATCTGTGATTGCATTTCGCGTTTCTAGCTAGTCTAGTTTTTGAGATCTTGAGGCTTAAGTCGTGTAAGAAAATGTTTTTTTGTTTCAAATTATGTTCAAATGACTAAAGCAGCTAAAGGGTTAAGACTTGTGGGTATATCTCGTACGCCTATTTTGCTGGAAATCACATGAGGAATCAATTGGTGCATTTATGCGGCAGTTTCCGGACACCTTGTATGTTAAATGCATGGCTCGTGAAAAATATTTATGACTTACGCGAAATAAATGAATGATTTATTGAATGAATCATTCGTCATAAATGGAAAATGCACTTTGTCTTATTTAGCTGAAAATGCTATTCATATCCGAGCTGAACAGAACCCATGTATTTCCCCAATTGTCTAAGGCGTATTTATGAACATTCTTCTTAATTCAAGGAGACATTGAGTCAAGGATGCCGAAATTCCAAAAAATTAATGTCATTTCCCATACTGTCATGTCATTTCCCAAGGTCTCCTTGAGTTAAGAAGAATGTTCATAAATACGCCTTAGACAATTGGGGAAATACATGGGTTCTGTTCAGCTCGGATATGAATAGCATTTTTAGCTAAATAAGACAAAGTGCATTTCCCATTTATGACGAATGATTATTTGATAAGGTATGTTCATAAATACGGGCATAAGTCTAAGTGCGCTGGGTTTTTAATACCTGGCGGCTCCATTACCTAACCTAGGCGGATATTTTTTCAAAACGCAGCTTTTGGAAAGATGTAACCCCTCTAGGACGGACACCCTCTAACCCGGACGCGGACAACATACTTTTATGAAATCGGACAAAAAGCCTCTCTTGGCCCGACACGTACTCTCTAGAAAGGCCAAAATTTGGTATAAATGACAAAACATCAACGAAATGCATAAACGAATAAATGAAAGACTTCCCGTATATTGTATTTGTGGCTTCATCGCTTTTCATCTCCCTAACACATATTAGAATACCTTACTTATACCCACCACATGAAATTAGAATGTTTTCAAGTTGATTAAATAGACTTGCTGCTTTTCTGGACAGCTGATAGCAGAAGTATTTTGTTTTTCCAAGATTTTGATACCGTTTGCAACGAAATTTTTGTAGTTAGCTTTAGATTCGGGTTAGCTTCGATCCACAATATTTGTAGGTGGGTATGTAGATTATTAAAAGAAAATAAACAAAAGCTTGGAAAATTTCATATTTTTTTTCAGCAGTTTCCATAATAATAATTTTTGGATCAATTTTTTACATTTTTGGGGTAAATTTTCAAAATCGAAAATTTGGGTTAACCCGCCCAAGAATGGGTCCCCTGTTTTCTCGGATAAATACTCGTGCAATTGTCATGTCAGAAACAGCTAAGCTAATTTGGGGTCGCTGATTCCAAGTTTCAGGTCGAAAATAAGAAAAACGACACCAAGGCTAATTTCGGGCGTGGCCGAATTTCTTAGAAGAACCTAAATTCCAGGAATTGGTTTGTATGACAGCCCTATGACATAGTGTTCCGATTTCGGCCGTTCCTAGATATTTTCCAGGCTCTACTAGAAACACATTTGGGTAAAGATTGGTACATAGAGCAACGAGACCGAGGCTAATTTCGGGCGCGGCCGAAATTTGAATACCCGTCACATTTGAAGGAAACTTCAGCTTCTTATGCGTTAACAATTTCTTCCGCAGCCCTATGACGTGTTCCAATTCCATCTGTTCCTGGATGCGTTGAGGCTAATCCAGGAACACACTTGGATGAAAATTGTCCAGGAACACACTTGGATGAAATTTGGTTAAGATTCAAAAAGAAAAAAAGTTTTTCATACAAGAACCTAATATTTGGGGGTTGGTTTGTATGGCAGCCCTATGACGACGTAATTTTCCGATTCCATCCGTTCCTAGATATGTTTTGAGGCTTTACTAGGAACACATTTGGCTAACGTTTGGTTAAGATTGGTTCATAAAGAAAAAAGTTTTTCTTAGAAGAACCTAATTTGCGGGGGTTGGTTTGTATTTGTATGACAGCTCTGTGACGTAGTGTTCCGATTTCATCCGTTCCTACATATTTTTTCAGGCCTTACTAGGAACACATTTGGGTAAAGTTTGGTGAAGCTCGAATTTAAATAGAAAAGGGTTTTCTTACAAGAATTACAATCAAGGTTAGAATTGATTGATAAAGAAAAAAGTTGTCCTTAGAGGAATCTAATTTTCAGGGGCAGCCCCATGACCCCATGGTCCGATTCAGATTTCAAGAGACGGCACATTTTTGAAAGATGATATTGGCCTTAATGCCGAAAACTGTGAAAGATGCATTTTTATACCCTTCGTTCATAAATTGAAAGGGTATATTAACTTTGTCATGAAGTTTGTAATGCATTTAATGAAGCATCTCCGACCATATAAAAAGTATACATATATGATCAAGATGACTCGGGGAGTCGAATGGGCGATGCCCGTCTGTCTGTCTGTCTGTTGCGATGCGTTTTACTCGGGTATTGAAGCTATCAAGCTGAAATTTTGCACACATGCTTCTTATTGTTGCAGGCTATTTGTATGTTTGAATCACCGAAGTTATATCACTGGGTCATGGGGCTGCCACACAAACCTAACCCCTCATTGAAGTTCTTCTAACAAAAACTTTTTTGTTCATGAGCCAATCTTAACCAAACTTCTTATACAGTCGAACTTCCCATAAGTGGCCACCATTGGGGATTGAGATTTTCTCCGCTTATTGGAAGTGTCCGCTTATGAGAATATTTCACAAAGGTATAACATTTTATAAAACTAATTTGGACTGCGCTGCGAATCCATTCAAAACCACGATGTCTTATTTCAACCGTGTTTTTCCAATACAATTTTTTTTTCGAAACCGACAGCACTATTTTTTCGTGAATTCTAAAATGACTTCTTTTTGCCCTTTTTCTTCAAAAGGCATTCTTTTTTTTAATTTTTTCATAGTTTAAAAGAATAGAAAACTGCACGATTAAATGCCGCGACATAAATTGAACTCCTGAATCTCTAGGAAATTCCACCTACACGAAGAGATAAACAAGGCTTGTACAGCGATTTCCGGAAAGTGAATTGCTTTATGCAAGAGACCGATTTTCCGGTAATTTCAAAACTTCTTTGCTCAAAATACAATTCTGTAATGCAAGAATTTCGAATTTTATTTGTGGAACTGTCCGTTTATTAGAAACTTGCTTGTTCAGAAAGGGTATAAAAGCACTGTCCGTGTCCGGTTATGAGAGTGTCCGGCTATTGGAAGTTATTTTCTAATAAAATATAAGGAAAAACGTCGGGGAAAATAAAAGTGTGCGTTTCTGAGAAATGTCTGGTTATTAGAAGTGTCCATTTAGGGAAGTTCGACTGTAAATGGATCCCTACCGATGTCACCAAAAATATGTAAAAATGGATGGAATCGAACGATGGGGTCATGGGGCTGCCATACAAACCTAACCCCCCAAATTAGGTTCTTCAAAGACGAACTTTTTTATCCACCAATTTCAACCAAACCTCATACAAATGTCTCTCTATTGATGCCACAAAACATACGTAAAATGGATGTAAAGGAGCCGTGGGGTCATGAGCGTGCCGTACAAACATTTGGTTTCTTCTAAGAAATTTTTTTTGCATCACAAATTTCACTAAACATTTTATTACTGTGCCTTTATCGATACAACAAATTTAAAAACAAATAGAATTGTACTATGGGAACATGTCCCCCGCTTCTCTCCAATAAAGTTTTCTAAGAGAATTTTGCTTATTTGCCCGATAGTGCAGTCAAAATATCCCATTTCAGGCCTCCAAATAGAAAAAATAGAGTTTGTGTTTTTTTGTTTGAGTTTTTTGTGGTTTTTGAATCAACGAGCTCCCAGGAATCTAAAACTCATTTTGCTAAAAAAAAAAAATTGATCGGAAAGGTCCCAAAAAGGACAAAAAAGGATACTCTTTAATCCTTGACCGGAGGTCAGCATGTGGGGTATAAGATCAAAGGGGACGTCGAGTACATTACATATCCGGTGTTTGTTTCCTGTTTCAAGGACCCTCAACGGAATAAATCGAGATTAAATGTAAAATGATTGTGTTTTCCGTGTATCTTTCCAAAGCCATAACTACGAAAATAATTCAAGTTGTCACTACGTTTCTCACTTTTCCGAATTTATAATAGCTTAAGATTCTATCATTAAATTTGCTAAGAAAAAAATTATCGGAAAGCTCTGAAAAAGGACATTAAAGGACGCTAATTACAAACCTTGATGGAAACACGAATATTTTCCATTGGGTCCCAATTTTCCCCTGTGAGGGTCCTTGAAACAAGTAATAAATACCGGATATGGAATGTACTCGAAGTCTTCTTTGATATGACATGCCCACATGCCCATGCCCACGTTCGATCAAGGTTTGTAATTAGTGTTCTTTTATGTGCTTTTTGAGAGCTTTCCAATAATTTTTTTTCTTAGCAAATTTAATGATAGAATCTTTAGCTATTATAAATTCGGAAAAGTGAGAAACGTAGTGACAACTTGAATTATTTTCGTAGTTATGGCTTTGGAAAGATACACGGAAAACGATCATTTTACATTTAATCTCGATTTATTCCGTTGAGGGTCCTTGAAACAGGAAACAAACACCGGATTTGTAATGTACTCGACGTCCCCTTTGATCTGATACCTCACATGCTGACCTCCGGTCAAGGATTAAAGCGTATCCTTTTTTGTCCTTTTTGGGACCTTTCCGATCAAATTTTTTTTTAGCAAAATGAGATTTAGGTTCCTGGGAGCCCACTGATTCAAAAACCACAAGAATTAGCCTTACTCTATTTTTTTCTATTTGAAATGCTAATATGACTGCACTACAATTGTTCCAAGCAAACCTCATTCAAATACTGTTTTATCGGCGCCACGGAACTTTTTCATTTTTTCTTCAGACTAAAATGGAAAATTTAAAAAAATCAAAATAATAAAATTCAGCAAAGCGTAACACTTTTTAGCCGCATGATGACTTTTGCGTTGAAAAGATTGCAAAGAGCGCGAACCGTGTTTCAAAGACACCGAGCACATCATAATGCACTCGATCGTACCGTTTGAACGCGGGCCGTTTCTGTTACATACCCAACAACATATTCTATTTGGATAAATTAGACATCTGGTTACCTTGGCCTACATTTTCTTTTTTTTTTGCTTACCCTTTTCACTGGAAACAAAATATCTCTCGAAATCGGACCCTAGGCTAATTGAACTAGATAACGGAAACTTTGAAAAATTGAAAGCCCCAGAAGACCAAATCTCTCTTTCAAAATTTGCTATAAGCTTACATAAAATTCGAGACCGTCAAATGTGATGCCATAATAGCTAATTTTATTTGCTTAGCTTTTTCTTTCATGATTTCCAAAACTATCGACAATGAAAAAACAACCTTAGAAATGGAAAATGTATTTAGAAAATATTCTTAACCCGTTTTAAAGAAATGTTGAACCGAATCGAAAACAATCGGTATAACACTACGTAAGTACTGGCTACGTTGCTAGAGTCAACATATTTTTTAAAACTATATTGTAAAAAATATATAATATAATTTTCATAATATTATACGCCCGCTAACGTGTTGTCTGCCATGTATATATATGCTAATTTCACGCTTAACCAGTGGCGGAGGGCGACAAATTCCAAAGTATTTACAAATCTACTCGCATCAAATGAATTTGATTAATATTTTATTGAATATTCTTAGTATATCACAACTTTTTTCACATTTCCTGATTATTGGTGGAAGCTTAGCTACACGGTTTTGACACGTCCTCCACTTGTACGTACAACAACGTTAGGATCAATATTCTCCGCCAAAGAACATAATCCTGGATATGTCGAATTTGTACCTGTGGTGCATCCTGATGCAGTCGGACCGCTCACATAGACTTTCCTATTACTTATATTCGTTTGAGCATAGTTGCATGCGAAAAAGTATTCTACTCCTCCGCCATTCTTACTCTGACGTAAAAGCGCACATCCTAATCGGATATTTCGATCGTTCACCAGAACAGTAAAATGACCAATTACAGGACTAAAACATTAAAAATAATTAAAATACTTTGCAGGTCTGTTTAAATTGGTTAAACTTACGTTACTGATTGATAACTGTTTATGTACGCCATTTTAGCATTTTTGTATTCATACCACCATCCTTCGAGGCCACTGTTCATAGCTGTTTCGGGTGTTCCGGCCGGTGAGCTCCAATACCATCCCAAATTTTGACCGGCATATTTGAAGCGATTCGTTTTACGGCACAGATCATGTTTCATCTGACACTGTTTTACATTCAGTTCGGCCAGCTGTGCTAGTTCAGTGTCCCATTGCATTGTGCCCATGCGCATGGCTGGTAAGAATCCGTTCAGTTTACCCGATGCAATTATGTTTCGGTATTCGTTATGCCGCGCTACAATTGTATCAATGTAAGGATCTATCGGAATGATTGTTCTGTCTCGCGAACAGGATGAAGCAAATGCCTAAGTGCAATTATAAAGAAAAAAGCCGTAAGTAGAGTTCACGAGAAGTTTTGCGCTGACGTACACCACTATTGTTGCAAGCAATATGCGGTTTTCCGCTAGGACATAAATCCTTTGCACAATAATCAGTTGTCTGACCCTTTATGAAAGCAGCAGCGGCAAGTGTTAGAAATAAAGATTTAAACATTTTGAATTGATAATTAATCTTTTCTACTCAAAGATCGAACTAATTTATTGTTAAACCTGTTACTGCCTTATATACCATATTATCTTATCTTAAATCCGAGGTCAGTGATTTGAATCACAATATGATGAACGAATCAGTGCTTTTATAGAATAGGAAACATAAACACGGTATATTTGGATAGTTGTGACAACCCAAATAAGTTTGCATTTGGAGAATTTGTTGTCAAGTTTAAGGTCGGCTGGCAGTTATATTAATCAAAAACAAACAAACCTAGTGAATGTATTCCTTTTTTCTTGGAGTTCTTTCTTTCTTGGGACAATAACATTATGTTAGTCTGGCATGATTTATAAGAATAGGGCGTCCCGATAAGTACCTTCAGGGCCGGATTTGCCATATGGGCAACCTTGGAAGATGCCAAGAGCGAGATCTTCTTCAAACTAGAAGTAAAAATGGATGTAACAAATCTAATGAAGTTATTTTCACTGAAGAGTTTTATTATTATATTATTATTAGTCTAATTAAAGTTTTTTCCTTAAGTAACAAGCTCGTGTTGGAACCCTTTTTTCGGCCAGGTTTAATCCGATTATTTTGGGATTTATAATTTTTATAACAGAGACGCCTATTATCATTTTGGGACGTCTATCAACTTAGCACTACCACCTTAGAATTTCGACAAACGCTATAATGCATTAAATGTCGCGATTTTGTTGTGATTGAATGGCAAAAGAAAAAAAATTGTCGCGTGCTTACTTCAACAAAAAAAAATTTGGGAAGCTAGCGCTACCACCCCAGTAGCATCGAAACGAAGACTCTCCATCAAGCAAAATGTATCCAATTAATTGTCGCTGCGGCTCAAAGGATATATCCAGCTTTTTTTTTTCAAATTTGTTGAAACAATTAATTGGATACATTTGGTTCTAGGAAATTTCGTAAAATTTGAGATTTTAATTTAAATGTTTTTAATGGGGATGAATCATATCTTTGGGTGTTTTTTAAGGGGTAAAAGAGCGCGACAGATTTTTAGCAAGGGTAGATATCCTAATTAGGGATGAGCATCGAACATCAATGTTTCGAAAACATCGATGTTTTTGGTCCGATGGTCGATGTTTTTACCATCGATGGTTTGCGTTTCGATGGTCGATGGTTTTCACCATCCATGGTACTCAACCATCTATGTTTCTTTCCTCAACATATTTTTTTTTTTTACAATTCGACTTTGTCTTTATAAATGTATGCGAATACTAACTTGTGGACTGATGACCACATCACCCGAATCGCATTGCTGACTAGTAAACTGAAGGGACCACCTGGATGTGCAAAGCAGCGCTACGAGTCTACTTTAAACAGACGAGTAGTCACAGGTTCAACGACCCTGGGACATGCACGTCTGAATGTTTACGTGAGGCTTAACCAATAAGGGACCGAAGGAGGATCACACCTGCTGTATAGAAGTCCTAAGCGAATAGTGTACCTCGGGGATGGGTGTGCCAAGCGGACCATGGTCCTTGCCCATCAAGGTGCTGGTCTCGAGATGGCTATAGGTTGTTACTCGAGCCAACCAGCTAGTCTTGCAAATCCGAGGTTGGGTTTCTGAAGGTGAGTACATTCGCTGAATGAAGAAATCTCCATTTGACATAAGACCTTGTCAATAAAATGCCGAAGGTCCAAAACTCTCGAGGCACCGGGAGATAAGGGCATAAAGCCTATGTGCTCTCCGAACGGTATACCCGGAGATGGTAAACTTGTTTGTATCTTTTGCCGTTTCTAAAATAATCGCTAAAAACACTAAACAAACTAAAGTCCTCCAATCAGGGAGGACTTTTTCCCATAATCAGGGTGTCATCCCCAACTATCCTGCAAAAATCCAAAGATGTTTGCTTTTATCGTCGTTTCTCCCTCAGTGTTCAGAGCTCTATGGAGAAATTGGAACAGCAGACCACTACCATCCCGTCACGTACTTTTCCAAGTCTTCGTCACACGGATTCACTGATTCCCGCGCGGTACCACTATGGATGCTCTATGCGGTGGGTTGTGTGTGTATTACGAATGCATATTATACAAAAACGAGACCGAGGCTAATTTCGGGCGCGGCCGAAATTTGGATACCCTTCACTTTCTCGGGCTAAAATTTTTTTCGGGCGTACCTATGACTTGTGTTCAGTCCTCCCCGCTTCCATGCTTTTCCTTGAATTTTGTCATAAGTGCCGTGGTGAAGATTTATTGAGGGGAGGGGGGTTGTTCGGCAGCCCTATGAACGCATGGCCTTTCCATCAATTTTTACGTATGTTTGAGGCATCAATTATAAGATTTGGTTGAAATTGGTGGACAAATAAAAAAGTTTTTCTTCGAAGAACCTAATTTGGGGGTTCGGTTTATATGCCAGCCCTATGACCCCATGGTCCGATTTAATTCATTTTTGCATATGTTTTGTAACATCAATAAAAATACATTTCCATGCGGTTTGGTTGAAATTTGGGTCCAAATAAAAAAGTATTTTTTATAAGAACCTAATTTTAGGGGTTAAGTTTGTATGGCAGCAGCACGACTCCATAGTCCGATTTAATTTATTTTGACGTTTGTTATGTGGCATCAATAGAAATATAATTTAATGAGGTTTGATTGAAATTGGTGTGCAAATAAAAATGTTTTTTCTTAGAAAAAATTGATTTGGGGTTCTAGGTTTGTATGGTGGCCCCATGACCACATTGTCCGACTCCATCTATTCATACATATGTTTTGTGTCATCAATAGAAACACATTTGTGTGAAGTTGGGGGCTGCCATACAAACCCAACTCATGTTAGTTCTTCTAAGAAATTTTTTTTACACCAATTTCACAAAACCTTGAATTAATGTGTCTTAACCAAAGCAACAAAAAGGTCAAAACAAATATAATCGTACTATGGGGCCATGCTCCCGCATCCCCCAATAACATTTTCTTAGTAAATATTTGTATTTGCCCACTTATTCAAACCAAACCCAAATATTGTATATTGTCGCCGCAACTGAACTTTTGTGGAGACGGAAGGAAAAGAATGGGGAGGGATTAAATACAAGTCGTAGGTACGCCCGAAAAAAAAAAAAACTTTTAGCCCGGAGGACAGCGAAGGGTATCCAAATTTCGGCCGCGCCCGAAATTAGCCTTGGTCTCGTTTTTTTGTTGAGGTAATGAGATCAGCATCACGCTCAGCAGTGTTATTTATCCCCATAAATGGGTACTCGTTTAACATCTGAGTTAGATCATAGTCCGTCACAAGCTCGTGAGTTCGAAAAACACCTTGATCCACGGTGAGATTCGAACTGTTGACCCTGTGCACTGAAGGTGCGCGCACTAACCGCTAGATCCTGTAACACTTTTAATTATACCAATCCAAAAATAAATTTACAGGAAGCATTTCATTGATGTTGTGATAAGTTCTTATTTATTGCTTATAAAATATTTGTACAAAAATATTCACTATGCAATAAAATTCTAAAATAACCTCGTATTGCGGGCGCAGCCCTCTGTACGGTCGGTATTTTTTATTGAAAAGGTGTCCTAAAAATCAACTTCAACAAGGAAGCGGACCATGCCGTTAATGAGGCTTAGAAAAATACAACAATTGATTCGACGTGGGGATATCGTGCCACATTCATTTATGATTCTAAAATCAAAAAAAAAAATTATCAAATACGGGTTTACAAGTAAACAACTACTGATAGGATTTTAGTGAAATACACATTAAATTCTTAGTTGAGCCATAACTCAAGGCAAAACAGTCCAAATTTGCACTAGGGCACTGTAAAAAATAGTTTTTTTTAATGTCATATTTTGTATAGATACTATTATCATGGTATAAAACATTGGCTTCATTATCCCTGGGTGAGAATATTTCACAGCAGATTTGACTTCCGCCGATAATAATTGGAATCAGAATATTATTCAGGAAGTAGGACATCCTTACGACACGGACCGAACAGTGATATAAAATAAATTGTTCTTTAAACGATTTTTCCAATCAGCTATCTACTTGAAAACAGCGGAGTTAGTTGTTGTTGTTCATGAACTTACTCAAAAGAGTCCGATGTTATGGAGAAAAAGATAAGATACGATAAGAAAAAGAAAGATGTTTACAGTTTAGGTGTTCTGGCCATGTTTTTCAACAACTGGTGTGACTTTTTGGTCCTTATTTTAGTTAACCCTTCCGAACCTAAAAAGAATCCAAAAGATTTAGAAAGGTTTTATTAATGGAATCATCTTTGGGATATGTATTAGATATCTCTCTCTCTCTCTTGATTACCGTAACTCCTAGTGGAGCTTGGTGCGTTGACGACTACCGTTACAAGACAACTGAATTCGGACTCGGGAGGTACAAAACTGCACCCCCACCTCCTCTAGGGGGCCTGTGGGGGTCGGGACACATATGTACCGTCAGTTTTTTAGATGGAACATATATGTCCCGTTTCCGATAGTTATCTACATGATTACAGTAAAATAGTAGCAGAACACAGTTTTGCCAATAGAACATCATCATTCACTCGGATTTAGGAGAAATATAATACCTCCATTAATTTTTTACAACCTAAAGAATATTTTTGAAAATTCTACCACAGAACTCTCGTAAAAAGTAGCCCATTTGGTAGTTTCGGTTCCCATAGCTTTGTGTTTCGACAACCAGTATTTCAGGACTAGTAGTCGCATGTATGACATTATAGTGTAGTTCCTAGGTGATTTCAGATTGCAAAGTGTGGTGGAGAAATTTTTTTTTTTGTTTCTTATATTTTTTGGGGTGCTGAGCTCGAATCCGGAGCTTCCCACCAAAATTTCGTTGCGGAACAAGGTCAAAACCGCGAAAAAACCCAAAATTTTCGGAGTTTTCTCGTTTTTTTGTTTATAACTCCGAAAGTGTACATTTCTCCGAAAACCTGTCCATGAAAATATTAGAGAAAACATAATTGCGGGTCCAACGCGCCATTAATCATTAAAATGTGTTAAGCGGTATTGCTACAATTGAAAGTCATTTTTTTGGCGTTTTTTGCAATTTTGACCCTTTTTGCAACGAAATTTTGTGGGAAGTTACGGATTCAGGTTCTGCACCCCAAAATACATAATGTACAAGAAAAATTAAACTTTTGCGACCAAAAATATAAAACCTTTCAATCTCAAAATTTTATTCATAATATGGAACTATGTCAAAAATGGCAAATTTAAATTATTAATTGTAGTAATACTGCTCAACGGATTTATAATATTTATGTCTCTTTGGACGCGCAATTATGTTCTCTCTAAAATATTCTTGGAGAGTTTTTCGCAGAAATAAATAGTTTCAGAGTTAGGGGTCAAATGACGAAAAAACATCAAAAATTTTATGATTTTTCCCGATTTTAACCCTGTTCCGCAACGAAATGTTTGTGGGAAGCTCCGGATTTCGGTTCAGCACCCAAAAAAACATAAGAAACAAAAAAAAAGTTTATCTCCACCACATTTTGCAATCTGATGTACTAGGTTTATCACCTGGATACTGCACTATTTTTAGTTTGCATACGCTAACTATTTGAATATCCCTGACACCGGTAGGCTAATAAGCACCAGCGTAGTTACGGTCGCTACCAACGTCTAAAATTACCATGAAAATAATTGAAGGACGCATAAATCTCTATCACTTGCTCTTATATTTCGTATTCTATTAGTTTCCGCGAAATAATCCCAAGGACACCTAAGGGAAAGGTTTTTTATTATAGTTACAGTTGTAAATGAAAAGTATTCCCAAACACTGAGTGGGGCATATAAGTTCCACCAAAGAAACCTGATGGGACACATAGGTCCCGAAAACGAAAATACACAAAAAGCACATACAGTGGGTCACAGCTTATTTCAACCAAAACATATTAAAAACTTAAAATGCGCATAAAAACTAAATGAAAAGAGATTTTAATTCTTGGTAATCGCAGATTTAACGGTTGATTGTTCTACATTATCGTTTGTTACAATTTTTTATTTTTATGCTTTTTTTTTAATGCTTGAAAACAATTAAAACAACAAAAAAGTAACAAAAACAATGTCACAGCTTATTTCAACTAAATACTTTACAGCTGTGAGATTATATCTTATGGTACTGTTTAACAGTTTTTTTCGCATGTCTACATTTGAATTATTATATTCGTATTGAGTTCTAGTTAAAGTTTCCATCAATTTTTCAAAAAATCTAACAAAATATGTGAATTGTGTTGTCAGGAGAGTCTCTGATCTCATTAATTTTGATCATGCAAAAATACAAATTGTTGTAATCTTTGATTTGGTTGACATTTTACCGCCCAGCGCATTACTTACAGATTTGTCTACAAAGATAATACGGTCCGCGAAGAGAAAAATGTCCCGAATAGAATTTTCAACTCATCGAACAAACGCTATTTGATATGCAAAACTCAAGGTAGCCCAAGACTAAGGGCTTCAACAAATACCAGATAATTCAAGGCTGGGTTGGGAGAAGCATGCCAGTCCAAAACCTTAGCCAATTCCTACAACCGCATGGGTTTAATGACGTAATAGCGCTGGAAAAGCCATTTAAAATTACTAGGGAGCTAAAGCGTTTTTTAAAAGCTTACAAAAAGGCCCGTTGGATGAAGATTTTGTATTTGAAACACCGTTATAGTAATGATGAGTAAGAATCTAATATATTCGGTTCTAATGAAGCCTCATAAGCTCCGTATAGGCCAAATGCAAACATGGCAAAATATTCATTCGAAGCCTACAGTCAAACACGGTGTTGGTAGCATTATTTTGTTGGTCTGTACGTCCGCGCTTGGAGGGAAAAACCTTGGAGTTATTGAGATTACAATTAATAAGACAAATTATCCCGAAATTTCGAAATGCAAATTACTTGAGAGCTCGGAGGAAGGGTTTTTGTAGGGACAAATTCATTGCGGAAAAAGTGGCTCAAATAGAAAGTGATGTGTTATACAGGGCAAGACCATGACTTCAAATTTTCGGCACAACAAATAGCATTCGAAACCGTCGTCAAACTTGAATGTTACTAATATTTCGAATACAAACATCCGAGAACGGGAAATATCCAACAAAACGGTTTAAGCACTGCGGTAACTGAAAAGTGGACCAAAATCACTCTGTAAGGTACACAAATCAAGTCAATTTAGTTTAGTTTTAGTTTAAAAGATCGTTTAATAATATTAACTATACACTACTGAGTACATTTTGTTTTTAAGTGTTTCAGATACAATTAATCTATACATCTTAATAGTTCTTAGATAGCATAATACTGAATATATAAATATAAAGAATATATATATATATGTAAGTTGATGATAGCAAATATGACGTGTGTAAGGAAAATTCTTTGAACAAAAACCTTGTCTGATGTAACTTACAACTACCTTATACCTAACCTAATAGTAACCCTAATGCATATTGTACTTTCGTATGTACAAACTTAGCAACTAAATGGCTAAAAAACGGATTTGGTTGCATTAAGCAGGCAAGAATAATGACATGATCAGTGGGTTGTCAGTAAGGCTCATTCTTCTTTGAAATGCAGCAGAAGTTTTTTCCACGAAATCGTCGATTTGCAGAATTTTAGCAAGGTGATGAAGACGCATAGTTGAGAAGTACCAGGGTTTATTTAGAATTATTTTCAAGCATTTGTTTTGCGCGACCTGAAGTTTGTGTCTGTGGCTATGGGCACAATGTCGCCATACTGGTGAAGCATAAGTTAGTATTGGTTGCAAACAACTCTTGTATAGAAGGAGCTTATTGTCGAGAGACAGCACCGAATTTCTGTTGATTAGCGGGTAGAGAGAGTGAATGCTTTTTGAAAACGCCAAGACCGTGTTTTCAATGTGATCTCTGTAGATAAGTTTTTTATCCAGAGTAACTCCGAGGTATTCTATGTTTCTCTTCCATGGTATGTTTACTCCAAGAAAGTCCAGATTCCGTTGTGACAGGTTTTCTTTTTTAACTTTATTAGAGAAAAATATTGCCTTGGTTTTGGAAGCGTTTCACTTTAGTCGCCATCGGAAAAAGTACTGGTAAAGTTTTTCGAAATAGGATTCTAGGTTGAGTATGATGGTTTCAGGGTCATCTGCGCTTGTCAGAAAGCAAGTGTCATCGGGGTAGACAGCAAGCTGGCAGCCTGAGTGTGCTGGTATATCAGTTACGAATATGTTGAAGAGAGTTGGACTAAGGCAGGATCCCTGAGGGAATTTCCCTGGGTGAGGAGTAACTGCCGTTCACTTTAACAGAAAAGTTGCGTTCGGATAAAAATGATTCGATTGGTTTCACTAGATAGAATGGAAATTTAAAATGTGTCAGCTTAAACAACAGACCGCGATGCCACACTGAGTCAAAAGCTTTTTCTAGGTCAAGCGTGACCATTGCAGCCGACGCTTTGTTGTGGAAAACATCTTGTATTAAGTTTGTAATTCTGTAAATTTGATGAGAAGTAGAGTGGTTCTTCCGAAAACCGAATTGAAAGTTTGGAATTACCTCGTTTGGTTCTATATGATTTTGAAGCCTTGTAAGAATTACTCTTTCGAAGATTTTGCTGAGTTTCGGAAGCAGGCTTATTGGCCGCTGCATTATTAGTGTTAGAAAATCTAGTACACTTCTATATTATAAATGAAACACTTTATTTTGTTTTATGTTAATCTCAAAACTTTATTCTTTCTTCTCGAAGCTCAGCTCAAGAACTAAAACTATAGCTGTGTGATCGGATTGTTAATAATGCACAAAAATATCTAAGTATGTATATATAAAATATGAATCTGAAACTATGCATTATACTTTACGACTATGCGAGTTCTATAAACAAAAATCCCGATCAATACGTTGCATTATATCTTAATGCATACAATCATACAAAGAACGATTTAATTTTTGTTTAGAATCTTAAGTGGCTGTGGATGCATTATTTTTACGATCATAAATATCGTAAATATCCAACACGCCCTCTCAAAAATTGAATCGTTCTAATTAAGTTCAAAATAACTACAAACGAATTAAATTTAAATTTATTTGTTCTTGAGCTTTACTTTCTTTTTTTTTTAATTTTCAACTACTGGGGAACATTCACAAGGTCCAACATTTGTTGCGAGGATTAGGAAAACCCAGAAAAACCTAACCAGACCGGTTATAAATTACATACAATATTCGATTTTAATTGATTCTTGTACATCTATGTTATCGACTGATCTCTCCTCGTGTACTAGCTTCCGTTGAATCCTCGAAAATGTGGCTTGATAAACGGCTTACACATCTGATATTTATTTGCCTGTGTGGAATATAACTCAATATTCATTATGCATTGTGTATTTACTTTGGTTTCTTCAAATTAATTTTAGATAATATTAATGCGATCTCTGAAAATCTAAAAATAAAATTTCTTTTTAATAAAAATAAATCGATTTCTATTTTCAACATTAATAATCCATACAACGTACTTGTTGTACTTCAACGAAAGTAAAGTCTTTATACTTCAATTAAAAATCTGACTGTGTAACAGATGACTATTTCTTAGCTCCATCTTAAAATACAATTTTGCCAAAAATTCCAAATAACCAGTAGTACTTCGAAGATTAATATCCCAAAAATTTCTGCAAACTTTTACTACAATTTGGAATTTTCTAGTTAGCATTTCAAATCACCTTTCAAGAATGTGAACCATATAAATAATAAATCTCAAAACTCTTATGACAATACAAAGTTCTTCCGTATATAAGAGTTCAATTTGCTAAAATCATTTTCTATGCAGAACGTTACAGTCATTAAACAACCACCAGTATTCATTATAATTCAAGTTTGAAATAGGTTTTGAAGTACTAAATTTTACCAGAATTACCTGAAACGATGAAACCCGTCATTACTCTCATTTGTATGTGGTTTGTTAATGTTGGTCAATTCAGTCAATGTATATAAGTATATCCAACCACAACATTATCTACAATTATCTATATTATGTTTATTGTGTTATGTCAAAAACATTAATGCACACTGATGCATTTGGTAAATTCCTGAAATGTTTTACTTTCATTGCTTTTATTTTTCAAATCACCAATTCGCTACATGTTTAAATCATTTGCTTTAAATTTACACATACAGATTTATTTTTAATTACTTCACTCGGATTTGGTCTACTTTTCTTAATATTTCCATAAAGGATTATAAGAGCAGGCACCATTCTGAAACTTGCCCTTCTTTGTATAGGGATAATATACTGATCCTGTACTGACTGTAATTTTACAAACATATCTGATTCCATCTGTTTTGATTGCAATAGCAAACAATTTATTACCTATATTACTTAATTGATCACTTTGAATAGTGCATATCAAATTACAATATTAAACATTGTTTTACTTTAGCTTTACATAATGATGAATTTATTTCATCTTTGAGAGCTTTCCATCTATTTTCGCAATGTTTAATTTTTTTTTAAGAATTGAGCATTTTCACAATTAATTTACTTTTTTATTATTGTTAAACTGTATCCCCTGTATAGGAAATAGGACCTTCTTATACATATTTAATAAATTCTTCTTAGACACTTTCTAATACCTGAGCTTTTCCATCAGTATCAGATTTTTCACATTTTTATTACATTACATTACATACATATTACTATGTATTTCCTTTAGCAATTTCACCTATTGCTTTTCACAAGTTTCCTGCGTGTCATTTTAACTGATTCATCAATGTTATCAAATCAGTACTTTCAGATTTTATTCATCTGATTTAATAGTGTCATACTACATCTACTGATTTTAACTCTTGTTCAGAAAGATCAGTTTGTATTATTATTTCGAACAAAGATATTTTCGAAAAACGTTTTCAGGGCTTAAAACCAAATTTAACTTTATAAGAGTATTTGTTTATTTACATCCAGCTTCCTTCTTCTGTATATTACTCAGTTCCTTGTTACTTCAACCAGAAATTGAAGTAAAACAACTTACAACTTATCAATTTTTCAGACAATATTATTCAAATTTATTTATTCTACCTATGCAAAATTCAGTTAGATATATGATTCGATTACTCCTTCAAAACTCAGACACTCTTTAGGTGCTTTATTTCAATTAATCCGGCAGTTTATTTTTTTTTATCGGGACACCTTTATTATCACATAAAACTTTTTTTTTTTAATTCCACCAATCATCCACTCTCCGAGACTTTAAGTCTCCTTTACTGGTTTTGACAATTCAGATGCACCAGTTTAGGTTTCAACTCAATTTTTTATTTATTCCGACTGGTTTTGAACAGAGTTCAGATGCACCAGTTTACTTTTATATTTGGCCTTTCTTTTTTATTTTATTTTATTTTACTTACTGGTTTTGATTGAAAATCAGATGCACCAGTTTTACTTTTCAATTTGACCTTTCCTCTTTTTTACTTACTGGTTTTGATTAAAAATCAGATGCACCAGTTTTACATTCAAACTTTTCTCTGATTTATTCTTATCAGATTGTTTCTTTAATTCCATTCTTTATCTAGAAATTCCGAAATTTCCATTTTTCAGTACTATGTCTCTGGCCACAACAAAATTAAAATTTCCATAACCCATGCTTTCTTCTCATTTGGATAAGATCCAACCAGTATACCTTTCCAGAGGTATTTTTCATAACATGGTTCTTATATGGTTTTACTTTACCATATTTACACAAATTCACTGTAGAGTTCGTGCAACAGTTGGTGGAATCCTATGCCTTTCTTTACACAGTTCCTTCTATTTTACTTGCCGCTTTTTTTTATTTGAAGATTATAATTTAAAAATTCATTTTCAATAAACTTTTCTTTAAGCGTCATAAACACTTTTGATTTATGTTATATTCTATCCTTACAAATATTTTTTTTATTATAATCCATTCACAAAGATTTGAAAATCCATTCTTGAAGGAGTAATGCTTTCTACTTGTATGTACATATATCAATTTTATCATTAGATAAGCGACAGTCGATGTCTAAGCTGTTAGCATTCGCATCCTTGCCATATTCTTACCCTTCAGTTGATAGAGTGAAGAATCAATAGAATTAGATACACCTTTTAAATCTTCATGGTGAGATATTGAAAGTTAGTACAAACTCACATTTTTTTATTTCCTAGATAACAAAGCATTACTAAGAGCTTACTTGTATGATTAGCTAGTACATACTTAGTATGCATTTTGCTCATTATCAACTCAAGTCAGCAAATATGTATATATCTCAGCCAATATTTTAGTGAACTTTCACTAGGTGTACTCAGTCTGAAATTCCCTTCTGAACTTCTTTTTCATTTTATATTCACCAAGTGAACAATTAATGAATATATTCAGTTTTGTTCGAGAGCTAAATGTATGAATGTATTAATTTCACCAAGGCTTCACCAAACCCAACTGAAGCCATGGTTTCATTTTATTATCATTCAGTGAATGATTCTATTCAGAAAACGCCTTATTGTTTCACATCTACTAAATACCTTCTGAAAGCACTTAACGTTTTCATTTCAGCGTACCTTTTTTTTATGAACGTGAATCCAATGTTATGGCATTCTGAATCCTAAATGAATAAAAAGTATTTTCACCTTCATGAAGTGAATTCATTATGATTTCATTATGTTCGCTGAGATATTACCCCTATTGCTTTTGTTTTAAACTACAGGCATAATCTATTATGATCAAAATTTTAATTCTTTCTTTATTTTAGTAATTCCTGAAATTTAATTCAAGCGCAATCAAAATATTATATATTTTTTTTTTAATTCATACCATAAATTCAAAACAATTAATATGATACTTACAGTACTGTCACTCTCAGTCCATTTTTATCATTTTTCTTAGTTTTGTTTTTACCT
Source organism: Microchrysa polita (assembly GCA_949715475.1). Taxonomy (NCBI): domain Eukaryota; kingdom Metazoa; phylum Arthropoda; class Insecta; order Diptera; family Stratiomyidae; genus Microchrysa; species Microchrysa polita. Next base: position 49,404,459 of record OX454416.1, read on the forward strand.
GTAGGAGTGTATTTTATTCTTACACCCGCTTCCTTTATGCAGCCTCCTTGCGTTCGTCTTTTGTGTTTCACTTTTTTTTTAGTATCTTTTATTTCACACTTAACTATGTATTATTTTGATTTTAGTTTCTTAAAAAAAAAAAAAAACTCTTACGATACTTTATTTACATTACATAGTTTTTTTTGTGTTTAATCACAATCACATTCTTTTTGCATACAACTTGCACAGCACTGGTTTAAAGAAATGGGTCTGGGCCCATAACCTGTTAGAAAATCTAGTACACTTCTTTATTATAAATGAAACACTTTATTTTGTTTTATGTTAATCTCAAAACTTTATTCTTTCTTCTCGAAGCTCAGCTCAAGAACTAAAACTATAGCTGTGTGATCGGATTGTTAATAATGCACAAAAATATCTAAGTATGTATATATAAAATATGAATCTGAAACTATGCATTATACTTTACGACTATGCGAGTTCTATAAACAAAAATCCCGATCAATACGTTGCATTACATCTTAACCCTCCGTCGGGCGCACCCGAAATCAAAACAAGATCGGGCGCACTCGGCCTGAGAGGCCACCCATCTATTTGAGTCCTTTTTCCTTACTATGTTACTACAAATTTCTGAAACTTTTCGGAAATTAAGTTATTGGTATCTAAGGGATGTAATTAAAGTAAATATAGTACTAAGAAACCTATTTGCTTAACAGTATAATACAGAAATAAAATTATCGATTTACAAGAAAAAACCCAAGAGAGAAAATTTTATGAAAAATACCGCATCCATTGTTCGTTAGAAAAATTGAAATTAATGAAAGGTAGGCAGTCTAAATTGATAATCGTTATTTGAAAAGGTTCCTAATGCTCCAAATTAAATGTGGAAAAGCATCTTTGATGCAGCGCTTTCGCGTAGTTTGGGTATACATTCTAAATTATGACGCGATCGGGCGCACCCGGCCTGTGAAGCCAGAGTCCTTACCACACAATTAACTAAAGGACCATGGAAAACAATAGGTAGGCATTGTGTGAGACTCTTAAAGTTAGACGAGTAAACGGAGCTAAAAAGTTGTGGGCCACTCTACTAGCGTGGAGCAGACCAGAAACTGTTTTGCTGGCCTGTCAGGCCGGGTGCGCCCGACGGAGGGTTAATGCATACAATCATACAAAGAACGATTTAATTTTTGTTTAGAATCTTAAGTGGCTGTGGATGCATTATTTTTACGATCATAAATATCGTAAATATCCAACAATTAGCGTCTGTTTTAGGTTTAGCAATGGGGATGATGGCAGCTTCTTTCCATTTCTTGGGGAAATAAGATAGCTTTAGACAAGCATTAAAGATAAAGTTCAAGAGCACTATAGACTTTTTAGGCAAATTTTTTATTGAACATGCAGGGACGTTATCTTTACCGGGTGCCTTCTTGCTTTTTAGTTTCTTAATGATTCCAACAATTTCTTTCGGTTTACAGAGAGCAGCTTCTGATAAAAAGGTTGTTCGCGGTATTTGCTGTATTGCACTTTCGACTATCATGTTATTCATAGCGCTACCCAAATGTTCAGTTAATCGATGAGCTTCACTAAACTTTTTAGCAATTAATTCGGCTTTACCAGTATCGCTATAGCATAGGTTTTTGTCACTGTCTAATAAGGGAGGAATTTTAAAAGTGTTTTTCTTCTTAATTGCTTTTTGTTTCCAAAATTTGCTTGATCCTTTTTTAAGAGTAGAAAGTAATGTAGACCATATTTTATTCCGAATAGAAGAGATCCTGAAACGTATTTAATTGGTTAAGTTGTCTTTTAATTTCAATGTTTTTACTCCTTTGCCATTGACGTTTAAGACTATTGCGGACACCTATCATTCGCCTGGTGACATCATCGAGGAGGAGTAGTGATGCGTCTTGTTTGACATCAACTTTGGGGGTAGTAGCCTCAATAGCAATTCTTATGTTTCTGATAAATGAGGCAACCATATAGTCTACTTGTTAGGGATGAGAGATATCGGCTAAGTCTAAAAAAGAAAGCAACGTTTCGTTATTGAGTATGCGCCTGTATTCTTTCCAGTTCGTATTTCTAAAGCAGAATATTCTTGTAAGAGCTTTCCTCCCCGCAGGGGGGTCTGTGTCCGTGTGACACTCAGCTTGGAAGGCTGTTTGTAGTCGGACAGGGATCTTTGGTGACTTACGACACCACGGACCTAGTAGCGCAAGGGGGCCCCTGGTACAGTTGATGCGCCATGGCGAGGATCTGTACAAAGACCATTCGGGCGTTAACGGTCCCGTGCTCCTGAGTTATGCACGGGTGGCTCTTGGCGTGCCTACCTCCCCCCATAGTTTGCGGGAGGGAAGCACTAAAGGCCTAGCACGATTTTGATGTCCCCTGGTGGGGGGGTGCATCATACGGAAGTCGTGTGAGCTTCGGAGGTGACGGCTCCGCATGACCCGAGTCAAGAAGGGGCTAGCTAGGGAGAACGGCCTTGGTGGAAAATGCCTACGCGCCTATATCTAGCTAGTTTGTGGATTGATGACCACACTGCCTGAGTCGCATTGCTGACTAGTAAACTGAAGGGGCCGCCTGGATGTGAAAAGCAGCGCTTCGTTGTCTGCACAGACGCGGAGTCACAGGTCCAACGAGCCTGGGGTGTGCATGCCCGAATTCGACGTAAGGCTTAACCAATAGGGGGCCGAAGGAGGATCACACCTGCTATGGAGAAGTCCATAGCGAATAGTGTACTACGGGGATGGGTGTGCCCAGGGGACCATGGTCCTTGCCCATCAAGGTGTTGGACTCGTAGTGGCTGGAGGTTGTTACCCAAGTCATCCAGCTAGTGATGCAATCCCGGGGTTGGATTCCGGATGGTGTGTGCATGCGCCTGATGGAGAAATCTCCGTCTGACAACAACACCTTGTCAGTAAAAAGCCGAAGGTCCAAACTTTTTAGCGGGACCGGGAGATAAAGGCCGAAAGGCTAGGTGCTCCCCTGACGGTATACCTGTAGATGGTTAGCTTGTAAGAGCTTTCCTACACTCAGAAGTATTGTGGTTTATTGATTAAAAAACTGGAAGGTGGGGAGAATTAAGTGCATTTAAAACTTTCGTTTCAGAAATATTCACCAAACCATCGCTAACGATAAAATCAAGAACGGAATTATTTCCCCTCCCCGGGAAGAATGTTGGTTCGTTTGGCGCATGAATGAGGAAATGGCGGCGGGTCATTAAGCTATACAATATGTTCCCAGCTTTATTAGCTCTAGCACAATTCCAGAATCTGTGCCATGAATTTAGGTCGCCACAGAGCAAAAACTTCCGCCCAGATGTTAAAAGTTTTTGGTCGTCTTCGAAAGCCTTAAGTTTTTCTCGTGATAAATACGTACCCGGAAAATATACGGCAACCACTACTTCATTCAAAAATTGAATTTCAATACCAACCGATTCAATCACTTTAGTATTTAGTCGGATAGGTTTGTGATTAATTGTGTTTTTTACACATATTGACACGCCATGGCACCACCTCTTGAGTTGACACGATCATTTCTATGAACACGGTAATTAGGGAGCCACAACTTATCACTAGGTTTAAGCCAAGTTTCCGTAATTATAAAAATATCTATACTAAGCGAATTTACAAAATCGAATGTTTCCATTACTTTCCCTTTGATGCTTTGTGCATTCCACAGTTTCACAGTAAAAGCTTAATGGAATGGCTACTATCCATAAATGTATTTCACAGTAATTTCGAAAATAACGTTGAGCTGTTCGATACTAGTTTTACACTTAGTGAGATTACTGATAAGTTCTGTTGAGATTCTCACCAATTCTCCTGATGAAAAGAGATCTGGGCTCTTGTCAACCGATTGTTTTACAGCATCACTATAGCTGAGATTACGGTGGATCATTCGTTCACTTTGTACGAAAGGTGCGTGCGCTGATTTGTTGATTGGTGGGAAACTAGATTCCAATGGTATCGATCTTGTGCTTGGCTGTATGGCGTTTACTTTGTTCTTATGCCGGTATTTTAGACTGTCTTTGATGGTTAGAAATTCCTTGCGCTTAGGGCACTTCAGATCGTTCGCATAGTGTTGCTGACTGCAATTTGCGCATTTGATGCGCTCCATATCACTTTCTTTCAGAGTGCATGTCGTTATTGAGTGCTCGCCACTGCAAATTGGGCATTTAGGGGGCAAATGGCACTGTGATGATCCATGGCCGAACAGCTGACAGTTGCGGCATTGTGAGGAGTCACTTCTCCTGCGTGTGTGATAGCTCCAGTGAACTACCGTGTGAGCGATAGCCTTTTTTTCTTCAGGTCGTTCAGCTTAACCCCTTTCTCGAAATAAAGCAGGTATATTACATTACCAGAGTTTAATTTTTTAACATCGAGGCACTTGATAGTGGTAACTTGTTTAAGATGGTTTCTCAGCTCATCGCATGGCATATCGTGGAGTCCCGAAAGCACAATTTTAACGGGTCGATGGTCGGCTCTGCGGAATGTATAGAACTCCACCTTTTTTGTCGATTAGATGTTTGATGACTCGTTCATAAGCAAATGCAAACGTCTGCCGATTGACATTAGCCGCACGTCGAATTCGGATATTTGCAATTCGGCCATTATCGCCATTATAGTGTCACGCGCCAGTATTGGGAAAGTTATTGCTGGGGGTTTTACCTTTTTTAAAGAATCAGGATTAGCAGTGTCCGCTGAATTCGAGGATGCACGAATATCGCCACCATGATCTGAATCTAGATGCGCCAGAAGCTCGAAACGGTTGGCCGGAGTCGCAACTCGGCCAGTCCGTGGGATTTTTAATTTGTCCCGTAGGAACATGTCTTCAGGGGAGTCCACCCCTCGCTGTCTTTTCCGATAGATTCTGCTTTGATGAATGTCCGAATTGCGGTCACAAATGAAGAATTTTAGGTGTATTGAACTGTGTGGGAAAAACTGACCCGTATGCTAACTGTACTGGGAGCTATGCAAGTAAATACGATACACTTCACTCGACTGCTGTATTCGGACTGCAAGTCAATTTAATGCACAAGCGGCATGAAATGGCCCGTAACAAAAAGAGCATTCATACAAATAAATGAATTCTTACCTTTGTGGTTTTAAACCTAATTTAAATAATGGTTGGCATGTCTGGTTGAAATAAGCTGTGACATAGTTTTTACTTACTTTTCGGTATTAAATCTTATAAAGATATTAAAATTTAAATAAAACATGTTAATAAATGATATTTGTATAAACTAGACTATTAATCCGCGTTAAGAAAATTTGAATATACTCTCCAGTTTAGTTTTTATTAAAATTTGAATATACTCTCCAGTTTAGTTTTTATGGAAATTTAAATTATTTCATAGCAACTGGTTGAAATAGGCTGTGACCCACTGTATGTAAAGAATAAATAATAAACTTAAATAATAGAGAGTTTTAGCAAGTCGTTGGAAATAATACGACATAATTTGACAATCCATTTAAAAATTCGCTGGCTTACCGTATCGTCCTAAGGAGGCATGGACATGTTTCCGTGTATTTGACGTTTTTATCCCTTCTGTCGGCACCTACTACAATATGCATATTCTATCCCCAATAGGTCTGGCTAGACCTACTGAGAAAATATTTTTATTTTTTAGAAAAAGCGAAATTTTTATCGGTAGAATCATTCTACCCATTCTTTGCAGCCATTTATAAACAATAAAAGCATTAAAATCGTTTTTTTAGATATACTGGAAGCGTTTTTAAGTAGACATATTTTGAGGTGGTATTAGTACGAATATGTGTCTCTCTTATTTTCTTCTTTTTTTTGCTTCTCTTTTTTCATTGCGTATCCGTACAGAAAGTTTAATCGAATTTTCCGATTCCAATATCCTTGGGGAAATATTTGGTGCTTTGTTGGTAGATTTTACCCCGATATTAGTTTGCAGATTTGGGGAAATAGATAGAAAGAAATAGGGAAGTTTCAGTCGCAAAAATAATTTCATTCTAAATTTTCCGTAAATATCTCAATTAAATCTATTTAGAAACATGTTCGTAAGTCGCTAATACTTAGTTCTTACTACAAAGGAAATAAAACTTATTTTTGATTTTTGAAAAATCATTTTCTTTCACGACTTAAAGCCTGATATCTCCAAAGCTTAACCAGCTAGAACAGTGAAATAAAATGATTATTATAGCCAACAAATTTACCTGTAAAATAAAACTAACCACACTAAAATCGGATAAAAGGTTTGGTTTTTACAGAGCTTCCAAGTCAAATTTGCGTGATTTGACACAAAAACAATCTTTTTTTCCATCTCAATTTTCTCCAACTTCTGCCAAGGTGTGGTGCTTGTACGATTCTTTTAAAAATTGGCGCATAGTCTTACGATCATATCTTTCCTACATCATTTTATTCTAGCTCCATTATTTCTAACAGTTTTAGTACCTTAAGTGCAGAAAACTAGGGTTAATTTTAGCTCGATTTCGACATACTTTGAATAGATTTTACCAATTGCAGATCTTTAGGGGCAGTGTGAATTGAATTGTATTGAATTCGAGCTAAAAGTAACCCTAGTTTTCTACACTTAACGTATAAAAACTGTTAGAAGTAATGGAGCTAGATCAAAATGATGTAAGAAAGATATGATTGTAAGACTATGCGCCAATTTTTAAAAGAATCGTACAAGCACCTCACCTTGGCAGAAGTTGGAGAAAATTGAGATGAAAAAAAAATTGTTTTTGGGTCAAATCACACAAATTTGACTTTGAAGCTCTGTAAAAACCAAACCTCTTCTCCGATTTTAGTGTGGTTAGTTTTATTTTAAAGGTAAGTTTGTTGGCTATAATAATCATTTTATTTCACTATTCTACCTGGTCTAGCTTTGGATATATTAGGCTTAAAGTTGGGCAAGAAAATGATTTTTTCAAAAATCTTTAAATGCCTGTGGCAGCTAAAGGGTTAAGCTGAGGGGGTATGTTCCGTACAACTTTTTTGCTGGAAATCGATTGAGGAATCATAATCCGGTGCGTTTATGCGGCAGTTTCCGGACACCCTGTTTAGTGCCAATGGTCTGGCCAGACCTTTGTGCCGACAGAAGGGTTAAACAGTCAAAATTGTCGGGTCGCGATTTTTAGCTGTTGTAAAATTAGTTGAAAACTCTCGTAAGAGTTTTACGCACGATTCGCGCGTGAATTTTCCCTTGGTAATTACATATACGGTTTTTTATACGTCAGTGTAAAACTCTCTAATTACTACAACATTGTCATATACTTGTGTCTATACTGATTTTTGACCGAAATAACACCACATTTCTAAATATGATCAACGTCAGGTGCGAGAACTTTCAGACGAGAACTGTCCATTTTGGACTTAACCATAGTGGTGGGCACTGCTACCTAAAAGGTGTATTGTGCGATAGTTCTTTAATTTAGAAGGTCATCAACCCGTTTGATAAACGCTTGAAGATCTTTCAGAGAGGAGCACCTAATCATACTAGTGCTGAGTAAATCACGTCCAAGGAGTGATCTCCTGGACCTGGCGATCGCCGGGCATTCCAGTAGTAAATGAATGGAGGTTTCGTCTTCCTCCAGGCAAAGGCGACATTGGGTTTCCCTTGGTAGACCTATTTTATGAAGGTGGTAGCGGAGCCCAAAGTGCCCCGTAAGAAAGCCTTTTAATATACTGAGCTGGGTCCTGCGGAGACATTTAATATCGGAGAAGCTGAAGGGGCGCACTAACTCCTTAGTAACTCTTATACCAGGGTGCGATGTCCAGTAGTTATGCCTCAGGACCGAGGACCAGTTACCAATTACGCCTTTAGCAGCTTTCCAGCTAATTCCACAGAAGGGCTCAGCACCGATGAGTGTGGAAGATGAGCCCTCTCTTGCTAATTCGTCCGCGTATTCATTTCCTTCAGCGCCTCTGTGCCCCGGAACCCAAGAGATGGAAACAGAGTTACGGCTGGAGAGGCTCTGAAGGTTGTCAAAGCACTCGCTGACCACCTTCGAGGTAAACTTGTGAGAAGTTGGCGCCTTAATTGCTGCCTGGCTGTCAGTGCAGATGGCGATGTGTGCGCTACGGAGACCACGTCCCAAGATCTCCCTGACACAGATTTCGATGGCATGAATTTCGGCTTGGAAGACACTAGGCCATTTGCCCATTGCAACCGAGATCCTGGTATTGGGTGCAAAGACTCCAGCACCTACACCGTGATCGGTCTTAGAGCCATCGGTAAACCAATTGATGCTTCTAGGATCCATACACGTGTTGCCATTAGCCCATTCCGCCCGATATGTGAAGGGCGAATTTCCTGCCGAAACGCAGTTCTGTGATCATGTAATCTAGAACCTGGCAGATTGATAGGCCAGGAACTTGCTGCAGGATACGCATGTGTTCCCGATCACTGATACGAGTATCAGTTGATAGGTTGATTTTCAAAGCACTCAATGCTGCAGTTTCCTGTATGAAAATATGCAGTGGCGTCATTCCCCATATAGCTTCCATGGCTAGGGTAGATGTAGTGCTAAAAGCACCAGTAATGCCAAGACAGGCAAGTCGTTGGAGCTTATTACAGCTCTTAATTGCGTTGCGTTGTGTTTTAGGCCACCACACTAGAGAAGCATAAGTGATAACAGGTCGTACTAAAGTACTGTATAACCACTCTGTCATTTTGGGTGAATGACCCCAAATCTTACCGTAGTATTTTCGGCAAGTCCACATGACACGCGTAGCCTTGCTAAGAACGTTTTCCACGTGGCTATTCCAGTTTAATCTACTGTCGAGTGTAATGCCAAGACATTTAACCTCTTTGGAATAGTTAATGAGCACACCTCTTAAGTAGATTGGGTCAAGAGAGGAAGAGCAACTTTCCTCGTGAATGGTACTAGGACTGTTTTTTGTGGATTGATATTGAGCCCAGTTGCTGTGCACCATCTGTTAACTGTCGTTATTGCTGTAGTCATCAAATCCGTGATAACGGGTTCGAATTTGCCCCTGATCACGATAGTGATATCGTCCGCGTAGCCGATGGCGAAAAAACCCTGTACCTCAAGTAGCGCGAGTAATTCATCTACTACCAAGGAGAGTACACCCCCTTGAGGGCAACCCTTGACAGCGTTGATGTTGAGAGTGTGACCGCCAAGGGAGGAGTAAATCTCCCGTCCTTTTAGCATGGCGTCAATCCACTTGATGGTGGGCTGTGGAACCCTTCTCCTGACGAGGGCTCTGGTAATCGCATATCGTAACCAGTATTGTCGAAGGCACCCTCGATGTCTAGGAAAGCACACAAAGCGATCTCTTTTTCATCTATAGATGTTTAATAGCGCTGACGAGCTTGTGGAGTGGAGTGTCACCGTCGACTTACCCTTTACATAGGCAAATTGAGTATGATGTAAAGGGTTATTTTTAATCATCAGATTCCTGATGTGTTGGTCAACTGAACGCTCCATAGGAGAAAGGAGGATAGACTGATATGCCTGTAGGACTTTGGTAAGTCCTCAGGTTTGTTACCTTGCTTAGGGATGAAAGTTACATTAACCTTCCTCCAAGCAAGAGGGATGGGACAAATATAACAACTAGCTCTGAACAGAGTTGTAAGGTATGGCAGGATGATATCCAGGCAGTTTTAAAGGATAACAGGAAATACTCCAACGATCCCCGCAGCCTTAAATGGATCAAAGGACAGAATAGCCCATTTCACTTTGTCGCTGTCAAAGATTACTCCAAAAAGGCTCACCAACCATCTATCCGGTTGTCCTGTGTAACCTTGAATGTATTCTGGACGACTGTCTGAGGAGACAGATTCAGGAAAGTGCGTATCGAGGAGAAGTTGGATGGTCTCCTTGGGACCATTGGTGAACGAACCATCCGGGCATTTTAGTAACCCAACTCCGTTTGATGTACCTCTATGGAGGGCTTTGTGAAGCCGTGCATCCTCAGGTAAAGACTGAATTTTCTTCACACTGCTTCTTCCAGCACTTCCTTTTGGATTGCCTAATCATCGTGTTGTATTCTGTTAAGGAGCGCCTGTATGCCTCCCAAGTACCACAGCGCTTGGCTGAGTTGAACAATCTCCGAACATGGGACCGTTTTCGATCGAGTTCATCATTCCACCAGAGGACCTTCCGAGTAGACCTATAATTTGGAATGAAAGAGATCTCTTGGTATGCGGAGATGAGTACACTATTTATTTGATTTGCGGCAAGCTCCACATCGCAGGGGATTCAAATAACAGTGGTAAAGTACTGACACTGGCAGAGACCAGATCTTTGAACAATTTCCAATTTGGATTTGAATGGTTGTATTGCCGGGATCGTTTTACTCAATCAGAGAAAAATGTTGTATATCCTCCAGTGTTGATCCACGATGAAATGAAAGTCGTATTTTCTTGTTTCGAACCAATATATTTCGTATTTGTATTTATTGTTTCATAAAATTAGAACCCTGATGATGGTCTTTTGACCGAAATATATTGGTTCGAAACTAGAAAATACGACTTTCATTTCGTCGTGGATCAACACTGGAGAATATACAACATTTTTCTCTGAATTTTCTATTTGTTTTTTTTTTTTTTTTTTTTTTTTTGACACGTGGATGCAGCCTGGAGCATTGTGCATGTGCATGTGCCCGTGATCTGACAATGATTCGTCGCTAGATACATGCCAATCAGAGATAAACTCCGTTATTGGTCCACTGGCGAGAGTGAGGTCCAGAACCTCAACCCCTGCCGCGGTGATGAATGTGGGTTTGCACCCTTTGTTGAGGACGAACACATTTTTGGACATTAAATAGTCAAGAAGTTTCTTACCTCGCATGTTCACATCCGTACTACCCCACACAGTGTGGTGAGCATTTGCGTCACAACCGATAATAAATTGTGTGTTGTTGGATTTGCAGTAGTCAATTAGGCTGAAGACTCTCTCTGGTGGAATAAAATTGTCGTCTGCCGAGAAGTAGGCAGATGCTATGACTACTTCTTGACTACCGTACGCGGTAGACACGTTAACCAGAGCGGCTGCTAAATCTCTGGAAATGAAGTTGGTTAGTGGTAAGAAATTGACCTTGTTGTCAACCACGAGCGCCGCCCGAGGGCTGTCCACTGACCTGTCGTAAATCAACTTACCGTTGTTAATGTTTTGTCCACAAATGTCATAAAAAAGCAGATAAGATCTTGGAAATAGGATGTCACCAATGCATCCTGCGGCCTTAGTCCAATGTTGGATTGTCGCGCCTGTTATTTTTAAAGTACACCGAATAAGGTTTTCTTTGAAACAGCATTTCAGGAAAATTAAATACGCAGCTTTCCTTGCACGGACACATTTTAGTCGTATATTCCCATAATAATTTTGCATAAATGTCGCTTAGTTTCATTGGTACATCCTTGCCTTTTTTAATACACAGGTAATTTTGGGTTGTCAATGAGATCGAATTAAAAACCAAATAACTCCATAAAAAAATCGCTATCTAGGGCAAATTCCTATCAACGAAAGAAGATGTTAATGCAGAAAATTGATTGTTTCTGGCTATGGATATGGCACTCTCTAGTTGGATCTATCGTCGTCGTTATCACTACAACCTAAAAGAGATGCGTCGGGTTGTTGAGATATCGTAAACGAAATTCCACCGAATTTATATAAAAAAAAAAACAAATATTTGTTTAACATTGAGCCTTCTTATGTAAATGATCAGCACAACGCTATGCTGAATTATACATATATCTCCAAATGGGATCATATTCCATCACACATAGGTCCCTAATCAGAAAACCATTATGATACTCAGTGATATAGACAGCGCCCGCATTTACGCCGCCCCGGGAAAGAGGGCAATTTGCCGACCTTTAAGTACTCAAGAGATTTCTTCTCTTGAATCGAGTGATTTTATCACCCAAAAATGTATGCTAACCAACGCTGCAGTAATTCAACGGATGGTATCTTTTCCGCTGAGTTATCGAAGGCCCAGATAGTACCTTTGTAGTAGAAACCTATTCCGCTATCATTCAGAATCTTAAGTACACCATAGTTCAGCAAGGAGTTTGCTTGGATCTCCAAAAATAAAAGCTTAGTACAGAATTAAAAAAATAGATATGGGTGACGTCATGTTGGCAGCATCTTACGTATGAAATCAAAATTTAAAAAAATAAAAACAGTCAACATATTTTAAAAAACTCCGCTCTGCTTTTTGTGCCAAAGAATGGTGCTCATTTTCATTACAAAATTTTTCGATATCGAAATTTTTTTTATGAATAATGCGTCATCTTGAGAATTCTTAGAGAATAAGGTCGGTGACTGGCCAAATCCGGGGAACCAAATCCCGATATTTGCATGTCCGGAAACAAATTATGGAGGCGGAGGACTGCTATTATGGCGATTTGAATTTGAAAGGATGATGAAAGTTATCGAAAACCACTTCAAAATATTAGCGATGGAAATTGTGCCTTTGAGCTTTACATTTTCCACAAGAGTTCTTTTTAAACGCCTTATTTCCGGAAGTCAAATCAAATACAATCTGTTTCATAAAATTTAATTATAATTACGTGCTATAATTTCGTCCTTTATTTGAAAATTAGGTGGCCCTTTATCAAGAATTAGGGGTCATAAAAGCATGTGCAATCAATATGCTTAATCCTAATGAAAATAAAAAAAAAAAAAAGTCAGTTCCCTTCTATAAAAAGGAACCTTTTTATAAGGAAGCACTTAATTTGCAAATAACTGAATGGTCCCAATTTGCTTTCCTGAAGTGGGAGTGCCAGCATCACAGACGTCAAATTTAGCAACTTTTACTAAACGTTTTAGGATTCTTAATGACTCTTCTTCATATCAATTGTGGGATCTTCCAAGCTTTTGCATCTTTAAAACCCAATTTTCAAAAGAGAAACTAATGATACAATTGATAAAAAGATTCAGTTTGCTTCCTGTCGTATGGTAATTTCTTTTGTCCCTTTTTATTTCATCTGTATGTTTCCTTTCGGCTTTTTACATCTTTATTCGAGTGCTAGCTTAAAAGCCACCCCTAATATTTACCGCCCCGGGCAACCGCTCGGCTTGCTCGCACCCACTATTGAGAAGTATAAATAACTATGTATACAGATTGAACATTTTGCTATCAACCATGGATTTAATTCTCAGTAAAAGCTAAATTTAAAGGGCATTGAGTTCTAAAAAAATGGTAATACTCGTTAATTTTAATAATTTATTTAATAATGCAGTTAACAATTTGTTGCTTTCAGAAAGGTTACAATTTGTAAGTTACCCCAAAAAAACTAACTTTTGTATGGTAACAAACCTGGAAGATGGATTTGCTCATCCTGTATCAAATTCATTTATTTACTTTCTTCCGTCATTCAATTATGTTTTTCGAGTTAAAACTAACCAAGTGCCACACTTTTACCTCTAGGGTCTAGGCAGTCCAATGTATGTACATACATATGTCTAAAAAAAATGGAAGGTGACATTTCGCACCAATACTTGTTTGGTTGCCAATTTATATTATTTTTGGATAAAATACCTTAATTGTTTTTCTATATTTAATCTACGTTGATCATGTTATTTAGACAGCTGAAAGACAATCAACAGAATGTAACGTTCCTATGTCAGAAGTTTGTGTGTCTACTGATCAAATATTTTGAAGAGATGTATACGTCGATTCCACTATGTTTATCGGTTCTTATTAGCATTGTGGAAACCGAAGTTTATGACCTGCTATTGGCAATGTTTTGATATGTGTCCCGTGCATAAATTGGGGTCGAAAAACCTCGGAGCTTAGCTTTTGCGCATAATATTGGACATACAAACACTTAATATTTATAATAATATTAATATTACAGTAGACGCTCGAAAATCATAACTCTCACAAATTAGAATCATCCAGAAAATAGAACCTTGAAATACATTGCACTACACACCTTAACCCTTCTGTCGGCACCTACTACAATATGCATATTCTATACCCAATAGGTCTGGCTGGACCTACTGAGAAAAAAATTTTATTTTTTAGAAAAAGTTGAATTTTTATCGGTATAATCATTCTACCCATACTTTACAGCCATTTATAAACAATAAAAGCATTAAAATTTTTTTTATAGATATACTAGAAGCGTTTTTAAGAAGACATATTTTGAGGTGGTATTAGTACAAACATGTTTCTCCCTTTTTTTCTTCTATTTTTGCTTCTCTTTTTTCATTGCGTATCCGTACAGAAAGTTGGATCAAATTTTCCAAGTCCAATATCTTTGGGGAAATATTTGGCACTCTGTTGGTAGATTTTATCGCGATATTAGTCTGCAGATTTGGGAAAATCGATATATAGAAATAGGGAATTTTCAACCGCAAAAATAATTTCATTCTAAATTTTCCGTAAATATCTCAATGAAATCTATTAAGAAACACCATCGTAAGTCACTCATACTTAGTTCATACTATTACAAAGGAAATAAAACTCTTTTTATTTTCCTAGAATCAAATCTCAGTTGATTAGGTGGATTTTATAAGACGGGATAAAATTAGGCGTACCCAATTTGCCAACTTCACAGCTTTTTACAGCAAAATCTCAGAAAATTTTATCGTTTATCGTACAAATTTAATTTTAATGACTTTATTACATTATAAATAAGAGATTTTTAAGAGAATTTAATATTTCAACTTTTTACCTCAAGACGAAAATGGGGGGAAAAACTATAGGTCTGGCCAGACCTATTGGGTATCAAAAAGCACTATAAATTGAAAATCATCAAAAACATGCTCAAAACTTCAACCGATTTTTTTAAATTTTTGCAAAGTGCTTCTAAACATATTATTCTAGAATATCATGAAATATGAAGTCGCTGCGATTTCAGCTTCTATACTTTTTTGACCAATATAAAGTGCCAAAGGTCTAGCCAGACCTATGTGCCGACAGAAGGGTTAAAAAGAAAGAAATAATTTTAATGCGTGCCCTTAAATTAGAGCTTAAGTTGTAATATCAGATCAGAATAATGAATTAATGTTTTTGGAAGCATTAACTAGGACTATACATGCACCGCAGTTGGTGCATAGAATGTATTGTCTTGTCTATACGATAAGACTAACCACCAGATAAGATGTACGAGAAACCGGCCCTATGCACCACTGCCCACTGTAAGTACATGAGCTTACCTGTGTACTATTTTTACTTGCATATATTTCTATGTGTTCTTCTTCTTACATACTTACTTACTAACTCATGCACTAACATAGTTTGCTTACTAACATATGCACTAACTTACTTCGACTACACCTCCCTCGTTAAAAGTATTTTTTTTGTAGAGTTGAATAGTTACATATTTCAATTTAATTTAAAGTCAACTCATAATTCATTAACAACAACATTCGAATTGCGACGTAAAACCATTCCGTCTTCCAAACTAATCCAGTACGATCTTGGACTGCTATGTGCTATGTCTACCTATTACTGATGCTTTACACCATCCTTTACATTTATCCCTATAAAGCCATACTTCTTCTCCCTCAACGAAATTGCCATGAGCTCTAGCTTTTTTATCATAATATGGGCTGTGTGAAGTTAGCCAGTCATTTTTTTGAAATTATGTCCTTTTGCTCGATGAACCGTTTGTTCTACAGCGGCTACGTTTGTTCTTGATTGTTCGCCAATTAATATCGTTTGTTCTTCTCTAATTTATTTAATTATAGCAACTTTAAAATTGTGAGTGTGAACTTAGCCAGTCATTTTTAGGGTTTTTTAGAAAAATTTTTTTCAAAAAACCCTTATGAAATCGATTTTGTCCGTCCGTCCGTCTGTCCGTCTGTTCACTAAATAACTCGTGAACGGCTCAACCGATTGTCATGAAATTTGGTAGGAATGTGTAGAATGGTTACAGTCTTTGGCACATATACCTTAGAAGTTGGTAGGAAGAACACAACAGGGTGTCCCGAACGTTTGAAAAAACTTTTTTAGTTTTTATTGGAGATTGACGTATGGGTATTTAAATCAAAGATCTAAACGAGTACACCTCATATCAGTTAAAATTTTCCAGTTTCGAGTAACGGTAAAAAAGTTATTGGCGTTTAAAGTTAACACTTTCCCGGACACAACGTCTATAGACGTCCAATTTTGAGCATTTGACCATACAAATCGTGTCAAATTTTGGCGTTGTGTCCGGCAATGAGTTAAACTTCCTTTTCGAGCTCCGTTTTTCTAAACCGTTATAGGGATCGATATGAAACTTTGCACAAAGGTTGGTCAGTAGGGCCTTATATACGTTAAATATTAAGACTGTTGACTTTTGCAAAGGAAAAGTAAATAACAGTAAATTTGTAAAATTTCAATTCGTTCGTGTGTAACCCCTCTTAGGTTTCCAAGTATGAAAATTCTGCTAAGGGTTTTTAGAAAATTACATATAGAATATGTCTACGAATTTTCATTCGAATAACTGTATCCAAACCGGAAATATAGCCAAATAAGTATTTAGTAAGGGCCTTTCACAATGCAAGCCTCTTAAGCATTTCTTCCTCTTTTATATAAGGTTGCTTTTCCTTGATAAAAAACAGTAATAGTAGATTTACAGCTAATAATTCAGTTCATATATAACGCCAAGCCATCCTTACGTTTGCCTGAGTTTCTTTTTGGTCAAAGGCCATCAGAAATCTTAAATCGAAAAATGCCTGTAGATTTGCCTTGGAGTACTTTTATACAAACTGGGTAACTAGTAAATCTATTTTTGGATTGGTCTAATTAAAGGTGGAACAGAATGAAAGGCGCTAGCTACTAAAAATGTCAAATCATTTTCGCTAGTCGAGTGTAGATGGCGTCACAACTAATCCCTTTTTCTTTAATAATTCCTGTATCCTTCCGTTTCCAGGATGAACAAACGCCCTACAAAATGAACAAACGTCTGGCTTTCGATTGATACCAAACCTATACCTTTCCGATCCATATTTAAAAATGACTGGCTAAGTTCACACTGACAATTTTAAAGTTGCTATAATTAAATAATTAGAGAAGAACAAACGATATTAATTGTCGAACAATCAAGAACAAACGTAGCCGCTGTAGAACAAACGGTTCACCGAGCAAAAGGACCTAATTTAAAAAAATGACTGGCTAACTTCACACAGCCCATAATATGTTTTATGGTACTGATTCATATTTTCTATATTCACTTGTATATTTGTATAAGGGGTAAATAAGCAAAAAGCTTGAAAAACCGTTAAAAGTGTTTATTGACAAATAAACAAAATAAACCTTCGGAATCGATTTTATTAAAAACGATCTTTTCCATTATTAATTTCGTCGATTTTCGCTTTTTAATCAGTTTTTGCCGTATGCCAAATGCGGCTATAGTTATGACAGTGTATACATACTGTAGAATAGGATGGTTTTTGTCGTATGCCAAATGCGGCTATAGTTATGACAGTGTATACATAATGTAGAATAGGATGGTTAATTTTGTGAACAATTCATTTCTTCTTTATTTCCTAATTATACTGTAGTTTTGACGAAGTTTTCGCGCCAATTTCGCCCTTGTCCCTGAGATCAGGGCTTCAAATGGGAATATCCTATTCTGCTCGCTCGGCGGTCTTGTTGGTTGTTTAGGGATTTTTAATGCCGACAGAAGGGTTAAAAAGGAGTGGACTTAAACAGGAGCCCTGATGAACGCCTGCTGGTATGGGTTTTGTGGAAGACTGAGACTTATCAACCTGCACAATAAATGTTCGGTTGTACAAAAAGGATTGAGTTATTTTCACCAAGTAGGTGGGTATACCAAACATAATCATTTTAAAAAGAAGACCATTATGCCACACAGAATCAAATGCCTTTTCAATATCAAGCGCGACAACACCGACTGATTTTTTAATCTGAAAAGAGTTTTTAATATATTTATTAAGTCTGTGAGTTTGATGAGTAGTTGAAAGTTTTTTCCTAAACCCAAATTGAAATTCTGGTAAAATCTTTAGTCTTTCAACTATTTCATTAAGTCCAGCAAGTATAACTTTTTCGAATACTTTACTTAGGGCAGGTAAGAGGCTTATTGGCCCGTAATTTTCGGACGATTTGTTATCCTTACCAGCTTTTGGAATGGGAATAATCTTAGCTAGCTTCCATGCGGAAGGAAAATACGTTTTCCAAAGGCAAGCATTTATTATAAAACTAAGGTTTATTATGGCTATTTTGGGTAAGTTTTTCAAAATCAAGTTGGTTATGTCATCGACTCCAGGTGATTTCTTTGCTTTAACAGATTTAATGATCTTATTGAGTTCGCCTGGGCTTGATAAGTAAATTAGATTGAAATCATTATCTGTAGAATAGAGATGGTTTATTTTTTCCTGCACAATTTTCACATGCCTTGAATTTCCATGGTGCGCTGACATTATATGCGCACGGTAAAATGACTCGGAGATCATTTCCGCCTTTTCCTTATTATCAAAAACCAAGTATTTATCGCTAGATCGCAATGGTGGCATGATCTTACGCCGTTTGAATATTTTATTTAATTTCCAAAACTTTTTACAATGTCTCGGGATGCGGCCTAACATGTTGTTCCAGTTACGATACCGGGCAACGAATATTTTATTCTGAATCAGCTTGGATAGTTTATTTACTGTAGTTCTCAATAGTGGACTTCGATTCATTTGCCTGTTACGCCTAAAGGAATTGCGAATCTGAATAAGTGCTCTGGTGTTGGCATCTATTATACTATATGTGGGTTGAACTCTATTTAATTTAAATGCAGCGAATTATAAAGCAGAGTTTACTTTGCATTAAAACTGTTCAAGGAGGTTGTCTATTTCAGAGGTGCTTTTGATTGCGGTTAAATCTTGGCCTCTGAGATTAATGTTGTCGTTCATGAATCTTTTGAATCTTCTCCAATTTATCCGTTTCAAACCCAAGTTCTCTTCGGGAAAAACATTCGAGTTGGAAGTTTGAACTTCAAACAGAACTGGAAAATGGGGCGATGACAGGCTTTTGGAAGTCATATGGCTGTGAAATTTGGTTTGAACATTTACTAAGAATTATGTCTAATGTAGAGTCACAGCCATTAGGGTTAAGAAAAGTTGGTTCACTTGAAAAATGGATTAACAAATTGTTTCTAAATGCCAATTCATGAAGCCTTTTTCCAGTGCAGTTTGCCCTAACGCACTTCCAGTATCGGTGCATGGCATTGAAATCACCGCAAACTATTATGTTTTGATTTAAAGATGTTAAGTACCTTATGTCTTCATCAAACATGTCTAGCACTGAATTATCAATTTTTCTACCCGGAAAGTAACATACAACTATTGTAATATTACCAATTTCTAAATTTATAGCAATCGCTTCTATTACTTTTGTTCTCAACTCTGGGAGAACAGTATATTTCAAGTTTTTCTTAATACATATTGCCACTCCACCTCCTCTGGCACCTAGTCTATCTAGCCTATATGTAGAGTAATATGAATAGTTAAATTTATCTTTTGGTTTTAACCAAGATTCAGTTATGGCAATGATGTCAGTATTAGTTTCTGTTGCAAAATCTAATAATTCTATTGCTTTGTTTTTTACACTTTGTGAGTTCCACAATAATATTTTTAAATTATTATTATTATTCATTATAATTCAAAAATTTAAGTGTTAGATTAACTACATACTACGCTCCACTGTTCCATTCTAGTCCTACAATTGGACAAGCTCATTGCAAGTTCAGTGGACATCTGCATCAGCTATTCGACAGTAAACAAGTTGATGATACAGTTAGACAATTGCTGCTGATTTGATGTTACAACGCTTGCGTAGGATGGTATTGACATTGGGAGTTTAGGTGGAACATCTGGCTTCGTGCTGTTGACATTAAATCTGCTATTTGTAGTTGGTAATGATGGGAAGTTGATTACGTTGGGCTGTGCGTTAAAGTGACTGATTTTTGGGCTGCGGTTATTATTATTGTTGTTAGATCGGTTACGTTTCGTAAATCTTTCCCGGATTGCAAGATATTCGTTGCGCTTTTGGCAAATCTTATCGTTGGCCATATGATATGAATATATATATGCATGAATATTCCCGCACAATAAACATCTTGGTGGAAGATGGCAATTAGATGAGCCGTGACCCCAGTTCTGGCAGTTACGACATTGAGTGGGTCCATTTCTTGATTTAGGAAATCAGTTCCATTGCACTTTCGTATGGTACATAGCGCTTATTTTCCTAAGTTGAGGAAGTTTTATCGTTCCTTTTTCGAAATATAGTAAATAGTACTTTTTAACTTCGAGGCAAGGAAGCTGAAACTCGTTCTTAAGATCGTCATGTAATACGGAGCAACTCATATCATGCAATCCGGACAGGACAATTTTCATATCTGAACCATATTTGTTTTAAATATTAATGTTTAATTAATTAGTCAAATGCACTAAAACGTAATCAGAGGTACCGAACTGCACCGATGTATGCGTTAAGTTAAAGTTGAGAGGTATGCTTTTAAAATATTAACACAAACATATTCCAAATTGATGAATTTTCAATCATGATGACAAATTTTTAATCCAAATTGATTAATTCCATGTCAAATTGACGAACTTTAAAATAATTTTGACGAATTTTCAAATCTTGTTGAGGAATTTTCATTAGAAATTAGCGAATTTCTATGCCAATTTGATGAATTTGCAAATTAGGTTGACGAATTTCTATTCCAAAATGATGAATTTCCATATCATTTTGACGAATTTCCATTACAAATCGAAGAATTTTAACTGACGAAATTCCGGATCAAAATCAAAATATTCCAGAAAAAAGGAACGAATTTCAAAATCATGTTTACTAATGTCCATTTCAAACTTTCAAATTTCCACGTCAAATTAATGAATTTTCTATAAATATTGACGAATTTCCATTTTAAATTGATAAATTTCTAAATCAAGCTGACGATTTTTCATTTAAAAAAATACATGACAAATTAATTTTATGTTTCAATCATTTTGACGATTTTTCAGATCAAATTGGCGCATTCCTATTTTAAACTAGTCTTGATTTATCGGTTTCCCAGACATAATTAACTTTAGAAATGTATGTGAACTGCCGGTACATGCACAATGCCGCAAAGTCAGCAATTTCAAATTTAAATATGTAATTAAAAATACGACTGGAAAGTTTGCGGCTGTCGTGCTCTGTGGCCGTGATCGTTCGGTCGCCACTCTGCGAAATAGACACTCATAGAGAAACGAGTTTCTAAACTCGGCACAGTTTAATATTCAGAAGAGGATGATAAGAAATATTCTTATTGTAGAATAATAAACTAACAATGCGACTAGGAAGTGGTATGGCTGACAACCATATCACACTCCGGATTCACTTGTCTCTGTAACGTTGATGACTACACACGGTAGTCATCAACGCACCATGCTCCACTAGGAGTTATACGGTAATGAAGAGAGAGAGAGAGACCTACGACTGGAAAGTTTGAAGCTAGCAGGAAGCAGGTAATTAGAAAGGTCATTGTGGTTTTTTGTAGTGTGGATTTTAGATTTTTTTTCTTGCAATGCGATGACGCTGGTAAAGTTTATTTCAATGCACTAACACAGGGGTGTCAAACTCAAAACCTGGCGCGGGCCAAATAAGACTCTCCTCAGTTTTAAGTGGGCCGCAGGAGGAAAATTTCAAAAACTTTTATGTAATCGTTTTACGAAAGTTGATTACAGAATATTACTTTTAAAATATATATTAATGGATCACTATCGCGGCTTCGGGATTATCCGTGAGAACTTCCTCTTTTCGAAAATGTACTTCAAGAACATTAAACAAATAAAGACAAGAAAGGAATGGTGAAAATATGATTGAGCTTCAAGTAACCACAATTACATGATTTGCGCCAAATTTTGGACAGACAGATGATAAAAAATGTTTAGCACCAGTCATCTGAGGTCGCCCAAAATAACATTGTCAGAATAAATTAATTTCAGCAGAAAGACGGGACAAAAACCATTGCATGTTTTTTATATTCAAAGCAGTTGAATTGGAATATTCAAACCAGTTGAATTAGAATATTCAAACCAGTTGAATTAGAATATTCAAACCAGTTAACACGCAATGGTCTCCGCTTTTCCTCCTGAATCCTTGCGATTCCAGGACGAACAGACGCCCAAAACAACGAACAAACGCCTGGCTTTCGATTGATACCAAATTTATATTTATCCGACCATATTTAACGATGGCGGGCTAAGTTCACACTCCTTATTTTAAAGTTTCTATTAGTAAATAATGAGAGACAAACAAACGAAAATAAATTGACGAACAATCACGAACAAATGGTTACGAGCGAAATTTGAGAATGTGGGAGGGCTATCTTCACATAAGCCAAAAAACAAACTCATGGACCAATACAGCTTGATAAGTATAGGTCTGAAAATCAGGCACTTGGGCTCTAATTATTGTGTTGGAATTTCACATCCAGGTGATTTAGTCACCAATTCCAATATTTCCGTAGAAGAGTTTCATGAAGAGACTTAGTATTGTCCTGTGCAAAAAAAGAGAGCTCTCTTATAAAATCAAATAACCAGCCTCCAATTGTTGGCAGTGGGGAAAAAATCCTAAAATAAAATTGCATAAGGCACTGACGAGTTTAAGTAACTTTGTAGACTTGAGTTCAACTTCTGAATTTGTGCACCTTACTAATTTCACAATTTGTTGTGTGTTGATACAGATAGTGCTGCTCCGACATGGCCGCGGGCCGCACAGAACTGCGAGGAGGGCCGCATGCGGCCCGCGGGCCGCGAGTTTGACACGTCTGCACTAACACAAATATATCTGTGACGGCTGCTTGTTAAAATTGATTGCAGAACTATAATTTCGTTATGAAAAATATTTGTTGTTGTCCAAGGGAATTTGACAGCTTTTGGCCGTTTTAACAACGGGTAGTTCCGGGACGAAGAACCGGTTGTTGTAGAGCATTTTTATAGGCAACACTAACATCCATGGTCACAGTGGGATTCGAGCCCACTCTCCTGCAAATCACAGATAGAGTTTCATCTCTACCAATCGAATGCCCTAGGAGATATTTAAAACAAAGTAACGATTGGGGAACAGAGAATAGCAACTCCGGTCAGCGGAAACTATTCTATAAATGAAGAATAACTAAATATTTAACTGAGCGACAGATCAACCACGCCTAACATTGGACTAAGACCCCACATTCTATATTTATTTATTTATTATTCTTAAACGGACAAAAGTCCTTTATAATTGACAAGAATTCAATACTTACATATCTATGGGAGCAAATTAAAATTCAATAAATTTAAATTCAACTATTATTTAACTACATATAATTACTAAAAAACTAAGATCTAAGTAAAGCATTTCTTATAACAATACTGCTGTCATTAAAAAAATCAACACATCTCTCTCGATAACCGTAACTCCTAGTGGAGCATGGTTCGTTGATGACTATACCGTGTGTAGTCATGCAAATAGTAAGAATTCAACGTTTTTAAATACTCAGTGGGTATCGTTGATAAAAATCAAAAATAAGAGCGGGCCTAGATGAGAACTTTGTCTTACGTAATCGTTTATCCACTTTAAAAGTGGACCGTGAATTCCGATATTTTGTAATTTTCTCATCATTAAGTCGAAGTTTATACTATCGAAAGCTTTTGCGAAATCAGTGTACACTGCATGAACTTGTTGATAGTTCCCCAAAGAATTGCATATATAATTATGATACAAAATAAGATTAGTGCAGGTTGATTTACCGGACAAAAAACCATGTTGATTTTGTATGATAACTGGATGGATAATGGGTGTAATTATATCTGTTACTAAACTTTCGAAAATTTTCGGGATAGAAGACAGAATACAAATCGGGCGGTAGTTGCAAATATCACTTTTATCTCCATCTTTGAAAATTGGAACAACATAGCTAGTCCACGAATCAGGAAAAATACCAGACGCTAAGGAACGATTAAACAACGAAAGAAGAGGGCTGGCTAAACTCTGAGCACAGTTTTTGAGGAAAATAGGCGGTATACCGTCTGGCCCAGAACTCTTAGAAACATCAAGTGAAGCTCCGTGAGCGAACGAAAGTTAATATGAATATTATTCAAGCTTATAGTGCTAACGACTGGGGTAGGATTGTAAGTGTTAGAATCTGTGCTATAGACTTTCTTGAAATAAGTTGCAAACATATCAGGGACCTGTTGGTTATCCGAACTCCAATTACCATTTAGCTGCAATCAGTGGCGTAGATAGCTTTTCGGAGAGGGGGGATCATTTTGCAAGATTACTTATACTTTTACGGTTATTAAATGTTGAATTTCAGAATACCAATTTCTGTATTTATTACACTTCAAATCAGTAGTTTTTTGAGCAAATTTTGGTGCAAAATAGATATCAATTGTCTCTCTTGTTTTACCCTAACTCCTTCCTAGCCGCATTGTTAGTTTATTATTTTACGTAAAGCATATTCTGCGGCGTTTCTCTATGAATCTCTATATCACAGAGTGGCGACCGAACGATTATGGCCACAGAGCACGACAATACATACAGCAATTTTGCTATACGAAAAAGCTGAGTCCTGCAAATATTGTATAATTATTTTGTCTTTTACTACTGTGAGTAAATCCGCAGTATTTAAATTTTCGTACAAATGTTCGCTGTGATCAAAGCTTTATATTGGGTAAGATAAGTGTTTCCAAACTTTTCGAGGTTACGGAACACCGAACATCGCCGCTGGCCGGAACACCTCAAAACAGTGATTAGAATAAATCATATAGTTGTATGTCCAGAAATGGGAATTTGTGAAGACGAGTGCTCGTTGGGAATATCCAGTATATGTGGATAAAGTACCGCTTTTGTGTTTTTAAATCGAAATTTTCCGATAAATTCGTGAGTAGATAACTCTAAAATTTTTAGACTTGTAGGACACTGTAGTATATAGCCGTTATAGATTTCGAAACCCTAGCTATCAACCATGTTTGAGGATACGCTTTATTTTCTGGTACACACTACTTCCTTTTCCATTTCATATACATAGTAGAAAGTTGTGAAAGAATTTCGGTCGAGTCTCTGATGCTGGTCAAATATTTTACAGTTAAGTTGATTTCCGGTACAGAGTAGCAGACGAAAATTCAGAAATTCACGACTTACAAACATTTTTTCGTATTCACTGTTTGCTTTTTGTTACCAAAACCCCTTTCTGCATTTTCCCTATTTTTGGATATCTTGGCGAAACCTCTGAGAGCTCTTCACGGAACCCTTGGGTACGCGGAACTCCGTTTGTTTGTTTGTTTGTTAATTTCTTTTCGAATTAGTGCCTGCATAAGACTGGAAATTTCTACAATTACAATGTCTACAAAAATTGATCCATCCTGGTTATAGCTTTGAGAGTTCTTCGTATTAAATTCAATAAAATTGCAAACAACTAGAGATAGCCAAGACTTGCTTTACCCGGCTATATACGATGAAACCTTTCGTCAAATTTTAACTTGAAAAGAAAAAGAAAAAAGAATGTTGATAAACAGTGAAGGATGCTCAAAAATTAGAAGCAGTTTTGCAGCGTTTTCTCTTCATTCGCATTAGCTTTACACTCTCCTGAAGAAAGCTTTATAATATTATGTACTGGATATTTCCCCATTGTGGGAAGAGCACTCTGTGCTCCACATTATTTTTAAATTTTTTAACCGAACATTAAGATTTTCCGGCAACAAATTTTCAATCAGTATTTACATTTAATTTTTCTGGCAGCACTTCTAGATTACTTCAGTAGCGCTTGCCTGTGCAAAACTCCAGATCCAATGTGAAAAAGTAGATGATCGTTAAGCCTGTACTGGCACAGGCCTGACTGAGTCTACCAGTTGTACTGGCACAGGCCTGACTGAGTCTACCAGTTCTCGATTGTTCATATTTACCGGTACCGGTTTTGAACAATCTTGTCGTTTTGCTCAACCCTGACGATTTTTTTGTCTACCTAGCAACATGGAAAATTACATCTTTATTTCCAACGACAACGAGAACTGGTAGAAACAGTTAGGTCTGTGTCATATACTACACACGAGCAAGCGAGACGGGCATACTTCGCAATGGCTGTGTGTCCGCTTCATGGCGCTCGGCGAAAGATAGCGACGAGGCACATCTCGTAGCGCGGGCCAGGTTGGGATTCATTTAGTGTCAGTCAGTAGCAGTGAAAGGACTTGCGGTGCCGATCTTCTGTGGTGTGTCTATCATTTTGAAGAGTATTCAAATAACTTGGACTGGTAATTGTTTTACATTTTTTTTCCCAATTCCGTATAACCAAAGTGGTCATTTTTAAAGGATAGTGAAACAGTGGAAGCAGTTTTTTTTTAGAGTTCTTTTTGCGAAGCGGGCGTGTATGAGATCACGTTTAGGCCGGAGTTTTCGCCAGGAAGGCAATTCGAAATCACCCAACGGATCGTCTTCAAAATGGTTTGATCGGCGACGGAGTCTGAGGTAACTGTATCCATCGGAGTATGGTCGGGGGGCGATTTCTTTTCTATTGGAAAAAGGTAAAACGTTTAATAATATCAAAATCATGGAAAACTCCAAATTTGTAAGTAAGTCATTATGTTACTGATCAAATTTTAAAACTACCTACATAATTTTCGTAAGCCCCCATGAAAGGGGAAGATAATGTAAGAACTTCAGACCCAGCAGAAACGACCAAATTCGTGAAACTGAAAGAATTTATTAAGCGCTTTGAATTCGTGGATCCTTTCCATACCGAACGAAATTCAGAGACGTTATTGAATGGGGTCTTGCAGCGAAAAGGACTCTCACGGGGCTGACTTTCCGCGATCATCAAAGTCCTATCAGGATTTTTGTGTAAATGCCGTTCACGCAAAGGAATGTGTTATATATTTATACGTTCAGTATGATGAATTTTGAAGTTGTAGGCGTATAAATTTCTTGTTCTGATCAAAAATTTGAATTTCTCGGTTTTATATTACACACTTTTTTTTTATATTGAATTTAATAAAATTTGTTTTCTTCCATTATTTACGGCTAATAGGAAGTAGCCAATCGAGTATAGGTTGGGTAAATACATATGTGAAGATATTTAAAAAAAAAAAAAAAAAAAAAAAAAAAATATATATTTTTTGAAAACAAAGCTTAATAACAGTTGCGGTGTTCTATTGATTGTTTATTATACTCGGACAAAAAAAAATGAATTCTGAAGTCTGAGTCTGAATGGAACAAAGATATAATATAGTAATCATATAGATATAATGAATGAATTAATGAGGCATTAGAAATCCCAATGCATCTTTACGCTCCAAATTTTTTTTTATAGTCTATACACAGTCTATCAAAGATGACTGAATAAGCCTGCTAAGTTTCACCTCTCTCTTTTCTTTGGGGTCTGATGGACCGTCGATTTAGAAATGTCTCACCTTTGTTCTTTGGTCTAACGGACCGCTGATTGCAGTTTTACTCCTTTCTTAGGTCTGATAGACTTCTGCTTTCAGCTTTTTACACTTTGTTTGTTAGGTCTGATGGACCTTAAATTTCAAATTCTTTTCCCCGTGGATTACGGGCTGGGTGGGTTGATGAACTCGCTTGCATCTTTGCCCCCTTTGATGCTTACGCATTCTATGGGTCTAATAGACCGCTGATTTCAATTTTTGTGCACTTTTGGCGGTCTGATGAGACAGTGGTTCTCAACTTGTTGCGCGTTTTTATATGTGGTCTGATGGGCTGCTGATTTCAATGTCAAGTTTTATATTTGGCCTGAAGGGCCGTTGAGTTAGAGAATTTTCGCGTGATATCTATGGTCTGATGGACCGTTAAACTTTGAGTTTTGTTTTTCTTCATGAAGAGGGGAGTCAAAACAACTACTTTCGCATTATTGACTCCATGGATGGGTTGGGTGTAGAGCCAAGGCCAATAACATCTCGGCTATATTTAGAGCCGATTAACATCTAGAGGCTTAGCATCGGTTAAGAGAAGAAGAAGTGAGGTTAAGTAGGTAACTTTTCTCATTTTTGGATTGATTTTTTTGTTTTGTTTTAAACCTAGTCCCGTTCGATATTCCTTTCGGGTTTAACCTGCGTGCTTCGTTTGGGGATCCTTTATGGGATTCGTAGACTACTTTAAGGAATATTCGCTTGCACAGACGAGCTTGCACGTAGATAAATTTTCTCGGTTCGGTTTTAATTGCTTGGGTTTCGTTTTGCTATGTTGTAAACGGGCTGTACGCACGATATTTGTTTTAAGTAATGGTCAGGTCACCGCTGCCGCTTTGGAAAGAACCACCCCATTTCTCACGATAGCTGCGCTGGTCTACAAGCGTGCGTACCTGGCAGTCGAGTGAAGAGGGTTTTTCGGGACTTAGTCCTTTCTCTGGTTTCGGCCTTAGGCTTTCACAGCCCTACACACCCTCGTCCTGTTTGCACCCTAGGTGCTGGAAAATTGGAAACCATTACATATGGCGCCCAACGTGGGGCGAACGTTTGCGACGTCACTAGACGTTCAGGACTCCAAAAATTACCACCTCGAGTCCGCGGGATTTTTCGCCCCATCACATTAGTCTAAAACTTGTCGCTAAGTTGACACAACACCTTCTGTTCGAATAGCTTGTTAGGCCATAGACTGATGTATACATTTTTTTTTGCTTCACTTAATAACTTTAATATAGAATTCCCCTTACTTTGACATATTTTGATTTGTTTGTTTTGTTGACGAGAGGTATTGTGCCTCGTGATGTTTGCTTCGCCCTTCTGGCTGTGAGTAGCAGATACTTGACGTGCGTCGAATAATCTGACCAGTAGACTATGGGGGAAGCAGCTTCACTTTTGTGTGGCAAATCAAATATACATATTTTTCTTCATTTACCTGTCATTATTGATTGGCTATTGCAGTGATTTCCTTTACGAATTGTCCCGTCAGAGAAGACCATGCCAAGGCTTGAAGATGCAGTCTAGACTGAAACTTTGGCTATCGTATAGCAGACAAACTGCCGAGGCGCAACAAGAAGAGCAGTAAATGTTATTGCTTGTACGTTGTAGGCTATAGTATAGCAGCAAAGCAGCAAGTCACAAGGAAGTAAGTTTTGATGCTTACTGAAGCTTTGGCATACGCGAAATGTAGCTTACATCAAAAATAGCTAACAGACAGACTGGTACTGATCAATAATGGCTTATGATTCCTATACCTTCAGCTGAGATTGCCAACTCATCGGTGAAGATTGCCAACCAAAGTTAACTGTGAATTGCGTTCGGTGGGCAAAAGTGCCAGCTGTACGACCTTTTTTCTTTTGGGCGACGGTTTCCACTCGTTGGGAACGCTATATGTCTCTGACTGAATACTTTGTTTGTAATTCCATTTTTTTTTTTTTTACATTACCTTGACTTGCTTCTTCTTCTCACGATGATCTTACGACGATTTTTGTTTCTTGATGAATTATTACGATGAATTTTCACGCTATTACTTACATTTTTACATGATACACTATTCCTTGCTGGATAAATAGCTTCTTATTGATATGTAGTTCAAAGGTTGATTTACTGTGTATTTCAGTGCACTTGAGATTTGTTTTTTTTTTCTTTGAGACATTTGTAGCACATTTGTTAACAACCCATCAGACCGAGGGAAGAGAGAGGTGAAATTTTTATGAAATTTATAAGACATCATTATTCTTGAATCGTTTAACTGAAATTCTAAAATTTTGGTTGATCCTTTCCAGATATTTACTTTAGTTTATGCTCGTTAGTACTAACTAACGCAATCAAAGAAGAATATTTTTCTGTTTATCTTGTTGTATTGGAACATACAACTTTAACAGCGTGCTTTCCTTAATTGAGGAAACGGAGCACGAACACTTGCCCTGAATTAAAAAAAAAAAAAAAAAAAAAAAAAAAAAAAAAAAAAAACTATACTGGATTAAAATGGCCCGACGTGGAAGGGAGGATGTGCTTGCAACAGGAACCACATCGGTGTTCCCGGATGATGAAGAGGGACATCAATGTACTATCTGCAGTACTCAGATGGCCCCCATCGAAGACTTAGTGCGAACTCCTTGTTCACATGATTTTCATCATCTTTGTATCCAGAGATGGCTTAATAATAACGACACTTGTCCGAATTGTAGGGAAAGATTGCGTAAAGAGGACTTGGTGCCTCAATTCGCCTCTTCGGCTGCTTTACCACTGGATGACTCAAGGGAACCTACCCAAACCGGCTCAAGACAAACCCCGGCGAAGTCGGCAAGACGTACTCAGCCTACTGGTGCTATCCCAAAAACAGGGGTGACGACTAGATCACGATCCCATAAACAAACCAGCCAAGAGAGGTTGACGCTTCCGGAGGAGACCGGAGGAGATATAACTCCTGCAAGGGGGAAAGACTCGACTTCGGCGACCGAGGAGTTGATGGGAGAATTGTTGCCTCGCTTAGAGTCAATGGTGGTATCGGCTTTTCAAGTTCTATCTCCGGAAAACCGAATTCAGTTCGACCAGGATGGAAGGGCTTCATTGAGTGAGGCTTCCAACCGAAGAAGTGCTCCTGTACCGGTTAAGTCTGATGACAATCCTCGTCGTTTAACTTCGCGGTTAAACACCATGCAATCCAATCCACGGTCTAGTATGAGTCAAACGCATTCTCGACAAAACCTGAATACTACAAATACAAATCCACGTAACCGCACGAACCAATCCAACTTTCGTCCCCGCGTTTCATTGTTCACTCCACCACAACACGAGAGACCTCGATTTGCGAGTCCTTCTCCACCTTATAGGCTCGTGGAAAAATTACCAAGTATTCTGTCGTCTTGGAATTTAAAGTTCAGTGGTGATGACAGCCTTACAGTGGAATCATTTCTGTATCGGGCAGAAATCCTGACAAGGGAACAGTTACGAGGAGACTTCGGTCTATTGTGTAAAGGGTTTCCTGCCCTATTGAAGGGACAAGCGTTGGAATGGTATTGGCGATTTCGTCGTACCCGCGATACTATAGATTGGCCAGACATCCAAGCTACGTTGCGAGAACGTTTCAAGGATCGGTTGACCAATTCTGATATTAAGAAACGAATACTGAATCGTACTCAACGTGCGAATGAATCATTTGATGCATTCTACGATGCTATCCTACAACTGACTGATCGGTTGAGTCGCCCTATGCCCGAGGAAGAATTGTTAGACACTCTGCGTGATAATATGCGACCTGATTATAACCGAGAGTTGGTGCATCAATCTATTCATTCCATTAGCCAGCTAAGAGTAATGATTCTCCGAATGGAAAACGCGGACGAGAAGCTAAAGCAGCTGCGGAGTCCACGCTTTCCAGTTCGACCGAACCTTTCGGAAGTTGACGGCCGATATGAGGATTCCGGCTCGTATGACGAACAACCACTGAGTCCTCATGGGATTTCAAGTGAACACGTTGTGTCGGAAATCTCCTCTCAACTTAAATGTTGGAACTGCCAACAAAAAGGACACCGATATGATGCTTGTGCAGCAGAACGGCGGCTATTCTGCTATGGATGCGGTGCAGCCAATGTGGTAAAGCCGCAGTGTTCTATTTGCAGTAGTCCAAAAAACGGCAATGCGAGGATGCACAACACCAAGACATCCTCGATAGGAACCCAATGCGAGGGGAGCAAGTAAGTCAATCGACGCCTACTTCTCTCACAGCTGTTCCTGCAAAATACACCATTGCAACCACGGACTCTTCTTTAATTCCTGGATTGGTACCTGGACCTTCTGTGGAAACACCTAACAATGATGGTAAGACGTTAGCTCCTGTTCAGTCGGTTCCTTCACTGGTTTCTATTTCCACCCAAACGGATTTTCTCTCAGTTGTCGCTGCGCCTCAACGCCAGCCGTATAAAAACTCGATTCGATCATTTAAACCCTATCACGTGAGATTAGCAGAATATAATGAAGCTCGAAAGCGAATATTTGGAGTCAACGAGGTTGCAATACTTCGACCAAAGCGTTCTACGCTCCGGTGTCGTCGATTTTGGAAAGAGGTTACAACGGCTCGTAAACAACTGGTGGAAGCAGTGCTAGTCGACCAACCTTCTGATGACTTGCGGCCCTTTGCTAAGATCCATCTTCTTGGAGAAGAGGTTGTTGCTTTGATCGACACTGGCGCTACTGTTTCATGTATATCTTCAGATTTCGCTCGAAAGTTCTTAGAACTCGATAAATATCCTTGGACTCGTTATCGTTGCATTTTAACTACAGCGGATGGTACAAAGCATGCTACTTTAGGACATGTTCCCACGAAAATCACGTTTCGGGGTATTACGAAAACAATGCGGTTCCTGATTATCCCTACACTTAGTCAGAATGTTTATTTGGGTGTGGACTTCGTCCGATCCTTTAACCTCGCTTCTGACTTGTTCTCTTCGGTAACTCACACCACCTCACCATGTGTGAATGAATATCGCTTGGACGAAAATCGGCATCTTTTATCGCCTGATAAAGAAGCCATGCTTCGTTCCATTATATCGGAATTTCCTTCGTATGCTAAGCAAGGCTTAGGGCGTACATCACTCATAACACATTCGATAGACGTTGGTGATAGTAAACCAATCAAACAACGTCATTTCGCTATCTCACCTGCTGTTGAGAAGTTGTTGTTTGCCGAGCTGGACCGGATGATATCTATGGGAGTCATAGAGGAGTCGCACAGTAGTTGGGCCTCTCCAGTGACTGTTGTAGTCAAGCCTGGAAAGGTTAGGATGTGTTTAGACGCCCGAAAGGTTAACAGCGTTACAATCAAAGACGCCTACCCGCTTCCGCTAATCGACGGAATTCTAAGTCGGCTGCCAAAAGCAGAGTTTATTAGCAGTATCGACTTAAAGGATGCCTTCTGGCAAATTCCGCTTGACGAAGCAGCCAGAGAGAAGACAGCATTTACAGTTCCCGGTCGACCGTTATACCAGTTTGTAACGATGCCGTTTGGACTGTGCAATGCTCCTCAAACGATGCAACGTTTGATGGATAAAGTTATTCCTGGTGACATTCGTCACCAAGTTTTTGTGTATCTAGACGATTTACTTGTGGTTTCCACAACGTTTGAGGAACATTGCACACTCCTACGCCGAGTAGCTGCTGGTATACGGGAGGCTGGGTTAACTATCAACGTTGAAAAGAGCCACTTTGTTATGAAGTCCGTTAAATACCTAGGTCATATCGTAGGAAACGGGACTATTCAAACCGATCCTGAAAAAGTTGTGGCCATCACAAATTTTCCGTTACCGAAGTCGGTGAAACAACTCCGGCGCTTTTTAGGTGTTTGTGGATGGTACCGACGGTTTGTGCCCAATTTTTCGACCGTTTCGGCCCCACTAACCGATATGTTGAAAAAAGGTCGCGCCATTACTTGGAGCGATGAGGCATTGAGTTCGTTCCAGAAGCTTAAAAACACCCTCGCTTCTGCACCTGTTCTGCATAGTCCGGACTTTACACGCCCGTTCGCGATTCACTGCGACGCCAGTCAGGAGGGAATAGGGGCCGTGCTAGTTCAAAGAACAGAAGAAGGGCATGAAGTCCCGGTGGCTTTTATGTCGCAAAAGCTGACGACGGCCCAACGGAACTACACGGTCACCGAACAAGAATGTCTGGCCGCAGTAACAGCGATTAAGAAATTTCGTCCGTATGTGGAAGGGCAGCAGTTCGAAGTGGTAACAGACCATGCCTCCCTCAAATGGTTGATGTCATTAAAAGACCTCAATGGAAGGTTAGCTAGGTGGGCGTTAAAATTACAGGGGTTCAAATTCAACATTCAACACCGTAAAGGAACCGATCATGTTGTTCCGGATGCGCTGTCTAGGGTGCATGACGTGGAGATATCAGCTCTTCAACACCAATCGGAAACTTCGTTAGATATTGATCTAAACTCAACGCACTTTGCGTCAGATGAATATTGTGCCTTGATTAAGACCTTAACGCACCAACCGCGCCTTCATCCCGACTTAAAAGTGGTTGATGGCTACGTTTATAAGCGCACCGACCATGCAACGGGAGACGAGTTACAGGAAGAGTTGTCCTGGAAACTTTGGGTGCCTACCGATTTGACGGAAGATGTAATACGTCGAGCTCATGATCATCCCTTAAGCTCACATGGTGGCTTCGGCAAAACATTGCAAAGGCTTAGGTTGTGTTTTTATTGGCCCCAGATGAGTCGACAAGTGAAGGCATACGTTGCGAATTGTGAAACCTGTAAGGTAACAAAGGCACCAAACCAAACCTCGCGTGCTCCCATGGGTACCATGCCTATTCCAGATCGGATATTTCAAAGGTTATATATAGATTTAGTTGGTCCATATCCTCGTTCGAAGTCGGGTAATATCGGAGCCATCGTTGTTTTAGACAGCTTAACCAAATTCCCTTTCATTGAGCCAGTGAAGAAATTCACGGCCAATGTGATTGTTGACTTTTTGGAGAGACGGGTGTTTAATGTTTTCGGCGTACCAGAGGTAATTGTGTCCGACAATGGAGTGCAATTCCGTGCGGTCGTGTTTAACGAATTGTTAAAACGGTATGGTGTGCAACACATGTACACTGCCTTATATTCACCTCACCCTAATGCATCGGAGCGTGTTAATCGTTCGTTAGTAGCGGCCATCCGGGCATACATCAAACCGGATCAACGGACGTGGGATGTGCATGCAGACCAAATAAACTGTGCACTTAGGTCAGCCTACCACTCGTCCATAGGATTTTCCCCCTATTTTGCCACCTTTGGGCAGACGATGATGATGTATGGAGGGTCTTATGAAATTCTGCGGAAGGCACAATCACTCTGCGACCCGACCGCTAATGTTCCATCGGACGTAAAGCTGGATTTAATCCGGAACGAGATTAAAGAAAACATGCAGGCAGCGATATCAGCTAGTTCCCGTCGTTATAACCTACGAGCGAGGGAAGTGCAGTACAATGTCGGTGACGTTGTATTTTGCCGGAACTTTGTGCAAAGTAATGCGGCAGAGCACTTTAACGCCAAACTCGCTCCAAAGTTTTGGAAGGGAAAAGTCCTTGCACGTGCTGGGCGTTCATGCTATTCCTTGGCGGACATGAAAGGTAAGCCTGTTGGGACATTCCATGCTAAGGATTTACGGAAGTAAGCAAGGGATATTGGCTTATCTTCAAGGCATTGCAAATTTTCATATCATAGGCTTGGAACTTTGAACCACTTTTTTTTTCTCTATTTTTCTTGTGTGACATTTTTTTTTTACCATTCAGCCGAATCGCGCACCCCAGCGAAGACGGCTTGGATTCAGCTGTGTTGTACTGGCACAGGCCTGACTGAGTCTACCAGTTGTACTGGCACAGGCCTGACTGAGTCTACCAGTTCTCGATTGTTCATATTTACCGGTACCGGTTTTGAACAATCTTGTCGTTTTGCTCAACCCTGACGATTTTTTTGTCTACCTAGCAACATGGAAAATTACATCTTTATTTCCAACGACAACGAGAACTGGTAGAAACAGTTAGGTCTGTGTCATATACTACACACGAGCAAGCGAGACGGGCATACTTCGCAATGGCTGTGTGTCCGCTTCATGGCGCTCGGCGAAAGATAGCGACGAGGCACATCTCGTAGCGCGGGCCAGGTTGGGATTCATTTAGTGTCAGTCAGTAGCAGTGAAAGGACTTGCGGTGCCGATCTTCTGTGGTGTGTCTATCATTTTGAAGAGTATTCAAATAACTTGGACTGGTAATTGTTTTACATTTTTTTTCCCAATTCCGTATAACCAAAGTGGTCATTTTTAAAGGATAGTGAAACAGTGGAAGCAGTTTTTTTTTAGAGTTCTTTTTGCGAAGCGGGCGTGTATGAGATCACGTTTAGGCCGGAGTTTTCGCCAGGAAGGCAATTCGAAATCACCCAACGGATCGTCTTCAAAATGGTTTGATCGGCGACGGAGTCTGAGGTAACTGTATCCATCGGAGTATGGTCGGGGGGCGATTTCTTTTCTATTGGAAAAAGGTAAAACGTTTAATAATATCAAAATCATGGAAAACTCCAAATTTGTAAGTAAGTCATTATGTTACTGATCAAATTTTAAAACTACCTACATAATTTTCGTAAGCCCCCATGAAAGGGGAAGATAATGTAAGAACTTCAGACCCAGCAGAAACGACCAAATTCGTGAAACTGAAAGAATTTATTAAGCGCTTTGAATTCGTGGATCCTTTCCATACCGAACGAAATTCAGAGACGTTATTGAATGGGGTCTTGCAGCGAAAAGGACTCTCACGGGGCTGACTTTCCGCGATCATCAAAGTCCTATCAGGATTTTTGTGTAAATGCCGTTCACGCAAAGGAATGTGTTATATATTTATACGTTCAGTATGATGAATTTTGAAGTTGTAGGCGTATAAATTTCTTGTTCTGATCAAAAATTTGAATTTCTCGGTTTTATATTACACACTTTTTTTTTATATTGAATTTAATAAAATTTGTTTTCTTCCATTATTTACGGCTAATAGGAAGTAGCCAATCGAGTATAGGTTGGGTAAATACATATGTGAAGATATTTAAAAAAAAAAAAAAAAAAAAAAAAAAAAAATATATATTTTTTGAAAACAAAGCTTAATAACAGTTGCGGTGTTCTATTGATTGTTTATTATACTCGGACAAAAAAAAATGAATTCTGAAGTCTGAGTCTGAATGGAACAAAGATATAATATAGTAATCATATAGATATAATGAATGAATTAATGAGGCATTAGAAATCCCAATGCATCTTTACGCTCCAAATTTTTTTTTATAGTCTATACACAGTCTATCAAAGATGACTGAATAAGCCTGCTAAGTTTCACCTCTCTCTTTTCTTTGGGGTCTGATGGACCGTCGATTTAGAAATGTCTCACCTTTGTTCTTTGGTCTAACGGACCGCTGATTGCAGTTTTACTCCTTTCTTAGGTCTGATAGACTTCTGCTTTCAGCTTTTTACACTTTGTTTGTTAGGTCTGATGGACCTTAAATTTCAAATTCTTTTCCCCGTGGATTACGGGCTGGGTGGGTTGATGAACTCGCTTGCATCTTTGCCCCCTTTGATGCTTACGCATTCTATGGGTCTAATAGACCGCTGATTTCAATTTTTGTGCACTTTTGGCGGTCTGATGAGACAGTGGTTCTCAACTTGTTGCGCGTTTTTATATGTGGTCTGATGGGCTGCTGATTTCAATGTCAAGTTTTATATTTGGCCTGAAGGGCCGTTGAGTTAGAGAATTTTCGCGTGATATCTATGGTCTGATGGACCGTTAAACTTTGAGTTTTGTTTTTCTTCATGAAGAGGGGAGTCAAAACAACTACTTTCGCATTATTGACTCCATGGATGGGTTGGGTGTAGAGCCAAGGCCAATAACATCTCGGCTATATTTAGAGCCGATTAACATCTAGAGGCTTAGCATCGGTTAAGAGAAGAAGAAGTGAGGTTAAGTAGGTAACTTTTCTCATTTTTGGATTGATTTTTTTGTTTTGTTTTAAACCTAGTCCCGTTCGATATTCCTTTCGGGTTTAACCTGCGTGCTTCGTTTGGGGATCCTTTATGGGATTCGTAGACTACTTTAAGGAATATTCGCTTGCACAGACGAGCTTGCACGTAGATAAATTTTCTCGGTTCGGTTTTAATTGCTTGGGTTTCGTTTTGCTATGTTGTAAACGGGCTGTACGCACGATATTTGTTTTAAGTAATGGTCAGGTCACCGCTGCCGCTTTGGAAAGAACCACCCCATTTCTCACGATAGCTGCGCTGGTCTACAAGCGTGCGTACCTGGCAGTCGAGTGAAGAGGGTTTTTCGGGACTTAGTCCTTTCTCTGGTTTCGGCCTTAGGCTTTCACAGCCCTACACACCCTCGTCCTGTTTGCACCCTAGGTGCTGGAAAATTGGAAACCATTACAAGCCCTGTGAGTGTTTCTATTCTATCGATACGCTTCTATTATACAATTGCAATTTGAGAAAGTGCTAAATTTCCTATTGCAGTTCTGAAAATGGTTTCACGTTTTTATGAAACTCTACACACGTTGAATAATTCCAGCAAAAAGTTCACTTTTGCTTCATTTTACATACCTAAAGTAATAATGAAAAATGGCTGGCCGAGGGGGGGATTGATCCCATTGATCTCCCCCTTATCTACGCCACTGAGCTGCATGTTAGTCGGCAAATTTATTATTGTCCTTTTTACACGATTTTATATACCTCCAGAAATATTTGCTATTATACGGTATCTTTGACTTAATTTTAGGAATGTCCCAAGCAGCACAAAATAACCTTGGTTGGATTTACAACCCGATTTTTGGTTATATTTTAGTTGAAAAATCAACGATATGGGTTATTGTTACTAAAGTGAGCATTTTGTTGCAGTCTAAACATAAATATTTGCTGCAAAATTAACTAGATGGTTTCATTTGGGACGATTTTTTCTCCCGAAAACCTTAATGTTTTCTTTCTAACATTATTGTTTATAATTTGACTCAATTGTTGCTCTTTGAACAACTTTGTCATAAAATAACATAATTGTTACAGATACAACATGGTTTAAAGTATAACACAATTGTTAGAATTTGAACCGAAAGTATCTTTTTGATATTTGCAGGATTATGTTAAGGGAATTTTTGACATAAGAAAAAAAGTGAAATAAAACATAGCATGATCGAGAATCAATCTTGCGACCGTCATATATTGCGTGTCAAGTACCTCAGATTTAGGGAACATGATAAGTATTTCCCTTCTGGCGCAATGGCAATGGTGACAGACTAGCACGCAAGAGGACCAGGTTCGAATCCAGTTTGAAGCAAATGGATAAAAAGGTAAATTGTCTTGGATAAAAAATTATAAAATATTAATTATATCTGAGATAAAAAGTGTCTAAGATAAAAATAAAATTGCCAATTCTAAAAAAGAAAAAGTGTAAAATTTTTATTTTTTTAGCATACAAAATTGTAGTTATATTCACAACGACTTTACAACAATAATGTCTGAAAGACAACGATATTACAACAATAATGTTACGTTTATAGCCAGGCAAAAACCTCTTTTTTACGGTTTAGCAAACGTTTGTAAAACGTTTTTACAACCATTTTCCTAACAATATTGTCATATAACCATGGTTGTATTTTGGTTATATAACCGTTTTCCAACTCGTTTGTGCTACTTGGGGTACATTTTGAAATCTATCTTTGATTTGGTTTTGCAAGTAGCACGAAGATCAGAAAAGAGTTTATAATGATTTAAAGAGCCCGTCCTTTTATAGAGTAAATGAGCTTCGTTTTTGTCGCGGATTAAATTTTGTAGCTAGAGAACCATATTGGAAAATTATCAACGTGTTGCTTAATGAGCGGAACATGGTTTTCGATTACATTTAGAACTACCTTATAAAATTCATTAACAGCATCATTAAGAGGCAAATTTTCTAAATTATGCCAACTTAAACCCTAGACAGATGATTGGAGTTAAACATGCTTGAGTTAATGATATTTGAACTCAAGCATGTTTAAAGTCGTCTAGTGACACACGGCTAAAATACATAATTACATTTGAACTGTCAAAATTAAATATTTTACTAAATAGAGTTCGGATTCTCATGCAATTGATTTTTTTACAATCAGTGTAAATTGTCGGTTTAACTATTATTTATATATATTTATACCCTTCACTCGTAGAGTAAAGGGTATATTAACTTTGTCATGAAGTTTGTAACGCATTGAAGGAAGCATCTCCGACCATATAAAATATGTATATATATGATCAGCATGACGAGCTGAATCGATTGGGCGATGTCCGTCTGTCCGTCTGTTGCTACGCGTTTTACTCGGCCAGTTTAAAAGCTATCGAGCTGAAATTTTGCACACATGCTTCTTTTTATTGCAGGCAGTTTGTATGTTTGAATCGCTAAAATCGAACCGTGGGGGCATGGGGCTGCCATACAAAGCTAACCCCCCCAATTTGGTTTTTCTCAGAAAAACTTTTTCATGCGTGCCCCAATTTCAACCAAATTTCACACAAATGAGTTTCTTTTGATAACACAAAACATATGTAGGAGCGGATCAAATCGGACAATGGGGTCATGGGGCTGCTATACAAACCTAACCCCCCAAATTAGGTTCTTCTAAAAAAAACTTTTTCATTTGTGCATCAATTTCAACCAAATTTCACACAAATGTGTTTCTATTGATGCCACAAAACATATGTAAGAATGGATGGAATCGGACTATGGGGTCTTGGGGCTGTCATACAAACCCACCCCCCAAATTGAGTTTTTCAATGAAAAACTTTTTTATTTGTGCACCAATTTCAATAAAACCTCTTAAGAGTGCATTTCAATTGATACCACAAAACATATGTAAACATTAATGGAATCGGACAATGGGTTATGGGGCTGTCATATAATCCCAACCCCCCAAATTGAGTTCTTCTACGAAAAACTTTTTTCACTTTCAACAAAAACTCGTAAAAGTGCATTTCTATTGATGTCATAAGACATAAGACATTATATGAAAATGAATGCAATCGGACTATGGGGTCATGGGGCTACCATACAAACCCAACCCCCCTATTTTGGATCCCTAAGAAATATTTTTTCTACACCAATTTCAAGAAAAAACTTAATGCGTCTTTGTCAAAAAAAAAAAACGAATGGAATCGTACTATAGGGCCATTTTCCCGCATCCCCCCAATAAAGTTTTCTGAGTAAATATTTTTATTTTATCACTTATTCCAACTAAACCTCACACAAATATTGTTTTGTCGACGCGACAGAATCTATCGATATCAAATATTATGCGAAAACAGAAGGACAATAATGGGGAAGGATTGAACACAAGTCATAGGTCCGCCCCAAGAAACTTTTAGCCCGAGGAGAGTGAAGGGTATTCAAATTTCGGCCGCGCCCGAAATTAGCCTCGGTCTCGTTTTTATATTCAAAAAATTGTTTTTATTAATAATTTAATAAGTAGTATAATAAAGTACAGTTTGCTGCTTTGCTTTTTTTTCTCTCTCTCTAAAGCAGTAATAGGCTATTATGATAGAAATAGAATGAAAACAGCAGCGTTCCAATGCATATTATATGGATGATTAGTTCACTCCTCTAAAATGCCTTGTGTTTTATTCGGCAGCATTCAACGCGTCTAATGCCTGAAAAATATTAGACGCGTTGAATACTGCCGAAGAAAGCAGCACAATGCATTTGAATAAATGACGTCAGTGGAACGCTGTTACTGTTACTGTTCCTGCTTCCATTCTATTTCTACTATAATCTGTTTCAAGCATGATACCTAAATATGAATACAAGGACATATCCAGGACGAGTGAGCAATTAGGAGGAAATATTTATCTAATAATAACGGAGGTGTTCGTAAGCCAGATCACTGCGGACGCAACTAAATAAAATATTAAGTGCTTTTAAATATTGATTACAACAAAAATAAGTATATAAATATCAAGTTTTAGTGTTGAGTAAATAAATAAAGACCACACAAACTTTACTTTCTTTGCTGTTTATTACAGGCACTAATATCAAGAGACGCGAGAGCGTCTCGCCCGCCAAAGGAAAAAGAAAAACGAAAGCGAACAAGTCTATGATTACCGGAGACAACTTGCTGTTTTGTTTGACTAGGCTACAGCCTTCCAGGCAACAGCCCCCAAAAAAACTTTTTAACAAAATATTCCACATATCCTGTTCTAGTGCCTTTCCAAATAAAATCTTCGATCGGCACAATAACGGGTAAGGTATATGCAATAAACGGTGAAATTTTCACCCACACAGACTTAAGCGAGTAACCCAATTTCAGAATGAAGTCTACAGTTGCAGAAAGACTTGCTTCTACTGTCTCTCTTCGTGATGGGATTTTTATGAAATTTGGAACAAATGATCCTCTGGTGGTCCTTCTAAAGAATCAATGTCTATGGAGATAAGTGGATGGAATAACTGTAAATTAATAGGTAAAGTTAACAAAAGATTTCCAACAATTGCGTCTATCGGCTCATCGCATTGACCATTTTTTAAAACACACTGCGGCATTGGGACATTTGGATATTGGGACACCGGGAGACTAGGATCTTGGGGTAGTGGGGTATTAGGAAATTGGGACATTAGGGTCTTGGCACATTAGGACATTGGAACATTAGGCACAATGGGGAAACAGGGACGTGGGGACATCGGCATATTGGGGCATTGGGACATCGGGAAATTGAGGCATTGGGACATCAGGATATTGGGACAATGGGACATTGGGATATTGGGACATTAGGACACTGGGAGACTGGGACATTAGGACACTGGGATATTAGGACATTGGGACATTATGACCTTGGGACAATCGGACATTGGGACACTGGTACATAGGGGCATTGGACCACTGAGACATCGGAATGTTGTGACATTGGGACATCGGGATATTCGCACATAGGGGCACTGGGATATAAGAACATGTGAACATTAGGGTCTTGGGTCATTAGGACATTGGGATATTAGGACATCAACACATTAGGACATTGGGACATTAGGTACACTGGGGAAACTGGGACGTGGGAACATTGGGGCACTGGGACATCGGGATATTAGAACATTGGGACATTGTAACATTGGGATATTGGCACATTGGGATATGGGAACATTGGGATACTGGGACATTAGGGCACTGAGATACAGGGACATTGGGGCACTGGGATATTAGGACATTAGGCTATTGGGACCTTGGGACACTTGGTATACTGCGACATTTGGACACTGACCACTGGTACATTAGGACATTGGGCCATTGGGATATTATCACATTAGGATACTGGGACATTTGGGACATTGGGGTACTGGGATATTAGGAAATTGGGGCATTAGGACCTTGGGACATTAGGACAGTTAGACATTGGGATATTAGGACATTAGGTGGGAGACTGGGACATTGGGATATTCCGATACTGGGACATTGGGACACTAGGGTAGTGGGACATTCGGACATTAAACCATTGGGGCACTGTGATATTTGCACATTGGGACAATAGGACCTAAATTGGGACACTGGGACATCAGGATATTGGGACATTGGCACATTAGGATATTAGGACATTGGGACACTGGGATATTAGAACATTGGGACATGAGGACAATGTGACAATGGATCTTAGGGCATTAGGACATTGAAACATTGGGACACTGTGACATTGGGACAATGTGACATTGGGACACTGGGTAAGGGGGGCATTAAGACAGATCAGTAACAGAACGTTAACAAAGCGTTGGCAAGGCAACA
This sequence comes from Microchrysa polita, assembly GCA_949715475.1. Lineage (NCBI taxonomy): Eukaryota > Metazoa > Arthropoda > Insecta > Diptera > Stratiomyidae > Microchrysa > Microchrysa polita. The sequence continues at coordinate 49,447,581 of OX454416.1, forward strand.
ACAGAGCGTTAGCAGATCGTTAACAGAGTGTTAACAGAAAATTAACAGAGCCTTAACAGAACGTTAACAGAACGTAAATCGAGTAATAAAAGAAAGGTAACAGACCGTTTACAGATCGTTAGCCGAATGATTAAAGAGAATTAAGAGAACATTAACAGAACGTTAACAGAGCATTAACGAAAAGATAATAGAGTGTTAAGAGAACGTTGATAGAGCATTAACAGAGTTAAAAAAAATTAACAGATTACTAACAGAATGTTAGCAGAGCCATAACACAAAGATAACACAAATCTATTTTGCACAAAATACATATTAATAAACTATACCCATTTCATCCCAAAATTATTTTTAAAAAAGCTCAGCAACAGCCATTTGTGGCGTATTTGCAATTGCGTTTGCACCAGTATCTATTTATTTTAAAGAAGACCCTGTGAATATATCTTATGATATTAAATTTATGGAATATGCTGAACAAAAACCTATTGAAACTTTTCCCAAAACAAAAATATTAGTTGGCTATTTAAGTATGCAAAAATATATGATATCTGGCCAAAAACAACAAAGTTGTAAAAGTTACCCCGCCAAAGAAAAATTCATCTGCCGCAAAAAGAATACATATCACTCCAATCCGCTGCTCATATCTAATTTGGTTTGCTGGATGTTCTTTTGTTTTAGGTGTAAATGCTGGAGAAGTTTAAAAATACAGGAATACTTCTTAAAGTAATTTGGAGGGAGCCGTCAAAGTGGCACTGAATAAAATGTTAAAGCTCCCACCAAATTATTTTAAGAAGTAGTCCTGTACATTTAAACTTCTCCAGCATTTACACCTAAAACAAAAGTACATCCAGCAAACAATTTTTTATATTCAAAAAATTGTTTTTATTAATAATTTAATAAGTAGTATAATAAAGTACAGTTTGCTGCTTTGCTTTTTTTTCTCTCTCTCTAAAGCAGTAATAGGCTATTATGATAGAAATAGAATGAAAACAGCAGCGTTCCAATGCATATTATATGGATGATTAGTTCACTCCTCTAAAATGCCTTGTGTTTTATTCGGCAGCATTCAACCCGTCTAATGCCTGAAAAATATTAGACGCGTTGAATACTGCCGAAGAAAGCAGCACAATGCATTTGAATTTGACGTCATTGGAACGCTGCTGCTGTTACTGTTCCTGCTTCCATTCTATTTCTACTATAATATGTTTCAAGAATGATACCAAAATATGAATTCAAGGCCATATCCAGGACGAGTGAGCAATTAGGAGGAAATATCTCTCAAATAATAACGGAGGTGTTCGTAAGCCAGATCACTGCGGACGCATCTAAATAAAATATTAAGTGCTTTTAAATATTGATTACAACAAAAATAAGTATATAAATATCAAGTTTTAGTGTTGAGTAAATAAATAAAGACCACACAAACTTTACTTTCTTTGCTGTTTATTACAGGCACTAATATTAATATTACAATAACTGTCCAGCTTAGTACTATCGAGTTATATAATAGCACTAAAAAAAGTGGAAGTGATTAGACCCGTTTGCTGGGATTTTGTTTTTTTCTCCAGAATAGAACAGGATACCCTAATTTGATTGTGAATGATTTTACACGAACAAAACTTAGGTTGTTCCTGCCTGTTCCCCACACGAACACGAACGAACCTAATCACTTTTTCTAATCACTTCACTTCTAAATTTTCAATTCATTTAACTTTATGCACATAAGTATATTTTGTATATTTTGTTCGCAGTTGATGTTGCACAAAAAATCGGGTCCTTAAATTGCAAAGTACGGATGTCACCCTACCGCCAAACTGCTCGCTTGTTATTGACCTGTAATAAATTGTGTTCAATTCAAAATGCTTAAAATTAATTATTTATTAATTGTATTACCTTTTAAAGATGGATTATGCAATTTTTCGGTTAAAATTTAATATGACTGGACAGCCCAAATCAGCTGTTCCTTCCAGAATTCCAATATTTTTATAGTAGTCGAGCCCGGAATACACGACGAGTAAACATCATTAAATTTTAATGACATTTTATTAATGATGTTTAAATTAAGTTATTCGGGTATCATCAAGTGGATCAGCACATGACATACGCATTAGTTAAACATAATCAAGAGTTAAATATGTTTAACTTATGCCGTCTGTCTAGGGTTTACACTAGATAATGCATTATTCATATCAACATAGTTTGCACGTTTGAAATTAAAATATTTGACAATTTCATTTTGATTATTACTAAATCTATTACTAAGATTTAAATCTACAATAATGTCTAATGTCGGATGATAACTATCAAGTTGAACGAAAGGATGTGTGTTGTGTGAAACAATTAAATTGATGTAATTCGAAAAGATTAAGTCTAACAAATTTCCATTGTGATTAAATACATTATTGAATTGGAAAAGATTTAAGAAAGAAAATATTTCGATGACACACTAACTTTTGAGATTAATATTAGAGTTGTGTGACCATATGTTCTCACTCCAGTTAATTGATGGAAGGTTGAAATCTCCAGTTACAATGATTTTTGCATTAGGGTAAACTCTCGCTAGATTAATAATTTCTTTAGTGTGCTTATCATATTTGTCGGGATTACAGTCGGGAGGAAGATATACAGTAGAAATTATTATTTTTTCATGGCCAGTCTGAATACATACAATGATTTGCTCGATAGACATTTAATTTCAGAAACCTTAAAATCGTTTTTTATGGCAACGAGTACACGCCTTTCTGTTTATCCGATGTTCGTTGATTGCGATCCAAGCGGAACACTTTATAATTGATGAATCCCAGGTCAGAGTTTAAAATTGCTGGCTTCAGCCAGGTTTCTGTCAACATTACGACGTCGAAGTCTGTAGTAGCAAGTGATGTTCGCAAGTCATCTAGTTTAGAACAGACACCGCGAGTATTTTGATAGTAGATTGTCAGTTTTTTGTATGACGTCCACTGACAATACATGGGACAACATTTACATATTTCATAGTCGCAGTTTGATCAGTTGTCTTGAGTTCATCCAGTTGGGTTCTTAATTTAATCAAGTGCTCGCGTTGACGGGGTGTCTGATCCAAAAATAATTTTACATTATTATCTTTTAGATAACTTTTAACGGCTGGCGCATTTTTCTTACGTACTATTTGCAGCGGTAAATCGGAATTAGGAGTTATGACTTCGATTAGTCTGCCTTCTTCGGGATTTGGTTTACCAATACGAAACGTTCTTAGATCAGCTGCGGTTATAATGTTTGGATGTAAGGTGCGATTGATTATATCCAATGCACGGTTCAAATCGCTTACGCTATCCGTTTCAGAAATACCATGCAGAATGATATTAGTTGCCCGTTTACGTCTGTCGTCAATTTCCGATATGATATCCTCAATATCAAAAGAATAAGTTCACTTTTTATTGCTGCTTAATTTCGAGTTTTAATTGGTCAATTTCATCCTTAAGTGGGTTAACTGAGGCCTTGAGTTCTGCCCATTGCTCATCTCTGGCAGTGCAAAACGTACAGAAGAAAACATTTTTTCGTGTTCCAGCTTTTGACAAGCCCGCACAATTAAAATGTTGTGCCCTTCTGCATAGTTCGCAGTTGAAAAAATCTTCGCCCGACTTTAAGCCAACACGACACAAAGTGCACTCCGTCAAGCTATACATAGACATCTCGATACGGCGGTTTATAAATTATAGTCAACTGAGTAGAGTATTAATAAGTTATCAAAAAACTACTCACAAAAATTTACTCAATTTCAACATAACTCAAGAGCCAAGAAATTGAAGAAAGATTGAGATAATGAATAACACGTCTCCGGTATTGTGGCTGAATCACTGAGAAGGTGATGCGATGAATAAGATGATAGAGTCGAATATCGCCTCGGTTATTAGAACGATAAAGTTTGTTGTTGATAGTACACGGTGAGTGAGTGCGTCGCTGTCACCTCGGGCGAAAATGCAGAAAAAGGCGGAAAACTTGACGATTTGGATGGAAAGCAAATTAAATTCACTTATAGAACCGATAAAACTCAATTATTTCCAAAAATACTTTTTAGGCGGAAAACTTGTCGTTGTTATGATTTTGACAACTTTGACATGGATTGGATTTAAAATAAATCAAAGATTCGGCTGTATAAATAAAGAGCCTCCGCTTTATTTTATAACACAACAAATTTGAAAAACGTTACGCCAATGAATTTTAATCATAGAGGATTTCATAATTTGATTACTTTCCAGGCTTAGTATGGTTTTAATGAAAACTATCTCGAGACGTTCCTGAGTACAGATACTAACGGTGATGTACTCTTTACCGGGTTACTCAATCTTTCTTCATTACCGTAACTCCTAGTGGCGCATGATGCACACACGGTAGTCATCAACGTTACAAAGACTACTGATCTCGGAGTGTGATACGGTTGTCAGCCATACCCCATACCACTTCCTAGTCGCATTGTTAGTTTATTATTCTACGATAAGAATATTTCTTATCATCTTCTTCTGAATAATAAACTAGCGACCGGTCGTGCCGAGTTTGGAAACTCGTTTCTCTATGAGTGTATATTTCACAGAAAGGCGACCGAACGATCACGGCCACAGAGCACGACAATAGCTTGTTAAAATATTATTAACGATTTACATATATCAAACAAATAAAGAATTGAATTCGCTTGTTTAATGCTGGTACACATACATATTTATTTTCCGATTTAGTTGCGCTTGCATACACGTGATACTTTTGGAAACAACTTACAAGATAGTATTTGGGTTAATCGGCTCGGAAGTCGAGCATAAAGCCGGAAAGGCTGGATTTGTTCCAGTGGTGCATCCCGATGCCGTTGTGCCGCTATCATATGTTTTCCTGTTCAGGATATTAGTTTGACTATAGTTGCATGCCGTTATATATTCCTTGCCACCACTTTTGGTTTGCCTCATCATAGCACATCCGACTCTAGTTGCACGGTCATTGGCCATTGGAGTAAAATGACCGATAGTTGGACTAGAAAGAAACTCAAAAATTAAGACCTCATCAATTCTCCAACACTCTATATAATCACTTACCTCACTGATTGGTAGCTATTGATAAGTGCCATATTGCCATTGACATATTCATTCCACCATCCTTGCAAAGCATTCGTTAGAGCAACGTTCGGTGTTGAAGCCGCTGAACTCCAGTACCAGGCCAAATTCTGTCCGGAATACTTGAAACGATCCGTGTTGCGGCACGCATCATGGCGCATTGCACACTGTTTAACGTTGAGCTCGGCAAGGTAGGCCAATTCAGGGTCCCATTCCACGGTTCCCATACGGCTAGCTGCCGAATAATCAGAAAGACCTCCGGAAGCAATAAGATTTCTGTAGTTGTTATGCGTGTTGACGATTTCGGTGATGAAAGGTGCAATCGGAATCAATTCTCGGTCAGCAGCACAGGTTGAGACGAAGGCCTAAAGGACATCGTGTAAATGGCATTTTCAAAATAACTTTTATATTACTTACTCCACTGTTGCCGCAAGCAATATGAGTTTTCCCGGAGCACAGACTAGTTGCACAGTAGTCAGCTGATTGTGCTAAAGCACAAACGCCCAGTGAGACCAGGATCAGTACAAATCTAAGCATCGTGTTATCGAATGATACTCCAATTCCAATTTGAGTATGGTTAGACCAAATTGAATTTTTATATACGACGGATTGTTTGTTTAACCCTTCTGTCGGCACCTACTACAATATACATATTCTATACCCAATAGGTCTGGCTGGACCTACTGAGAAAAAAATTTTTATTTTTTAGAAAAAGTAAAATTTTTATCGGTAAAATCATTCTATCCATTCTTTACTGCAATTTTTCAACAATAAAACCATCAAAATAATTTTTGTAGATATACTGGAAACGTTTTTAAGTAGATATATTTTGAGGTGGTATTAGTACAAACGTGTTTCTCCCTTATTTTCTTCTTTTTTTGCTTCGCTATTTGCATTGAGTTTATCTAGTAGATATTTCGATCGAATTTTCTAATTCCAATATCTTTTGGGGAAATATTAAGCACTTTGTTGGCAGATTTTACTTCGATATTAGGTTGCAGATCTAGGGAAATAAGTGGGAAGAAATAGGGAATTTTCAAGGCAAAAATCATTTAATTCAAAATTTTTCGTAAATTTTTTGATCAAATCTATTTAGAAGGACGTTTGCAAGTCACTCATACTTAGTCCTTACTATTACAAAGGAAATAAAACTGAGGTGAATTTCCTAGGATCAAATCTCAGTTGATTAGGTGGTGTTATAAAATGTGACGAAATTAGGCATACCCATTCTCCGAACTTCACGGCTTTTTATAGAAAAATCTCCGAAATTTTTATCGTTTATAGTTAAAATTGAGTTTAAATGACATTATTACATCATAAATAACAGAATTTAATATTTTCACTTCTTACTTCAAGAGAAAAATGGGGGGAATAATTATAGGTCTGGCCAGACCTATTGGGTATCAAAAAGCACTATAAATTGAAAATCATCAAAAACATACTCAAAACTTCAACCGATTTTTTAAAATTTTTGCAAAATGCTTCCAAACATATTATTCTAGGATATCATGAAATCTGAAGTCGCTGCGATTTCATCTTCTATGCTTTTTACACCAAAATATTGTGCCAAAGGTCTGGCCAGACCTTCGTGCCGACAGAAGGGTTAAAGCGTTATTACAATCAATTCGAACGTCTGTTTAACAAATGGTTTTTTATTTTATTAAATAATAAAATTATTTTTAGCTAAATATTTTGATTCCAGATATGTATTTAAACTCATGCCAGAGTTTTTAGGCAAATTACATTGCCATTTATGCAAATATACATGCAAACCCAGCAAACAATTTTATGGTTTTTGTAGAAAAAACACAAAAATAATACGAAAACAATATCATTCAAATGAAAAAATTACAGTAAACTTGTCTTCACGACGCTTTTTCGTCATCAATATGTCAGGAATGAGACTTCTATTAGCAAAATATCGTCTGATTATTGCAAGGATGATAGCATAGTAATTCCTCTCAATGAGTGAACTATGAAATTGTCAAAAAATAAATAAAACTGATTTATACCCATAATTTGTAATCTTAGATAGCTCAGGTGTTGGACGTAGGACTACGAAACGATAGGTGCCCGCTGCTCGGTTCGATTCCCAGTCAAAGCATAGTGCCCAGCAAACAATTTCTATCGTCCGCGATACGAATTCAATTCGCCTGCTTCTCGAATTTCGTATCGCATCCGGATTAAAGGCGTCACTCCCTTCGTGAAGGAATAGTGACCGATATTAATTCGCCTACATTGAAAAATGGAACAAACAAATTGATTTCCCTTTTTTTATTTTTTTTTGTCTAGTTTACTCCTTAACTTTTTCTTTTAATCTTTTTTAATTTTATCGAGACCGTGGCTAATTTCTGGCGCGGCCGAAATTCGAATACCCGTCACATTAGAAGGAAACTTAAGCCTCTTTTGCATTAACAATTTGTAACGCAGCCGTGTAGCCGTCCCCGAACAAACGTGAGCGTGATTTGAAGATGTGGGAGGGCTAACTTCACATGATTAGAAAAAACTTGTTCTTACAAGAACCTAATATTTGGGGATTGGTTTGTATGACAGCCCTATTACGTAATGTTCCGATTCCATCCATTCCTAGATATGTTTTGAGGCTTTACTAGGAACACATTTGGGTAAAGTTTGGTTAAGATTAGTTCGTAAAGAAAACAAATTTTCTTAGATAAACCTAATTTTCAGGTGCAGCCCCATGACCTCATGGTCCGATTCCATTCGTTCCGACATATATACAGCGTACACTAAAAAGAAACTGGTGCACACAATTTCAGTTGGCTTCAAAACTGAGGGACTAGTTTGGGTTGCAACAGACGGACAGACAGACTGACACATGGGCGTAGCCAGAGGGAGACAAGGAGAAGCACATGCCCTCCACCCCCGCCCTATGTAGTAAAAACAATCGCTGCACTTTACAATCCTTGAAGGCGTAAAAATGCAAGTTTGATTCCAGGCACTATGCAAAATTTCTGCTATGCTGAGTCTGTAGTCTGGAAATTTTTTCTCTAAAGTGCCACCTAAAAAGTTCTGCAATTTGGTAAAATTATATCAAAATCGAGCCAAAATTAACCCTGGTTTTCTGCACTTAAGGCTTAATGCCTAAAATAATGAAGCTAGATCAAAATATTGTAAGAAAGATAATTGTAAGGCAATTTTAAAAAGAATCGTATGAGCACCTTACCTTGGCAAAAGTTTCACGAAAATTTCACATAGTAACGGGTATAAACATTAAATTTTATGTAGTTTCAAAGACTGAACTAAATTTCTTTATTTATTGATTAGGGTAGTGTCTATTTGTGATTTAACCGTTTTAATGCGTGACTCTCGTTGCCTTTCGCAAAAACACGAAAACGGCAAGAATTTGTCCAATTCTATTGATGGCGGTTTTGCTTAAACAAATTGCTTTATCAGCCGTTTCAGAGTATTTAGCATTCAATGCAAGACACCCTGTATAGAAATAATTGTATTTGAAAGTGGTACGAATATTCGTACTTGAAAAGAATGACGTTGGTAACGCCTTTTCATTTTTGGTGAAATTTGTTCAAAACAACAAGAGAAATCCTGGATCGTTGTCCGTAAACTTATTTTCATATTACTCTATATTAGTGCAGGAAAAATATGAATCGGTTTTATTTAATTTTAAATTTGACGACCGAGTGGAAATTTTGAATAGGCTTTGCAAACCGATCAAGCATGTTGAGAGTCTCGGCGATTTTAGTCTTGAAGTATCCAGGACTTCGATGCTCGAGACTAAATATCCCCGTGTTCAAGTTTCTATTTGAACGTCGCCGCGTCGCATGGTCGCGGAATCCAAAGTATTCCCGTGTGCGTAGACCCTAACTGTAAATCTTCATATTTCTCAATTCTTCTTCTTGCACTATTACAGCAAAGAAAAAAATTCTCAATCAATTACAGCCCAACCCGGAAAGTAACTCTTTCATTTAGTTTTAAGAGAAATCTGACTTTCTTTGTGGAACCGAGCGATCAAAATCGTTGATGCATCAAAGTTCATATAATTGTGCTGTTAATAAATTGCAATTTAAAATTTTGCGCATGTTGTCTAGATTACATAACGGTATCACATTTGCTTCATTATTCCTAATTATAGTTCGAATATTTTTGTAAAGACCCGATTCCGTGGTATTTGTAGCTATTACAACACACAAAATGTACCGCGAATCACACCGAACGGTTAGCTAAAGCTACAAGCGGATACTATAGTTTTATTCATACCCATGGAATATTATTCTAAATTTTATTTATATAGCAAAAAGCATGCATACTCCAGGGAGTTGTGGCTCGCAGAGTGCATTTCGAGCCGGTTTCGAACTAGTATTACATGGCGCGCTGCAATTCTCATCATTCTACGTATGCAGCGCGTCATGTAATACCAGGAGAGGCATTACCGGACTCAACCAGGCAAAGGTGTACGATCCTCTTATATAGGACACGAAATACACCATGGTATCGAATCATTTGAAATACACTCAGAAAAATTTCAATGGAAAATCCCATTAAACCAATCATTTTGTCCCATTATTTTTAGTCAATAGGAAAAATCTGATTACTTTAAAGATATAGGAATCATTACTTTCACTCGATTAAATATCCGTTTGTTTTAATAGTTGACTCATTTAAAAACAAACACATGGTCTAGTTATTTTCCAATAGGACATATCTTATTAAATTAATAGGATCAATCCTATGTGATAAAAAAAATCGTTTCACTCGTAATCTGATCGAAGCATATTTTTTTATAAGTCCCATATTATTATACCATCCACGCTACGTCATTGCGGATTTTCTTAAGAATCACGCTATTTGGCCAGGCCGAGTATTGAACGTCCGATCGGCTAGTACTCTTTATACTTACCAAGTCACGGGGAGGCAACCGAACGATCTCGGCTACGGAGCATGATGTTGGGTCTCTTGGAAAATACGTCTGTATGCTTGAAATTCAATTAAAAGGCAAATCCCATTAATGAAATAGGACGTAATATAAAACAAATGAGATCCATCCTATTTATTAGTTAATCATATCAGATCTTGTTAATTTAATGGGACAAACCGATTAAAATGTAATCTGAGGTCCCATTGGATTTACGGGACACACTTCATTCCATACAAAATATCTCAATAGGATTCTTCCAGTTATATTAATTATTGCATCTGTTTACTTTTGTGAAGAAATCTGGTAAATTGCCGTCTAATTAAAATAATGGTACAAAAACTTTTAAGTTTACGGGGTCCATTTTTCTGAGTGAGATAGGCAATGGCTAGCCACCGAATCGATACGGCCGCGTTTCTGAACCATGTGTCAGAGAACGGGTTTAAACAAAGCAACAAAAACATTGTTGTTGGACGGTGGATGTTGCATGCTCAAAAAATGATTTGAGTTATCCACCGTCCAGTTTGCCCATAGTGGGACAGCACAATAGTATGCATACTCCAGCGAGTTGCGGCACATAGAGTGCATTTCGAGCCGGTTTCGAACTAGTATCACATGGCGCGCTGCAATTCTCATCAGATGCCTCTACGTATCGAATCGGTGGCTAGCCATTGCCTAGGCCATTTAAAATGATTCGATACCAGGGTGTATTTCGTGTCCTATATAAGGGGATCGTACACCTTTGCCTAGTTGAGTCCGGTAATGCCTCTCCTGGTATTACATGACGCGCTGCATACGTAGAGGCATCTGATGAGAATTGCAGCGCGCCATGTAATACTAGTTCGAAACCGGCTCGGAATGCATTCTGTGTGCCGCAACTCGCTGGAGTATGCATACTATTGTGCTGTCCCACTATGGGCAAACTGGACGGTGGATAACTCAAATCATTTTTTGAGCATGCAACATCCACCGTCCAACAACAATGTTTTTGTTGCTTTGTTTATAGCAAAAAGCATTGAACAACACAACTATTAGAGGTAGGACCTATTACTCGTACATCTTATCTAGTACCCGTCGGCTGGTTAGTCTTATCGTATAGACAAGACGGACACCATGAATTTTTCTAGTTTACATGCAACAGCAAAATCACTACGCAATTTCATACGATGGCGTAACCAAGCAAAATACGTGCGCAGCTGTGCAAAGCAAACAAACATTCAATTCAATACAATGTACAATCTTTAGAAAAATTGTGTCTATACGTTAATATTAAATAATATGTACGAGTAATCGGCCCTGAGTCTATTTGTTTTTATCTGAAAATATTTGTGGCCACCTAAATTTCCACACGTTTCTAAATTGATATTGTTTTTAAAAAAAATAGATTTGAATTGTTAGCATAATTTTAGGAAAATTCTTAATTTTGTATTAAATTATTATTCAACAAATTACACGAAACCTACCAGCACCAATACACACACAAAAACATACTTTAAATTTGCAAGTGCGTGCCAGTGAGACTTGGAATTTGCGATCCATAGATGATCCTGAATATTTTTGTTACAATTCAATTTACATGCACAAACGCCTATTTTTCTATCATCATTCTTTAAGGGGAGAGTCGAGACGTGCATCCATCTCGACTCTCCCCTTAAAGAAACCAGAAATCGTTTCTTTTCGCGGTAAAGGTATGTACTGAGTTCACCGAGCGAAAAACTTGCATATATGTCTCCCGTGAAAACCGTGCCGTGGAGACTTGCTTTTTATTCACTCAATAGCGACGTTTTTTTCGTATCGCGTGTAAGTCTGACTCGAAAAAAACGATCGCGGGTAACATCCCGGTTAAGACCAAACAGCTGACATGTGACAGTTTTTGTGCATCTTTGACTTGCTTTCGTCGGCTTATTTTTTTAATGTGGTGGATTTTATCATAAAAGATGATTATTTCTTTGCAAAATCTTTTCTCGTGATTAGAAAAACTCTGACATTTGGTTTGAAAAAACAAATTCCCTCATATTTCCCCTATGCGTCCGCCATCTACATTTGAGCTCTATCCCGTGTAGGGTAGTTGCACGGGTTAACTTTACCTGGGTAAAGGAGGTATTACACTATCAAATAAAGTTTGACCAATGACGCAAAAAGTTTGTCCCACTAGTGTAATAGCAAAATAAATGACCAAAAATGTGTTTGACCAAAAATTAATGACTATCTTGGTCATTCATTTCGGGTCAAACATATGACCTTAGTGTAATAACAAAACACATCTTTGGTCAAATTTATTTTGCAGTTTTTGGTCATACGGTCATTCAAAAATTACGAGTTTTTGGTGTGACCCATGGTGGTCAAACGAAATGATTCGATTGGGTGCATTCAATGATCAATGTAAAAAATAGCGACACTTTATACTTTTGTGCAAACTGTGGGATATTCGAAAATTCAAAACTTAAATTATTCCGTTGAATTACATCGAAGGAAATGTTTTTGGTAAACTCTCGGTAATAGCTTCGACTGGGACAATCTGCGTGTTCAGGACACAACTCTAGTGCCGATCTCATCTCTACCAAGAAAATGTTGGTAGACGCACGCCGTTTCAATCATTTTCTCGAATTTTTCTGCGGTTTGTTTCTCAACAACGTGGAAGATCTTGGCCATAGTGTCAACAATAAATTAAATTGCAAATAATAATTAGTAATCCACGATTTATAAATGAATTTATCTTTTTTTCTGGTGGAAACACAGTACATATTTCCCATTAAAAAATGTAGAAAAAATTTAAAGAAGGGCGAAAAATATTGATTTGCTTGTAAATTTGGTTTTACCTTTAGGCAACTGTTAGATATTGTATCTTTACTACTTAGATATTGGCAATAAATCGGAGATATGAAACTATCGCTGTCGCTTTTAAAGTCACGATAAAAACGTTCCCGTTCAGGGTGGCAGTTTGATTTTGTACATGGCCGAACGGACTCACAATAAATGACTTGAAACTAGTGGCGATCCTACATTAGGTTTTGGGGGTTCCCACCTCTCAGAAACACGCACCGCAACTTCAAAAGCACAATGTCCGAGTTTCGAGCCCGGCATACGAGTAATCTGTAGCAACTTAACTGACAGTTTCTTCTGTTTCTTTTTTCACAAAAATTATCATGTAATTACTTTCAGAATTTGATTATGAACCAAGGCTGATCATTGGACAAAGATTGATTGTAGGGACTCTCAGGTGAGAAGTAGGACAACTGAAACTAATCTCCGGTGTTTCTCAATTTTTCCAGTAGCTTGAGATCCGCAGTCAACTTTGAATTTGTCTTTCCGCAATTTTAGATGATTAGTGACTAAAAGATTATATTTTTTTTTTTAGAAATAAAAGAGGACCATATTATTCAAGCTACAAACGAGAATGTGGAGAACAGTTTTTGGAGGTTCAAAAATCTGATGGTCCCTTTAACTCTCACGATAATTTCCCAGTGTTCTTTAGTATAAACTCAGTGATTTGGATGCACTGAGTAGTTATAAAATATGAGCACCGTCAACCTTATTCCTAAAGCCCCTTTCGAAATATTTTCTTGAGTACTCCCCTGCATGAAACACACAGAAAGAATTTGTAAAAAGAGGTAGCTGCTACTCAAATTTTTCTAAGTTCTCCATACACCCCTTTTCGATTCTAACATTCTTTTCATTCTACCGGTCTTCTTAAATTTGAAATAGCATTTTAAATAGCAAGAGGCAAGATTACGCCTTCAAGCAAAATTAAACTGATTTTTTACAGAACAAACATTTATTCAACTAAACACCATTGCAAATTCGATAAAGAAATGAAACAATGCACAATAACCACTCTAAATACATATTGGAGCTAAGTTAGCTTTGGTCATTTTTTTTTGAAACGGTCATACTAGTGTGATAGGTAAATTTGCATCGGTCAAACAACCGACTTGAAACCTGACTGACTACGTCATTGGCCAAACCAATTGGTCATTTGTTTGTCCCATAGTGTAATAGGTCTCGAAAAACACTTTTGGTCATTGCAAAAGTTGGACAAATTTTGTGTGACCCACTGGACAAACTTTATTTGATAGTGTAATACCACCTTTAGTGTCATTTTTTTATATGAAGTTCTACCCAAACCTGCACGGGATAAACACAATAAAACGTCCCTAATGTAAGATAAATGTTCACTCACGTTCTGATGGATTGTCGATGACATCTTTTCATTGTGAAATAAAGTGCAACTGCATTATTTCCCAGCCAGCATTTAACACATTTGTAATCATTATTTCATGCAACACGCGTAAGCACATATTGCTTATTCATTCATCACGTTTTCATACAAGCAGTATATGACGATGTCCCCCTATTTCATGTGTATACGCATTTGCGCCTTATTACGGATAATCATTATAAAATCGTTATTCGTAAACATTATGTAATAGTTACGTTGCATACATTTTTAATGCATCAATCGTAAAGACTACATAATCGTTAGTCATAAAGATTACGCAATACTTATGTAACATATATTTTTAATGCATTGCTCGTTAAGAATGTTAATGGCTTATACGAAATGAATCAATAATGCATGATTCGTGGAGATTAAAAATGAATTATGCTACATATATTTATAATGGTTTATATGGTTACTGAAGATTATGGAATGAATGTTATATTTTTTGAGAGATAGAGTTTTTAAGACGATGTTCTTGAATGGAATTGAAAATATATGAACACTTGAATCAAATTAAATGTGTTCAAGTATATTTTAAAAGTTGGCCTTGGTTACCTTGAAGTCGCATATCATATTAAAGCTTGATGTCTCATCTTTATTTTGTACCAATTTTATCAAAGTTTACTGATGATTTATGGAGAGAATCGGCCGGAGACAAAAAAACGACCGATAATAGGATTATAGGTACTTGTATGAAAACAGTGTAACTCTAAGTTCTTTTTTAATTAAACAAAGCTTCTTGAAGGAAATTTTAGTATTCATTCGCATAGTTTTTGCTACTATACCTAACCTAAGAGGTTTGGTTTTCACAGAGTTTCAAAGTCAAATTTGTGTGATTTGACCCAAAAACAGTCAATTTTTTCATCTCAATTTTCTCCAACTTCTGCCAAGGAGAGGTGCCTGTACGATTCTTTTAAAAATTTGCCCATAGTCTAACGACCATTTCTTTCTTACATAATTTTATTGTAGCTCCATTATTTCTAACAGTTTTTTATACGTTAAGTGTAAAAAACTACGGTTAATTTTAGCTCGAATTCAATACATTTCAATTCACACTGCTCCTAAAGATCTGCAATTGGTAAAATCTATTCAAAGTATGTCGAAATCGAGCTAAAATTAACCCTTAGTTTTTTGCATTTAAGGCATTCAAACTGTTAGAAATAATGAAGATAGGATAAAATGATGTAAGAAAGAAATTCTCGTTAGACTATGCGCCAATTTTTAAAAGAATCGTACGAGCACCTCACCTTGGCAGAAGTTGGAGAAAATTGAGATGGAAAAATATATTGTTTTTGGGTCAAATCACAAAAATTTGACTTTGAGGTTCTGTAAAAACCGAACCTCTTATCGGATTTTAGTGCCGTTAGTTTTATTTTTTAGGTAATTTTTTATAATTTAGGTAACCATCTTATTTTGCTATTCTAGCTAGTCTAGCTTTTGAGATATTGAAGTTTTAGTCGTACAAGAAAATTATTTTTTCAAAAATCTTCAAATGCCTGTGGCAGCTAAAGGGTTAAGCTAAGAGGGTATGTTCCATGCAACTTTTTCCTGGAAAATACATGAAGAATCACAGTCCGGTGCGTTTATGCGGCAGTTTCCGGACACCCTGTATATATGTAAATTAACAAAAACCTAGCCGAGTAAAACGCGTCCCAACAGACAGACAGACGGACAGACGGTTATCGTCCAATCGACTCAGCTCTTCACGCTGATCATAAATATACATATTTTATATGGTCGGAGATGCTTCCTTCAATGCGTTACAAACTTCATGACAAATTTAATATACCCTTTTCGCTTAATAAGCGAAGAGTATAAAAATTAGTTTATGCGAGGTATAAAAATGAAGACCAATGGGACACTATGCACTGCGCCCACCCAAGTAACAATTTCATCCCTATAATATTTCATAGAATATTTTCTTCTAACGATAAAGTGTAAAGTGCCCCTACAGGGTATAAGCTCTGAATAATAGTCCAATAATGGCGTTTGGCGCCGTTTTTTGATCCAATTGCACCTTATTGTAGCACTGAACTAAGCTTTGAAAAAGACATACATCATGTGTTATGTCATCATTTTCTGTCATTTTCTCGTGAAAAAAAAGAAAAAAAAATAATTCCCCCAGCCAGCGTCGAACCAGCGACTGTCGTACGCCAGTCCGACGCCCTAACCACTCGGCCAACCTCACATATAGTTAACATTGCTCGTAAACACCACAAGTGCTCAACACTTCTTTATCGACTCTTCTCCATTGGTCTTCTTCTTTATATGTCAATCAGTTGAAGTTGAATAAATCCACACATTCATCAATAAAATGCAGACATTTTCTGCGCTGAGATTATCTTAATTGATTCAATGAGTGAGGAAATGTTGGTTTCATGCAATATTTCAATGAATTCAATTCAAGAAACGTGATATTCCAGAGCACTTCATAAGTGTCAATTCTTAAAAAATCATAAAGTCCATCCTTCTTTAAAACTACGCTGAACAATTTATTGGATGATGACACGAATGTCACACTATAAAAATGAAACCGACTGTGTTATAGAAGATTATATGCATGTGTGTGTGTTGATTTCGAGTCAGACTATTGCATGTGTGTAAATGTCATTCAATAAAGACTACAAAGAAGTATTTAATGGAGCATTTTTTTAGGTTAACGTTTAGAGAAGTGTTATCGAAGTCTTATTGGATGTAGTCGTGAATTGATTATATAAGAACTTTATAAACTTTTCGAAAAGTGTTTTATGGAGTTTTTATCGGATCAAAATACTTATATAAGCGATGTCACACGATAAACGGATTTGGTGTTACTATATGATTGCTACTGGATGAAGTGCTTCTTTAAAGCAAACGAATTGTTACTTGGGCAATACCATACTACGCTGTGAATCACTAGTGATTTCAACGTTATCTATAAATCACCTGGCTTACGATTTCCGAATGTAGAAGGATTGTAAAGGTCCCTCTAGACGTGTCGCCAAATGGCTGCGCGTCCAAAAACTGGCATCGCGTACAGCCATTTGGCTGCTACTTAGCATCCACACGAGCACCCAAAAAATGACATAACCAAAATTTCATTTTGGTGATTTTTTTAAATTTAATTATCAAAATCGGACTCTGCGCGTTTGAATTATTACACGGCCATTCAAGAATTATTCAATTTCACACAAAAGAACGAAGAAAAGTTGCAAAATTGTCACTTTGAAGTTGACAAGCGGTTGTTAAAGCGGTTGGTTGAGTTGCCATATTGAATATCAAAACTGGACGCATAGCCAAATGACGACACGTTTGGATGGAATGACAACAGCCATTTGGCTGCACGTGTCGCCATTTGGCGACACGTCTAGATGGACCTTAAGTAAATGTTTTATCTAAAGTTTTTTTTTTAGTCATTAGATTATTTACTAAAAAAATCTTTTGAGTTTTGAACAAACCGAGACCATGGTCCTTTTGGAACTAGGTAAATAAACTATCACTTACTTGCAACGTTATGATTTCAGACGCACAAAAAAGAAACATTTTAAACACAATAACACTGAGCAAAAGTACATCAAAAATAAATAATTACTAAACTGCAATCGCGACCTACACACTTTTTAAACACTTTCGTTTTAAAAAAAAGTTTGTTTTTTCATCCGATTGTTGCGGACTTAGTTACGCAGTCTCAACGAACGGAAGAAATCACGAAAACTAAGCCCATCCAATATCCAAAAAGTGGGTTTCAAATGAAAAGAAAAAAAAATATCTATACATTGTAGTGAATAGCTGATGCGTGGGCATTCCTTCAGCTGGCCATCATGTGTTGCATTTTAACAGCGTGGTCTATCGATACAGAACGTCGACTTGTGATGCATGAAGTAAAGATTATTTTGGTCTATGTTTACGATATATGATGCCAATGCTGGCTGGGTTTCGCTGGCGAAATGTCAAAAACCGGTGTGGAGACTTTCATGTGAAGTGACCCAGCCAGCATCGGCCTCATGTACCGTGAACATAGCGACAAATAAGCTTTACTTCATGAATCACGAATCGGCATTATGTATCGATAGGACGCATTGAAAGTTAGATACATGATGGTCAGCTGAAGGAATGTTGACGGATCATGCATATAGGAAATATAATGGTTTTCTCCTCAAGTGTGATTTTTGTTGCTGGGGTGATTAGAATCACGAATAAATCATGATCATTCATATAGTCTGAGTCTGGCTGGAGCAATGGTTAGGGCGCGCACCTTCGGTGCATAGGGTTATGAGTTCAAGACTCTCCGTCGCCCGTATTTTTTTTAATTATTCATTGATGCATGTAATATATATGATACTTAATTATTACATAATGTTTACGAATAACGATTTTATAATGATTATCCATAATAAGGCGCAAATGCGTATATACATGAAATAGGGGGACATCGTCATATACTGCTTGTATGAAAACGTGATGAATGAATAAGCGATATGTGCTTACGCGTGTTGCATGAAATAATGATTACAAATGTGTTAAATGCTGGCTGGGGAGTACCACCAAGCGAATTCGATTTCACGATTATCAAAATTTTGACAGTATTTGCATGGATTTCACGTGAACTGACGATGTTAGTACCTACTTTAAAAGTGGGAAACGCCACAAACGAGAGTCTCTTTTCTGCACACGGACAATGTATATTTCTTCCTCTATTTTCATGCTTCGTCAAGCGGCATTACCGTATACGTTTTGTCCGCCTAATTTTTAACCACCATCCGTGCGAGTTCACACATTGATTGGAACGAAGAAATTTGAACAATTCAAAAGTGAGAAGCGACTAAGACTATGTTAACACGACGAAACAAGTACGGGTTTTCGGACCTCTATAGCTCGGACCCTGGTTAGTTCTGAGTGTTCAAATTCGGTAAAGGTGGTCGCTCGCGCCGTCTTACCAAGTGTAGAAAATTTCAAGAAGACACGATAAAAAACACCGGAGATACAAAAGTTTTAAAATCACATTTTTTTGAAAATCTTGTTCTTGTTGTTCATTGACAGGGCTACAGCCTCGTAGAGATCATCTCGGGATTTGCTCGCTTTTCCCATTGATATAGTCTGTCTTCAAGGTGTGCATAGGCTATCATTTGCTCCTATCCGTGCAGTAGAAAAAAGATACAGCGGAAAATGTGAAAAAATGCCTAGAGTTGCTCGATTAAATCTTTTTATATGTATGTTTTAAATGAAGCATTTTGCAAAAGTGAGGGATAGGCCCGAAAAATGTATAGAAAAGAATCGTATAGTTTTGTGATTTGGCAGGACTGTTTCGAACAATCCCTTGTATATGCTCTCCAAAGTTTTTAGTTGTAGAGTGTCTTCAAGAGCGGCGACAAAGGGTCTAAGTTACTGTTTTGGTTCGTTTCTTATACGAGTACGTATGTACATATTACTATAATATTGGATGAACAAATAACATCCTGATGATCCTAAAACTTCCAGCAAACCAGCAAACGGTAGCGGTTCACACAACACAAACACCACTGGTTGCGAAGGAGGCCATAAGGTTATCAAGGGCACAAAGGTTATCAAGAGGGTTATTATTGTTATTATTATTCTCAATCAAAATCATTTCAAGCAAATAAACGCATTCATTTATTCTTATGTTATAATATGTTCATTGTGACCGAAACATATAATGTGGGGCTATTTTCATGTTTTCGTATGAAAACAGCCCCAAAACATTTCAATTCCCATACGAATTGACACATTGAAAATACCCTATTTTGCGTGTTTTCTATGAAACCTTGATTTTTTTCAAATGAAAACATGTAAGCACCCAAGTTTCAAACCTAAATTCCCCTATTCAGCACATTTCGGTTCACTCTGATATTTTAACTGACACCCGAAGAAAAATGTTCAGTTTCGTGCGTTTGCCAATGTTCTAAGAGAATGGACGGTCAGTTTGAAGTGACGAAATATGTTGCAAATGATTTATCGATGACTTCACCAGCACATTCTTATACTTAGAAAGATTTAGGGCGCTATTACATAGTCATATATTGGTAATATATATTATAATAGATATTATCATATCCCTAAGCCTACTTGATTTCGCTTCCTGCACGTCTAAAAAATTATACTGAATGAATCGAGTAGGCTTAGGCATATGACATAGATATCATAATATAAATATGACTGTGTAATGGAGCCCTAATATACAAAATAATATTGACGGTTGTCATATGAAATTACAAATAGTGCACTGTGAACACTTTTCGGTGATTTCTGAAAACGTACGGCGAAATCATACCGTTTTCGTCCACTCTGAAGATAATATTAAGCTAATTTTGTAAATTGAAAACTGCAAAAAAATATGATATCTCACAAAAACAACTCTGTTGTAAAAGGTTTCCGCCAAAGAAAAAGTGGTCAGCCGCAAAATTTTTATTTATTTTATTTTTTTGCAGCATATTTTTAGATAATTTACATAGCACAGGTTATATTGTATAGCTCACAACTCGCAAAAGTAAAACTTGAGCGCGAGTGTGGTGAATATTTCTGCGTAATTATTTTTATTTTTAGAAAGTCATTGTCAGCGGTTTAGTTATTCAATAATACAATACATAGTAGAACAATTTAGAAAAAAAGGAGTATGTTTTAGAATTCATTTAATTTGAAAATGCATAATTATAATAAAAGGAAAAATATGTATAAAGTGAAAGGAATTAAATTAATTTGATAAAAGAAAAAAAACATTAGGAATGAATGCAGGCAAAACTAAAATTGTAGAAGTTGTATAATTATCTAAAAAAAATTATTTATGAATGAAAAAAAACTATATCAATTGTGGATAAGCGAATGCAGATAACTTGTATTGTTAAATACATAATTTTTCAACTTTTGTTTAAAATTTGAGTGAGTTAGTGTTTGTTTGAAATCCAAGGGCAAACCATTAAATAACCGCGGTCCTGAATTACTAAGATGTCTTGCAGTGCTTGACTTATGGCAACGAGATGTATGGAGTGGCCTTTGTGCTTGTCTTCTTGTTAAATAATTCGAAGTACGCAGTTCAAACTGGTTGATATTAGTAGGTATACATAAATTTTAATGAAGCGTAAAGAAAAATTTGGCGGATGTTCATGACCTTAAAAAGACTAAATGCTTCAGTAGTAGATACATACTTAGACTTCTTAAGGCATATTTTAATTATTTTGCTTTGGAGAGTTTGCAAAGGAGAAATATATGAAGTGAAGCATGAACCCCACGCCGAAATACCATACTGAATTATTGTTTGGACGAAAGAGAAATACACCATTCTGATGGTAGATAAATCTACGTTAAATCTAAGTTTGGAAAAAGGATTGATATAAATACAATCCCTCCAAAATACTCGAAAAATTTATTTAATTAGTTAATAGTTTCCACTAAACCAGCGTGGTGCGGTTCGCGGCAGAATTTGTGAAATAATTTTCTCCGCGGTAGACCACGCTAAATTTGCCAATTCGTGTGGAGTCTGTGTTGTATGTACCGCGGACCGCTCCCGGTTTGGTGGAAGCTAATTTCTTGCAATGCTGTCTGGTGGGGAGGTTTTGTAGGGGTATTTGCAGGATAAAACCAATCTTATGAAAATTACGAAAAAACTTTATTGTATAAAAAAGGGAAAAATTCGTCTATGCGAAAGAAAGCAATATAAGTTTGTAAAACACATTTTATTTACAAGGCTGAAAGATTCGAAATTAAATTTGATCTAGAAAATAACATAGCAGCAAAAAGCTCCTTCATCAACCTTCCCGCCAATAAGCGTTGAAAGAAATTACCTTCCACCAAACCAGCGCGGGAGCGGTAAGCGGTACATACAACACAGACTCCACACGAATTGGCAAATTTAGTGTGGTCTACCGCGGAGAAAATTATTTCACAAATTCTGCCGCGAACAGCTACCGCGCCACGCTGGTTTAGTGGAAACTATTAACTAATTTAATCAATTTTGCGAGTATTTTGGCGGGATTGTTTCCTTTTTGCGGCTGACCACTTTTTCTTTGGCGGAAACCTTTTACAACAGGGTTGTTTTTGTCAAATACATACTAACATACTGGAAGGAAGGATGAACAAATCACATTACGAATTCGAAATTTGTATCGTATAACATACATTAACAATGATTAATTATTCTGAAATTTTTTTCGCTTTTATTAAAATGGACAATCTTAATATATAATATAGTTTGTTACTAAATAAAAATACATAAAGGATTTTGACTAAATTAGGCGTCAGTTGGAGTTCGGCTTTTGACAGGCGGAGTATATAATGTTTATCAAAATAGGCGGATATTCAGCCACAAACGATGATGCGGCCTCTTTATTAGATGGTGCTTTATTTTTTTTTTTAATTCTGTCAACAAATATTAGTAAAAGAGCTCTAAAAATAAGGCATATTATTCGCAACGTGAAAATTAGATTATTACTGGCTTTTTGTCTTACTATGACTTTCTGGGCTCTTGACGAAACCTGAAAAGCCTTCCTTTCTTTTAAAATTAGTGTATTTGTTACCAAATCGTAGATCTAGTAAAAGATAGCCAATTGATATCTCTAAATTTCGTTACATCTTATTAATACCCTATCTTTCCTCAGAAAATCAAATTTTATAAAATCATACCGCTTATTTCAAAGAGGCTTTTTCTTCACATCACATGGGATATTCGAACTTTATAGTATTTACTACTGGCCTCATAAAATCAATCACACTTAAATTTAGTAGCACGGAAAAATGTAAACCCCTCTCCAAGATAAATTCTCGCTACGTCCCTGGAACGAAGGCCATCAAATACTGTAAAGCAGCTGGAGAAATTTTTTTGCTAATCCATTAAATACCCGCATTTTAAAAAGTATCCAAAAACAAACTGTATCCAGTTTATTGTTGTTGTTGTAGCTGTGCAGAAGGGTGTGAGTCGCTGTGCATGTTTGGATGGATGTGCTCTAAGTTTCGTCTTCGCTCTCGCCTATTGTCTCAAGCGAGAAGAACGTAGCAGCTGCAATAGGGTTGTCCCATAATGCTCTCAGAGAGAGGTTAGTGGGTGCAGCGGGGCATCGAAACAGGTGGTCCACATCGTGAGGCGCACCACCGCAGCTCGGACAAATGTTCTGGATGTCCGGGTCTATTTAAGATAGGTACGAATTGAGGCGTGACCAAAAACCCCACCTAAGCTGGGCTAGTGTCACTCTTGTCGCTCTCGGGAGCCTAGTCTCCTCAGGCGATATAGGTGGTGGGGCACTGAGAGGACACTATTCGGCCCTAATCTCCCTATTGTCCGATTCACAACGGTTGTGTGAATATCTGCGATGGCCGCAAGGTATTGTTATCGAATATATCGGGAGGTACCCGTTTGTATCTCTGGAGATCTCTCTCGAGATCTTTGATTCCACTCCTGACATGTCGTGGAGGGGGAATATTGTCCACGAGATGATGGTTTGGGTGATCTTCTCGATTGCAACCGACCAGATATTGTAAAGAGAGGAGGAGATTGTGATCACGCACTGATAACATGCTGGTTTCTTGATGAAGATGATCCTGGGGCGACATTAGATGGCAACCTGTAGCGATACGTAGAGCAGCGTTCTGGCATGCCTGGATCTTATTCCAGTTTGTGTCACAAACAGCTTGTGACCACACCGGTGCTGCTTACCTAGGGATTCGCTATCGCTTTATAGGTGACCAACATAGTCTCTTTGTCCTTGCCCCAGGAACTCCCGGCTAGTGCCTTTAGGACGTTGTTTCTACTGTACATTCTGTCGACTACGTCATCGACGTGATCTTTCGACTTCATCATGGTTTCCAAATAGACACCAAGGATCTTGGGGTTGGTAACAGTAGGAACAACGTCTTCAGCATGTTTACCAGTACGGATCCCAGCACCTCCGAAAATTCCTGCGTCCAGGTGGTGAGAAGAGTTGCAGTACATTTAGTACATACAGTTAAGATATCCGATATCTTTCGAAAAATTTTCCAGGCCCCTTATTCCTTAAAAAACAACCGCACCGCAAGGTTCGATTAACCCCCATATAAAGAGCTAAAATTTTACGAATCATCTTAAAACTAAATGTATGTAGTCAAAAACATTTTGGAGTTGGAAAAATTCTTTTCACCACCTTCGACAATTAATTGAATACATTTGGTTTTGGGATAATTCGGATATTTATGGTAAATACTTGATATGTGGGTGAATCGCACCTTGGGGTAGTTTTTTAAGGGATAAGAAGGACTTGACAATTTTCCTTGAAAGTGCGAATATTAAACAACCCCTGAGAAAATTTTCTTTGGGGTAGTTATTGAGTGTGAGAAAGGGTTTAAAAGATGAATTATTTTTATCAGTTCCTTCGACTATTAAGGATACATTTTACTGTCAAAATTTTGCTGATCGTGAAATCAAATTCGCTTAGTGGTACTTACTTCACACGAAAGTCTTTATACCGGTTTAAGACATTTCGCCAGTAGGCCAATCAACGAATGCACAAAAAAGGGGTGTAGAGAACATCGAAGGGGGTGACGATTTTCTTCATCAGGGTTTTGTTACGAGTAGTTAGGATAGGAACACCTACTAAAATCACTCGGACTTGAGAGGTGAGCTAAGGTGGGGAGGGGTGTTATAGATGCAATTTTTGGAGCTTTAGCGTTTTGGGCTTTATCTTGAAAACTGTGAGTCATAGAAAATAAAGTTTTAACCAAGAATTGAAGCTTACTAAATATCCAACATATTTGTTCACACGTACATCTGCAAAATTCCTAGCGGTTCTTCCGATATTGTTTAATAAAAATGATTTTTTTCATTCTTCTGGTTCTGGTGTTTCCCCAGATCGTTTTTAAAAAAAAATGTGCAGGCCAAAGTTGGAAACTATTAAATTTGGCTTGTCTTCAATCATTCGAAACTTAGAGTCTCAAGATAGTAATATTGTCTATACAACAAAATGATGACAAACATTGTGGAAAATAGGGAGGGGAAGACGATCTTTTTTCACGGTTTTATAAGGGCTAGTTAGAAGGAAAACATACTAAAAGCACGCGCTGTCGTGGGAGGTCAGCTAACGTGGGGAGAGGGTGTTAAAGCATTTCATTTTTGTGCTTATCAGCTCTATTCTCGCTATTTCTCAGATACGGCGAACGCTACAAAAAAAAAATGTCTGAGCCTGAATGAAAGCTTACACAATTTTCTATAAAGTTCATCTGACTTACATAGGCTGAAATCCGAACAGTTATCCAGATATAAAAATAAAAAAATAACAGGCGCGACAATCCAGCATTGGACTAAGGCCGCAGGATGTGTTAGTGACATCCTATTTCCAAGATCTTATCTGCTTTTTGTTGAGGTAATGAGATCAGCATCACGCTCAGCAGTGTTATTTATCCCCATAAATGGGTACTCGTTTAACATCTGAGTGAGATCATAGTCCGTCACAACAGTGGCGTAGATAGCTTTTCGGAGAGGAGGGGGATCATTTTGCAAGATTGCTTATACTTTTACGGTTATCAAATGTTGCATTTCAGAATAACAATTTCTATATTTATTACACTTCAAATTAGCTGTTTCTTCAGCAAATTTTGGTGCAAAATAGATAGCAATTTTATCATATATACGAAAAAACTGTGTCCTGAAATAATTTTGGCTTTTTTACTACGGTGAGTATTCCAACTTTCTTACAAATGTTCGCTACTATGATTGGAGTACCAGACCTGTATATTGGGTTAGATCAGTGGTTCCCAAACTTTTCGGAGTCATAGAACACCTAGCATCGCCGCTTTTCTGGCGGGAACACCTCAAAACAGTTATATGTCCAGAAAAGGGGAAATTATGAAAACGATAAAGTAATTCGTGAGTATATATTTCTAAAATTTACAAACTTGTAGAACACCGTAGCTGCTAGCTATATTTGCTATAAATGTCGAGGCCATGCATAAATTTTACGTCTGTGATGTTAGCACCCGCCCTAATTTCAAAAAGCAAATGTGCTAACTAGGCCAATTTTCAAATAGAGGACGAAGCATGCATTTTTTTGTTTCATTTATATGCGATATGCCGGAAGATTTCCGGAAGATGCGATCTAAACTTTTTGTTTAGGTCTGATGAGTGACAGGAGAGCACGTCCACTGAATAAATATTGAGATGCCGAGGAAATTCATATGAAATGAGAAATAGGGAGTCGCATAAGCGCTGACCGCATAACGGCATTTAAAACAAACTCTTTTGTCAGAAATCTTATCTCCAAAGGCATTATTTTCATCATTATTTATTTTGGAGTCGTTTTCCATAATTTTCATGGAACTTCAATTCGCCAAACCTTAGCGTGGATTTCTTCAGTTGGTTCCGATTGCATTGATTCATCTAGTATTGGAGGGAAAACTACGAACAAGGTGTTTTGGATTTCAGCAATATGAGGGATCGAACCACATAACACATTGCCAGAGCTCCCTCCCTCGGAAATACTAATATTGGAATTTGGCTAAGTTCCGCAGATTTAACTAGCTCTGCCCTTATTCTCTATAAAAACTCTCGAGATAGTGCATTCATAAAAATAAGCCATGCACGTTGAAAACCCTGAAGAAAACCGTATAATTTAAGTTTTGCGGCTGCCTAGTTTTTCAAGGAATTTTTTTTATGAAAACAACTGCAGGAGGTTGAGAGTTTTCTAAAATGTGTTGAGTGTTTTAGTGAAAAACAAAGTTTCGCATTAATTTACGATTTCTTACATCAAGCTTTAAATTTAAAATCCCAAACAAACTCTTGTGGTGCGCTTACGACTATGAATGATAGCTGAATGTTCGTTTGAATCCCATTGTGAGCATGAATTTTTGTGTTGTCTCTACATCAGCTGGTTCCACTATATAAATCGTTTCGGAGCAACGATCATGAGGGACCCCTGGATTCACTCGATTTATGAGGAAAAAATTCTTTGAATCTATTCTACAACAAAGACGTCCATAGATAGTATGAGGAAGTGCTAAATTTTCTATTGCTGTTCTGAAAATGGTTTCACGTTTTTATGAAACACTACACACGTTTGCTTTGTTTTATGTACCTAAAGTAATAATAAGAAATGTGTGACGAAGGGGGGGGGGGATTGATCCCCTTGATCCCCCCCTTATCTACGCCACTGCGTCACAAGCTCGTGAGTTCGAAAAACACCATGGGACACGGTGAGATTCGAACTCATGAGCCTGTGCACCGAAGGTGCGCGCACTAACCGCTAGACCAGCCAGACTACTCCAGATATAGCTAATTTAAAAATCAGTAACTTCACATACAGAACATACCTATACACAGCGCACATGCAGGTAACCGCAATCTATAGGCACACACATACACCGACTATGCGGTATGCCCCAATTCAGTTTATGGTGTTTTTCGAACTCACGACGGACTATGATATCACTCAGGTCAGATGTTAAACGAGTACCCATTTATGGGATAAATAACACTGATGAGACTGTTGATCTCAACCCGCATCAAAAAGCACTTAAGATCTTGGAAATTGGATGTCACTAACACATCTGCGGCCTTAGTACAATGTTGGACGCCTGTTACTTTTTTCAATTTCATGGATCAATTATAACCAGATAACTTTTTTAGGGATGCTTACAAGAATAATTCTTTTTTTTTTTTCTTTTTTCTTTACAGATTTGATACTGTGCTTTTAAGATCAGGTACATGAAACGTAAATAAATATTCAAAATATGTTTTTATTCTACTATACCTATAACTTTTAACACAACTTATATCTAAACTTTTTGAAAAACACCTTTTTTCTTCGAGTCGAACAAAAAAAAAGATTTTTCGTCACTTTGGAAAATATTGTTTCACTATCTTTTGCCAAACGCTCAACTCATACCACATCCACACTCTGGCCCAATGAATTTAGCTCAATTGCGCTGCAATGAGAGCCATAAAGGAGAATGGTCAAAACGGTCGTTTGATGAACAGCAATGAAACGTATGTCAAATGAAAGCTTAGGACGAGTAGATTAACGTTTGTTCTAGCGATATTTAGCTAAACAGTGGGAGATCGGAGATATGGGCTATTTAAGTTTTGACAAAAAATGAAAAATCTTACTGCACTAAAATCACATTTACCGAAAAAATATGTAACTCAGAGACTTGAAGTAAATTTTCTAATACACTTAACAGTTTTCACTATCATTGATGGAAAAACTGATTAAAAAATATTAAGTCGTTTTGAAATTATACACGTTCAAAGTCAAAAGTTGCGAATTTTTAATGTTGTTTTTGTTACTTTTATCTAATTCTTTCTATATTGCGAAATCATTACATAAAATATATTTTATAAAATGAAATCGTTGTTTTGTAGTGAATAAATCAGCTTTACATATATTTAGTCTATTTTCAAAAGTTAAGAAGTTAATTGGGATTAAACGACGTAAAGTCTCGCAAAAAAATACACAATTTTACCCAAATATATATATAACGTTGAACGTGTATGTCGTATAAATCGGACTATCAATGGAAACGGATGAGTAAAAAGTTAAAGGATTACAACTTAGGTTGTAAATAAAATGACGTTTTTATTCTCGATCGTGGACTTAGGGATAGTTTTGGTATTTTAGAAGCATATGGTTATGAAGCTTATGTACCTCCTACAAAGGAAAGAGGAGAAAGCCAATTAACCACGGACCAGGCGAATAGATCAAGACTTATAATCATATGCCGGCGGGTAGTAGAAGTTATGAACGGAAAAATGAAGCAATCTTATAAGCTGTTTCGTCAAACCAACTTTAATAGATCTCTTCCCCACATGTTTGACGACTTTAAAATAGGAGCTAGTCTCTTAAACGCCTTTTACAAGGATCATCGTTTGGCTCCTGAAATAATTAATATAATTAATGAAAACATTAATAAGCCGAATCAATCCGTCTTTATAAATATGTAGAGATGAATAATTTAAATAGGCATCGAAGTAATTTCGTGGGTATGGAAGCAAACCTCTCATTTTTAGAATGCTTTCTTCGATTTACAGAGGATTGTTTGATTTTGCACGCTTTAGGCACATATCATATAAAGTTAGCTAGGTCGTTGCATGCATGCATGTTGCAGAGCATTTGCGGGAGGGGATTTACTATGTTGAAATGTGTAGGCATGATACACTTGAGGGTTTAAGCGAATGCAACATTACGTAGACTAATGTATGGTTTTACGGGTTCGACTACATTCGCGGCATGTGAGAGAACGAATTTATTATGTCTATATTTTAATTGACAGAGACCAGCATGGTATACATTCCATTATAGAGCATAACTGCAACTGTCTTACTGGCAGGCGAACAGTGGGAAGCTGCGCCCATATTCTGCCAGTTTTATGGTGTGTAGGATTAGGCAGATTTGAAGAATTGAATCCTCCAGAGCAGCATTTACTAGATGTAATAATCGATGACCAATATTAATTAGCCTTTTGTTAGCTCCCACGAAAAGGACATAGCGAGAATGCAATAATATTAATTAGCCTTTTGTTAGCTCCCACGAAAAGGACATAGCGAGAATGCAATAAGAAGGCAATTTCCAAAAAATCAGCTCAATTGGAGCTTTTTTCGCAGATTTAGAAGCAAAAAATGAATATAGGGGAAAACGGTTTTTGTATCAAAAGTACCCTTTGTTTTAAACGAATCGTCCTGATTTTTTTACAGTAGTATAGTACTATAGTAGGGAATAATTTGACCCATTAAGAAAATTCAACTGCTATCCGGACGAAAGTTATACCAAAAAAATTAAAAAAATTGTAGGGGAGGTAGAGGAAATATTGGTCGCATTATATTCATACTTTACAAAAAGTAAGATCCTCTAGTAAAAACCACTTGTACAAAATTTCAAGTCTCTAGCTTCATTCAAAAGTTATAGATCGGCAAAGTTGCCCCAAAGGACGAACAAAAGTCGTCCTTTCTCAGGAACCCCAGTGTTAACGGGCCTAAAATTTATATATAAGTTACCCTCTAATATAGCCCTTTCATTTGACACCAGTTTCATTGCTGTTCACTCAACGACCAACTTTCATACAAAAGTGCCCATCCTCCTTTATTGTTGCGTCAAACACGGTCGGTTTGCCTATAATGTACGCTATACGGGATATGTAGAGCACATTCTACTTATACGGACCATCGATAGCGACCGTAAAAAAAAATCCTGAGGGATTGAGGCGCGATTTTTGCGGTTATCAACACATTCACACTGGCGCTGGACATTCACTCTAACCTAGCCAGAATGTGGTTGGTTCAATAGGATAGTTCCGAAGCTAGACTACAGAAACAGGAAGAGAAATAAAACGCAGATTTATGGTCGCTAGGTTTTTGTATTGAAACGTGATCGTGAATCTTTCACCCAAATACGAGTACATACCTACATATGTATAGCAAAAAAATCTGAATGAAGAAAAATTGGTGGAAATTTATATTTCTATGGACACTGACCATATTCTTTCAATATACAAAGGGAGATTAATGGCAACTCTTCACGTCATCCTCTTGTTGCCGTATAATTCTATCGCCTAACATTTGTTTTTTTGTCTAATGGACTCCACAAAACAATTTCTACTATCTCTGAGCTGCTCTGAATGTGTAGATGTCGATAATAAATAATGTTGAACATACGAATATACTGATACTGACAACGACAGTATGCATTTCCGTTCATGGATGGTCCTCGACATGATGATGGAAGAACGATATCGACGATTATCGAGATTGGAGGAGGTTCGAAAAATTCACATAATCGGATTAAACGTTATGGAAAGTTTGATTTATGCAGGAAAAAATTCTTTGTGCCGTGGCAAAAAAAAAAACACCACAATTATTGATATTTGCACTGAATTGAATTTTGTTCAATGTTCATTCGACTACTTCTGGGTTCGCTAATTTATTTGAGCGAATGTTATTGAGTGAAACGGCGGTGGCGATGTCGACAATGAGCATCCGTTTAATGGAAATTTAAAAGGATAAAGGACATGGGGTCATTTCGTTCCTCCGTGAAGCATGGGCGTAGCCAGGATTTCGGTCAGGGGGGGGGGGGGGGCAAGCCCGAAATTTTTTCAATATCAAGATTTTCTTAGGATTTGAAATCGTTGGTCGCGAAAATATTGTTATGCAAAATTCAGAGTATTTTAGCTGGTGTAATGGTTAGTGGCCGCACCTTCTTTGCACACGGGTTCGAGACTCACCGTTAACGAATTCAGTTAATTTGTTTTTCGAACTCACGCCCCTTGTGACGAACTATGAACTCACTCAAGATGTTAAACGAGTACCCATTCATGATTGTTTTTTTTTTTATTTTAGGAAAGGACAGTCGAGAATGATTTTCAAGACCATTTAAAGAAAAATTGCCCCTGAAAGTGTTTAGACTTTTACTGGTTATTCTGATTACATTAAAATGGCCTCCGTTTCTGCTTTTTAAAACGTAACTCGTTTATATTCAGTGCTATTTTTGTCTTTTGGGCAGCATATTCCACTTGCGACATCAATGTCCGTTTTGAAATCTGGCTTTGCTTGGTTCTACCGGATCGCATCTCCTGCTGAAACATACCGAGAAGCCTCTTATCTCACATCCACAGCATCCATAGAAAAAAACATTATCTGACAGTCGGCTGGAGACATTTAGGGGTACATGCTTTTCCACTTCCTTAAAATAGGACCCCAATGGAGCTCTTAAGCTGTTTTTCCTTTTCCAAATAGGAGCCCAAGCGCTCAGTTATTCCACTGAGAGCCCTCTTTAGCTGCTCAACTCAGCTGCTCCTCTACACTTCTACAATAACATCGGGAGTCCTAGCTAACCCTCCCCAGAACGGAATCCCACAGTAAAGTTTAAACCGAAGTTGGGCAGGATTCCATTCTGATGGTAGTTTTTTGCTCATTCGACTTAAGTTGCCGGGACGCCGTGGAGCTTGCATGATGAAGTTTTGACAATTAAGTACTCTCGCACAAAATCAATGATCTGATCGTTATAGCTCTGGATCTCGAGAAGAAGTCAAATGCAGTCGACTTAAAGAAAAAATTAAACAAGACCAAAGTGCTAAATTTGAGTCCAGCTTACGTACGTTGTCCTCGACGCGGCCGCACGACAGCGACTCGCTCATTCCATAAAAACTCGTTTCTCTCTCATTTTAAAAACCAGTTTTCATATGGAATGAGCGAGTCGCTGTCGTGCGGCCGCGTCGAGGACAACGTACCTTTAGTCTGAAAGGGAATTTAACTCCCCCATAAATATTAATTCATCTATTTAGACAATATCGTTGCCGCGGATGGCGGTATAAAGAGCATTCCACAGTCAAGTTCTTGTCCAAAATTTTGCAAACCAAATTGTAAAAACCAAAGCTGTTGAAAGGGAGTAATACTTGGAGAGCGTACCTAAATTACTGGTCGATGCAAACAGGCCGACAAAATTTCACGCTAGTTCTCTGAATGCATAGAGTTCGACTGAAAAACTGTGGTCAAATTAGGAGGCATTGCGAGAAACCGTATACGTTATGGGACGTAAGTGCAGTTGATTCTCTATTTTCCACAAGTGGTTTACAGCCCTTATACACCTGCAACTTGGTTTCCAACCTAAGTTGGTAACACGCAAAAAAAAAACCGGAAAATAAGTGATTTGTAGGCATGGTGCAGGTTGCAGTACCAGGTTGCAAGAACGTGAATGGCGTGGTTGCCGGAATGTTGCAAGTGTGTAGTTAGGTACCTGCAACCTAGGTTGGCAACGAAGTTGCAGATGTAAAAGGCCTGTAAGGCACAAGAAAGTCGTCCACTGCACTTTTAAAGCTAATAAAATTTTCTTTAGTTTGAGTGCATCGCCAGCTTTGTAGGCACAAAGGATCCCAAGATACAGCATTTCGAACTTTTTTACAAAAAAAAAAAACAATGTTTACAGTGCTGTACGAGTATTTTGAGATCCTTTGCACCTACAAAGCTGGACTCAAATTAAAGAAGGTTTTATTAGCTTTGAGAATCAAGCAGACGACTTTTGGAAATCACAAACCAAAATATGAAAAACCTTCGAACATTTTTAGGTTTTTTGAGGGTCACGGGGTTAGGATAGGTTTTCGAAGCTGCAAACTTGATGGTACACTTCTAACAGTATCCCAAGAAAACAGAGCCGAGCTATTTTTTGCGACCTAAAATCATAAATTGACTGACCTATAAGGGAATCCTTATAAATTTTACAGTTCATAGTCGCTCGTATTTGAAAAATAAATTTAAATTTTGCAGCTACTAGATACTTCTTTATATTTTATTTGTCAGTTACTTTAATTAGGCTTCCGAATTAAGTTATTTTATTGAATGAGGTAATGCATTTAAAAGTGACGTTTTGTCCCAATAAGCATTCCTTTATAATTATTCCTTAAGGGAATCCGTATTCCTTAAGTGAGGACTATGAATTCCTCCCTTAATGTTCATGTTTTAGGGCTTTCAAGACTTGTTCACGTTTCAGAGTAGTAGCTCACAAAAAATTGTTCACCTTCACGTTTGGCGAAGTACACGTTTACCCGAGTCTACTGTATAGACATGAAAAGAGCTATCCATAGCGCTCAGGATTGCTGTAAATCTGGACGAAATAGAATAGAATTAGGTATGTCCATATGTATCTATGTAGATGACTATGTAAGGAAGAAGAACGGCTTGTAATAAATTGATATGGAAATGTTTGTGTGGTTTTCGGAACATGGAAAATGCAAACGAAAATGCGAAAAAGTGAATCTGAAAAAAATTATCCCTGAAATATTTTTTTCTTTCAGTATTATTAATATTCAATTCAATAAAAAAAGTTTCACCGGCCAGGGAGGGGCGGTCGCCCCCCCCCTGGCCGGTGAAACTTTCTGGCTACGCCCATGCCGTGAAGCTTTAAAAGAATTTTCCAATTAATATCAGATTTAATTTGTGGATTTAAGGTGAAGTGAGGGGTTTTTCGGGAATCATCACCTGCTTGACAAATGTTGAAGTTCGTTGAAATAGTTTTGCTATGAGAAATACTATCTTTTTAACTTGACGAATTGAAATTGGAACATATTATAACTAATGAACGTGCCCCAAAAACGTCTATTGTACTTTGTTCAGAGACTTTTCAGAGGATTCCAGGAACACAGATAAGATAAAACTAACTAGCACGTGCCAGGACCTACCGTTTACAACTAAATTTTAATAGTTGTGCATGCACACTAAGTTTTTTTTCCAGTAAAATTTCAACTAGACAAAGTCTAGTAATTATTTTCACCGATAAACTAGTAAAAAAAATTAATTTCACTTTAGTTATATTTGAAATAACTATAAATATAGCTTTAATCTGAAAAACACTAGAAAATCAATTTATATTTGCTACACCACTGATTTTCCAGTTTGTATTACTACTGATTTTCTACTAATCCAGTGAAATTGCGTTGCCAACAGTTGGACTTTAATTACATTTTGGATATTTTTTGATCAGACCTTTGCTTTGTTTTATTGACTTTGATTTAGATTACCGATTTTGAATTCTTGCATTTTGTATTAGCTTTAAATTGTGTTGAATCTCCTTAATAATAAGGTTTTTTTTTAAGTGCGTTTTGTGATATTTTCTTTCTTCTGTACCAAGGAGTGGTCCGTCGAGCAGCAAGACCACACGCATTGCGCCCCACATTTGTGGTAGCGGGAACGATATCTAGCTGAAAAAGGAAAAGTATTAGTTGATTTCTCAGCGACGAAAACTCATCACTCACCTTGTCATTCACCGCTCGCCATCAGCGTCCTGGCACGATCCGCCGTCCTTCCGTCCAATGTATATCGTCCTTCCGCCCGCTATAACCCTGGAAGTCGCCTGAAACAAGAAAGATATGATGTTGCAATTGATGTCAAATTTATCAACATAATTTCAATATTCACAATCACCAAACATAAACAAATACGAAACAACACAGCACAAGTGACAGGAAAATCAGCTGATGACATTATACACAAACGCGCAACATGTTGAAATGAATGCACTGGGATGAACATCCCAAGGCAATCAAAATCGACTCGTCACACCGGCTTCTAGAGATGAAGTGCCGTGTACAGTATTGTACAGCATTATGTACATAGCCGAATTCAAGTTCAAAAAATAAATAACAGGCGCGACAATCAAACATTGGACTAAGGCCGCAGGATGTGTTAGTGACATCCTATTTCCAAGATCTTATCTGCTTTTTGTTGAGGTAATGAGATCAGCATCACGCTCAGCAGTATTATTTATCCCCATAAATGGGTACTCGTTTGACATCTAAGTGAGATCATAGTCCGTCACAAGCTCGTGAGTTCGAAAAACACCATGGAACACGGTGAGATTTGAACTCATGACCCTGTGCACCGAAGTTGCGCGCACTAACCGCTAGACCAGCCAGACTACAGTTTAAGGTGAACTTATATTTCG
Organism: Microchrysa polita; assembly: GCA_949715475.1. NCBI lineage: Eukaryota > Metazoa > Arthropoda > Insecta > Diptera > Stratiomyidae > Microchrysa > Microchrysa polita. The sequence goes on from OX454416.1 coordinate 49,483,140, forward strand.
CTTATGTACTGATATTTTTGCAGTTTCAATGCTCAGTACATAAGCGAAATATAAGTTCACCTCGCATTGAAGGGCACAGTTCAAAAAATTGTTCACTATTATCGAGTAAGGTAACCAGAAAACTTCATCCCTTCCAAAGCAGTTTGCAGAATTGAAAGCTATCTTGGCTTCAAGCGTTAACACGCAACTCAGGTAATTACGACGTCGATGCCTCTTCCTTTAGGAGCCTGGGAGAGTGGTTTAAATAAATTAAACTGAATGAAACTCATGTCCTGGTAAGTTTAAGTGCCCCACTGTTAGAAATGCACCTTGCTCTTCTTCGTGCGTTCAATGGGAGTTTGACTGTTCCTTCAATATTCATATGGGAATGCATCAGTTTCTTCGCATTAAACCATATTGCATTTACAGAAAAAAAAAACTTTGTATAACCCTTAAATGCATGGGGTCTGAACCCAGTATCGTAACTGACCTCCCATTATGTAAAATCGGTCATTGAACACGGAATCAGCTTTTATTTTCCCAGGAAACAGCCCGTTTTTCCAGAAAAGCGAAAATAGTAGAATTTTCATTGTGTACCAAATATGGTACGCCATGCATTCAGGCCATATGTTGTAAATGAAAGACATTTTTTAAATTTTATTTAATCTGCCTCTTACTTTAATATAAGCAGTGCAAAAAAGAAAGGATAATGATTATTGAGAGTTTCGATCGAAATTATAGTAGAAACTCGATATAATGAACTTCTCTTCAATAAAGGAAAGGTTGCCATTTCGATCGAAAATCGCGAATATTCAGTTTTTTTAAAAGGGAGCTCGGGTAGGTCCGTGATTAATTTCCTATTCCTTATTGAAATTTGTACCGATGCCTATTTGTGACATATCCTGGAAGTTGATGGAAAGTGGAGTAGGTCTTACTACCCCTACATCCTCTATACAAAGCTAAATTTAGCCATATCTTTTGATAGAATGTCGCGAAAAACTTCAAATGTGTGTCAAGTGGTGGCTGTTGGATGTCCTTGTTAAATATAAAAAGTGCGCCAGATCCGACTCATATACCCCTTCCTCCCCACAAAAAAACATGGAATTGATTATTTTGGGTTTTGCGTGCCGTCTAGCTCTGTACATGGGTATAGGGTATGCACTCAATATGCTATATTTGAGCGATTAGAACTCGGTTTCGTTATAAAATAAATCATTTATATAATAGTTCGTTACAAACATGTCCCACTGTTAAACGTATATTTCGAGACTTCTTTTGACTTATCATAGCTCATGGGATCTTGAAAATTTCTTGAAAAGTATATAGATTAGATTGACTTTGCTAGGATATGAATATGGAAATGAACTGCTGGCTGCCTTATAGCCCAAATTTGTACAGGTCCCTCGACCTGTCCACAAGAATTACATCCATGTAATTTTTTGTTTATCGAATGTGGTACTCCACATAGTCTTCCATATGGAATGGCTGACCCTAGCAGCATATTTTTTGAGAATCCTGACCGTGAACTTCCAAGAAAATACTTGTCATAATCAAATGTTTTAAGTAATTGGATATCAAGGCGCAGCTGCTTGAGTCCTGGTGAAAGTCCAAGCATTTTACTAAGATGTTATACACGGAAGCTCGGTTTTTAGTGGCGTGTCCTACGGACAAAACAAATGATGTGAACAATTTTTTCAGTATGCTTGCCAGCTAAAAAGACTGGGATTATAAGAAGCAGCTACAGAAAATCTAAGTCCTGACCGGTGTGGTATAGAAAATAAAATTACAAAAACGATCGTTTGAAATCAACTACGACAGCTCCGTTTTCTTCGATCCTGAGCAGCACTGATTAACTTAGCTTTCATAAAAAAAATGGCAGTAAATGTCCTGGAAAAATGGATCGGTGGCATAATTTGTATGAAAATTTAAATTATTTGGACCTGTTCTGGGCCCAATAAAACGCACCATAATGTCGAAAGAGCTGATAATTAAAATGTTATGAACATATCCTACCCTTCCCAAGACTAAAGGAGAATAATTTCATCAGCTAAGAACGAACGGAATATGTGTATAGATATTTCCGAATATGCCCCAATGCATGGTGTACCATATATGGTACGCCGCAAAATTAGTGCAAACAATACCTTTGGTGACTTTTTTAGGCCGAAATCTCAAAATAACCTCAAGAACACATTCCAATTTACTCACCAGTATTTTTCCTTTTCCAAATAACGGTAAATTTCGCCAAATTTTTTAGCTCTAAAGAATAGCTTTTAAAATTCCACAAAAAATAATATTCGTCCACTTTTACGGCGCACTGGCAATTCAGGGAAAGCTTCCGGAAGCCAAAATTTAATTTATGTGAAAGCTTGTTTTGTCTACTTCGGGAAAAAGTTAAAAAAAAATCGCAAATTGAATAATCCCTTGACTTTTACAGGAAAATAGCCATGTACCATATATGGTACGCTATGCATTTAAGGGATAAGGTGGTTTCAACAATAAAAATAGGACTACAGTCAACACTGCGAGAGCCTCAATACTAGTTCCAATTTATCGATCCCTCGACTTAGGCAAGTGTCACTTTATTTTCTTTGGATTCTTGAAATTACACATTTAAGAAAATAAACTACGCACATTAAAACACCTGCAGGAGTCCACCTTTGAAGATATCTATATAGGAACGCTTACACAACGTAGAAAAAAGCTGGTCTTTTACCATCAATCAACTCGAGTCGATTGCAGTAACTATTTTAATTCTATTTGGTAAATCCCATAGAATTTTTTACCTGAAATTCGGACAGTAAGTGTGGTCATGAAAGCAAGGCCATAAGACTAAATCGATTATAGTCAACGTTTTTATTTGATTCATTTTGACTCTGAGCTGGAACAACAAAAGTTTCCCTTGAGAATTCATGGTTTGAAAAAAAAGGGGCCACAACACGCAATTATTTCGATATTTTTATCTTACGGCTTTTGAACTTAAGAGCTTACCGTACCTACCACAATAGAATAACTAAAGGTATATGAACTCCTGAAAAAATCAGGCGATCTAATTTGAATTAAATGTGGATGGTAAATGAAAACGTTCGTCAAATCTGTGCTATCAGTTTTAGCATTAATTTTTAAGGCTGACACTGAGTTTAGAGAAAAAATTCGGCTAAATAAAATGAGTGTGATGATTAATAAATTTTTCATGTTATTGACACATTTGAAAGCCTATTATTCTTGTCCTAGAGCCGCTGTAGAGCACATCCAGAGAGAGAGAGAGAGAGATCTATCTATTACTGTTAACGATTTATAGCCGTCTAAGGTGGTCAAAAAAGAGTAAGCTTTGACGCATGTAGCTGCCGTAGTTTTCAAAAACAAGAGTTCCGAGAGGCGATGAAGAGAGTATCGCAGATTTTGCTGAAAACCATAAAGTATCCATCCAAAAAGGCCACAAAAAAGTCGGTCGACTGCGTGTGGGTGTTCCAAAACGATCCCAATCCAACAAAAGTTGTTCGCTCAAGAAGCTCTGCGAGGGAGAAGGTGCCGTGTTTCTTCGACCCAATGGGTCCTGTGGCCATTGTTCCACTTGAGAAACGTAGTACGGTCAATTCCGAGTGGTACACGACCATTTACTTACCCTAAGCTTTGTTCAGGAAGCGTCTCCATCGGAGTGGAAAAAATGTTTCGAAAATTGGTGCATGCTAAAGTGTATAAATGCTCATGGCGAATATTTGGAAAGACAATAAAACCATTTTTGAAGAACAAAAAATTCGTTTTTATTTGTTTTCTAGAAACTTTTTTATTTTTAGTAACCCTCGTAACAGCTTAACTTAACGGTTTATGTCCAAAGGCTGTCCTTCTTAACCCTAGAATGTAATTTAATATGGGAAACTTATTCGGAAATTTTATTCTCGTATCTTCCTATTACTTGCAAAAACGCCAAATTAAATAACAACATAGAATTCGCCCAATAATATTTTTGCCAATTATCAACAAATTGAATTGTCTATCCATTTCAAGGGTACACATCGAATTTCAAAAATACCACTAGCAAGATAGTCGAATTTCCAATATTACATAATTCAATTGCAACCATTTCCCGCCTTCGACTCGCCAATGCTCTACTTTTTCATCAACGGATCTCGATTTACCCCCAAGTGGTCATCGTTTCGTTCCGTTCAACCTTCAAACAGAGAGACATTGCAAAAAGCGAATAGAATCTACAATCCCCGAAGCTACTCTATGATTGAACTCCACTACAAGTACTTTAAATCGGAAATTCCATTTCGAATTAAATGTCGCACTCTTAAGTGACCGCTCTGCGTATATAGTGAGTGCAATCGTATATTTTTCACCCTCTCTGAGCTGAGCTGATATCAAATCAGTGGCGGTCGCTCATTCGCCATTCCAAAAACGTTTCCCATTCAAATTAGTTTACCTAAAATTCAATTACATTTCAAATCATTTTATTGCTTTCTCCGATAGAGCATTTTGCTCTTCTCTACAGCGGTTTCGATCCATTTCCGACAATTTGATTCTTTCAATTTCTTTTGTGCTAAAAATTTAATTTGATGCAACTCAAGAGTGCACTACGACCAGGAGGCAGGGGCAACATAAAAGGGATGAGCCCGTTTTTTTTTCTCATAACTTATACCAACAAACGGAATAAACTTACGACGAACGAAGGCACAAAAAGGATTTCAGTCACTGAGGAAGCGGAAAAGTCGGGAAAAATAAAAAAACTCTTAGAAAAATTCAACATAGCATTTACGCTTTTCGAAACTGTAAGCTGTAACTACTCTTGAAACCAATATCGGAGGAAAGTGAGAAAAAATAAATGTAAGCTACTACTTTGCTATTGGTGCTATACCAGTGCTTTCTATTACGAGCGGTAAACTGTATATGTATAATGCTCGTCTAGGGCGGATGGAAAACGCGGATTAGGGTGGAGACGTTAAATCTTTTCCTTTCCGCAACATTAATCTGTAAATTCAGAAAGAAGGCAGCCGTTTTCTTTACTCGCATGAGAGCCTGGGTATTAAGTACTCGTAATCCTGTCGAACGGGAGTGATGACTGAATATGGGGTTTTGTTGATGGGTTTGGGGTTTTGGAAGCTTTCAGTATTACAGCGAATATTGTGTCTGGGTTGAATGAGATAGTGTAGGCATAAAAACAAAGAAATTTGAAGTTTTTTGTTGGTTTTTTTTAGAGCGAATCGGACTTTGCAAGGAATGTACTCGTATATTGACAATTGACATAATGAAACCCCACATGTATAGCCTTGAGTCATAAAAGGCTCAAATTAATTTATATCTTTACCATATTATCAACAAATTGTTTGAGAACCCCACCAAGAAGGCGATTTTAATGGAAGTTCCACTTTATGAACCGAAGGCCAAAGCTAAATCTAAGAAAACGTGGATGTGTCAAATTAAAAAGTAACATTAACTCGCTTGTCTCGGCGATGGTACTGTCGGCTGGTTAGTCTTATCGTATAGACAAGACGCAGACTAATTTTTTGAAAGCTTTTACATTATAGTGAATTGAATTGTTGTTCTCTTCGCATAGTTATGCAATATTTTGCTTGGTTACACCATCATCTGAAATTGGAAAAAATCCTTGCATAATTTCATATAATGGCGTAACCAAGCAAAATATGGCATAACTATGCAAAATAAACAAAAATTCAATTCAATATAATGTAAAAGCTTTCTGAAAATTGTGTGCGTCTTCTCTATACGATAAGACTAACCATTAGATAAGATGTATTAGCAGCTGGCCTTAATGTACGAGAAATCGGTCCTTAGGTACCTGTTGTTATTTTTATTCCAACATAGAATTCAACACACTACACCATCAACTTACTGGTGCAAAGCTCACCGTTTCTCCAAACCACACAAAAAGCTCTCGCGTCAACTGCTCCCATCTTTTTCACCAAGAACCTGTCATCATCATAGTTTTTTTGAGAAACTCTGTAAATTCCAACTCTGACGTCCGCACTCCTGTAAAATGCATACCTACTATACGCTGTATACCAAGTACATGTCATCGTCTTTTCGTCCTGAATGCAGCCACACCCTATCTCCATACGTATACGTTTTGGTAGACACATGATGGTGGGGAAATGAAAAACTCACAAGTAGATGGCACATTTGATGACGCCATACAACAGCAGGAGTAGGTATTCGTCTACTCCGCGTCAGCATCTGATGATGATTATGATGTTGGCTGGACCAATCTTTTAGAAATTTAATAATGAACTCGAGTTGGAAAGCTCTGACGTTCTTATCCGGTCGACGGATTGGAAGTTGTGCATTTTCCAGGATCCCTATACGCGCGAGTGTAAGTATGGGAAGGAATATAGGAATATAGCGAAATGTCGGAGAATAAGGGTAGATGTGCAGTGTCAAATTTTTGTTCGTATCGTGTCATGCATTTCTTTCACGTGGCATCTATATGGTAGAAAAAGGATACGCGAGAGCGTGACTATTTGCCAAACGAATAGTTCAGAAGAGCCCGGGTATGAGAGCGTGGGTTAGTGTACACGTATTTGCATTTCTTCTCTTTGGACGTATATGAACGTCCGTCGTGTTCTATTTATATCCTTGACGTTGGGTGCGGGGTTGTAATATAAGATGAGGTGAAGATTTGGCGACTTCGTATTATGTATATCCGTCTAGTCGACTATTGTCGATGATTTCCATAGGGATACAATTAACTTGAAAAATGTTAGAATGGATATTGTAACTGTTGTAAGTTGTCCGCTTAGATATACATCACACGAATTTTGTGGGCCATAAAGTGGGTAATGGTTGAACTTTTGGTTTTTGAGAGATCAATCGTTTATTCTGCACGTCCTTAACTAGGAATAGAATCCATAAATATTAAAAAATTAACACTTTTAATAAAAATTCTATAGGTAAATGTTATTTGTATCAAGAGCACACGAGCTAATGGCCAAGCGACTCAATTTGACAGAGAAGACGCTCTAGACTTAAATATCCCCGTGTCAGGATAGGGTCTTCTAACTTGTATGTGAATTTAGTCAGAATGATTTGAATGATCATTTTTTTTGTCGACATCCCCATCCCTTCTGTTACTTTTCGGGCAAGATACAGTGCCGGAAAATCAAAATTGATGACTCATATTTTCTTCCGATAAAACGTGAAAATGTAATTAACCCGGTTTATATTTTGATTTAATTGACTCTTTTACTCAATAAACATATTAATCAGTGATATTTTAGCAGCCAAAAATGCACATGGTCAACATTTGGGTGTAAGTGTGAAAAATTTAGCAGTGGGGCTGTTCGACCCTAGAAAAGCTATATTCGACGAAAGTCTAGGAAATGGTTTGTAACACATAGAAGTTTCGGACACTTCTAGTGCCAGCTCGTGGCCCCATGGTCTGCGTTCGCATACCTCAGTTTAATAGGTAATTGACCCTTAATCAAGAATCAATAAATTTGAGAGCTGAATTGTGTGAAATATCTATTCTATTCTTCTTCTACCTTGCCTTGTTCTTTATACCGCTCCACGGTTTCGCGTTGCTCGACCTGCGGTGTAGGCACATCGCCCATTTTGGCGATAATTTTTCAGCATATTTCTACAGGCAGCTCTATCTTGGATCATGTCATCGCCGAGACCAATGCGTTGTTGTTGCTTTTTCATTTGACATATCCAGGTCTGCTTCGGTCTATTCTATTCTTATCTACCTAGAATTTAAGAAAAAGTAATTTTTAGATGAAAATTTAAGCTAAGTACCTACTGTCCTGTGGCCAATAAAAGAAGCAGCTGCGTACTTTTCAGAAATTAAAATTCAAAATTAGAAAAAATATTTAATGTTTTTGGTGAAATTTTGCTGCTTACTTAAAGCTTGGTTTTATATGGACTCAAAACCCTAAATTTTTAGAGTGTGGCAATATGCATTCCCCTGTTGGAAGAAAAACTTTAGGGTACCTCAAAACCGACATAGATCTTCAAATTGATGAGTATTTTCCGGAGTCCGTTTTGCGATTGAATTAACTTAATGGAACCCTTTCTTTTCGTATAAAACCATTTGAAATCCTGAATCTAATTTGATTTTATTTTTGGATTGGACTAAGCTGTAGCAAATCCCTTGATGCTTAAAAAGCCTTTTATTCGGCTCATTGTAAGGATTTAGACTTGAATTTTATGAGAAAATCTAGTTTACAGGAAGATTCCACCACACATAGAACAGCGCTAATCTTTCTTTTTTCGAAGAAATTGACATTAAAATTGTTACACCTGGATAGTTTGAAATGTCTGCTAAATTTCTAAACTGATCGCAATAAACAAAATAAAGATGAAAACCATAATTCCAGGCTGTTTTCATTGTTTTGAACCCTGATGCTTTCCACCGCCTTTAGGAGGAAATTTTGATACCCTTCGCTCATGGATTGAAAGGGTATATTAACTTTGTCATGAAGTTTGTAACGCATTGAAGGAAGCATCTCCGACCATGTAAAAAGTATACATGTATGATCAGCATGACTTGGGGAGTCGATTGGACGATGTCCGTCTGTCCATCTGTCTGTCTGTTGCGACGCATTTTACTCGGCCAATTTAGAAGCTACACTCAGAGAAATATTCACTCATATTGAACGAAATATATTTAATTCAAACGATTTGCGCTTTTGATTTGGCTCCACAAGCAAATGCGTTTAATTTTAACGAGTGGCGTTTCTTTCAAAAGCATTATGAGTTGTAAAAAAGCGTTTGAATTAAAAGAATTTGCGATTACCTGGAAAGAAGAAGCCAGTCGATTTAAACGTATTCTTCATTGAAATAAACACTTATTCTTTGATTGTAAACGGGTAACACATTTTGAATAAATGGAAAGGCAATTGTATCAAACGTCTCCGTTTTTATATTGAACATTTTTGTTATTTAAATTAAATGAAGCATTCTTTTTAAAGAAACGGTATGTATTTCGAAAGTAACGAATCCCGTTTTCATTTCATAGAAATTACCCCATTCAAAATAATTATATAGAATTAAAAGCAAACTCTGCTAAAATAAAATAAAACATTCCGTTTGATTGTCCTTTCTTCACTCGATTAGATACTCACTGTTACCTGGTTTGGCAAATCAATAACAAATAAAACTTATGAAAACTTCAGAAAATATGATTAATATATTTCACTTTTATTTTAACACCCGCTAAACTTAAATTGCACGTGTGCAAGCGTCCATTCCTCCAGATGTATGCAAAAGAACATTCTCAAAAATACTTCTAAACATCGATTCTAATGACATACGCGTTTGTTGTTAGACACTACACATTTGTTTGGAATGAATGAACACGCGAGACTCATCAGACCGGCCAGAAGTATTTACTAACAACTGTTGTACTACATTGAAGCAAATGATATTTTGGCATCGCGTCCTTTGTTGTAGAGAGAGAATGTATTTTATCAATGCACAAATTGACTTACATGCATTTATGGCAAAAAACGAGTTAGGGATGTAGGTATGTGTATTTGTTACGCAAAGGAATGTATACACATTACTATGTAATGCGGAATCTTTTGATTTAAACGACCGGCGTTTGGGGTTTAGCTGCTCTTTTGTTTTAAACGAATTTCTCTTAGCGTAAATGAGAACTCGTTAAAATCAAACGAGATTTGTCAAACGAATACTGCGTTCAATTTAAATGTGGAGCTTTTAATATGAATGTGCATTTTTTTCTCTGAGTGTATGAAGCTGAAATTTTGCACAAGCGCGTCTTTTTGCTGCAGGCGGTTTGTATGTTTGAATCGGTCAAATCGGACAATGGGGTCATGGGGCTGCTATACAAACCCAACTCCCCAAATCAGGTTCTTCTAAGAAAAACTTTTTTATTTGTGCACCAATTTCAACCAAATTTCACACAAATGTGTTTCTATTCATAACACAAAACATATGTAAGAATGGATCAAATCGGACCATGGGGTCATGGGGCTGCCATACAAACCTAACCCCCCATTTCGGTTCTTCTAAGAAACATTTTGCACACCAATTTCACAAAACCTTGAATTTATGTGTCTGTATCAAAGCAAAAAAAAGGCCAAAACCAATGAAATCGTACTATGGGGCCATGCTCCCGCATCCCCCAATAACATTTTCTGAGGAAATATTTTTATTTGCGGACTTATTCCAACCAAACCCCATACAAATATTGTTTTGTCGACGCAATGAAACTTTTGTGAAGACGGAAGGAAAAGAATGGGGGTGGGAGTAAATACAAGTCCTAGGTACCCCCGAAAAAACTTTTTGCCAGCTTAAACTTGAAAAATCTCCTATTTGGAGTATCGAACTTCCACTATATTTTTAAAAAATCTCCATCTCTCTCAATGCAAAACTATTCTTACTCCGAAACTTGTAATCAAACCACTCAATTTCACTATTCGGAGAAAGAGTACTTTGTACATTAGGGCACGTTAGTTCTTAATCCAAAAAATACTACCCAACTTCATCACTTAAAATACTTTTGACCTAAAAGGACGACCGACAAAGTGACATATTTTTTCGGTACTGTATATTGTGTATTGTCCTATTCATTGCCTACTATTTTTTTGGTGTATTGATTCAACTTTACCCGCAGCTGATTCCCTCCACGTGTTTCTCGACCATCCCACAAGGCAAGGCAGGACAAGGTCCCGTGGACTCCGATCAGGGTTTTACGAGTAACTTATAATTACTATACAGGGTGTCCCGCAACTGGTTACCCATAGACCAATGGTAGACTCTACAGGATGTTTTAGGCAAAATGTCGCAAGATTAATTCTCTAGCTTTTACCGTTATGGAGTAATTGCCTTTTTTCTGATTCTTTTTCGAAAAACTCATATTTTCTAGCTTCCACTTTAGCCAAATCAATGTTTTTCATATTCTTCTGAAAGTACACAAAATTTCCAATAAAACGACATATCGATCGTTTCGATCGGTTTCGTATCTTCCGAAATACAACGTTTTGAATTGCAGAAATGTCAATTTCAACTTTTAATGACAAAATTAAACCCGAATTTCGTAATGGTACATTGTAGTGGCAAATCTTCAAAGTTGGCGTAATATCTTTGCTTTCGAACGGCATATAAGAATAAAGCACAGTCATCCAGTTTCTGAATAATACGTATAAATGAAAAAAAAACATAGTCTGCAAATGTACCAAACCGCCTTCAATCTTGAAAAGGAAGTAAAATTTTTACATCTTTGGATGGACGAGGCCACTTTTACTCGAAGTGGTGTTTTCAACAGCCGAAATAGTCACATTTGGAGTTCTGACAACCCCCATGCTATACGGACATCTCGCTACCAGCATGAGTTTAGCGTAAATGTATGGTTGGGGATAAGTTGATTATTCCGATTTTTCTCCCGCATCGGTTGAATTCTGCTACATTTCTCCATATTTTAGAGGACCAAATATCTTCGATTTTGGGCAATTTACCTATTGCCCAACAGATTAATATTTGCTGGCAAATAGATGGTTGCCCAGCCCACAATGGGAGGGTTGTTACGGACTTTTCAAATACAGAATTTGAAGAAAAATTTATAGGAAGATTCGGACCAGTCGCATGGCCACCAAGAAGTCCAGACTTAACACCTCCAGATTCTTAAGTATGGGGAAAAATCAAAAGTGAAGTTTACAACTAACCGATTTTGTCTCGAGACCAACTAATGGAACAAATTCAAACGGCGTGAAATAATTTGAAAATGAACCACCAACAACCCAAGTAACAATTTCATCCCTATAATACTTCGTAAAATATTCTCTTCTAACGACAACAGGGGCACTTTACAGGGTATAAACACTGAATAATAGTCCAATAATGGCATCTGGCGCGGTTTTTTGATCCAATAGAACCTTATTGTAGCACTGAATTATGCTTCGAGAAAGTCATCATCATCATGTCATCATTTTGGGTCATTTTCTCGCGATTGCCAAAAAAAAAGAGAAACAAAAATAATTCCCGCAGCCAGCGTCGAACCAGCGACTGTCGTACGCCAGTCCGACGCCCTAACCACTCGGCCAACCTCACATATAGTTGACATTGCTCGTAAACACTACAAGTGCTCAACACGTCTTTTTCGACCCTTCTCCTATGCACCTTATTCTTTATATGTCAATCAATTGTAGTTGAAAAAATCCACACATTCATCGATAAAATGCAGACCATTTCTGCGCTGAGATTATCTTAATTGTGTGCACATCTGAGTTTAACGTTAGGCTTAACCAATAGGGAGCCGAAGGAGGATCACACCTGCTATAGAGAAGTCTTTAGCGAATAGTGTACCTCGGAGATGGGCGTGCCCAGGGGACCATGGTCCCTACCCATCAAGGCGTTGGTCTCGAGGTGGCTGTAGGTTGTTAAGCAAGTCATCGAGCTGGTGATGCAGCCCCGGGGTTGGGTTTCTGAAGGTGAGTGGATTCGCCGGATTAAGAAAGCCCCATCTGACAATAAGACCTTGTCAGTAAAACACCGAAGGTCCACCCAGTCCGAAGGACCGGGAGATAAGGCCGTAATGGCTAGGTGCTCCTACTTGTCGGTATACCTGTAGATGGTATCTATGTCCGTCTGTTGCGACGTGTTTTACTCGACCAATTTAAAAGCTATGAAGCTGAAATTTTGCAGAAATGCTTGTTTTTGCTGCAAGCAGTTTGTATGTTTAAATCGGACAATGGGGTCATGGGGCTGCTATACAAACCCAACCCCCCAGATTAAGTTCTTCTAAGAAAAACTGTTTTATTTGTTCACCAATTTCAACCAAATTTCACACAAATGTGTTGCTATATGACACAAAACATATTTAAGAATGGATCAAATCAGACCATTAGGTCATAGGGCTGCCATACAAACCTAACCCCGCAAATTAGTCTCTTCTAAGAAAAACTTTTTTATTTGTGCATCAATTTCAACCAAATTCCGAACAAATGTGTTTCTATTGATAGCACAAAACATATGTAGGAATAGATCAAATCGGACCATGGGATCATGGGGCTGCCATACAAACCTAACCCCCCAAATTAGGTTCTTCTAAGAAAAACTTTTTTATTTCTGCACCAATTTCAACCAAATTCCAAACAAATGTGTTTCTATTGATAGCACAAAACATATGTAAGAATATATCAAATCCGACCATGGGATCATTGGGCTGCCATGCAAACCTAACCCTCCAAATTAGGTTCTTCTAAGAAAAACTTTTTAATTTGTTCACAAATTTCAACAAAATTTCACACAAATGTGTTTCTATTGATGACACAAAACATTTGTAAATCGGACCATGGGGTCATGAGGCTGCCATACAATCCTAGCCGCCCAAATTAGGTTCTTCTAAAAAAAAAATTTTCATTTGTTCACCAATTTCAACCAAATTTAACACAAACGTGTTTCTACTGATAACACAAAACATACACTGCGTTTCACTTGAATAGCACATTCCGTTTTTTCATTGTAATTTACATATATATCAATATTCTTATGACTTTGCTAATAGTTTTTTTTTGTCTTCTATGTGTGGGCCCCCCGAAAGAAAAATTGTGCTCTTGAAATTTACCGTTACCTTTTTTTTACCAATTTGCTTCAAAAGAGAGCAGATTTTTTGTTTCACTAGAATAGCACAGTTGGGTTTAAGCTTCACATACGGGGTGCACGTGGTCGCAATATCACAATCTATAGTCGTTTTGAGTATTTTAAATACGATTCATTGATTTTAAAAAATTTTGGGTCGTGGTAAAGCCTTAACAAGCGAAGAACAAGTTAAAATAAAAACCTACAGGGATTGTGACCTTTCAGTGACTAAAATATCGGAAAAAAACTGGAAAAATCAGAAACGTGATTGACAATTTTATTAAAAATGGTGAAAATTATGAAAAAATATGAAAGGTCGAGTAAGCAGTGTACTCTCTAATGCAGTTAAGCGATCTATTTTGCGTGAAGCATCGAATTCACATGATTCTATGGACAAAATTCGGTTAAAAGTTGGTCACAGTGCGAGTAAAACAACTCTATGGCGTGCTAATTGAAAAGCTAAACACCTTAAGCGTCTAAAATAAAAAAAAAACACCACTTAACCCCGCTCGTAAACAAACTCGGTTGACTTTTTGTCGTACCAATATGTCATGGACCAAAGAGTGGTATCGCGTTGTTTTTTCTGATGAGAAGAAATTTAATTTGGAAGGGCCCAACGGATATAACTGTTATTTTTATGATTTAAGGAAGGAGACTCACCAGTTGGATCGTTTGCACAGTCGAGTTGGCGGCGTTATGGTTTGGGGAGCCATATCCTACTACGGCACTTGTGAGCTCCAATTCTTAGACACCACTATGAATGCTAAGTCGTATCAAGGTGTTTTAGAAAAGGCTTTTGCGACATTCGAAAGTCTCTTTGGACCATTGCCGTGAACTTTCCAACACGAGAATGCACCAATACACACTGCCCGTGCCGTAAAGTAGTTTATCGAGTCCAAAAATGTTACTCTTTTGAACTGGCCACCATACTCGCCGGATCTAAACATAATAGAAAATGTTTGGGGAAGGCTGGTCAGAAAAGTTTATGAGTCTGGTAAACAGTTTTCAACAAAGACTGGACTAATTGAAGCCATTCAGCAATCATGGGCTACAATATCCCTTGCTTACATCCAAATTTTGTACGATTCTTTGCCTAATAGGATCTAGGAGGTTATTTCAAAGGGGGGAGGCTCAACCCATTACTAAAATTGCTGATTTTAACTCAAATTGATCTCAACTTGTATTCTGAACAATAATAAGTTATCCTCACTGCATAAAAAGTTAATTAAAATAAGTTTTAAAAAAAGTGTGCTATTCAAGTGAAACAGAATTTATGTGTTTTTTCATTGGTGTTTTTCATTTTTTCTTTCTCTAAGATTACATGTTGGAAAAATTAGATTTTTTTTAATTTCAAATTAAAGCTAATTAATCAAATGACAAATAAAAAATACAAAATATCGGTTGTCTTAATTTTTTTAAAAGATATTAAGAAAGTAAATTTAATGTATAGAGTGTGCTATTCAAGTGAAACGCAGTGTATGTTAGAATGGATCAAAATGGACCGCGGAGTCATGGGGCTGCCATACAAACCTAACCCCCCAAATTAGGTTCTTCTAAAAAAACTTTTTAATTTGTTCACCAACTTCAACCAAATTCCACACAAATGTGTTTCTATTGACGACAAAAAACATGCGTAAGAATGGATCAAATCGGACCATGGTGTCATGGGGCTGTCATACAAACCCAACCCCCCATTTTGGTTCTTAAGAAACATAGTTTACACCAATTTCACAAAACCTTGAATTAATGTGTCTTAATCAAAGCAACAAAAAGGTGAAAACAAATGGAATCGTACTATGGGACCATGCTCCCGCATCCCCCAATAAAATTTTCTGAGTTAATATTTTTATTTGCTTACTTCTTCCAACGAAACCCCACACAAATATGGTTTTGTCGACGCAATGGAACTTTTGTGAAGACGGAAGGAAAAGAATGATTGTGGGGGGGGGATTAAATACAAGTCGTAGGTACGCCCGAAAAAAATTTTAGCCCGAGGAGAGCGAAGGGTATCGAAATTTAGGCCACGCTCAAAATTAGCCTCAGTCTCGTTTCTATTTCTTTTTTTTCTATTTCTTCTGTAAATAAAATCTACGGCAAACAATAATGTTTCCCGTCAGTTTTAATTTGCGGTTACATTTTCTAAGAAAAGATGAGATTTTAAAACCATATTTTAGGAGGAAGGACAATTGAGAATGATTCTTGTTAAATTTTAAAAATAAATGCAGGTGTTCAGCTTTTCTCTGTCGATTACCGTAACTCCTAGTGGAGCATGGTGCGTTGATGACTACCGTGTGTAGTGATCATCATTATTGTTAGTTGATTATTCTACGATAAGAATATTTCTTATCATATTCTTGTGAATAATAAACTTGCGACGAGTCGTGCCGATTTTGGAAACTCGTTTCTCTATGAGTGTTTATTTCACAGAGTGGCGACCGAACGATCACGGCCACAGAGCACGAATTCAGCCTTTACCTCTTGATTATTTTCTAGTTTTTAGGCAGTCGGTGCCTTATTAACTGTTGAATTTCATTGTTCGAAACTGCAATCTCAGCAGCATTGTGTGAATGATTATGACTCTTTCCTGACCCTGAGAGAGAAATCATGTAGTTGTTTATTTGAAGTACGGAAATTCGGGAATTCAGACGGTTTATCCATGGATTGCAATCCATGGATTTCACATGGATTTCATTGGATTAAAATCCAAATCCGCCAGTGTATGGGCTCATTTGACAGAACGAAAATTCATTTCATGGATTGCAATCCCTGGACTGTCCATGTGTGGGAGGCCTAAGAGCCTACATACTTATATCCATATGTTCGGATTGACCGTTTTTGTGCGCCATAATATGGTAGTGCAGAGATTTTTTTAAATGGCAAAGGCCAGTGGCAAAACACCCGTCCTTATTCCTACTTAAAGCTTCGTTTCATTGGGCAGAGAATTCTTAAGCGGTTGGCGATTTCCTGGCACATCTACAGAAAGGAGTCTGAGGAGAGCCTCCAGAGAGGTCGAAATGTAGCTTTTCCTGATTGCTATATTTCTGGTTATATTAGTGATGCCATGCCGATCCCTAGTGCTCCTAGCGCCATTTTATTGGATTTGATGGATATTGTTGGAAAAAATAACTGCATATGGAAACCCTTGCCGAGTCCTTTAATATGCATTTTCCTGTAGATATTGATAGGGAAATCAGATAAAGTACAGTTTTTTTTCCATCTATTTGTGAGAAATCAAAATCTTATCTCTCCACAACCCAGACTTCTGAATTTTGGCCGCTATAGGGACTTGAAATTTTTACCTGATATGGGCAGTGCAGTGATCTATACAAACAAGTCTGCCAAATTTCAAAATTTTTCTCTAAAATATGTCGATTAGAAAGCAAAAAACTGCGATTTGGTAAGCTTTGACTCCCGAATCCTGCCTGATAGATAGTAGGATCTTGAAATTTTGAAGAAATTCGAGCGCCAAATAGCTTTGCAAACTACAAGTGTGCCGAATTAGAAAGATCGATCAAAGTGTTCCGAAGTTATCGAAAATACTGATCATACAGGAGTCAAAAATTTTGACGGTTGTAACTTCTGAAGATTGACAGTTAGAGCCTTGAAATGTTCACCAAATATGGGCAGTTTGGTGGTCCAAAAGTCAGCCAAATTTCATTTCCATTTATTGGAGAAAATTGTATGGACAATGTTGGATTGGAAAAAGTGTGATTTGGGCAGCTGTAACTGCTGAACGCAGATAGGTAGGACCTTAAAATATGGAGGAAATGTGATCAGCTACTTGGCGATATACATACAAGTGTATTAAATTTCCGAACGATCGATCAAAGAGTGCCCAAGTTATCGAAAATGAACGTTTACCAAATGTAAGTTAAATTTATCATGCTAAAAACACCTTTAAAACAGACAAGCCTGATCATAGGTCTCACTGAGGAACTTATTTATGTTTCTTTGTGTGGCATTATGGGAATGCTGTACAATTTGCTGTAAATTTACTAATGCTCTACGATAAGTCAAAATGCTGTACTGTACGTACAGCAAAATGCTGTCAATAAAATGCCGTAGGTCCAAACAGTCCGATGGACCGGGAGGTAAGAGCGTAAAGCTGGGGCACTCTTTTGATGGTATTGTCCCGGTAGACGACTCCATGTGAGGCATGTGAGGAATATGGCCCTGGTTAGTAAAAAATCAACTCAAAAGTTGCTTACAGGCTTCTTTTCCCCTTTTAATACGAATGGACCCACAGCTACGTAAAGTATCGCGTTTTTTCGATATGTACAATTTTTCAATATGTATTTAAATCGGATTTTATTTTGTCAGATGAAAAACCCTTTTTTCTCTCGACGGCACAGAATTATCAGATAACAAAAACTAATATTAGTTTTAGGAGAACATAGCTTTCCGCGTCGTTATTACTAGTTTATTCTCTGAACATTAAACTCAAATGGCGTTAAATCGCATGAATAACAAGTCATTTCACTCATTTGTATCTCTATTTTGCAAGGAATTTTCAATACCTTCCGAAATTTTTCTCGTTCCTGAAATTCAATCTTTTTATCTTTTGACTGTATTTTAACGTCCAAATAACGAATAAAAAAATTGTCTAAAAGGCTTTGTTTTTCTTATCCCTAGCTTTTGTGCGTCCTTCTAAATTAAGTGGCGGATTTTGATTTAATATTTTGTTATTTTAGGACTACAATTTATGCATTTGTGACAAATTTGTTTGACATCCCCTGACAATCGCAAACAGCAAACTAATTTGGTACCAACATTAATTAATCGTAGTATGAAAAATGTACGAAGGATCCTTTCTATATATTTTAAAGCTAAACTTGTTCCTTCACTAAACCCACTTTTCTATTCCAATTGTCAAACTACGCCTTTACGCGCATCTTTAAGTGCCTGTGTCCCAGTTTCCCTTCAAACATTTTTTCTCGTAATTTTGTTGACCATATGGGCGACAACGTCAAACATACCGATGGCGAGGACAATAACAACAACAACCATGACGACGACGACGACGAGGAAAGAACGAAGACGACGCCGACTATACGATGCTGAGCAGCCATGCAGCATGCAGTAAAACCGTCCAAGTACTGTGAGATTTGACAAAAGGTAAACAATTTCCCATGACTCTCTCCCACACATCGACTTCTCGATTTTTCCATCTCATTCCATGTCCTGGAAATGGGAACTCTCAATATACTGGACCGTCAAGTTCCAAGAATAACGGCGACAAAGAGGAAAGTTCAAAAAAAAAAAACTTAACGATGAGAACATATGGAAAGTCGGTTTTTCAAATATAAACACAGTATCCTTGCACGCAATTCATAGAGGGGCAGAAAAATGTTGCAGCATCCTTTTTGACGAACACATTCCAGTAACTGTTGTGTATACTCAAATCACACACATCGCGTCGTTGAAGGGGGAAATGATAGCAATCTCTCCGAGTGAATGACAGGACATGGAAGAGTCGGGTTGCAAGCACTCTTCACGATAATATAAGAAGGATGCTGGGCGCCGAATCGTGTCCTTGCGCAAACGTCACAATATTCAGTGAAATTATTTATTAATAATGACATAAATGAATGGACGACCTGTATGCCGTTCTCAACCTAACAGGTATCAATTATATGGCATCGTAAAGCAAGGTGCTGACGTGACGTGGGGACGAGTCGTAAATATGTCCTTATGTCGATTGTTCGCGATTAAAGAGTAGCGAAAAGCTTGCAATTTATCGAAGACAAAAACCAGAAGTCTGAACGTCATCAGCAGGATAACATTGTGCCATGTTAATTGAGGATATTGGGCTTTTTTCTCCGACCCGATTTCGTTAAGTTCCAATCAACTTTATCCCGGCATCCCATCAGTGTCGTCTATGCTTGGAGGTTGCGGGGTGGACCACAACTGGAAAATCTAATTTGCGTCTCCGCACTCCTAACACGCTCACACATCCTTTCGCGTGTGTATATAGAGAAAACACGAATTCTATCTCTGGTTATCGATCCGCGGAAAGCTTGAATTGCAAAGGAGCGTAGGACTTTTGGACATACTACAGATGTTGTTTTTATTGTTGTTGTTGTTTTGATACAGTCTTGTGCTTCTTCTTGTTCGTTTTGTCCGCTGGAAATTCATCTCATCACTGGCTTTCTGGCATTGGCTCCTGGAGAAGCTGCTTGGCAAATTTAGTTTCGCCATCGTCCTGGTCGTGCGGCATTTTTAATCACTATACTGACAAAAATTCCGTGTTATAAATGAACAAGTTTATTCGTATGGCTTGCATCTATTTGTTCTTTTGAGAAATTTTATTATTTAACAAAGAAATTGCCGTGTCTGAATTTTAGACGTATTTTTTAGTTCGGTCTTCTTGCGGAAAGTCATATCGGATATTCGTTTAATCTCTTCGTGGGAGTTACAACCGGGCATCCTCCGAATTTCCATTATTTTCTATGGATTATCTCGACTAATTGTGCAGTTTTTTAGTGCTTCATGTCTATGAACATGTTCCGTTGAGAGTCGGATCAGGTGTATTCGTTGATTGAATTTGAAAGTTGTCTGTGCAGCTGCGGGCTTCGGCTGGGTGCGACCTTTTTTTCAAGACGATTCGACTATCCAGGATTCAACTGATTTTTGTGAAATAGATTGTGAGATTACTAGTGTTTGTGTTTAAAATTGGCATTCCAGTAAAGTTAGCATTTTTCTATATCTTATTAAAAACTGTTTCATAATTCACCACCCTACTACTCGTATGATTGTTTGAAGGATGCTGAAAAGCAACAGCCAAATATCATTTTGTCAGTGACATCGTCAGCGGACCTTTTCCAACTACGCAACGACCGGCTTTTAATAACCATATCATATAACCCTTCACTTACTCCTTGATTTCTTAGACAAAAACTCGGTCCATTTGTGCGAAATAAAAAGCCATCTCGGTAAATCATTCAAACCGACAAGGACAAATTCCTACGGGCGACATTTCCTTGTGCATTTTGACGGAGTGGTTTCGGCTGAAGGAAAAATTCCCAAAATCAATTCGAGAAGTGGGTGTGTTTGACGCATAGCACCAGTCGAGCGGAGTTACGGACCAAGCCGGAGCTGAAGTGTGTGGCGCTAGCATATACACACATCCTAAATATTCCAGTGAGCGGTGAAACGAAGGGGAGAGCGAGGTTTGTCTCAAAGTTTGAACGGTACAATTTCGGATGTTGTAGCAAGAGGTAATCGTGGAGCACCGTGCGCCTGTGGAGAGCAGAAAACATCTGAGAGTCATATCAGTGTATTCGTATTTCGTATACATTATACACACTCCCGTAATACACTAAAAAGAACGGATCAGGCTCCTTGTTTAAAGAAGTTCTCACAAGTCCGACTTTAAGCTAGCTGATGATTCCGTTGCTTATTTAACATCACCTCTCATCGCTCGTTATATATAATTAAAGTGGTTGCTGCTTCATCGGGAGTGGTTTCCTTACGATCGTTTTATACATTTTCGGGAAAGTTTCTGTATAGTTTTTGTGTAAACAAAAGGACGTGAATAGTGTTTCAAACACAAAAGAGAGTTTGTATCGTTATCGAGAAAAGTGTTTCAGTGAAGAAAAAAAAAGTTGACATAGGCGTAGACCTTTTGTGTGTGAATTGGATAGGACCCTGTTCTGTAATTTCGTGCCGAACCGTTGTATTTGCGCTATCTCGGCTGCACTCGACACGACGACGACGACGACTCGCGATACCCGGTTAACACCCAAGGACTCCACTCCAAAGTCGAAAAATTGAAACCGCACAGACGACAACTACCATAACAGAAAAATGGGTGCTAAAGGTAGTGTGGAGGCCGCTAAAATGAATGCAGATGGCTGGGGACATCTCGAGGTTCGTATAATGCTCGTATATATCCTGAAAATTTATGTGCATCGTAATTTTAGTTTAAGAGGATTTTGTTTTAAACCACTTTTCCAAATGGGGTTCAGCGACTTATTGGGAGAATGGTAGTGATTATCATGTTTCAGGATTGAGATTGAAGTGAATTGATTTGCTATGGCGACGATTTAATAGAATAAGGTGATATGGTGTGAGAAAAAAGTGTTTTTCTCTGGAGAATTACAAGTTTCAATGCAGTTTTATCAGTGCGATTGTCGCAGAATGTTGACCCAAATGGGCAGTGGAGCTGAGGCTTATTAGCACACAAAGGGTTTTTATGGAAGTTTAACATGTTGCTGTTTAAAAGAAGGCTATTGTAATGGTCGTGTTTAAAGTAATGATTTAAGTATATGACTTTATGTATTCGACTTTCGGTAAAACTAGCATATCCCAAACGAATGTATGTGTGCATTACATATTGATATGCTTTTGTTAAGTTATGTATATTATATAGCTGCGTATCGGAAATTGACAAAAACGATCGACTGGGCCTCGGTATGTTCTCGCCACCTGACTGCCCTCTACCTATTACTGTTCACTAAATAGCTGAATAAACATTTAAAAAACATGCGGAAAATTCTGTAAATTCCCCAAAATTAGGAAGATTCTTATGTCTATTTGTACAGAACGGATTAATGAATTTCAGTAAATTCCACCTCGCCCAAATGATCAGCGCGTCGAATTAGCACAGTCACTATTGGAGAATGTGCAAAGTTTGCTAATACAAAATAAAACAAAGTTAATATTTATTTATTTATTTATTTGAATATAAACGGACATAAGTCCTTTTGACAATTCATTTATAAAATACGAGTACCGTTATGTGATCTTACACCTATAAATTCTAGACTAAAATATTTTAAATGCAAAAGAAAATTCACCCATTTTGAACAGTTTACGTGTATAACCTGTTTGTTTATGGTTAGATTAAGATACAAATATTTTTTTTTTAATTTCTTTTATTTCGTGGCATTCCTCTAAAGATGTAGAAATAGTAGGAAAACACATATTGCCATATTTTATGAGATATTATCTTTATTAATAAGAAGATTAATTCATATGAAAACTCTCAAAACACTTAAGATGGAGATAAATTTTGCATTTTTTTGCGTAAGTGTAATGTATGCGTCGTACATTTTTTGCATCTTCGCCGTATAATTTTCCTTTGCCGGACTATAATGTGACCAATGTTGTCCTGCCGAATTTCATCTAGAAGGTAGTTTTGGTTTTGTCGACCTCTTTGTACCGCTGTATTTTTATCTCACTAAAATTCATGTGACGTAAAATCAAGCATTTTGGCCTGATTCGCAATATTATGTATTTTCCACGCTATCTATCATATTTATAAAAAGAGGACATCACCATTTTTTTTACCCCGGATTTGGATCCCGTAGTTA
Organism: Microchrysa polita; assembly: GCA_949715475.1. Classification (NCBI taxonomy): domain Eukaryota; kingdom Metazoa; phylum Arthropoda; class Insecta; order Diptera; family Stratiomyidae; genus Microchrysa; species Microchrysa polita. Next base: position 49,505,990 of record OX454416.1, read on the forward strand.
GCTATACCATTATCATGGAGATGCACACCTCCCATGTATTTATTGTATTTACTAATGTGGTGTGGCTGAACTAATGTTGCTATCTCTTTGCGATCATTTCGTTTGGCTTTCGCCAGCGGTTCGACTCCAATTGTATGACTGGCTAGAGCAGGGGTGTCAAACTCGAAACCTACTACGGGCCAAATATCACTGTCTGCAGAATTGAGCGGGCTGCACGATACACATTTCAAAAAAGCCCTTAGAAATTTATTTTGAAATTTCATCACACTATATTACTTAAAATATGAATATAAATCTAAGGGCGGAATTCATAGTCCTCACTAATACTTAAGGGAACCCTTAAGGGACTGACACTATTCATAGTCACTCAATAAGCAAACGCATAAGGGTATCCTTAAGGGTTCCCTTATCCGTTAAGGTTCATATCTAGTAACCTTATACGAACTCATATGTTTGTTGACATATCCTTATTCAAACACTTTGAATTTTTAACTACTTGATATTTTTTATATTTTATTTGTCACTTTCAATAGATATGATAAATAAGTGAACCGTTTATTTAATGAGGCAACGCCCTAATAAGTGATGACTATGAGTACAAAGCTCCCTTAAGGGCTCACTTATATAGAGAAACCCCTTATTCCTTAACGGAATCCTTATTACTTAAGTGGAGACTATGAATTCCGCCCTAAGTCACTAACGACCTTGAAATTATATTATTTAGAAATACTTTTTTCATTTGAAAATGTTCTTCAAACAAATTTAGAATTTTTGGACACGAATTTAAAACGCGAAATTTTATTGACCGCGTAACAACTATTTGTGAATTAATTTCCACCAAATGTTGTACAGCTAATCAGAGCATTGTTGCATCAGGAGCCAAAATTCTTAGGTTGACTTGACAAAAATTAAGTTTGGACAGAAAGGTGGCTGAAAATGGACTTATTGTTTGTGATATGATCTGAAGCAAAGGTAGTAAAGCTTATTAGGGTGAAAGTCGAAAAATCGGGTAAAATAATAAAATTGTCACGTTTACGATAGTTCACATCCATGTGATCTCCTCACCAAATATGTACAGAATTTCTGGGTATTTAAAGCTTTCGGGACAAGATAATTTACACAAAGGCCGCCTTAAATAAAGGTACCTCAAATAACCGTCAGTAAATTGTTTGTAGAACTGAGAGAAAGATTTATAAAATATGTATATGTGACCGGGAAAGTTAAAAAAAATGTGTAAAAATTTCGATTTTCACTTTTTTGGTGATTTCCACAGGAAAAAGTGTGCTCTTCCCGATGGTGAAAACCGCAGTTGCCAAAATTCAAAAAATGGGTCCGAAAATCGATCTTGGAGTTCGCCATCAAATCATCAAAATCCAATGTGAAATCGAAATTTTGTGTATTTATGAGTATCTTTTTAACCGCTAAAGCGCATTTAACCAAATTTTCAGCACATCTCACTCACTAAGTTAGAAGTAAAAATCAATACCGCAAATCATATAAATCTGCATGAGTTGAGGTAGGGAGCGGTATGAAAACACAAAATTTAGTATCGAATACAAAGTTTTTAGTAAATTTTAGATTTATAAGTTTCGAAATTTCATAAGATGTAGGCACTATTGCATACAATTTAAATAATGATATAACCTCATTATTTTACCGTTATCATTTATTACCAAGTTATAAAAAGTAGACTTTTATACAGAATTTTAAATAGTAGAATTCTTTTAGAATTTCGGATAGAAAAAAATAATCAAAGGCCTTTTTTTTGTTTTATAATCTTTTGGGTGCTAAATATTGAGCTAGGTTAACAATTAATTTTTATTTGAAAAACGGACCAAAAAGGACATACAAATATCCTCCACACGGAACGGGCATGTGCGATATCATATGAAAAGAGACGTCGAGGACATTCGATATCCGTTAATTTATCACACTCCTCCCCCTTCAAAAACTACACCTAAATGCGTTTTCGCACATAACCAGGTATCTCAATCTTACGCGTATAAAAGGTTAAGTTCGGAGTCTCTCATAATAACCATGTTTGTGCTTGCAAAGCCATAATATAACAAAAATACTAATCTAAAACGCATTTCTTAACTTTTTAGAATGTAAAATAACTGATACTTCTATCATCCATATTGCGTTTAGAAAAAATATTGAGTGAAAATGTCCCAACAAGTAAAAGCACGATGTCCTCCTATTTACCTTTTTTTTCCAGTATATAAAAATGAACATCAAAGACGACGTCCAATTTATTTTATTCGCGATATCTGCTTCCATCTTAGTGATTGAAAAGGGCTTAAATGGCATTTGAAGTGTAGAATACAGTAATTTCTGTATGCACGATCTACGCCATCCTGCGGTCATCAACGTGCCTATGAGTCACATGTGCCCAAAGCATTCCACACCGTTTACGTCTATTATTTTCGGACGCCAGTCATGGTGGTAGAAAACGGTCACACAGTGTTAAGGCCGCCACAGACCGTAAGTCCTTTGGCTTGTCTAATCGGACAGTACCTACACATATAACATAATGCTACAAAAAAGCGGATTGCAAATTAAAAATGTAATGCAGATGGCTCATTTTTACACAAATTTATCTATCTCCACCGAAAAATATCTATACTGGATAATTGAAGTTATTCCGTTCAGTAGAATTTGAAAACAATAATAAATTTAGTTGTTAACCTTCAAGTACACGCGCTATTTTTGGTTACGTTAAATCAAGCGTGAGGTCCAGAGTGACCCCAATACTGTTTATCACATATTTTAAATTTTTGTTGACAATTTCTTAAATATGAATTCAGATTATAAGAAAAGACATATTAGTAATTAGGAAAACAATTTATTTTCAAGAAAACATTAAGTCAATACATAATTAGGATCATTTTAAGAAAAAACCCTCATATACTGAATATTTTTAAGGAGCTTCACTAATACACAAAAATTGGACCAAACTGTCAACTCAAAGCTAAACTAATTATATTTTCTGGTAATGCAGGAACGAGAAACATGTAATAAAAGAGAAAATAACGAATAATCATCATAACAAGAAAAATGACAATGTCTCAATTTGGCCTCGTGCACAAAAATAAAAAAAAATATTCCTTAAGTTGACATGACAAACAATACACAATTTCCATTCACTGAGCCTTGCAAAATAATTTTATTACTACCTTTACAAATAATAATACCCTTCTTGTCCTTAGATTTTGGGCGAATATCGCATCTTCGCTTAATTTTCGGGACATTCTCGACAGTCTCGCCTGAACTAGCCAAAGGCTACTATATATTTTGAATTTATCTTTCTCGCTGTCAGAGTCATGAAAAATCTTGTAAAATGTGTGCTCTGTCATGATCCGAGAGTCCGCTACTCATTTTTGATGATTTGGAACGCTATTTTTTAACAAAAATCGCTAAAAGAATCCTGAGTAAATAGAAAATAGTTGCTACGTAGAATCACGGGCGGGGTCTACAGAGACCCCACATAACTAAAATGCGAACTTATGTTAGCAGCAGCCTAACGTACGTCAACCTGCCGAAAGCCTCTATATAGGCCTGAGATTAGCCGAAAGCACGAGCTCGTAGCTGGCCAATTCGAAAAAATATAGTTAAGAAAAACTCGTTGGGGTCTGGCCAGACCCCGCCCGTGACGTTAAAGGTTAATTTAATTGAAAATATTATTCGTTTTCCTCGGACTTTTTCTTAATAGTAAAAGAAATGCTAAAAGGCATCTTATTAAAACGCACTATTCCTTATAGAAGTTTAGCTCTAGAGTTAATTTTTTCGAGTTCTATGCCGCCAGAACTTTGCTGTACTGTACATGTTTTAAGTGCAACCGTTAGTCTAGTAATGTGGAAGTATAAGTTTACATGCCATCAAAAATGTTTAATTTTTTGAGGTTACGTTTTGTTGATAATCCCGAGTAGTTTTGAGTAACGAACTCCATAGTACAAAATACACTTACTTAGTTAATTTTCACACGTGCCATTACCCTGCGTGCTGCGTGGGATAGAGTTTAGAGGAATATTTTAGGAAATTTAATTTTTCTAAGTTTGAGTACCTTTAAAAAAAAGTAACAATTCAAAAGAAACCTGCAAATGTTTCTTATTTTGGTATTCAGATTTTGCAGATGACAATGATTACATTGTCTACTGTGACGAAATCCACCAAATCTAAAAACAAGCAGACGAAAATCAGACAAAAATATAGAACAGTTGTCAGTTGTTTGAGCAAAAAACTTTTCTTAACTGCAAAGTTAACCGCGATCTTTTTTTCTTCTTTTGAGTTAAGCGGTAACCGTGGTGGTGAAAAAAAACGCGCTTTTTGTCATAAGTGCGTTTCGACTTCCATATTTACTGGAAATCTCATACAAAACGACAATCTGGAAAATTTATTCAGGCTATGATATGGAACTTTTGCTAATGCCATCCCCCAGATGGCTCCGCAAACAATTTCCCTAAAATATCCCGTATGTCACTTTGTTTTTCAGTTTATATTATTTTTAATCTTTATTAGAGTCAATCATTTAAAAATTTCCTCAAAGAATTTCCTGTAAATTGCATCTCGCACGTCGCATAAAATCAAATGCAATTTCCAATTCAGAATATCGCGTTGGGGACAGATGACACAATAGTCAGCTGTTACCGAAGGAGGAAATTTTGATCCGTTTGCGTTTTACTTGGACAATGATCCCGTCCGTCCAAGAAAGAAACGACTATAATTAAATAATTATTCACTGACAATACCAAAAACACTTTCGTCATTAAAAAGGATATTGATTCGAGTCACCATCAGACAGAATTGTAATTGTATACTTTTCTTTCATAAAATACAATTCATACATATTTTTCTGAGAATATAATGCCCTTGTGGTAAAGTTCTTTACACAGTGGGGATGAGGAAGATCCTGACTTATGTCAGTCAGCTGTAAAATCAGACATACCCGGCAATATTTGCTGTATCGGCAGTAGACTATTGACGTAAATATCATAGAAATAGGAATCTCAAACAAAGGGTACATAATACGGCACGATTTCAGTATCTGCGGAGCCATATATTGATGATGCCATTTCATTAAAATTGTCCTGAAACGTCCGAAGCTGCAATCCTTTTTCGCGAAATCGTAACGGTTCTGCAGATATTTAATGTCAAAGTTTGACTTTTATATGAGGTAGTTCAGTTTTAAATGAGAAATTGGGGGTATTTTTACTACATATTGATATGAATCGATAACATTGCACCGAAAATAACATTTTAAATTTCATTTGCCTCCCTGTCTAGCAAATTTAACAATTCTTGCTGGCAAATATAATTTGGCTTTTCATATTATTAAGATCTTTGCCAAATTGGTACAACTTACTATTGTAGTGGGACTAATTAAAATTAAAACGTCAATTTGATGGCATCTAATATTTTCCCCAATGTGTAAAGCGGAAATATCCCCCTTTTCTTATCAAATTATTTAACTGGCTTCATAGAAAAGTCAAACTCTGACATTGAAATTTGGCGTCACAGATACTGAAATCTCCCCCATAATACGAATAAAATATTCTTTATTGGAACTAGAATATAGCGATATACTTGTGCCATACATAAAAATACTCAAAACCATTTCAATGACTCCTTCTAATCCGTCCCTATCGTACGAATCCCATCTTGCCTATCCACAACCAATTTTCTATAAATGTCATTTTCGGGAGAGAAGATCCTCTCCGAAGAATTCAAAAATGTACTATTACATAGTATTCCGGGGCACTTGTCTTACCAAGTAATATCCATTTCATATCCATATTGCTCATATTAAACTTATTTAGCAAAAAAATACCTTTTGTCCTTACGGACATTCCCTGGGATTAGTAAGCACTTTTAGATATAAAGTGTCCTGCTGATAAATAACTACTTATGTTTTATTAAAAGTATCACACGAAGAGAATCAAGGCAAGCAATTGAAAGGAATTGCATCGTTATCTTTACATGATTGATTGACGATTTACTGTTATTCCAGTTACTGATCAATCTCTGAATAATTTTTGTGGTCACCAATGGATCCTGTATATCAACAATAACAAAATATATCAAAGAAAGTGCTGAAGATATACTTCGAACTTACTGTTATATTATCCGCTAATTATATTTTCGGTAACAGTATCCAAGTCAGGATCATCGAAAGTATAGGGATACCAAGTTTCATAAAAATCAGATCACGACAAATGAATTAAACACAACGCACCGACTTGATTTCTTTATCGGCCGTTTCTCGCTTGTTTGTTTTTACCAGATAGCCCCCTTTTAACTTTCCCGGTCACATATAATTTACCCTCGCATATGCCACCGACTTCTTGACGCGATTTATTAAATTTCTTAGATTTTCAACAGCTACAATTTTTTACGCTTTTGTGCTGATACACATTGTGTTTCTTCGACCACGCCGCGGGCCGCACAAAACTGCTAGGTGGGCTGCATGCGGCCCACAGGCCGCGAGTTTGACATGCCTGGGCTAGAGTAACCACCGAGTTGTCATTCCAGCCAACAATACCAATCTGATTTTGACCATCAAGGGAATAATCATGAGCTCCTGTTTATTTCTTTGAAAATGTCTTGTTATTATCATTCCTCAATTTGTCGAAACCGGTGCATAATCTGGATGATCTGATCAGTTCCCAACAAACCTTCACTAAACCGCATCTTGCAAGCGGCTGCACCGAACTCACGAAAAACATATTATATGTATTATGTAGAGGTACGGAAATTTCGCAAATAAAAAACAGGAATTTCGCATAAACTAATTTTGAAGATTAGAAATTTCGCTGAAATTCGCATAAAAACATAATTTTGTACATTTTGTTGCTGTTAAAATTGATTAAACTAGAAATTCTAGAGAATCACAATGAAACGACTTGTGAAGTCACGATCACATTTCATTCAGAAATTTTTAATAGCAATAAGCGATAAAATCGGCTAGGAAGCAGCCATCCTATTTTGAATGATACTACGAGTTCAGTTGTCAATAAATGTTTTTGACAATACATACGACAAAGTCGACTACGCCCCTAAAGAAGTTACGGTAAAAAGAGAAATAAACTTCTGAGGCAGAACCCGCTAGTACTGTTTCGCTTTTTAATGCACAGTTCATTTCAATTTTGAGGCTCATCGAACCACAAAAAAACTTTATCTTCAAAAAACCCCATGCAGAAAACAAAGTTCATTCATCCAACCTCCGACTAAATACCTTTCTCGGTGTTTGGTCAGTCATTGTGCCATGGGCGTAGCCAGGGGGGGCAGGGAGGGGCGGTCGCCCCCCCCTGGTCGATGAAGATGGTAAAAAAATCCTTATCGATGTAGTAAAAAAAATCGCTGCACTATACAACATTTTCTAAAATTTTCTTCTCCAAATGCTGCCGGAGAAACCATGATTAGGACAGTTTGCAGTCAGGAGGCGGATACAAATAGATGACAGCGAGTGGCCTCTCGTAACTGACGCAGGCTGCGTACCAGCCAACACATTTCACTTGTGAGTGTGCTACTGTGGCTGCGTGGATCCCATGTTTCCTGTTTCATTTCATGGCTTCTGAGCTCGAGTACACAATTTCAACCGTTAGGTCCCTTCGGCAAGTTAGTGGAATTCAATTTATTTTCATCTGAAAGGGTGACAAATGGTATACAGCTTTTGCTTTGTTAGCCCTGGAAGGTCATGCTTTGTCGAATCGACTACGCATCATCAAATTTATCCCATTTTTCGTGACAATTCTCATTATTTGGAGCTGAGTTTTCGTACAGCACTTACCGTGCCGATGTACTTGCCGGGTACATTGCGGCTAGACGAAGTAAGCAGGGTAAGTTGGATTTTTGGAAATTGGCGTCGTGAAAACGACGAAGGATGAACTTTGTGTAGCTTTTAGAACTCCAGTATTTCTTATGGCTGGTTGTCGATTCGACGATAAGTCTGTGTCCATACAACTAGCTCGTAACAAATGTGCTTACTTTTGAAATGCGGGACCTATTTTCTCAAAAATTATGAAAAAAAATATTTACTAGGACAAATCAGGAAAATGGCTAAAAAAAAGATTGAATTTCGAACTCATAAAAATCGGCTCCAAACTCCATGTTTTTCCATTCTAAATAAACTTATGATTGAAAATCTGTCAGATTTTGTAAATATTTTGAGAAAGGGTTATTTGTATGAAGCGTCAAAGTAGACGAAGCATGACCTTTCCGTACTAAAAATAAGCATGACGTTCCAGGGTTAAGGACCATGTAAAGAACGGGTCTCATATTTCAGTGTCTTTCAAGTTCTTCATTCTCTGCTCAGTACCATATGTGTATATAATGTTGCAGGCACTATATATTTCCTATCCGCATATGTATGGACATTTTGGACCACGCCGAGATTCGATCTTCGGACCTCTAGATTACTAGCATCGTAGAGTGCGATTCAACCAAGTGAGCGACAGAGCGGGTCTTTCAAGCTATTAAATCAAAATTTATTTTCTAGCTGAATCATAGCAGCAATAAAATTTAGCCACTGTTAATACTTTGATTAATCCGTACGCAGAACGAATCATTGGCGAGTATCAAGGCGGCTTCAGACCTGGTCGATCAACGACCGATCAGCTTTTCACAGTGAAGCTACTACTCCAAAAGTGCTGGGAATATAACATCGACGTATACCAAATCTTTGTCGACTTCAAGCAGGCATACGACAGTATCGATCGAAGTATACTGTACAACATTATGCTGAATTTTGGTATACCGGCAAAGTTAGTGCGACTCACAAGGATGACGATGACTAATACCGTCTCGCAGGTCAGAGTGCAGAATCGACTCACTGACCTATTTGAAACTCGTACTGGACTCAAGCAGGGCGACGGGCTGGCGCCGACGCTCTTCAACCTTGCTTTGGAGTATGTAATTCGAGCCATGAATATGGACAGCAGCGGAACGCTACTCATCAAGTCGACTCAATTAGTAGCGTACGCCGACGATATCAACATCATGTCTCGAAGGTTGGGTGATGCAGAAAGCCTTCTGCATAACCTCAATAACGCCGCAAAGGAAGTTGGACTACATATCAACGAAAGCAAAACAAAGGCCATGATGCAATCGAAAACAAGGACGCCAGCAAATTCAAGCATCACAGTGGGGGACCTTAATATCGAGTATGTAGACAACTTCAACTATCTGGGTTGTAACTTATCAAAGGACGCCAACGAAACCGACGAAATTAAGCGACGGATACAACTAGCCAATAAGACATATTTCTCGGTCCTCCCTATAATTAATTCGAATCTTGCGCACAGGAACACGAAGCTCCGCGTGTACAAAACGATCATCCGACCCGTGCTATGTTATGGCTGCGAAACATGGACCCTCACCCAAGCCTCCGAAATTTTGCTAGACCGATTCGAACGAAAGGTCCTTCGGCGAATTTTCGGGGCCGTTCGCGAGCGAGACCAATGGCGTATCCGGTACAACCATGAGTTGTATCAATTGTACGATGAGCTGGAAGTATCGAAAATCGTGAAGCTTCAACGTTTGCAATGGGCGGGGCATGTACAACGGATGGACGATAATCGCATGCCAAAGAAAGTGATGAACGCACAACGAATTGACGGAGCGAGGTTGCGTGGACGACCGAGAGCTCGCTGGGAGAACTCCGTAGGTGAAGACGCCCAACAGCTGCTGGGCTTCCGAAACTGGAGGACGAGGTCACGTAACCGTGACAATTGGAGGTCAACGATTCAGGCGGCCAAGGCCCGACGTTGGGCTATCGTGCCACATTGATGATGAATACTTTGATAAATTTAGAGGAAATCTTATTATTTCAATCAATAAAGGATTTATAAATATTCTAACGATGCTACTTTGCTAAGATGAAAGTGACAGACGAAACAAACTGATTTCGCAAGTGGAATATGCAGTCCGAGATGCAAAAAAATGCACTGAAAATAGACAAACTACGCTCTAAAAGGCAGATATTGGAGGCCAGTTGAATGTAATCAGAATGCAGAAGAAACTCATTCTCATATCCATTTTAAAAATTTGACTCTATAATTAGAAAAAAAAAGGAAATAACATGCGTGGCAGTCCACCAGTAAACTAGGGCTGCAGATGTGTAAGTGACATCCAATTTCCAAGATCTAAACTGCTGTTTTGAAGGTGTTGAGATCAACAGCACGCCCAGCAATGTTATTTATCCCCATAAATGGATACTTGTTTACAATCTGAGCCACATCATAGTCCGGCACGTAGGTCGTGAGTTCGAAAAACACCATAAAATGAATACGTTCATGGTGAGTCTGGAATCCATGACCCTGTGCATCAATCTAACCACAAGCCAGGCGACTCTCAAATTTGCTAACAATATTTCTGCGACCGGAAATTTCAACTCCTAAGAAAATCATGATGTTGAAACAATTTTGGGCTTGCCCCCCCTGACCGAAATCCTGGCTACGCCCATGCATTGTGCTCGTCTGCAAACTCTTGCATTTTTGGATCTTTTGACAAAAAAATCAATCTGAGAAGAAAAATTATCTTCCACAATTGATTCTTTTTTTGAAGAAAAATTAACATTTCGTGGAAAAAATACAAATTTGAATATTTCGCATCAATTCGCAAAAATGAGCAAATTTCGCCGAAATTCGCATCTATTTCGTAAAAACGAAATTTCCGTACCTCTATTTATGACTAATACGCATTGCAATATATTCAATTTATCTGAATCGATTCAAGAGTTAACTCCACTTGAGTACTAGTTCAAGCGCATGCTGCGATATCATATCAAATTTATCCAAAAGACTATGCGGCAGGCACGTTTTCATAGCAAATTCAGTTTCATCTGTTTAACGGAAAAGCACGCGCACCCACGACTGTTTTTTTCCAGTTCATTGAATTATGTATGTTCAACTTTTGTGCTTTTTGACTAAAACAAATCTGAAAATTCTAAATTAGATTGAATGCTAAAAATAGCTTAAATTTAGAGATTCCGGTTTCTGGAAGCAATTTAAGCAGACATAATGATTCCGTTAATTTATCTATTAGAGGTGGCATTTGTATTTTCCGGTCGGAAAACTAAAAAAGAATCAAAAATTATAATCTTAGTTATTATGAACGCAGGAGGATGCCGTGTATTTTTGATAGTCAAAGTGGCTAGCTATGCTACAAAGAAATATTATGAGATATGATTGGATATTGTAAACTGCTGCAGTTCTGACACTTGACCATTTAATTTATTCTAACTGACTAATGGTTCAAATGTTTCTGAAGGAATCAATGAAAAAAAAACTGAACATTTCATAGGTACGAGGGTCACTATTTATATTTCGGGAATAGGGAAAGTTAAGCTGCGAATATATTTTTATTGTTTTTAAAGTACTCGCCACGTGGATCGATACACTTTTGCTTGCATACGCTTAAAGCAATTTTCAAAGCATTTATTCCATTCCGAATGAGGCTCTTTTTTAGCATTTTTTTGAGCGATTGTCAAATTGTGTGCGATCCAACGCGAACATAACTTTCGCACAGCTAATGGTTGAAATACATTTCCCGCGTCAGCATCAGCATCGGCAGAGGCATCGGCATCAGCAGAAAAATTTCAATTTAGAACACACGCATTTGCCTTTGATGAAATGCGTGTGTTCTAAATTGAAATTTTTCTGCTGATGCCGATGCCTCTGCCGATACCTCTGCCGATGCTGATGCTGACGCGGGAAATGTATTTCAACAACCTCAATCTCACAATAGGTGACATGACGATCTTGCTTAATCATTTCGCACACAGCATCGATGTTTTCTGGCACAACAGCCGATTTTGGACGACCTTCACGAAACTCGCCGGACAGCGCACTACGTCCACGATTGAATTATTTAAACCAGCGTTACACGGTGGTTTTTGATGGAGCTTCATCGCCGAAAGTCAAATTAAGTTGATTGATTCACTCTTGTTGTGATAATGCACATCGAAAATCGTAAAAAAATCATCGCACGAAAATGTTCACGATTCAGTTCCTTTTTTTGCCGAGACGAAACTTTAAACTAAATATAAAATAAACAAATAGCGTCCGTGCGACTAAATGTTCTGAGTACGTATATCGTCAAAAATGTCAAACTTTACGATGGAACCGTCAGATGGACTCACATGACAACAGTGTTGCCAATTCCCGAAATATAAATAATGACTTCCGTATAAAAAAATGTAATGAACCAAAAAGTGAAAAGTTTATTTTACGTCTGTATCTCTATGTAATTTAATTAAGTAATTTAACTATCTTCTTTTACTTCTTTTATTACCCCAACTCCTAGTGGAGCATGGTGCGCTGACGACTACCGTGTGACGTGTGTAATCGTCAACGTTACAAAGACAACTGAATTCGGAGTGTGATTCGGTTGTCAGCCGTACCACTTCCTAGTCGCATTATTTTATTAGTTTATTATTCTATGATAAGAATATCTCTTATCATCTTCTTCTGAATAATTAACTTGCGACGAGTCGTGCCGAGTTTGGAAACTCGTTTCTCTATGAGTCTCTATATCACAGAGTGGCGACCGAGCGATCACGGCCACAGAGCACGGCAATTTAACTATGGATGTATGATATTTATATCCACTGATTTTATTTTTCGGACATTGAAACTTCAATTCAAAAAAAAAATGTTTCATTGTTAAAAATTTACCAAAAAAAATTAAATTTAAAATGTAATAATCAAATCAAATATATTTCTCCAAACAACATTTATCCCCATTTACCAGCAACCCTGCTAACACACAACTAGTGTACACACGAAAATCGTGTATCCTTTTTGCAGTTCACTACTTCTATCGTCTACCCACCCCCTATACCTCTATACATATTTATGCACATTTAATCTTGTGACGTTTTTTTTTGCCTCATTCTTCTGCTGCTTGAATAGTGTAGAGCTATTTTCGCTGTTTGATATACACAAAGCCCATCATCCCTCAAAATACACCCGCATCCCCACTTGCTACACGCTTGCATGGCGAGCGTCCGTTTTGGGATGGCACTGGGTTAAATTGATGTTGATGCATATATAACCATCTAAACTGGGTAGCGCAATGAGAAATGGTATATGGATATGCATGTGTTCAAGGGTCTTTCCCATTCGTTTTATATGTAATATTCCGTTGTATGTGTATTATACAGACGACATCGAATTCAGTGCTTTTCTGCTTCATGCCTTATCCGTTATCCCACATGGCATGCGACAGGACTGAAATGAAATCTTAATTCTCTCAAAAAGCGGCTACAGTTATCCTGAATCCTGTGAAAGGTTTTGCGAGAAAAATGTAGTGTAAGATGGCGGAAGAAACGGTTACATCGTTAACAGTCGTATGCACGTATGACTGATTCCATGATATGTGTGTGACGTGCCACTATAAAACTAGGGAATATATGCTAGTTCAAGCCGCATCATAACATCCTATTCTAGGACACGTAGCACAATTTTACTCTCAGCCTCAATTTCTGTTTAGGTGAAAGTAGGAAGTTTCATGTTGCTATTCTGGTTTTTTCTTCCTCAAAGTATACATATAGTCGTTAGTATACAGCTTAGGAAAACTAACGAGGTCTTGGCAATTTACTGTTTTTCCTTTGCTTTGTTTCGGTCTTTTCTATTATTGCGGAGATCCTCCTTCTGCTACGCAGCCAAGTCTATCCTTGATTTCAGGTAATGATACAAAACGAAATTATCCACGTGACCTACACTAGAATGATTGTTGCGTTTTGCAATTGGGGATAGGTATACAGACGCTAACGAAATATGGAGTAGGCTAACGAAAGTAGGGTGTCGTGTGATTTTCTAAGACTTTCCTTATTTTAAATAGGCGTATCCCGAATCGGGATCCTCTATTTTATAGAACATGCATGTAGACGATCTTTGTCACATGCTTATTTCAGTGTATTTTGACCAGAGGAGTATTTCTATTAATGCTGTCTTTTTTTTTTGACAATCCTGGGGGCACAAACCTTGGGTATCTATAGATACTCCCGAACTTCGCCCTGAAAGAATGATGCGCAGCGTTGTCCCTGTAACCAATCATCATCAATGTGGCACAATAGCCCGATGTCGGGCCTTGGCCGCCTGAATCGTTGACCTCCAATTGTCGCGGTTACGTGACCTTGTCCTCCAGTTTCGGAAGCCCAGCAGCTGGTGGGCGTCTTCACCTACGGAGTTCTCCCAGCGAGTTCTCGGTCGTCCACGCAACCTCGCTCCGTCAATTCGTTGTGCGTTCATCACTTTCTTTGGCATGCGATTATTGTCCATCTGTTGTACATGCCCCGCCCATTGGAGACGTTGAAGCTTCACGATTTTTGATACTTCCAGCTCATCGTACAATTGATACAACTCATGGTTGTACCGGACACGCCATTGGTCTCGCTCGCGAACGGCCCCGAAAATTCACCGAAGGACCTTTCGTTCGAATCGGTCTAGCAAAATTTCGGAGGCTAAGGTAAGGGTCCATGTTTCGCAGCCATAACATAGCACGGGTCGGATGATCGTTTTGTGCGCAGGTTTCGAATTAATTATAGGGAGGACCGAGAAATATGTCTTATTGGCTAGTTGTATCCGTCGCTTAATTTCGTCGGTTTCGTTGGCGTCCTTTGATAAGTTACAACCCAGATAGTTGAAGTTGTCTACATACTCGATATTAAGGTCCCCCACTGTGATGCTTGAATTTGCTGGCGTCCTTGTTTTCGATTGCATCATGGCCTTTGCTTTGCTTTCGTTGATATGTAGTCCAACTTCCTTTGCGGCGTTATTGAGGTTATGCAGAAGGCTTTCTGCATCACCCAAACTTCGAGACATGATGTTGATATCGTCGGCGTACGCTACTAATTGAGTCGACTTGATGAGTAGCGTTCTGCTGCTGTCCGTATTCATCGCTCGAATTACATACTCCAAAGCCAGGTTGAAGAGCGTCGGCGCCAGCCCGTCGCCCTGCTTGAGTCCAGTACGAGTTTCAAATAGGTCAGTGAGTCGGTTCTGCAATCTGACCTGCGAGACGGTATTAGTCATCGTCATCCTTGTGAGTCGCACTAAGTTTGCCGGTATACAAAAAATTCAGCATAATGTTGTACAGTACACTTCGATCGATACTGTCGTGTGCCTGCTTGAAGTCGAAAAAGATTTGGTATACGTCGATGTTATATTCCCAGCACTTTTGGAGTAGTAGCTTCACTGTGAAAAGCTGATCGGTCGTTGAGCGACCAGGTCTGAAGCCGCCTTGATACTCGCCAATGATTCGTTCTGCGTACGGATTAATTCTCTTTTCAAGAATATTCGATAATATCTTATAGGCCCTACAAACTAATGATATGCCCCTGTAATTCTCACACTTCAGCTTGTCACCCTTTTTGTGGATTGGGCAGATTATGCTTTTGCGCCAATCTTCGGGGCGTCGTTCCATATTTTCAGCAGTAGCACATGTATAGCGCTGGTCAGGCACGTTCCACCCTGCCTTAGTAGTTCTCCTGGAATCTCGTCAGCGCCGGGCGCTTTATTATTTTGGATCGACTGTATGGCAAGACTCATCTCCTCTACTGTTGGGGGTAGAACGTGAGGGCCTGGTTCGGCTAACTGCTTAAGAGCTAGCTCCGCGGGGGATGTTGATGATGCATCGAGGAGCTCTTCAAAATGCGAGGCCCATCGTTTGTTGACGCTTTCAATGTCGCTGATGATGTTACCATCCTTGTCCTTACATAGGCTTGTCCTGGGTTGATATCCGTTCTTGATATTATTTATAAGTTTGTACGCCTGTCTAATGTTCTTACTGGCTAATCTTTGGTTTCTTTGCTGCAACTGCTCGTCAAAATGTTTGCGTTTCTTACGTCTAATTAACCTAGTAGATACTCGCCGAAGTTCGCTGTATCTTTCTTTCTTGACTCAGGATGCGCGTTGTTTGTATTGGCGATAGGCTTCATTTTTCGCCTCAATCGAAGCCCTGCATTCGTCGTCGAACCAGTCTGTCCGGCTGCGCCGGCCTCTATAGCCCACGACCTCTTCTGCAACTCCTTTGATGCTGTCTTTGAGCTCCTCCCAGAAC
The DNA here is from genome assembly GCA_949715475.1 of Microchrysa polita. Taxonomy (NCBI): domain Eukaryota; kingdom Metazoa; phylum Arthropoda; class Insecta; order Diptera; family Stratiomyidae; genus Microchrysa; species Microchrysa polita. Next base: position 49,522,049 of record OX454416.1, read on the forward strand.
TCATGGATGCCTAAATTGTTGATGTCATCAAGCATGGGCGACAGTTTTTCCTCTAATGCTGTAGTATACGCAGTCGCGCGCCGTGGCATCATCAATCAGATTGTCAACCTCGAAGATCTTGGCAGGGTTGATTCTCGTTAGGTGCACCCAAGAGAACCAATAGCCACCTAAAATTTACTTGGCGTAATTGCAATTGCAATTGCTCGTACATCGTTACGACCTATACATCGACAACACCCCTAACTGAGCCTGTTCCTCACACCGGTACCAATATTTTTTAGTACCGATATCCCGGTTTTTCCAACCATTGGCGGGTGCCGGACTTCATTAATTCAGAAAGTTCCAGTTTACTGCGGAAATACTCGGTGCGGCACAATCACTGGGTCGCTGATTCCAAATACTAGATAGAAAAAAACATTGGGATTGGCCGCCCAGAATGCTCCAATCGGGTAACTATAAGGTAATTTTAGATCGCTGAATTGGAGTTTGAGACCAAAACTAAAACCAAAACTTTTCGGGGAGCCTGTCCCAGGATGATGTTTTCTCGGAAAATACACGTTGAATGTGTGCGGCCAAAGCACTGGGTCACTGATTTAAAATTTGGGGCCAAAAACAAAGAAAAAAGTTATGGGGCTGCCCGCCTCAGAATGGTGTCCTGAAATTCTCCTAACCATTATCAAAAAATCTGGGAAAACTGCGGAAGAGCCTGTTTTTAAGTGTTGAAAAACGTTAGTGAACAGCTTCAATTGATAAAAAATACCGGCGTACAGAGGGCTGCGCCCGCAATACGAGGGTTGTTTAGAATTTTAATTTTTTGACAATAAGACCTTGTCAGTAAAACACCGAAGGTCCGAACAGTCCGAAGGACCGGGAGATAAGGCCGTAAAGGCTAGGTGCTCCCCTGAAAGTATACCTGTAGATGGTATCTATAGTGACCGGGAAAGTTAAAATGGGGCTATCGAGTAAAAATTTCGATTTTCACTTTTTTAGTGATTTCCACAGCAAAAATGTGCTCTTCCCGATGGTGAAAACCGCAGTTGCCAAAATTCAAAAAATGGGTCCGAAAATCGATCTTGAAGTTCGCCATCAAATCATCAAAATCCAATGTGAAATTGAAATTTTGTGTATTTCTGAATATCTTTTCAACCGCTAAAGCAAATTTACCCAAATTTTCAACACGTCCCATTCACTAAGTTGGAAGTAAAAATCAATACCACAAATCATATAAGTCTGCATCAGTTGAGGTAGGGAGCGGCATGAAAACAAAAAATGTAGTATCGAATACAACATTTTTAGGAAATTTAAGATTTATAAGTTTCTAAATTGTATGAGATGTAGGCAATATTGTATATAATGTAAGTAATGATATTTTACTGTTATAATTTATTATCAAATTATATAAAGTAGACTTTTATACAGAATTTTAAATAGTGGAATTCTTTTTTAATGTTCAATAGAAAAAATAATTAAATGTAATTTTTTTGTTTTATAATATTTTGGGTGCTAGATCAAGCTAGGTCAACAATTAATTTTGATTTTAAAAAGGACCAAAAAAGACACAGAAATGTCGTTAATGCGGAACGGGCATGTGCGATATCATATCAAAGGAGACGTTGAGTGCATTCTAATCTAATCCGTTAATATATTTCATTCTTGCGCGTATAAAAGATTAATGTCAGAGTCTCTCATAATGACCATGTTTGTATTTGAGGCGGTGCGCGGCAAAACTCGCTTCTTCCATTTTTATACGAAATTGAGTTATGAATTGCATTCGAAAGTATTTTTCCTACTCTACACGGTAGTTAGCTCAGTTTTTATCAAAACAAATCAACATTTAGATCAGAAAGGTCCTAAAAAGGACAAAAAAGGACACTATTTATTCCTTAACCGGAGGTCGGCATGCGGGGCATCATATGAAAGGGGACGTCGAGTACATTACATATCCGGTGTTTGTTTCCTATTTCAAGAAACCTCGACGAAATAAACCGAAATAAATTTCTTTCCAAAGCCATAACTACGCAAATAATTCAATTTGCCACTGCCCCATTTGACAAAAATTTCGTAGTATAGGAAGAGTAGGGAGGCGAGCCTAAACATGTGAAGACCCTGTCAAGTCGATAGAAGACATTATACTCTCTTTAGATTTACTCTCTTCCTGTGCGTCTTACAAACACAATTTATGATGCAATTTGATGACAATCAATATTCCTATAACACATACTTAGAAGACTTTAAGCTACAATGCAGCGGTAATGAGCTATTGATATGTAAATGCAAAAAACTGCAAAATTGGTATGATTTTTGGAATTTCCCGCATTTTCTTGGTGCTATAAGTCTGTCAGTTTTTATTGTAGAGTACAACTTTTTAGATGAAGTTTGTAGGAAATTTTGTCCTCTACAAAATTGTCTTGGCACGTTTTGTATTCAAATGGACTGCAAAGAAGTTTCACCCCAAAAACTGATGAAAAGGCAGATTGTAGATGGTTTTTTCAAGATGGCGGCAGGAGCACAGGGGGGGGGGAGTGACGCAAACTTGGATTTTAACTTACCCCACCTGTCTTTATAACATATCAATTCAAATCAATTGGAGACATCCGCAATTTTTGCAAGGTAAAATCTCCCCGTTGATTGGAGTATATCTCCACCGAACAATATCTATACTGGATAATATTAGTTAATTACGTTCTGTAGAATTTGAAAAAAAAATAGTTTTAGTTGTTAATTTAATTGAAAATTAAAAAAATCTTTTTCCTCGGGTTTTTTTCTTAATAATAAAAGAAATGCTAAAAGGCATCCTTACAGAAACCCCCAGTTTAGGGACTGGAAGTAATTCTTTCGAGTTCTGTGCCGCTAGAACTTTGCTGTACTTCACATGTTTTAAGGACAACCGTTAGTTTGAAAGTTCTCGACACATAACGTGGAAGTATAAGCTTACATCCCATATAAAAGTTTCATTTTTTGACCAAGAATTTTCTACGTTGGTTCGTTGAAAAATACCATCAGTTGCGTTTTCTTGATCATCTCGAGTAGTTTTGAGTAACGAACGCCATAGAAAAAAAAAATACATCTTCCTAGTTAATTTTCACACGTGCCACTACCCTACGCGGGATAGAGTTTAGGTGAATGAAATGTAGATGGCTAATCTATAGGGGAAAAAATATGGCAATTTCGTTTTTTAAGTTTGAGTACCTTTAAAAAAATGACAATTCAAAACAAAACAGCGAATATTTCTTATTGAGGTACTTCGATTTTTCAGATAAATCATTGTCTTATGTAACGAAACCGGCCAAATCTAAAAAATAAGCCGACGACAGTGAGACAAAAATGTAGAACAGTTGTTTGAGCAGTTACCCGCGATTTTTTTTCTTTTAAATCACGCGTTAATCACGATGGTAAAAAAACGCGCTTATTGTCATAAGTGCTTTTCGATTTTGTGGAGCATTTCCATATTTACTGGAATTCCCATACAAAACGACAATCTGTAAAATTGATCCAAGCTATGACATGGATCATCTGCCAATGCCATCTCCCAGATGCCTCCGCAAACAATTTCTCTAAAATTTCCCGTATGTAATTTTGTTTTTCAGTTTATCTGGTTTCTAATCATTAAAGTCAATCATTTTAAAATTTCCTGGGATATTTTCCTTTAAATTAAATCTTGCACGGCGCATAATATCAAATGCAAGTTCCAATTCAGAATATCGCGTTGGGGACTGATGACACAATAGTGAGCTGTTACTGAAGGGGACAATTTTGATCCGTTTGCGTTTTACTTGGCGAATGATCCTGTCTATCCAAGAAAGAAACGACTATAATTAAATATCTAGGTATTCAATTCACAGTACCAAAAACACTTTCATCATTGTCTTAAAAAGGCCATTGCCTCGAGTCACAATCAGACAGAATTGTGATTGTATACTTTTATTTAATAAAATATAATTCATGGATATTTTTCTGAGTGTAAAATACCCTTGCGATAAAGTTCTTTTCACAGTGGGGAAAGGAAGATCCTGACTTATATCAGTCGGCTGTAAAATCAGATATAGCCGACAATATTTGCTGTACCGGTAGTAGACTATTGTGGTAAATATCATGGAAATCGCAATTTAAAACAAAGGGTACATAATGCGAATAAAATATTCTTGATTCTAACTAGAATATCGCAATATTCTGGTATACCCAAATGCAACAAAAACGAGACCGAGGCTAATTTCGGGCGCGGCCAAAATTTGAATACCCTTCACTCTCCTCGGGCTAAAAGTTTTTTGGGGCAAACCTATGACTTGTATTTACTCCTTCCCCATTTTTTTCCTTCTGTTGTCGCATAATATTTGATATTGACAAATTCTGTGGCGTCGATAAAACAATATTTGTGTGAGGTTTGGTTGGAATAAGTGGTAAAATAAAAAAAAAATATCTCAGAAAACTTTATTGGGGGGATGCGGGAGCATGGCCCCATAGTACGATTCCATTTGTTTTACTTTTTTTTTTTTTGATAAAAACGCATTGAGGTTTTTTTTAAATTGGTGTAGAAAAAATGTTTGATCCAAAATAGGGAGGTTGGGCTTGTATGGTAGCCCCATGACTCCATAGTCCGATTATTTATGGCATCAATTGAAGTGCACTCTTACGAGTTTTGGTTGAAAGTGGTGCACAAATAAAAAAGTTGTTCGTAGAAGAACTCAATTTAGGGGGTTGGCTTTGTATGATAGCCCCATGACCCCATCGTCCGATTCCATTCATTTTTACACATGTTTTGTGGCATCAAATAAAATGCACTTTTATGAGGTTTGATTTAAATTGGTGGACAAATAAAAAAGTTTTTCTTAGAAAAACTCAATTTGGGGGCTGGGTTTGAATGACAGCCCCACGACCCCACAGTCTGATTCCATTTATTCTTACATTCGCACATCCAGAAGAATAATGACGTAAGTGCAAAAATTATCGTTTTTGAGGTTAATATACCACTAAGTTTGAAATTGGCTATATTTTCAATAAAAATAATTTTGATTTTAAAATTCTGTAAAAAAAACTGTTAAAATTCAGTTAGGTCGTTATTCCATTCGCTCGTTTGGAAGCATTCACTCAGATCAATAACGACGCAACTGCAACTGCTTGTCAAAGCATCACCGGGTGAAAGTGCGTGTTGTTGGTGTCAATAACAACGAATTATTCCTTGTAATAAGAATAAAAATAATAAATCAATTCAGTTTTGAGGGCGGAATTCATAGTCCCCACACCCCACTTATACTTAACGGAAACCTTAAGGGATTCCTTATTAATTTTACGATTCATACTACTAGATAATTTTTTGTATTTTATTTGTCAGTTACTATAATTGGGCTCCTGAATTAAATTATTTTATTGAATGCGGTAATGCCTTTATTTGTGACGTTTTGCATTCCCTTATAATAATTTTAATATCTTTAGGTACTATTTGTATATTGAAGCAAGTCTGTTTAACGTTTTATGTGAAACATAATTTCCCAGAATTTATGCAAGCTCGGTTACCGATTCCAGTGGGACAAACTTCGCCTTTTTTTTATTAAATCTTTAATTTCACTGTAAGTTTTAATTAAAACATTTTGCAACGTTGTTTTAAAGTTAGTTAAAACATGGAGACCAATGGAGAAATATTTAAAACAACGAATTCAGTCTAATCTAGACTAACCCACTTGTAAAGTTAAATGATTTTCATGTAACAATTTAAAAAAAAAGTGGATTTTTCAATAGTGAATTGAAAATACATAAACATAAACGTATATGGAGCCGAATCATATTTGAAAATTAAATATTCGTATTATTTTCTTTTATTTACTACGGTTTTTTTTTAGTGTTACAATGTCCCGATAACTATTCGCCTTTTAATTAATTCGATTTACTGAACTATATCTTCATAAAATAATTTTGAAATAATATCATAACCCGATTAATGACTATTAACAAAACTTAATTGCGAAAGTCTTAATCTATCGTTCCACTCCATAAAGCAAATGCGGTGTATGTCTCTATTATCACATTGGCATGTTCAACCTACTTCATTGTATCAAACCACACAGTTTCTAAAAAATATAAAATTTAAGGAGGCGGAATTTTATTGAATTTAAAGTTTTGCGAAACTTATTAACAAAATATACTAGTCCGGTATGAGTTCCGATTTTTGAAATAGCCTGTGAACACTCTCTCATTTTGGTTATGCTTCCTGGTAAAAAATATCTTTGATAGAATTCAAATCAATGTTTGAGATTGGCAAGTTAGATGTTTGTGTCTTTTGTCTTGATGTTAATATTCGAAACCACATTGAAGAGGAAGTTAATGCAAAAATAATTGCAAACTGATTTAGTTTCAGTTTTTAATTGGCGTAACAATAAGACTTAAATGTTTAACTAAGAATATTAAATTGCAGAATTAACGAGAGAAAAATATATGCTACATTTGGCATGATGGGAAACAGAGGGGTTAATGAGATTAGGAAGTTGTGTTTTGCAATATTTGGAAGAAGTTTCGGCAAAACATCCTGGCGATAATTTGATTTTTTTACTTAGATAATAATTGTCGTGGCAAACAAAGAACAGGTTAAAATATTCAATTGGTGTTTGTCTGTGTCTGTTGATAATGCTTTAATTATTATTTCTTGGCAGATTTATGTTAAGCATGTATTTGTATGCTGTGAGAAAATTTGATTTAAGTTCTATCGAGCACAAATTTCTCATTAGAGGGCACACCCAAAATGAAGGTTTTAGTATTCATCAGGGTAAAAAACCCAAACTGAAAAAAATGTTTGATGCCAAATTGCTGAATACACTGCCCAATATACGCAGTAAAAAGTTACACTGATCTGGGCAATGGGTTAAGGAGAAAGAAGGAGGGGGGGGGGGGGCAAAGGGGTTAAAATTCAGTCTTTTTTTTTCAAATATCTGGAAAACTATGAGTCTGTCCCGAGAACGAAACAAACTACACAAAATTACCTTTGTAATGATATATATCACTCAAGCCTTTTTCTCAGAAAATTATACCCTAGACGCAAAAGTATTATAGTGGATTTACATTTTTTGAGTTTTACATTTCGTACGTAGCGTACGCTCAAAGCTTTTCTGGTACCAAAGTACAAACTTTTGAACATACATTCAGAAAACTAACTGGTATAGTGACGTTCTAAGAGATAAATTGTTTTTTCTATTTTAGATTTTGGATAGAATTGAAATTTGTTAGAATTTTGGTTCACTTTGTTTGGGGGGCACCTTTAGTTTGGGTAATATTTTTTGGTGGAGGGGGCTTAGGTTAGGCACCCTACCAAATTCGATCTGCCTGTCTCAATTTGAAAAGAAGTTTCAGGCATACCTTTTTTAAAAATGTTAGGAGGAGTCAGGGGGGTGTCAATGGTCGGAAGACTTCAATTTTTACAAATGAAAAATATTCTTAGCAATACATGGACAAGATCTTATGACCCTAAGTCTATTCTGTCAAGAGTTACAGCGCGAAATGTAAAACTCAGAAAATGCAAATTCACTATAATACTTTTGGGTCTAGGATATAATTTTCCAAGAAAATGTCTAGAGTGTTACATATACTTACAAAAGTAATTTTGTGTAGTTCATTTCGTTTTCATGACATTTTTCGGCTAGACTTATAGTTTTCCAGGTACATACATATTTGCAAAAAACTGAATTTTCACCCCTTTGCCACCCCTCCCTATATTGAAGGGTACCCGCTTATACGACCGCTCAGTTGATACTATTCCCTTGAAACAAATCTATGCATCAACAATTTCCATATTAGAGCACAACAAAATGACTTAAAAAGTTTATTAAAGTTCAATCCTAAACCATGGTATTACTCGTATTACGAACCATTTTTCCGTAATCTTTTTGAATAAATGTTTATTTTTTCATAATAAATTATAACAAAATAAAAGAAAAAAACAAATGAATTCTCTTTTGTATTCTTTATCCTGGCTGATTAGCACGATTCATGTCACGATTAATATTAAATCAACTATTACGCGACTGAAACATCTTCTCACATATCATCATTATGAACGCACGATAATTTTTTTTTAAATATATCTTTCTAAAATTGAATGTCGATAAATTCAGCAATATTTTCAGCTACCTATAATACAGAACACCACAAAAATACTCTTGGAATTGTAAAAAACACGTGAAAGAAATTTTAAAATGCAATTTCTGGCGAATCAACAAATTTGCAGTTGCGTCGTTCTTCTTTTGGATGTGCGATATATTTTGTGGCATCAATAGAAACACATTTGTGTGAAATTTGGTTCAAATTGGTGCACAAATGAAAAGGTTTTTCTTAGAAGAACCTAATTTGGGGGGTTAGGTTTGTATGGCAGCCCCATGACCCCACGGTCCGATTTTAGCGATTCAAACATAGAAACTGCCTGCAATGAAAAGAAACATGTGTGCAAAATTTCAGCTCGATAGCTTTTAAACTGGCCGAGTAAAACGCGTAGCAACAGACGGACAGACAGACAGACGGACATCGCCCAATCGACTCAGCTCGTCATGCTGATCATATATATACATATTTTATATGGTCGGAGATGCTTCCTTCAATGCGTTACAAACTTCATGACAAAGTTAATATACCCTTTATTCTACGAGTGAAGGGTATAAAAAATTATTCAAAACCATTTCAATGACTTCTTCTAATCTGTCCCTATCGTTTGAAACCCATCTTGCCTATCCACGACCAATTTTCCAAAAATGTCCTTTTCAGGAGAGAAGATCCTTTCCGAACATTTCAAAAATGTACAAACAGTATTTCGGGGCGCTTGTCTCACCAAGTGTTGTATTTTCATATCCATATTGCTCATATTGGACTTCTTTAGCAAAAAAGGACCTTTTGTCCTTACGGGTATTCCCTGGAATTAGTATGCACTTTTAGATATTAAGTGTCCTGCTGATAAATGACTACTTGTGTTTTATTAAAATCAGCACACAAAGAGAATCAAAGCAAACAATTGAAAGGAATTGCATCATTATCTTTACATGATTGATTGATGATTTCCAGTTACTGGTCGGCAATGCAATCTCTGAATCATTTTTGTGGCCACCAATGGATCATGTATATTAACAATCATACAATATAGCAAAGAAAGTGCTGAAAATATACTCGAACTTGTCGAAAAATTAATTTGCATTTGGATTTACTGTTATATTGCCCGCTAATTACATTTTCGGGAACAGTATCCGAATCAGGATCATCGAAAGTATATCGATACCAAGTTTCATAAAAATCAGATCACGACAAATCATTTAAACACTATGCACCGACTTGATTTCTTTATCGGCCGTTTACTCGCTTGTTTGTTTTTACCAGATAGCCCCCTTTTAACTTTCCCGGTCACATATGTGGTATTTTCTAGCCCCTACAGGGGCCAATTTGTTGTTTAGCTTTTTATACACCTGAACTCCAACGCATATGCAACCAAGGCGCATGCGCATGATTATTCAGTTTTAAAAGAAACTCAGGTAAATTTTATTCACTCCTATCCGTCCGTTTAGTCACATTACGACTTATCGAGAGAAACTGTGGAATTATTTTTGACACACGTCATAGTGTCCCACTTTCTTAGGCTTACAAATTTCACTGCAACTTGGAAAGAAGTTTGCTACTGCAAACTATTTGTCGGTGGCCATTTCATCGAAATTATTTGGGTTATGGCTTTTTTGTATGCTGAAAATCCTGAAACTGTTTAAGATTTCGTTTAGGAAAACTTAATTTTTCCATACATAATTTTTCCATACATTACCATAATGGTTACATTTTGTAATTCAATCGTACTCTGTAAAAGATCTGTGACCTATGCTCCTGTAAAGCTTGAAGAAATACAGGTGCATCCAAAATATATATAAATATCGCCCCACCACGTATGAAAGAGCAATAATATTATTAGCCGCGCCCCGAGCGAGACAAACCTTAAAACCTTCCTTAATGCAGACACTACGTAACGTAAACTCTTCAAAACCAATCCAAAAATGCATACATACACACTCGTATCTTCAGGCAACAATTCGTCAGAATCTGCTCTGGCATTGTTGTCCTTTCTGAACGTTATCCTCTATAAAGTTTTTGTATAATACTACTCCAACCTCTAATTGCAATGTACTCGTATGTACTTTGTAGTCCTAGACATCATCTCCTCCATCCTGCTGACCGAGTCTCATATTGCTATGTTTCATACTTGATGTTGTGCAATAAATTTCACATACTGATGCTATACTTATACATGTTGATCGTATGTAGGTATGTACTTGTATTTCTACTAAGAATGAAACGAGGACGAACAACATAAATCTCGTACCATATCCCATACTGCATAAACTAGAGAAGGTATGTACATATAGTACAAGAAACTTCGATTAAAGCCGAATAACGCTGAAACTAAAGACGCCGAGAAAGAGACCGCGTGAAATACTTGAAATTCAAATTAAAAGTACGCATATCCTTTTGATAATAATCATTATGTAACACTTTCAAAGAGAAAATGCACACCTTGCTGATGTGCAGACTTTGTAACGATACCGAATCGAAACTATCTCAGCCAATTAAAACAAATTAAACTAATGAAATCTAGCCTGTGTTCAAAGAACTCCGAGCCAACTCATTAACATTGCGTGCCCTTTTGGTGCTTTTGCAGATAAAGCCGTAAACGAAAGGAACATACGAAAATGCGAACTTCTGTCCTGTCGCCGCCGACCGTTTTCATTTAAATATTCTTTTTGCAGTTCTACTGCAATATGCACTGGCACAGTGCCGCCCGTACGGATTCGGTCATACGAGTTCGTACTACTACGGTGGTTCTGGTTCTACAGATTTATGATGAAAACTCATACTATGCACTCATGATTGTCAGTGTGGACATGAAAACGGAACTGTGTCATACGCCCATCTCAAAATCTGTAAATAAATGATACAGACGACAACTGTACTTATTTTCAGTTTATGAAGAATTCGTTCTACGAGTATGTAGTTGAAATGGTGGAAAATCCCTCGGGGAAGAGAAAAGACTTTTGAACGAAATGTTGCAGGAATCAAATTTAGTTTGGCTTTAGGATACACGTACGTATGGAATATGTAAGATATGTTATTTTATATTAGACTTTCGGGGATTTGGAAAATTTCTTGTAAATTTTTAGCCCGCGCAGGTGTTTTTTGTGAAAAGCGACACCGCGAACCTGAGTAGCACAGACGAACTCCTGGTATGGCATGCACTCTGCATGGCGTGGATTTATATAAGACTTTCTTCCTGACTGTCTTCCGGGGCGCGTATTTACAAACCCTAGTTCAACTGGAGGCATCATTGCCTCCAACTCCGCTCGGGTTTGTAAAGCAAATTCCACTTACAAACCCTTGTTCAGTACGAGGCATCCGAATGTTGCTGAACATTTTCCGCAACTTTTATGTGGCTAACAGCAGTAGACGGCATTTGAGTGTACATATTGTGCACAATGGAGTTTTTGGGCGATTTTGTGTATTGCTTGCAAATGCTAGTGCAATACGAGGCAAATGAATTTTAATACGTACAATGAAGAGATTTTGGCCGATCTTGTGTAGCGCTTGCAAATTCTACTGCAGTACGAGGCAACTGAAGTTTTTTACGTACAATGAAGAGTTTTTCGCCGATTTCGTGTAGCGCTTGCAAAGACTAGTGCAATAGAAGGCAAATGAATTTTAATACGTACAATGAAGAGATTTTGCCGATTTCTGATTTCGCTGGTCGCCCAGATTGTATTTTTCCAGCTGTTGGAAGACCCCTCTCTTTGCGACGAGCGATAGCAGTGGGTTGCACTGCGATTTTTCGCGATCTTCGCGAAACGCTCTTTTTAGCAATAAAGGACATAATATTACGTATTAAAATTCATTTGCCTTCTATTGCACTAGTCTTTGCAAGCGCTGCACGAAATCGGCGAAAAACTCTTCATTGTACGTAAAAAACTTCAGTTGCCTCGTACTGCACTAGAATTTGCAAGCCCCACACAAAATCGGCAAAATCTCTTCATTGTACGTATTAAAATTCTTTTCCTTCTATTGCACTAGCATTTGCAAGCAATACACAAAATCGCCCAAAAACTCCATTGTGCACAATATGCATGGGCGTAGCCAGAGGGGGGTGAAACTTTTTTTTATTGAATTGAATATTAATAATACTGAAAGAAAAAAAAAATTTCAGGGATAATTTTTTTCAGATTCACTTTTTCGCATTTTCGTTTGCAGTTTCCATGTTCCGAAAACCACACAAACATTTCCATATCAATTTATTACAAGCCGTTCTTCTTCCTTACATAGTCATCTACATAGATACATATAGACATACCTAATTCTATTCTATTTCGTCCAGATTTACAGCAATCCTGAGCGCTATGGATAGCTCTTTTCACGTCTATACAGTAGACTCGGGTAAACGTGTACTTCGCCAAACGTGAAGGTGAACAATTTTATGTGAGCTACTACTCTGAAACGTGAACAAGTCTTGAAAGCCCTAAAAAATGAACATTAAGGGAGGAATTCATAGTCCTCACTTAAGGAATACGGATTCCCTTAAGGAATAATTATAAAGGAATGCTTATTGGGACAAAGCGTCACTTTTAAATGCATTACCTCATTCAATAAAATAATTTAATTCGGAAGCCTAATTAAAGTAACTGACAAATAAAATATAAAGAAGTATCTAGTAGCTGCAAAATTTAAATTTATTTTTCAAATACGAGCGACTATGAACTGTAAAATTTATAAGGATTCCCTTATAGGTCAGTCAATTTATGATTTTAGGTCGCAAAAAATAGCTCGGCTCTGTTTTTTTGGGATACTGTTAGGGTAGATACCAGAAGTGTACCACCAATTTTGCAACTTCGAAAACCTATCCTAACCCCGTGACCCTCAAAAAACCTAAAAAATTTCGAAGGTTTTTCATATTTTGGTTTGTGATTTCCAAAAGTCGTCTGCTTGATTCTCAAAGCTAATAAAACCTTCTTTAATTTGAGTCCAGCTTTGTAGGTGCAAAGGATCTCAAAATACTCGTACAGCACTTTAAACATTTTTTTTTTTTTTTTGCAAAAAAGTTTGAAATGCTGTGTCTTGGGATCCTTTGTACCTACAAGGCTGGCGTTGCACTCAAACTAAAGAAAGTTTTGTTAGCTTTAAAAGTGCAGTGGACGACTTTCTTGTGCCTTACAGGCCTTCTACATCTGCCACTTCGTTGCCAACCTAGGTTGCAGGTACCTAATTACACACTTGCAACATTCCGGCAACCACGCCATTCACGTTCTTGCAACCTGGTACTGCAACCTGCACCATGCCTACAAATCACTTATTTTCCGTTTTTTTTGCGTGTTACCAACTTAGGTTGGCAACCAAGTCACAGGTGTATAAGGGCTGTAAACCACTTGTGGAAAATAGAGAATCTACTGCACTTACGTCCCATAACGTATACGGTTTCTCGCAATGCCTCCTAATTTGACCACAGTTTTTCAGTCGAACTCTATGCATTCAAAGAACTAGCGTGAAATTTTGTCGGCCTGTTTGCATCGACCAGTAATTTAGGTACGCTCTCCAAGTACTGCTCCCTTTCAACAGCTTTGGTTTTCACAATTTGGTTTGCAAAATTTTGGACAAGAACTTGACTGTGGAATGCTCTTGATACCGCCATCCGCGGCAACGATATTGTCTAAATAGATGAATTAATATTTATGGGGGAGTTAAATTCTCTTTCAGACTAAAGGTACGTTGTCCTCGACGCGGCCGCACGACAGCGACTCGCTCATTCCATATGAAAACTCGTTTTTAAAATGAGAGAGAAACGAGTTTTTATGGAATGAGCGAGTCGCTGTCGTGCGGCCGCGTCGAGGACAACGTCCGTAAGCTGGACTCAAATTTAGCACTTTGGTCTTGTTTAGTTTTTTCTTTAAGTCGACTGCATTTGACTCCTTCTCGAGATCCAGAGCTATAACGATCAGATCGATGATTTTGTGCGAGAGTACTTAATTGTCAAAACTTCATCATGCAAGCTATACGGCGTCCCGGCAACTTAAGTCGAATGAGCAAAAAACTACCATCAGAATGGAATCCTGCCCAACTTCGGTTTAAACTTTACTGTGGGATTCCGTTCTGGGGAGGGTTAGCTAGGACTCCCGATGTTATTGTAGAAGTGTAGAGGAGCAGCTGAGTTGAGCAGCTAAAGAGGGCTCTCAGTGGAATAACTGAGCGCTTGGGCTCCTATTTGGAAAAGGAAAAACAGCTTAAGAGCTCCATTGGGCTCCTATTTTAAGGAAGTGGAAAAGCATGTACCCCTAAATGTCTCCAGCCGACTGTCGGATAATGTTTTTTTCTATGGATGCTGTGGATGTGAGATAAGGGGCTTCTCGGTATGTTTCAGCAGGAGGAGGAGTTACGTTTTAAAAAGCAGAAACGGAGGCCAGTTGAATGTAATCAGAATAACCAGTAAAAGTCTAAACACTTTCAGGGGCAATTTTTCTATAAATGGTCTTGAAAATCATTCTCGACTGTCCTTTCCTAAAATTAAAAAAAAAAACAATCATGAATGGGTACTCGTTTAACATCTTGAGTGAGTTTATAGTTCGTCACAAGGGGCGTGAGTTCGAAAAACAAATTAACTGAATTCGTTCACGGCGAGTCTCGAACCAGTGTGCAAAGAAGGTGCGGCCACTAACCATTACACCAGCTAAAATACTCTAAATTTTGCTTAACAATATTTTCGCGACCAACGATTTCAAATCCTAAAAAAATCTTGATTTTGAAAAAATTTCGGGCTTGCCCCTCCCTGACCGAAATCCTGGCTACGCCCATGACAATATGTACACTCAAATGCTGCTGTTAGCCACATAAAAGTTGCGGAAAATGTTCAGACAACATTCGGATGCCTCGTACTGAACAAGGGTTTGTAAGTGGAATTTGCTTTACAAACCCGAGCGGAGTTGGAGGCAATGATGCCTCCAGTTGAACTAGGGTTTGTAAATACGCTTCCGGGGCAAATAGATTTCCGACTTTTTGAACCAAATACCTGAATTTTTGAATAAGGGTTACACTCACTAAAAAAAAATGTGTTGCCATTTTTGTTTGATCATGATCTTTGAACATGTATCGCCATAATGCCTCCTTCTGCCACTCGTTAAGATTAAAAGTAGTAGAAGTTGCATAAACTTGTTAGGCAGAGCGAATGGTAAACCTATAAGATTACGAAAATTTTATAACTTTGTTTACAATATATTTTTATGAAATGTGTTGGCTTCACCCAGGTAGCCAGGATAGAGTCCAAGAAGTCCAGACTTCTACCGATTTTTTTTTTAGAAAATCACGACAACATCAAAACTGAAATAATGCACACTTATGCCATTCGGTTATACGTCGAATGTTTTCTAAATACCTGTTCAATTTTCAAGGTTGTGTTTTCATTTTGGATTGTTTTGAAAAGCACGAACGAATAACCCCCACATAAAAATTAGCTATTGGTGTCATATTTTATGGGAAACATCATACCGAAAAGATGTGTTTTCCGACAGAAACTTTACTTAAGATCACAATGAATTTTGAAGGAAACACAGGACACTTTGACTTCATCTATGGCTTTCAAATAAATCCAGTAGCATTTTTGCGGTTTCCGCGGTTGCCTAGTGCAATTAGGGTCCGATTTCGAGAGACTTTTTTGTTTCTTCACTTCAAACTGCCCGTCCTTTTCCTTTCCCTCATCATGGAGAAATTAAGAACATTGGCAAACACTCGAAACTGAACAATGTTTCGTGTGTCAGTTAAAATATCGGAGTGACCCAAAATATGCTGAATAGGGGAATTTAGGTTTAGGACCTGGGCTTTTACGCTCGTTCGCTTGTGAAAGTGAAAATCTTTAAACTTAGGACAGAAGTTTGACTGGATCCTACCAAATATGACAGCAAGATTTTTATTTTATTTTTTTCAATAGGGATATTGCCTTCCTTGAAAGCAATTGAAAGGGTGCCGTGGAGACTTGCTTTTCTTTTCACTCAATTTAAGACAAATGTTCACTCGCGTTCTGATTGATTGTCGATGACATCTTTTCACTGTGAAATAAAGTGCAACTGCATTTATTTGCGCTGGCGTAATGTCAAAAACCGGTGTGGAGACTTTCATGTGAAGTGAGAACCACCAAGCGAATTCGATTTCATGATCATCAAAATTTTGACAGTATTTCACGTGAACTGGCGATGTTAGAATAGTACCTACTCTAAACAAGTACAAATAACGGCTCGAAGATGGTTATACGCGAACACATGGATTTCTTCATTACTTAGACCAGTGGTTCCCAACACGCCTGCGGACTACTTAGCCTCGAAGAGAATCGCTACGGACTACCGTTCCGAAGATGGATTTAAAAGTTTCCCGAATGGTTTTTTATACATTCAGTTGTGGTCAGGTTTTTGTTGTTATTTTCCAGGGTCGATGCACTTTACCCAGCGATACTCAAGCCTTTTTAGGCTTCGTAAATACGGTGTTGAGTATACACAGCAGTCACACGAGATCTGCAGAGAATCGCTGTCGGTACCATTCAACCAAGTGGGCCGTACAGCTTTGAGATGAATAGACTGAAGCGTTGCCGGCGTGGTGGAGCATTTTCTTGCCGCTGTAAGTGTGGCTGTTTCACCTTATATCGTGTCGAATTAACCCAATAAATTACTTTAATATTGCGAGGTCATCGCTCTTCTCTTTCACCTTAAAAATTTGTATGTGTCCCCTGCATGTCCCATGAATATGGCTTTCTTCTTATAAGGTAATTCGAAAATTGTACTGTTGCGACTACTGCTGCAGACCATGTTACGTCCAAAGAAAATAAACATCCAAAGTTACATGGGCAAACGCTGCCTTTTCTATTTCGTCCAACATCATTCAATGCTACAACTATTTGGCGATCATTTATTTATTTGCAACAGTTTTTCACGCCAACTGCGTATGGTGACTCTCGCTTCACAAACTTTGTCAGAACTCTTTATTTCTAATTTTCACTCGTGTAACCAACTCCAGTAGTGAATTAAAAATCTGTGTTAAAAATGTCTTTTCTTAATTAAATATTTCAAAATGGGGTTCCGTTATTCGTTTTCACACTCTTTGGAAAAGATACATTTTGCTCGGTACTAAAAAGTGACTGAAAAGACACGGCTTTCTAATACCGCAACACTCATCTGATTCGAAGCGAAAACTGCAGAAATTTTGTGATTCAAAGATTGTCTGTCATTGAATCCATATACAGCTAAATACAAAACAGGAAAATTAGCATTGTAACCAATGTACGAAGGACGTAACCACTGTTAATTTTTGTATGCGCAAATTAAAAAATACTTACAAAACAAATATTTGCTTTTAAGGGAAATATAAGTGAAAAGTCGATTGTGCAATATACAGCTAAATACAAAACCCGTTTAAGTATACTGCTGAAAAATTTGGTGTAATTTTTATAAAAAAAAATATTTCTATACATTTCCATATAAAAACTTTATCGAAACGATACCGACGGACAGAGTCAAAAGTATAATTGAACTACATACATATTAGTGTTGCACGGAACCATGGAACCGGACCCGGGTACCCGGTTCCTAACGAGAACCGCCCCGACTGGTTCCAAATAGAACTGAGCACCAGTTTCAAATAGAATCGAGCACCGGTTCCAAATAGAACCGAGCACCGGTTCCAAATAGAAACGAGCACCAGTTCCAAATAGAAACGAGCGCCGGTTCCAAGAGAACCGAGTCCGGTTCCACAGAATCGTTATTCGGTTCTAATGGACCCGATTTTCGGTTCTTGCGGAACCGGACTCGCGGGTCTGTGGAACCGGACATGTGAAGCGGACTGAAATTGGCGCTAGAGATTAAACCGACATCCGATTCTGATATACATACGTACATACTATGAAATGGTAGATTCTGGGGTAAAGTAATATTGAACATTGCATTGCACTTGTTGGTAAGTGCAAACATTGACCCTTTCCCGGACAGAACGTCTATAGACGTCAAATTTTGAGCATTTGACATACAAATCGTGTCAAATTTTGGCGTTGTGTCCGGCAATGAGTTAAACGGCAGATTTTTTGTGTGTGCGCAGTTTGTAAATGCGTTGTGTTTTTAGAATGTTGTTTGTTTGTGTATATTATAAGAAATGTTTAGAAATTTGATGGGTAAAGAAAGGGTGTTTTTTATGATTTGTTTATATAAATTACCAATGCTGAAGGATGAATTTAAAAGGTAATAGTCCAGTCATGTCAGCATTTTAAATAGAAAAAAATATAGTAAGGCTAATTTTTGTTGTTTTTGAATCAGTGGGCTCCCAGGAATCTAAAACTCATTTCGCTAAAAAAAAAATTGATCGAAAAGGTCCTAAAAAGGACAAAAAAGGATACTCTTTAATCATTGAGTGGAGGTCGGCATGCAGGGTATCATATCAAAGGGGACATCGAGTACATTACACATTCGGTGTTTGTTTCCTGTTTCAAGGACCCTCAACGGAATAAATTGAGCTTAAATGGAAAATGAAAATTATCTTGTTTTCCGTATAGCTTCCCAAAGACATAAATACGAGAATAATTCAAGTTGTCACTACTTTTCTCACTTTTCAAAATATATAATAACTGAAGATTCTACGATTAAATTTGTTGATCGGAAAGCTATGAAAAAGGAGATAAAAGGACACTAATTACACCCCTTGATTGGACGTGGGCATGCGGGGTGTCATATCAAAGAGGACGTCGAGTACATTCCATATCCAGCCTTTGTTACTTGTTTCAAGAAAATTGGGCTCAAATGAAATTGTGTTTTCCGTATCAGTATCTTTTCAAAGCCGTAATTTCCCATTTCCACGCATGCCGGCCTCCGCTCAAGAAATAAAGAATATTCTTTTTTTCCTTTTTGGGACCTTTCCAATCAATTTTTTTTTAGCAAAATGAGTTTTAGTTTCCTGGGAGCCCACTAGTTTAAATTCAACGAAAATTACATTTACTCTATTTTTTTCTATTTGGAGGCCTGAATTGGGATATTTTGACTGGACTAATAACAATACGATGGGGATATTATAATTATGTTAAGATTTTATGATTGACGGAATTCAATGAAATGAAGACATTGTAATTAAGATTATACATATTTTCATCATTCCGTGTTTTTGGGTATCGAAAAAAAGTTTAAGCTAGATGTTAAAAATTATGATAAAAACTTTTTTGTTTTTGTGTGATTTTTTGCCCTGCGCTGTAATTTTATAAATTTTTTTTCGTTCATAGTTTAAAAAGAAATCAAAAGAACCCCAGAAGTACATTTACAACATGTACATGAAAATAAACAAAAAAATCACTTTTCAGTTTGGACATCTTGGAACCGGAACCGGTTTCAATACCCGGTTCCATTGAGAACCGGTTCCTAAAATACCCGGAACAGCACATCACTAAACATATATCAAAAGTATAAGTATTCTTGATAAAAATTCTACTCTTCAATAGTATAAAATTGATAAGAAAATTTATAGAAATCGTTCGAAAAATAAAAATTGTAATACGAGTGCAGTCGGCTTCGAATCCACAATTTTCTGATTTTTAGGCAAGCGCGCTACTCACTGAATCAGACAGACTACAAACCAATAGATTTCTAGGTTGAATGGGTTTCTTGCGTTGATAGTGTGGATTTGATAACAGAGTAGGATTGACTTTACCCTTTTATGTTATAACAACATTCAATGCAATTTATTTTACCACAGGACGGTGTAAAATGTATAATATGAAAACGGTATTTGAATAGTTTCATTGTGTAGCGGATGTAATTAATATAATTTTCGAATAACCTAAAATTATAAATTGAAAAGGGTCAAATTTGATTCAAGTTTTAGAATAGATAGGAGTTAATATGCATACTCCAGCGAGTTTCGGCACACAGAGTGCATTTCGAGCCGGTTTCGAACTAGTATTACATGCGGGGCGCTGCAATTCTCATCAGATGCCTCTACGTGTGCAGCGTGTCATGTAATACCAGGAGAGGTATTACCCAGGGATTTGGAGCGGAGCGACCTTAAATTTCGGAGCGAAAGAGCGGAGCGTGGAGCGATTTTTTGCAGGCTGGAGCGGAGCGAATTTTGCTTTGAAGATCGCTCCGCTCCGCTCCGCTCCGCTCCGATGTAAAAAATCAAAAAATTCCGAGAAAAAAAAGGATTTTTTTCGACGAAATTTTTCATTTTATGGAACGAATTGATGATTTTGGGCTATTTAAAGGCGAAGAATTCGCTGAGAGACTTGCAAAATTTCGTATTATTGTGATAAAAGAGGTTTTGCGTTTAGTCATAATCATCACTCTTCGTTATTAAGAAATTCAAGATCATCCAGGACAGAAAAGTCCTGTCCTGTACTCGATAAATGAAACGCCCTTTTAATTTTAAATTAGTTATTAGGTGCGTTTTATTGGATGGAGTACAGGACAGCGCAGCTTCCATAACCATTTGAGAGATCTCGTTCTATACGGGATGTCCGGAAACTATCGCATAAAAGCATCCAAATATGATTCCTCGTGATCTTTCTTCTTCCTTGCCTCGTTCTTTATACCGCTCCACGGTTTCGCTTTGCTCGACCTGCGGTGTAGGCACATCGCCCGTTTAGGCGATAATTTCTCAGCATATATGATTCCTCGTGATATTTCCAGCAAAAAGGAGTATAAAAAAATTATTAACTCTTCAGCTTCCAGACATTTAAAGATTTTTCAAAAATTTAACATTTTACATATACATACATATTTTCTTTCGGTTGGGCCCAACAATTTTTCCTAAGAATAAACCCCATAAAAATTGGATAAGCAGTTTAGTTTTTACAGTTTTACACAGCTTCAAGGACAAAATTTTGTGATCTTACTGCATATATATTTTTTTCCCACGGAGGTGTTAGTGGTAGCATTTTTGGAAAATCGTTAAATGCTAAGAAGTTAAGAATTCAGCACCTATTTTGCTGGAAATGACATTAATGATTAATAATCAGTCTTGACTCGGTAATCCGGATATCACGCTAGTCCGGACGTTTAAATTTTTCCACTATGTTTTCTATAGTCCGGATTTCGGCAGCAATGTTGACTCGAAAATCCGGATATTTGAGATTTTCAGTGGGAAATGGTAGATTTTGTACGAAATTGGTGCTATCCTATTCTGTACTTGATCGAATAAAACGCACCTTTCAGGCGCGCACAGAGGATTTACGGGGCCCGGGGCATATAAATAAAAGTGGCCCCTTTGAGAAAAAGAACATTTGTCCGTGGAAACTTTATAAATGTTGTTCCTACTACAGGATGCCAGGACGCTGGTACCTGAGAGAGCGGCATTAGGGTAGATAGATAGGGCGCTCGTCTTCGAATCATAGGTTCGCGGGATCGAATCTCATTGTAGGCGCAGGTAATTTTCTATGCTTAAACATCACTAACACCTATAGAGGTCAATGCTGCGCTGCGTGAGCATTTTTATAAAAAAACGAGACCGAGGCTAATTTCGGGCGCGGCCGAAATCTGAATACCCGTCACATTTGAATGAAACTTAAGGTTCTTTTGTGTTCAAAATTTCTACCAGCCCTTTGGCGTGTTCCGATTCCATCTGTTCCTGGTTGGGGTTAGTCTAAAACTATAACAAAAGTGGTGTTAATAAAACCCCAATCCGGGGTTGCATAGAGTCCGCCCTCGACTGGTGTTTATTTCATTTCAAAAGATCGGGGTTAAATCTATTACCCCAGAAAGGAAATATTCAATTATTCGAAAAAATTATTAATTGTTTTCCGGTTGATGTTTTTCAAAAACCGTAATTGGGAGTCTCTAAATTTCCTTTTTGGAGTAAAAAATGGTGCGTTCACTTAACCGTTTATAGGCTACTACTTCGAGCCAACGTTACATTGCATATAGAGGAGTGTGTATATAATGTGGCAACCACTAAGTATATATTTCCTGGACCACGACGAGATTCGATCTCCGGACCTCTAGAGCAGCGCTTCCCAAACGGGGTTCCGCGGAACCCTGGGGCTCCGCGATACCAGCTTAGGGGTTCCGCGAAAAATTGTGAAAATATGATGTTCTGAAAATTGCAATAATACTGTAAACACAAACAACTTCTGAAATTATTGCCATTAACTGTATTTGGCTGTTTTTAAGGAATTTGTGTATACTAAATACATGAGAGACATGATAGTACACCTACACACTATAGAAAACCCGTTGTACATAGTTTTACTTGCTCGTTCTGTAGAGAGTTTCATGGCATACCTTCAGAACGAAGGTTGGCGCTGCATTTTGGCATATTTGGCAGACATTTTTGATTTTTTCACATCGGTCAATTCAAGGTAAGGACGAAAATATTTTGACTAATGTATACTGATAAAATAAGTGCCATGAAAGGCAAACTATTACTTTCGCAGAGGCATGTTGTAAAGGAATCCTGGAAATGTTTCCATCCCTCAATACCGCAAGTGATAATATCAAAAAAATCGAATAGTCGAGCATTTGGAAACCTAAAACGGTTGAAAAATATTTCCCCTATTATTAAACAATTAGCAGTTTGATTTGATAAGAAATCTCTTTGTGGCATGCAATATTTCATATTTCACCTTGCCGGAAGAAGAAGAATTAACGTCGCTTTCCTCAGATCGAGGTCTAAGATTAAAATTTGCCTGAAGAATTTTTGATATCCGTCAAGAAAAAACTTCCTGTTTTGTCAGCAAAAGAGCTGCAAATATCCTGCTATTGTTTTCAACTTCATATTTATGTGAAATCGGATTTTCAACTATGCTCAATATAAAAGGAAAACGTTTCAGCCTCAGGAACTTGAAGGAGGATATGCGAGTGGCTTTGTCATATATTAGGCCTAATATCACTGAAATATGTAAAAATCACCACGCACATAATATTTCTCATTAAATTGATCCATTTTTCTTAATAACATGTATGGGTACGATGAACGTTTTGTCTTGTCTATCAACGCTCGTCTTGTCTTAACGACCCATTTTTGGGGTTCGACGCGGTTCCGCGTATTCAAAAAATTTGGGAACTGCTCTAGAGTACTAGCATCGTAGAGTGCGACTCAACCAAGTGAACCACAGAGCGTCCTGGCCGAACAATTGCCCTGATATGATAGAATTTCATCATAAAATGTCAATAGGGAAATACGAACATTCTCAATTGGTGTTTAAAAAACCCTAATGGGATAATTTATTGAAACTTGTTAATCATGTTCGTCTATTGCATTTTTGGTGTTTTTGGTAATGCTTATCTGGAAAATTAATTAGAATTAATATATTATTCACTAGTTGGAAATTACATATTCCAAAAACACCACTTGGTGACTTTTTTAAACCCCACCCACATAGAGGATAATATTTTTCAATGACAAAACACCAACTAATGTTAAAATGTTACTTATCCAAGCATGGTGAATTTTTACACCGTCTTTGTTTTACTGCGCAGGAACACACTTGGATGTAGTTTGATTAAGATTCAAAAGAAAAAAAGTTTTTCTTACAAGAATTAATATTTGGGGTTGGTTTGTATGAGAGCCCTATGACGCAATGTTCCGATTCCAGCAATTCTTAGATATGTTTTGAGGCTTTACTAGGAACACATTCGGGTGAAATTTGGTAAAGATTGATTCACAAGGAAAACAGTTTTTCATACAAGAACCTAATTTCCAGCGGTTGGTTGGTATGACGTAGTTTTCCGATTTAATTTGTTTCTAGATTTATTTGGTGGCTTCACTAAGAACACATTTGGGTGAACTTTGGTTAAGATTGATACATAAAGAAAAAAGTTTTTCTTAGAAGAACCTAATTTCCAGGGGTTGGTTTGTATGACAGCCCTATGACGTAGTGTTTCGAATTCATCTGTTCCTAGATATTTTTTGAAGCTTTAATAGGAACACATTTGGATGAAGTTTGGTTACGGTTGGATAAAAAAGGAAAAAGTTTTTCTTAGAAGAACTTAATTTTCAATGGTTTGTTTGTATGGCAGCCCTATGACGTAATGTTCCAATTCCATCCGTTCCTAGATATGTTGTGAGGCTTTACTAGGAACACACTTGGGTGAAGTTTGGTTAAGATTGGTACATAAGGAAAAAAGTTTTTCTTAGAAAAACCTAATTTTCAGGGGCAACCCCATGACCCCATGGCCCGATTCCATTCGTTCCGACATATATACAGCGTATACTAAAAAGAAACTTGTATACCAAATTTCAGCCCGATAGCTTTAAAACTGAGGGACTAGTTTGCGTTGCAACAGACGGACAGACAGACAGACAGACAGACAGACAGACAGACAGACGGACATCGTTCAATCGATTTCTCTCGTCACACTGATCAATAATATATATACTTTATGTAGTCGGAGGTGCTTCCTTCTGTGCGTTGCAAACTTCATGACAAAGTTAATATACCCTTTCACATAGTGACGGGTATAAAAACAATTGACGAAAACATTAATTTAATAAACGTTACAACAAGAACGCTATTCTCAATGTAAGAATGCAAAGAGTCAAAGTAGCTCTTAGCAAAGTTATTTTAAGTAAGTCAATGCTGCGCTGCGTGAGCATTTTTATAAAAAAAAACAATTGACGAAAACATTAATTTAATAAACGTTACAACAAGAACGCTATTCTCAATGTAAGAATGCAAAGAGTCAAAGTAGCTCTTAGCAAAGTTATTGTAAGTACGATGTTCTTAATTTTAGTAGAAAAACTGTAACGTCAAAATCATGTTTCAAAATACTTGGTTTAAGATCGATCCACACTTTCTAGTCATCAGTCGCAGTCACAGTAATTTCTCATAAAAATTGACAAATTGTCAGTCAATCAATTAACTTGTATAGAAAGTGACTGTGACTGATGACTGAAAAGTGTGGATCGACCTTCAAGAGTGTTTTAGATTGATTTCAATCTACTTTTTTTCTCAGTGTAGGGGGCCCACTCAAGAAGTTGGCGGGAGGGCCCAGAGTGAAGTTGTTCCGTCACTGCTGATGGCATTGCAAAAATCGAAATTCTTGTCTCTTCATAAACGTTACTAAGACCGAGTGTGCACTGATCCATAGGAGAACAAAACTCTAAAACCAAACCAGTAGAAAACGTTGAGAAATTTTGCTAGTTCGAGAGCATAGTTACAGATAAGACTACAATGAGTTAACAATAATCAGAGAGAGACTTGAATAAATATAAGTTTAAGGAAACTAAATAAGAAATAGTCATTTAAAGGGGATCCATCGTTTTCAGTTTCTTGGTTAACACTTTCTCTATAAAACACATATAGTTCGAGGACACTCAGATTTTAAGAGAATACCGATTAATTAGATAAATTTCGGCAGAGTGTGCTGTTGATCTCAACACCTAAAATATATCAAGATCAGTGCCAATTTTAGATTTAGCAATTTTAATTGAAAACAGTAGGTGAAGGGAAATCCTATAAGGTCCTAAAAATGCTTTGAATAACGCAAAACAAGATAAATAGAGATTTAAAAAAAATTTATCTGACATCCATTCGTGTAATAATTTTGCAGACGTATGCGCAGACCACTGTCCCTGCGGGGCCCTCTCCAACGCGGGGCCCGGGGCAAATTGCCCCTTTTGCCCCACCCTCTGTGCGCGCCTGGCACCTTTTAAGCCATACTCTATAATACGTAAGCAGATATAATTTGAATTGATGAATTCGCGGAAAATAATAAATATTTACTAAGAACAATGAAGTTCTGTTGTATTTTTGTAATGGAGCGGAGCGGAGCGTGGAGCGGAGCGGAGCGAAAAAAATTTAGTCGGAGCGGAGCGCTGGAGCGGAGCGGTTTCAAATTGATCGGAGCGGGAGCGGAGCGGAGCGAAAAAATGTGTCGCTCCAAATCCCTGGTATTACCGGACTAAACCAGGATGAGGTGTACGATCCTCTTAGGTATATAGGACACGAAATACACCCTGGTATCAAATTATTTTAAATGGGGATGGGCAATGGTTTTTGTTGGTTTGTTTAAACCCGTTCTCTGACACATAGTTCAGAAACACGGCCGTATCGAATCGGTGGCTAGCCATTGCCTAGCCCCATTTAAAATGATTCGATACCAGGGTGTATTTCGTATCCTATATAAGAGGATCGTACACCTTTGCCAGGTTGAGTCCGGTAATGCCTCTCCTGGTATTACATGACACGCTGCATAATTAGAGGCATCTGATGACATGTATTACATATTAACAAAATTATACCTGAATTTCTTAACCGCCAAAAAATAACCAAAACAATCACGCTTGCGAAGTGAAAACATAAGAAAAAATAACAGCTTTTCGATTATGAAAAGCAAATATTAAATTCTAACTGTTATAGGTACCTCTGGGTGTAATTATATTCACTGGTGTGGGTTGTATGGTTTGGTGTTATAGGTACCGTTTTATTTGCCAAACAATGTACAAAATTTCAAAATGGTCAAAATAATATAGCCTGTTTGTCTTTTTTCGAGTAAAGGGAAAATTGTTGGCGATTCCACTGAAGCCATAATTTTTACGATTTAATGCGTGTTTCCCTAAAATTCTGCAATGTAAATATGAAAAGTGATATTACGTTGGAAAGCCAACATGTTGAAGCAACTTTTATCAACTTTGCAGAGCTGTATACGTATAAAGCACCGTTATGAAATTACTGTTTGGATTTTCGATGAAAAATCTATTTTAAAATTTCTATTAAGTTTGAGGAACTGTATCTTGAAAGTGGCGATAATGTTGGCAGCAGGAAAAACTTAAGTTTTTATGAAATTTTGTGTAGTTTCTGAAACTGAAACCAAATCTTGGATTAAGTCATCAGCAGGGCTGCAAACTGTGACTTTGCGCGACAAGCCACGATTTTCGATGACTTTCACAAAAAGAGCGAATACAAGTCGTAGGTACGTCCAAAAAAAACTGTTAGCCCGAGGAGATCGAAGGGTATCCAAATTTCAGCCGCGTCCGAAATTACCCTCAGGCTCATGTAATATTATGGTCACTTTATGATGACTTTATGTCATCGTCATGTTAATGTTCTGCTGAGGATACCTTCTATTAACATAATGTTAATGCAACGTTAAGACCCCCGCATTTCAGATACCCTCCGCATACATTTCAAAACTGAACTGATTCTAGCACATTGAAGCAAGTCAGCAGCGTTACAAATTTCGCTAGGCCCGATTGTGTATCACAAATTAAAATAAATAAATAATAGGCGCGACAATCCAGCATTGGACTAAGGCCGCAGGATGTGTTAGTGACATCCTATTTCCAAGATCTTATCTGCTTTTGTTGAGGTAAATGAGATCAGCATCACGCTCAGCAGTGTTATTTATCCCCATAAATGGGTACTCGTTTAACATCTGAGTGAGATCATAGTCCGTCACAAGCTCGTGAGTTCGGAAAACACCATGAAACACGGTGAGATTCGAACTCATGACCCTGTGCACCGAAGGTGCGCGCACTAACCGCTACACCAGCCAGACTACAAATTAGCGGACATTATATTTCTTAACTTGGCTTGGTATAACTTTCACCCCTTGAGATCCCCAATGAATGCTTTTATATGGCAATCGTCAATTAAAAATAGTCGGCATATGGATACTTACTCACTCAAAGAAAATGGATCACTGATTTTTAAGTGGAATTTCCAACCATTGCCCCATTTAAACGAGGAAACTTTATAAAAAAACATGCATAAGTATTAATGTATGCCTCGATTACTTACATTACATTATATAGAGATACATTTTTTTCCAATCCATTTATCGCCGATTTCTGATCATTGAAGTTTTTAATATAGAAAGATTTAAATCAAACGTGGAAAAATATTTATACGAATCTATACAATATTCATTCATAACAATAATACCCCATTTATACCTAACCGAGATATTCTATACGCATCTTAAGATGCCGATGTCAAAGAAATAATCATTCTTGTCAGCCTACGAATGTTAAAGTGTTTTTGGCATGTTCATTTGTATCACATCTATTAGGTACAGTAGAACCCCGTCACGCTCTGTGGCTCACTTGGTTGAGTCACACTCTACGATGCTAGTAATCTAGAGGTCCACAGATCGAGTCTCGGCGTGGTCCAAAAATTTTCGTACATGTACGGATAGGAAATATATAGTGCTTGCAACAATATATACACTCCGAAATGATATGCAATGTAACGTTGACTCGAAATTGCCTATAAACGGCTAAGTTAACGCACCATGGTCCCACATGTACTGGGAAGAAGAACCCCGTTTAATTTAACTTCGGTTATCCCAAACCCGCATTAATCGAAACGGTCGACAACCATTAACCAAAACTAACCAGATGAGTAATGGCGCGTCCAGAATACTTCAAACTTGTTTGATCAAACGTTTCTCTCCAACTTGTCGGAAGTTGGAAGGCTGTTCACACGATACGATATTTTCTTCAACTCAAACAAGTCGTTCAACTTGTTTGCCGTGTGAACAGAATTTGAAAGTTGAAGCGGTCGTAAACCGTTATCAATCAGCTTTTGCAATACGTATTAGTACAGGAAAAGTATATTTGCTTTTCTTTTATTTCTCGTGAATTTTTAAAGCATTGAAGGAAACATGTCAAGTACATATTTTATGATTTGATTACCAAGGCAATCATTCTAACTCTTACAATTTGCATAACAAATGAAAAAAACCGTTCGGTTAATTAACTCTTTATTATTAAAAAGTATATGTTGGTATTTCTATCGGACTATAGTCAATGTAAGCAGAGTGCAGGTGTTCAAACTCACACAAGTTGTCCAACTTCTGTTCAAACGGTCCAACTTGTTTGAATGCTCTTTTAACTTCAAACTTGTATTCCAACTCGTTTGAATGCCCAAAAGTTGGACAACAAGTTGAATCGTGCGAACAGCGCTTAAGGGAAATAAAACTTCTAGCCTGTTCATGTAGCAAACCTTTGTTGCTGTAGTCGATGATGGTTCACTAGTTTACTATAGCGAATAATCTAAACTAAAAGAATTAATAAATTAACCTTTTCAATGCAAATTATTATTGGTACCATGGATTAACCGAAGCCATTTATTTCGGTTAAGCGGGGTTGTACTGTACAGACATAACATACCGCGGTGCTTTGCTTTTGCAAACATTAGGTAAATTTTCAAAAACTAAATAGTTCGGATACAAAATCATATTAATACCGCAATGATGTCATAATTACAAATTGTTTCCTCCAGTTTGGTAGTAAACATTCACAACAACGTCTGGTGTTATCTTATCATTCTGATGTATGAGAATGTACGGGTCGCTAGAAGCTTCGATAAATCTGGTTGAACCACCCGACAAATTTTCAAGTGCCATGCCAATGCCAATACATATATTAATCATCTGCAGAAGAACACCCCCTGTTGTTTTATGATTACATACGGCTCACAAACTACATAATAGCGAATTTCCCGGTCAATTGTCGGGAAAATATATCTTAATTTTTCTGTCTGCAAATCATGGCGTTGGATTTACATACTGTACGAGTATGTACAATACAACACTACACACAAAACACAAAAGCGATCTTTGCATAAACACTATCCACCGCATCTAGAGGCAATATTTTCAAAATTAGCTCAATACAAGATAATGTACTTTTTTCATAGAAATTTTTTAAAATTTAGTGAATTGGCCACGACCCCAGGAAAATTGGCATTTCACTTCGGAAAAATTAAGGGAAAGCTGGATTTTTGCATGAGCCTTCCTTTCGAGGTCCTAAACAAGTCCCTAAAAGTCCCCGTCCCTACGAGTGCCGCTAGCGGTGCTACAGAGGGTCAAAGACCCTCGAAAACAGGTTTCTCTGAATATTTCGATAACGGTAGCATATACAAAAAAGTGGTGTATGGCAAATTTAAAGCTCTTGTGAATTCTCAATAAACGATGCAAAGACCGAATACTTTCGGGCACTCCTAACGGCGCCAAGAGGTCTAACGGTATTTTTAACAAGGTTTCAATAAAATCTCTATAACGGTAACTCGTACTAAAAACTTTTGTATGGAAAATTTGTAGCCTATGGGGTTTTGAAGAAAGTGGCCAAATTTCATATTAATATGTACAGCCTTAAGGGCGCTATGGGGGTTCAAACCTTAAAAAAACGTGTTTTTTGAGGTTTTTCGTAAATGGTGCTAAGACGAGGGAGTGCGCTCTAAGGTGTTCTAGGAGAAATTTGTAGCGTCTGTGGCTGTTAGTAAGAGGCCAAAAGTCCCCAAAGATGGGAGCCCCCCTAACGAAGTTATGAGGGTCCAAACATTAAATTAAGCAGTTTTTGGGGAATATCTCGATAACGGTAACGTGCACCGAAAGCTGTTATAAGGCAAATGTGTAGCTTATATAACGCTTAATTAAATATCTGAATTTCAGATTGATGCGTGCAATATAAGGGCGCTATGACGGTATGAATCGTACAATAACGGTATTTTTTCGTTATTTTCGTGGATTTCTTCATAACGGGAACGCATTCGGTTGGGAAGCCTGTAATAATTTGTTGCTTCTATAACGTCAACTTAAAATGCCAAAACAACTTATTTATGCGGGTACCCCTAAGGAAGCTATGAGGGGTCAAAACTAAACAACTAACTAAACAAAAAAACCGTTTCTCGGATTTTTTGATAACGGAAACCTCTAGAGGGAACCCATCTGAAATAAATTTGTAGCTCCTGTTGCTGTTACTAAGACGCCAAAAGTCCCCAAAGATGGGAGCCCCTCTAACGAAGTTATGAGGGTCCAAACATTCATTTAAGCAGTTTTGGGGAATATCTTTATAACGGTAACGTGCACCGAAAACTGTTATACGGCAAATTTGTAGCTTATATACCGCTTAATTAAATATCTGAATTTCGGATTGATGCGTGAAATGCTAAGGGCGCTATGAGGGTCCGAACCGTTCAATAACGGTATTTTTCGTTATTTTCGCGAATTTCTTCATAACGGGAGCGCATTCGGGAAGGAAGCCTGTAAATATTTGTTGCTTCTGTAATTTCAAATTCAAACGCCAAAACAACTCATCTATGCGAACACCCCCAAGGAAGCTATTAGGGGTCAAAATTAAACAAAAAACCGTTTCTCGGAAATTTTTTGATAACGGGAACCTCTAGAGGGAACCCATCTGAGGGAAATTTGTAGCTCGTGTGTCTGTTAGTGTGACATCAAAAGTCCCCAACGATGGGAGCCCCCCTAGGGAAGTTATGAGGGTCCAAACATCCAAATAAGCAGTTTTTAGTGAATATCTCTATAACGGTAATGTGCACCGAAAACTGTTATATGGCGAATTTGAAGTTTTTACAACGCCTAACTTAATGTTCAAATTTCAGATCGATACGTGCAGTACTAAGGGCGCTACGAGGTTCCAAAACTTGCAAATTCGGCATTTTTGGTTATTTTCGTGACAATCTCCTTAACGGTAACGTATACCGGAAGCAGTCTGTGAAAATTTTTTGTTTCTATGGTTCCAAATTAGAGGCTCCACCGATTTGCATGCTCCTGGAGCCACCATACGTGCATTATAACGTATAAATTAACTAATTTTTAAGCCCATATGGACGTACGTAAAGACATACACTACACATACCTTCTTTAAAAATTAGTTTATTAAAACGTTATAATGCCCGTATGGTGGCTCCAGGTGCATACAAATCGATGGAGCATTTTATTTGAAACATAGAAACAACAAATTTTTACAGACTGCTTCCGGTATACGTTACCGTTAAGGAGATTTTCACGAAAATAACAAAAAATGCCGAATTTGCAAGTTTTGAAACCTCGTAGCGCCCTGATTACTGCACGTATCGATCTGAAATTTGAACATTAAGTTAGGCGTTGTAAAAACTTCAAATTCGCCATATAACAGTTTTCGGTGCACATTACCGTTATAGAGATATTCACTAAAAACTGCTTATTTGGATGTTTGGACCCTCATAACTTCCCTAGGGGGGCTCCCATCGTTGGGGACTTTTGATGTCACACTAACAGACACACGAGCTACAAATTTTCCTCAAATGGGTTCCCTCTAGAGGTTCCCGTTATCAAAAAATTTCCGAGAAACGGTTTTTTGTTTAATTTTGACCCCTAATAGCTTCCTTGGGGGTGTTTGCATAGATGAGTTGTTTTGGCGTTTGAATTTGAGGTTACAGAAGCAACAAATATTTACAGGCTTCCTTCCCGAATGCGCTCCCGTTATGAAGAAATTCGCGAAAATAACGAAAAATACCGTTATTGAACGGTTCGGACCCTCATAGCGCCCTTAGCATTTCACGCATCAATCCGAAATTCAGATATTTAATTAAGCGGTATATAAGCTACAAATTTGCCGTATAACAGTTTTCGGTGCACGTTACCGTTATAAAGATATTCCCCAAAAACTGCTTAAATGAATGTTTGGACCCTCATAACTTCGTTAGAGGGGCTCCCATCTTTGGGGACTTTTGGCGTCTTAGTAACAGCAGCAGGAGCTACAAATTTATTTCAGATGGGTTCCCTCTAGAGGTTCCCGTTATCAAAAAAATCCGAGAAACGGTTTGTTTGTTTAGTTAGTTGTTTAGTTTTGACCCCTCATAGCTTCCTTAGGGGTACCCGCATAAATAAGTTGTTTTGGCATTTTAAGTTGACGTTATAGAAGCAACAAATTATTACAGGCTTCCCAACCGAATGCGTTCCCGTTATGAAGAAATCCACGAAAATAACGAAAAAATACCGTTATTGTACGATTCATACCGTCATAGCGCCCTTATATTGCACGCATCAATCTGAAATTCAGATATTTAATTAAGCGTTATATAAGCTACACATTTGCCTTATAACAGCTTTCGGTGCACGTTACCGTTATAGAGATATTCCCCAAAAACTGCTTAATTTAATGTTTGCACCCTCATAACTTCGTTAGGGGGGCTCCCATCTTTGGGGACTTTTGGCGTCTTACTGACAGCCACAGAAGCTACAAATTTCTCCTAGAACACCTTAGAGCGCACTCCCTCGTCTTAGCACCATTTACGAAAAACCTCAAAAAACACGTTTTTTTAAGGTTTGAACCCCCATAGCGCCCTTAAGGCTGTACATATTAATATGAAATTTGGCCACTTTCTTCAAAACCCCATAGGCTACAAATTTTCCATACAAAAGTTTTTAGTACGAGTTACCGTTATAGAGATTTTATTGAAACCTTGTTAAAAATACCGTTAGACCTCTTGGCGCCGTTAGGAGTGCCCGAAAGTATTCGGTCTTTGCATCGTTTATTGAGAATTCACAAGAGCTTTAAATTTGCCATACACCACTTTTTTGTATATGCTACCGTTATCGAAATATTCAGAGAAACCTGTTTTCGAGGGTCTTTGACCCTCTGTAGCAACGCTAGCGGCACTCGTAGGGACGGGGACTTTTAGGGACTTGTTTAGGACCTCGAAAGGAAGGCTCATGCAAAAATCCAGCTTTCCCTTATTTTTTCCGAAGTTTGGCCAAATTTTTGTTCAAATTTCCTGGCGTACACATTGATTCCCTACCGTTTAGGTTGGTTCTGTATACCGCACACTCCACTCCACACGATGTTTCTCATGGAGACGCGGTACATAATGGTGACGCTTTTCTTTCATAAGTTTTCTAATCATCATCATAGTGCCGTCAAAGAAAAAATGGATGCATGCATCGTATCTAGCATCTTGTAGGTGGTGTGCTGTTTGGTACTCGGTGAAAGAAAACCAATCTTTGGTTGTGATTTAAAGGGAATAAATATCTTTGATTAGTCGTTGTATCTCCCACAACAACGGCATTGTAAAGATTTTAGATTCACGCCTAAACATATGATTTCTAAATGTAGCGTATCCAGTCGTGCTTTTGGCTTCTTCTGCGCTTACCAAAAAGACTTACGCTAGTCTAGATGAAATTATTGTACTCGTACGTACGTACTGAGTTCAGTGTACATATTTTTCGGGGGTGATGTCCGATTATAATTGCGAAAATATTTGTCAGGTGTGCGGTGTGCTTTCGCGGATCACGAGTGATTGAATAGAGTAGAGTGTCTAATTTTGGAGTGCATTAGAGGTGAAAAGTGTTAGTGCGGGCTGTATCAAAAATTGGAAATGTTGGGATGGTGTTTAAGTGATTTTTTAGTGTTTTTCCCTCTTCCCTCACATATCAGTGTTCAATCAAAACAAAAAACAAAAATAAGTTGATTCTGAATCTTAACCCCAGCGACAATCCAAATCTGGCAATCTTTTAATCGTTCCCACGGGTATACCTAAGTTCACTCATTTATGTTCATCGTCAGTTCATTTACACAAAACGACCGACAACGCACTTTTATCTTGTTATACGTAACTTGCGCGTGTCGCGGCTTCTCTAACGAATGTTTAATTTTTGTTGTGTACACCATTAGCATCTGTGAATTAATTCTTAAAATAGAAGAAATCCAAAGAGAAATGTCCGCTTCAAGTACTGCTTGCTGATTCCTCTGTGTGGATATTCTGCTGACGACAAAACTTATATTAAGGGAAAGTTGTACATACTCGTACATGCACGATTTATAAAAGGTAGGTCAGGCGACACCGTTGAATAGACACACATTTATGGCTTAGATCTTTTTTGATGTTTCAATCCTCATCCTCTTGGACTTGTGGGACGCAGATTTAGCATCAGTTCAACATTATGCGGGGATCATAATGATGATCTTTTCAACAAGGAAGCAAATAAATAAATACGTTCGCTCACTGCGACCGACGACCACTCCACATGTTTGCTCTGATTGTCTCAACTTAGTTTGGTCTCGTGCCAATATTAGGGCATTTGATGTTGATGTTTCTGTTTCTGTGTATACTAATTCGATACATTTCTTTGATTGAAGGATGGCGGAAATCCATCAAGAGTTGTATCGATATTAATAATAATTCGCAAATGTTTGACTAGTGGCTTAAGGCCGCCCGCAGACTAAAGGCACGTGTTAAAATAACAGGCGCGACAATCCAGCATTGGACTAAGGCCGCAGGATGTGTTAGTGACATCTTATTTCCAAGATCTTATCTGCTTTTTGTTGAGGTAATAAGATCAGCAGTGTTATTTATCCCCATAAATGGGTACTCGACTATGGACGAAAGGAACATGTCTGTATAGAAAATATACCCATATAGTGCTCAAAACCGGTGGTTTAACTTCGATCGCTGAGCGATGATCCCATGAGCCGTCTCTACGAACACAAACCTTAAAGGCATATTGCAGCGTGCGTAGCGTAGCATAAAACTTGTCGCCCAATACAAGCGCTTGTATTGGGCGACAGGTTTTACGCTACGCTATGTTGTAATACGCCTTTAGTCTGCGCGCGGCCTAGGGCCATATTTTACATTTCCAAAACACAAATTTTCCAGAAGCAATATGGTTCGGAACTGAGTCCAAATAACACACATAGGATAGTGTTGCTTAGATATTTATGCTATATTCAAAATTAAAGCATAAAATGTAAGACAGTATCCGTGCTAAAAAAAAATGAAGAACCTTCCGTTAAGGGCTGAATTAAGATCGAGAGTGAAATTCTTCCCGCTGCGATTTTATCAATAAAAATGGATACTTACTGTCGTGGAATATGTCACAAACGGTGGGGAATTCCATAAGCTACAATCCGAGACCGGTTCCATAACTCTCCTCGGCCATTTTTTGTATTATTTTTCGATTCCCCGGTCATTTGACATATCACGATGAAATAAACGGGGAATCGGAAAAAATACATAAAATTGTCGAGAAAAATTATGGAACTGTTTTCGGATTGCAGCTTGTGGAATTCTCCAGCATTCCCCACATATTCCCCGACAGTAAGAATACATTTTCAACGAAAAAATAGCAGCGGGCAAACATTTCACTCTCGATGTCAGTACTAGGCTTAACGAACAAATTTCATTGGAAAACACTGAAATTGTATATAGGTATGCGAAATATGCGCTGACATAGTATATATGCGAAATTAAAATTCGATTTACGTAGCACTTCATCACACAAAACACAAACGTTTTTATTATAATGCATACATACATCAGGGTAGCTATTTTCTTGTCCATCCCGATTAGTTTTTGAAAACTGAACATCATCGAAAAAAAAGTACTGCTGGGAAATGGACACTTTTTTTCAGTGAAGTATTGTTACCTGGTTAGTGGTTAGTGCGCTCACATTTGGAGCACAGGGTCGAGTGGTGCGGGTTTATTGTTTTTTTCGAACTCACGACCCATGCGACGGACTATGATCTCACTCAGATGCTTAACGAGTACTAAAATTTAGAACATCATCATCAATGTGGAACGATAGCCCGACGTCGGGCTTTGGCCGCCTGAATAGTTGACCTCCAATTATCGCGGTTATGTGACCTTGTTCTCCAGTTTTGGTAGCCCAGCAGCTGGTGGGCGTCTTCACCTACGGAGTTCTCCCAGCGGGCTCTCGGTCGTCCACGTAACCTCGCTCCGTCAATTCGTTGTGCGTTCATCACTTTCTTTGGCATGCGATTATCGCCCATCCGTTGTACATGCCCAGCCCATTGCAAGCGTTGAAGCTTCACGATTTTCGATACTTCCAGCTCATCGTACAATTGATACAACTCATGGTTGTACCGGATAGGCCATTGGTCTCGCTCGCGAACGGCCCCGAAAGTTCGCCGAAGGACCTTTCGTTCGAATCGGTCTAGCAAAATTTCAGAGGCTTGGGTGAGGGTCCATGTTTCGCAGCCATAACATAGCACGGGTCGGATGATCGTTTTGTACACGCGGAGCTTCGTGTTCCTGTGCGGAAGTTTCGAATTAATTATAGGGAGGAGAGAAATATGTCTTATTGGCTAGTTGTATCCGTCGCTTAATTTCGTCGGTTTCGTTGGCGTCCTTTGATAAGTTACAACCCAGATAGTTGAAGTTGTCTACATACTCGATATTAAGGTCCCCGACTGTGATGCTTGCATTTGCTGGCGTCCTTGTTTTCGATTGCATCATGGCCTTTGTTTTGCATTCGTTGATATGTAGTCCAACTTCCTTTCAGGCGTTATTGAGGTTATGCAGAAGGCTTTCTGCATCACCCAATCTTCGAGACATGATGTTGATGTCGTCGGCGTACGCTACTAATTGAGTCAACTTGATGAGTAGCGTTCCGCTGTTGTCCATATTCATGGCTCGAATTGCATACTCCAAAGCCAGGTTGAAGAGCGTCGGCGCCAGCCCATCGCCCTGCTTGAGCCCAGTACGAGTTTCAAGTAGGTCAGTGAGTCGGTTCTGCACCCTGACCTCCGAGACGGTGTTAGTCATCGTCATCCTTGTGAGTCGCACTAACTTTGCCGGTATACCAAAATGCAGCAAAATGTTATACAGTACACTTCGATCGATACTGTCGTATGCCTGCTTGAAGTCGATAAAGATTTGGTATACGTCGATGTTATATTCCCAGCACTTTGTGAAAAGCTGATCGGTCGTTGAACGACCAGGGCTGAAGCCGCCTTCATACTCGCCAATGATTCGTTCTGCGTACGGATTGATTCTCTTTTCGAGAATTTTCGATAAAATCTTATAGGCCGTATAAACTAATGATATGCCCCTTTAATTCTCACACTTCAGCTTGTCACCCTTTTTGTGGATTGGGCAGATTATGCTTTTGCGCCAATTTTCGGGGATTACCTCGTCGTTCCATATTTTCAGCAGTTGCACATGTATAGCGTTGTTCAGGCACGTTCCACCATGCTTCAGTAGTTCTCCTGGGATCTCGTCAACACCGGGCGCTTTATTACGTTGGAGCGATTGTATGGCGAGACTCACCTCCTCTACTGTTGGGGGTTGAACGGGAGGGCCTGGTTCGGCTAACTGCTGAAGAGCTGGCTCCGTGGGGGATGTTGATGGAACATTGAGGAGCTCTTCAAAATGCGAGGCCCATCGTTTGTTTACGCTTTCGATGTCGCTGATGTTACCATCCTTGTCCTTACATAGACTTGTCCATTAGTTATAAGTTTGTACGTCATGTCTAGTGTTCTTACTGGCTAGTCTTTGGTTTATTTGCTGTAACTGCTCGTCAAAATGTTTGCGTTTCTTACGTCTAATTAACTTATTAGATACTCGCCGAACTTCGTTATATCTTTCTTTCTTGGCTCGGGATGCGCGTTGAGTGTATTGGCGATAGGCTTCTTTTTTCGCCTAAATCGAGGCCCTGCATTCATCGTCGTCGTCTGCGCCGGCATTTATAGCCCAGTCTGTTCGTCTGCGCCGGCCTTTATAGCCCATGACCTCTTCTGCAACTCCTTTGATGCTGTCTTTGAGCTCCTCCCAGAACTCATAGATGCCTAAATTGTTGATGTTATCAAGCATGGGCGACAGTTTTTCCTCAAACGCTGTAGTATACGCAGCCGCGCCGGCCGTGGCATCATCAATCAAATTGTCAACCTCGAATATCCTGGCAGGGTTGTTTCTCGTCAGGTGCACCGAAGAGATTCTGCACCTGTACGTCGTCTTCACCAAATAGTGATCGGAATCGCAGTTGGCTCCTTGATAGGATCGAACATCTAGGACATTAGAAGCCCATCTCTTGCTGATCACTACGTGGTCGATCTGGCTCCCGGTGTATTCATCTGGAGACTTCCAGGTTTGCTTATGGATTCGTCGATGAGGGAAACATGTGGAGCTTATGATCAGGTTTCTGCCGCTCGCGAAGTCGATAAGTCGCTGGCCGTTGTTGTTGTTTTCGTCATGAAGGCTGTGACCTCCGGTAGTTCCCCTATGCCAGCTTTCGTTTCCGACTTTGGCGTTAAAGTCTCCTAGCAGCAGCTTCACGTCGTTTAATGGAAGTGAGTCGAAGAGTGTTTCTAGTTGGTTATAGAATTCGTCCTTACTCGCGTCTTCTTTTATTTCTGTAGGGGCGTGCGCATAAATGAGCCAGAGATTAGCGAAACGGGTCTTGGTGCGGAGCGCACATAGCCGCTCGTTTATGGGTCTGAAGCCGATAACGTGGTCCTTGAGCTGCTTACTCACGATGAAAGCTACTCCAAACTCCTTGTTGCCCTCCTCTTTACCACTCGTAAAAATTGTTTGCGATTTGAGGTCGTTAATCTCGCTTTTGAGCCATTTAGTTTCCTGGATTGCAACTATGCTTAACTTGTATTGTTCTGCCTGATCCAGGAGGGCCCTTAAGGCCCCTGGTCTATTCAGGGATCGTACATTCCAGAATCCGAAAGAGTAATCCGTTGTTCGTTTGCGGGGTCGTCGTTGTTTTATATCCGTCCAATCCGTGGCTTTTGTTTCAGGTTTCTTGACTTGAAGTTTTTTCTTAGGATGAATTGTCGGCACATCGCTAAACGATGATAGGGTGTAATCGTTGAGTAAAGACCATCATGGGTATTTAAGGGTTAAATGCAAATAATGTTGGACTTGCATTATGTTGATAACAAAATTACACAGGTCGTTCACATCTTGTACAACATTATTTGCTTACACCATCAAACATCATTCACTAGGTCAGTTAGGTCTACTTGCGACATGTGACTGATGAGTAAGCAATCGAAGACTTTGTTCGATATGCAATTATTGATATTGAGTAATTGCACTTCGAGCTAAGTCAGAAAAATGCACATTTTTCATATTTGCAAATAAACTCTAAAGGTTTCCTCGGACCTTGTGATGTGGAAAATAGGCAGTCTTCGACGTGAAGCTCCCGGGCGCGAAGCCAAGCTTTTGTAATAATCATATACATTATAGCCAAAATATATCATATTATTTAAATCGTGAACATTATTATTTAAATCGTTAACAATGGGCATGCCACGAAGATGCTGCTTTAGTGGTTGAGTTAAACATTTTCTGTCACCTATCACGTTAAGTAACCTGAGACGCTGCAGATGTAAATACAGCACTCAGGCGCAGCGGTGCTTCTTCCAAATGTCGCATCAGATGATTTGACTTAGCCGTTAGAGGTTTTACCCACTACCGTTACCAGGGGGCGCCCGCGCGGAGGACACATGGAGAAGTCTTTTACCCCCCCCCCCCCCAATTTAGCAATTTAGAACATAATGTATTTGTATTCCCTTGACGTTTGAGGTTGTAGTTTTGTAGTTTGCTTTTGCAATTAAAAAAAAAAATTAAGGGGGGGCAAGCCGGGCGGTCGCCCGGGGCGCCAAATTTTAGGGGCGGCTTTTTGGATAGCACTCAAATAAAAATTTTTTTTTTAAAAAGCCGAAAGAAAAAAAATCAATATCAACTTCGATTTAGTGGAAAGGTCTGCGGTTTCCTTTCTACAGATAAAATAAAAAGGGTGCAAAATAAAATAAAGATTAAGGGTAAAACCCGCGTTTATTGAGGTTAAAATTGTGTTTTGAAGATGCATAATCCTTGTGAGGCTATGAAGAGCCCACAATTTATACGAAGTGCTACATTTAGAATCCTAAAATGCTAAGTAATAGCCGCGCAAATTTTACGTCTGTGATGCTAGCACCCGACCTACTAAAAGTTGGACTATTCGCTCAGTTATGTGCTCATTAAGTTATTATCTTTGAAAAAGAAACAAGACATGCTAATTCTAGAAATACTCGTATGCGCTTATTTCGTCCTTCG
The DNA here is from genome assembly GCA_949715475.1 of Microchrysa polita. Classification (NCBI taxonomy): domain Eukaryota; kingdom Metazoa; phylum Arthropoda; class Insecta; order Diptera; family Stratiomyidae; genus Microchrysa; species Microchrysa polita. The sequence continues at coordinate 49,562,607 of OX454416.1, forward strand.
ATTGAACATTTAGTTCATCTTCTTTTCACCAGAATTAAGGACATTGCATGAAACCTATAGTTATTGCCTAATTTTCAGAGGACGAAATTGCAAGAAATTTTATTCTTTCATTTAGGTATATGCAATTTGATTTCCGGAAGATGAGATCTAAAGTTTTTATTTAGTCTGTAGAGTAACAGGAAAGCAAATCCACTAAATAAATATTGAACTCCCGAAAAAATTCGTATGAAATGAGAAATAGGGAGTCGAATAAACACTGAGCACATTAAGGCGTTTACAACAGATTTCTCTGTGAGAATTGTTATCCACAAAGGCATTATCAATAATTTTTTGGAGTCGTTTTCCAAAATTCCGACATTTCGCAGCATAATTTAACTTCAATTCACCAAACCTTCGCGTGAATGGATTACTTAAGTTGGTACCGAATGCATTGATTCATCTAGCATTGGAGGGCAAACTGCGAAGAAGGTGGTTAGTAATTTAGCAAGATAAGGTATTGAACCACAGAACAAATTGCCACAGATTCCTAATTTGTGTTCGGACATGCTAATATCGGAATTTGGCTAGGTTCCCCCGATTTAACTAGCTCTGACCTTATTCTCTTTAAAAATTCTTGAGATGACGCATTTATGAAAATAAGCCATGCACATTGAAAAGCCTGAAGCAATCCGGCTAATTGAAGCTTTTAAGGAATTTATGGTCAACAACTGCAGGAGGTTAGTAATGAAAGCGAGCACAATTTTTTGGCCCAACATTTTTAAGGGCAGAGTTTTCTAAAAATGTATTTACTGTTTTATTGGAAAACAAAATTTCGTTAAAAAAAAATGCTCGTAGGTCAGCTGGTTTCATACTATGTAAATTGTGTTGGAGCAACGACCATGAATCGATTCTACATCAACCATACTAAACATCTAGATCAGTGTTTCCCAAACCAGGGCGCACCCCTTATTGAGGCGCGACGATTAGGGAAGAGGGGCGCGAGCACAACTCTAATGTTGATGCCGTTTGTGAATTATGGTTTCTTTCAACACCAACCATTCGAATTTCTTATGAAACTCACCCGGGATAATCTGTTGTTGCAAAACGTTGCAAATTGCCAACAATTTTATTTGATTCGATTAAAAAAAAATCAATGCTACTAAATCCGTTTGCTGACCACAGCTGCGGTGATATGGCTGATTGAAATTGATAAAGCTCGCGATTCTGAAAAGAACCGCACCAGTCAGCTAGTTTTTGTATGGATAGAATGAATCTTTGGTGAAAATCATGCGAATTTTGGTGTTTTGGTATCACTGAAGCCATGGTAACGGCCGAACTCACGACGAAATTCAGCATTCGGAGATCAAGAAATTTAAATACTTCTAAAAAATTTCAGTATAGTTTAAAATAAGAGCTGCACTTACAAAAAAATGTTTAAACAATTTAACATGCGAAAATATGTAGTTCCTGAACTTACGTGTAAAATTAAAAGCAACGGCAATTTTTACACACCTATTTTATTGGGGGGCCCCAGGATCAGCAGACCTCGCAAGGGTCACGGACTGAAAATATTGGAAACCACTGATCTAGATAGTATGGATACCTACTATCAATCTGGTACAGTACCGAAGGGTTCTATACAAAATCCAAAAATACAAAATCCAAAAAGACAAAATCCAAAAAAAATTTAAAATCCACAAAGTCAAAATCCACAAAGACAAAATTCACAAAGACAAAATCCAAAAAGTCATAATTCACAAAGTCAAAATCCAAAAAGACGAAATCCATAAATTCAAATTTACATCAGTTTGCTTATCACAATTGAATATTGAGAATATTTATGTACGTTATTACGTTAACTAGACAATTACCAAATCCCGGAGCATATGCGCTTTACCTGAAGACACGGAAAAGGATTCATCCGTGGCATATACGATTTAGCCGATGACACGGAGAGGAATGCACCGGACCATAAGCTCTTCAGGTAAAGACAGAGACACCTAAGGCGCATATGCTCCGGGTGCATCCTTCTCCGTGTCTTCAGGTAAAGCGCATATGCTCCGAGGTTTGGTAATTGTCTAGCGGGGTTCTATACAAAATCCAAAAAGTCAAAATCCACAAGTCAAAATCCAAAAGTCATAATCCATAAAGACAAAATCCATAAAGACAAAATCCATAAAGTCAAAATCCACAAAGTCAAAATCCATCAAGACAAAATCCATAAATTTTTGTATGAAGAGAGCCATAATGCTTATTGCGTGGGCACTAGACAATTACCAAACCCCGGAGCATATCCGCTTTACCTGAAGACACGGAGAAGGATGCACCCGGAGCATATGCGCCTTAGGTGTCTCTGTCTTTACCTTAAGCGCTCATGGTCCGGAGCATTCCTCTCCGTGTCATCGGCCAAATCGTATATGCCACGGATGAATCCTTTTCCGTGTCTTCAGGTAAAGCGGATATGCTCCGGGATTTGGTAATTGTCTAGTTAACGTAATAACGTACATAAATATTCTCAATATTCAATTGTGATAAGAAAACTGATGTAAATTTGAATTTATGGATTTCGTCTTTTTGGATTTTGACTTTGTGAATTATGACTTTATGGATTTTGTCTTTGTGAATTTTGTCTTTGTGGATTTTGACTTTGTGGATTTTTCAATTTTTTTGGATTTTGTCTTTTTGGATTTTGTATTTTTGGATTTTGTATAGAACCCGTCTAGTGTCCACGCAATAAGCATTATGGCTCTCTTCATACAAAAATTTATGGATTTTGTCTTCATGGATTTTGACTTTGTGGATTTTGACTTTATGGATTTTGTCTTTATGGATTTTGTCTTTATGGATTATGACTTTTGGATTTTGACTTGTGGATTTTGACTTTTTGGATTTTGTATAGAACCCGTACCGAAGGGGCGGCAATTTGTCCACTTGCCCGGGGCGGCGTAAGTGCTAGAGCGGGCGCTGATTACTCTTTGTAGGTAGTTATCAATTTTTACACTTTTGATACCCTATACCCATAAAATGGTACAGGGTATATTGTTTTTGTTACGCCAATATTGTGTAACACCTCAAAGGAGCATCCGGAGGTATGGCAAAGTATATTATATAAATGATCAGGGTCGGTCCCTGATTCGAATAAGCCATGTCTGTCTGTCTGTCCGTGTGTCAGTCTATTCGCACGATAACTCCCGAAATAATGAATCTAGCGGTTTGAAATTTTGGTCAGATGTTTGTTTTGATAAAATCTTGGACGGTATTGAAAATGGGCCAAATCGGATCGAGGGTTCCCCTACCTCCCATACAAATTACCCCTCCTTGATATTTTAATTCAGCCATAACTTTCGATACAATATCGCGATCGACTTGATATTTTCATAAATGCCTAATTCGGACATACACTTTAAGCTGATGGAAAGTGGAGTAGGTCCGGATACCCCTACTTCCCCTACAAAGTTATATTCAGCCATATCTTTTGATAGAATGTCGCGAAGAACTTCAAATTAGTATCAAATGGTAGCTGTCTGATGCCTTGATAAGATGTTATAGATGTGCCGAGTCCGACCCATGTATACCCTCCCTCCCCTATAAAAAACATGAAAATATAAATTTTGGGTTTTGCATGCATTCTAGGTCTGTACATGGGTATAGGGTATACACTCATTGTGCTATTCGCACGATTAGAACTTGGTCTCGTTTCTTTCCGTTTTGCCTGGGGCATCAACTCGTTCTTGAATCAAATTCACAAATTATTCTGAAATGCTTAACAGTTTCATAAGAGAGATATTCTTCATGTCAATGGATTCATTTTAACCCTCATCTAATTTTCAATGCTGAAGGCATATTCTTTGCATTCATTTTTTTGCCTTAAGTGTATTTTTCCCGCACTTCCGCTCAATATTTCGTTGATTTCTGGAAATCGTTATTCAACGGGACAAGCTAATGCGGTGACAGGATATCAAATGTCGTCAGCTTAATTGCCATCAAGTGCTTCGTTAAGGAGTCAATAGATTTATTATACCTAGGTGAAGACGGCGATAAAAGTGTGAGAAATCCGCTTCATTATCCTATTGTCTGGTGTACTCTTGGTTATAGGTGGACATGCAATACCTTTGTTATCGATTGTAGCTATACACATAATATCCATATTGCATTGGCTAAGTTGGATGAGTATATATGTACATAATATGCTTGGATAGAATATCCTGGATTGTGGCTATTCCACGGAAGTTGGAGAGGATAAGTCGGTGCAATGTGATCAAACTTATGAGTAATTTGTGTAGTCTGTTCCGGGATATTTCAAAATTTTATTAGTTCTCGGGATATTACATTCCCACAAGCATGATTTATTTACTATCAGGCCTAATGATGACACAATATACCTACGCCTCATTCACAGTTATGTTCACATTCAAGGAACATTTTCAGCTAAACGCATTTTCAATTTTCACCTAGACAACCTGGGAGTTCATATCTTCCGCATAATGTACATTAGATTTTAAACAAGGCTCTTGTAGATACACTATGTACGACTATCCCGGTTACGTTTTATTTGCAGGCTCCTTGCTTTTCATAATATGATGTATTGCCTCTCACCGAAAAAGTTAGGCGCGGAAATGGCACGAGACGGGCACGTTGTACCACAAGGAGGTACACAATCACTCTTTACGGTTGGCAATTGTGTTTCCCTTCTTCTGTTTACAGTTGCTTTTTGCACTTATACGAACACAATCTTTTAGAGCACCCCCACATTCGTATGTTTCCATATATTTTTTTTGTTCGTACATACACATTATTTGTTGTTCCTGCTGCTGGTCTGACTGCTGCTAGGGCTACTGTGTACAACTGCTTGTTTCTGCTTTTTGAAGATCCTTGAGTGCATAACTCACAAAACTCAACTCGAAGTCAGACCTGTTTGTATACCTTCTATATGGTTCTTCGGTCGTCTCCAAATGATGTCCTTCAGAGATTTTTCGCTTTTAATTTTATACGAGTTTAAATGGGTTGAAGACACATACGAGTACACTGTGTGTGTAGGTATGTGTTTCGTGTGTTCTTGAAAATGTATAATAGATGGCACGTGTGGAGCGATCCTTAGAGCCCGAGTTAATTCATCTAAGAAAAGTGAGGAGGTGGTTTATGTTGAATGTTTTGTGTATGTTGGCACGAGGGTGTATAGTATACACAGCCGCAGCCACGAAATTAGAGACAGGAGAACCTTAACCCACTCGCAAAAATGATGAATGAAGTTTCTGATGTGGAAAATGGATAAGCGAACACAGAGAAAAGCACGGAAAAAAGTGGATGAATTTTCTCTGCACGATATCGCTAATTACGTCTGTTGAAAAATGTACCGGAAAATAAATCATAATATTAAATTCGTATCTATGAATTTTATTGCGATAAGAATAAATTGTATTTTGCACATGCAAATTATTTATATTACTTAGGATTCTCTAGTACTGGTTTTTATATGGTGAACCTATGCCTATACCACGAAAAGTAGCAATCAGGCCGCCGCCGGCGCCGAGAATGGGATATGTATTTGGCATTTGGACCTTTTCCTTGAAACGTTTGCCAACCCCTGCGTAGCCTCATGATTAACAACCTATTATGACGGGAATCCTTTTTTTTCCATCATGAAAAGTAAAACTAGTAATCATCATCTCATCTCATCTGAAATTTCGTTTAGTACAAAAACAACAAAAATAATGCCTCACTGAATTGAATCATACATTTAAAGCTCTCGTAATATAAAAAGCGCGGCAAACATTTGTAATTTAATCAGGACTCTACAGCTCAAGTATGAAATTAGGGCGATAGGATTTCGTATATCCAATTCCATAATGTTTGAAACTAAAATTCAATCAATTTTCCTATAATCTTATTGAACCATCGTCATCGCGAAGCAGTCTGCTATTGAATAGTATTAGGTATCCTAATCAAATCATTCGAAAATTGAATGAAATAATTAAAAGTTTGCAAATACACTGAATCAAAATTGGCAGGAGGATTTTTTTTTAGAGAGAAGGGCAAATTGAATATGTTGTATTATTTGTCCATACCTATATAATACACATTACAGAGGGTTTCTGGTAATTCGACATATTCCATTTTAAAATAGCGTTAAAATGCTCCCTTAGGTAACTTGTCTTTATTCAGTGTCATTCGTGTTTTGATATACAGGTTGGTATGTGTACTAAAAGCTATACGATCCCAATAGGAAAAATAGAAGCGACGTAGAAGCGCTTCCTCACCCTTTCCAAATGTGCTTCGGGGGAAGCGCTTCCACAGAAGCATATTTACGAATGGTGAGGAAGCACTTCGATCGTAATAGAAAAGCATCGACTATTTGCGACGATGGCAGCACACGTCAAATATACACCGTTGTTCTAGATAATTTCATAACGTGAAAAGTGTACGTCAATCGACTTGTTGAATTTAAAGTGTTCAAGTCGTTATTTTTTGCAGCATACTCATGATTAGAAAAAAGAAATGGATGAACATATTTTTTTAATAAATTTCGAAATTTCACTTATAATCAAGTTATTTTTTATACAATGCATCACGTTCGGTTTTCGCATTCAATCCTTTAAAAGCGCATTTCATTCACTTAAATGAGTGAAATGTGAAATTCTTTTGGAGTGCTTATAGCACTCTGCTCCAGAAGTGCTTACCACTCACTTCTCTAGAAGCGCTTACCACTCACTTCTCTAGAAGCGCTTCTGGAGCGCATCTTAAGAAGCTGCTTACCTCCGCGGACATGCAATGTTAAAAAGGACACGAAGAGGAATGGAGATGGGAAGCGCTTCTCTGCTTCCCGAGAAGCGCTCCTTTTGCCCTTCTGAAGCGCTCTTTTTCCTATTGGGATATGACATGTCTATATGCAAGTATGTGTATATAACAATAATCATGATAAAGTCTAGTACTAATGGAAATATTAGCAATATAATAATAGAAAGTTTTAGCATATCGTCGAAAATATAACGATAAGTTCGAATAGTCTTTAAATGAAAAATTCGCTTGCCTGCCGTACGCACAACAGTATACCACAATTGTTCATGTCCCAAGTAGGCATAGGTGTATTTCCTTGAATTTGATTTTCTATAAACAGCTGGAATTGTGGGTATTATTTGTCGTGATTATTCGGCTATGCCTATCTGGAAAATGCACAATTTTGGTAAACTGTTTTGCGTACGGCAGGCAAGCGTATTTTTCATGGAAAATGTCAAAGCCTATTCAAGCTATCGTTATATTTTGAACGATATGCTAAAAGTCTCTAATATCTACAATATGTGCTACAACGAAAGTATAATATTCCACCGATTTTCACCGGTTACTGAGATACTTAGATATTAGTGTGTTTTTTTTTAAATCGCGAAATTTCAATTTTCGAATGGCATTACACGAAAAAATACTCAGAAAATGGTATGGGGGATGCGGGATCATGACCCATACATATCTAGTACAATTTGTTTTAACCTTTTTTGCTGCTTTGATAAAGACACATAAATTCAAGGTTTTGTGAAATTGGTGTAAGAAATGTTTCTTAGAAGAACCAAAATGGAAGGTTGGGTTTGTGTGGCAGCCCCATGACCCCATGGTCCGATTATATCGATTCAAGCATACAAACTGCCGGCAGCAATAAAAAGCATTTGTGCAAAATTTCTGCTTCATTGCTTTTAAATTGGCCGAGTAAAACCCGTCGCAACAGACGGACAAACAGACAGACAGACTGACATTGCCCAATCGACTCCCCAAGTCATGCTGATCAAATATGTATTTTTATATGGTCGGAGATGCTTCCTTCAATGCGTTGCCGACTTCATGACAAAGTTAATATACCCTTTCACTCTAAGAGTGAAGGGTATAATTAATAAATAAAAATGTTGTTTGCTATACAATTACCGCATAAATGTTTTCAACATAAGCCAGTAATTTTCTTTTACCATCAGTTTGATTTGCTCCAAAATATTTTTAGAAAATAATTTTAACATTTGTAAAATCATATTTTAAGAAAGGACAACTGAGAATTTATTTTTGTTGCATTTTAACGTTAAATAGTCCCTTGCTCGTGTTTACTTTACTTGTCAGTACATCCCATTCGCCTATTTCCACATTTTACATCGTGCTTTATTTTAGCATTTGTATTTCAGTGTTCAAGACTGCAGTCTCTGCATCATTGTAAAGATGACAGTCTCTTCGTTTCCCTGTCTCGGATTATCGGACACCCCGAGGCTGAAATCTTTTGATTTAAAGAAAACCTAACACTCTAAAACTAATTCTAAAATCATAGCCAAACCAAGACTCTAACGATATTCTACGGATCGACGAAAGATCGGCTGAATCGCTTGTGGCAAATAGTGATTGGGGTAGGCTAAATGGCCAGTAATATGGATAGCCACCTCCAGGACAAGATCCGGGTTGCGCCACTACCGTACAGTAGAATAGGTTGCACGAATGCAGTATATCTAATCAGTGCTCTTATATACTTGCATTACACAGTAGAAAACCTGCGTGTGAAAGTAACTCCTTTAGGTGTTATGGACGAATGGACCCTATTATCACCGCATTGAAATTTGGCCAAACGGCATTTTTTTGGGAGCCATAATGTTGGCCTCTAATGATAAACCAAAATGTTGTTGTCTACTGTAGTTTTGTGACGAATTATGTGCATGCAATTTTGCTAAACTTCAATGGGGATAATGGGAGTCATTGGTCGGAGCGAAAAAGATAAGATTGTGCCACAAATAAAAAAGTGCTCTTTGAAAAATTGGCGCTTAGAAACGTGGCTTCTATTGCAATCCCATTATGTTTTTCTTAGAATAGTCTAATATTGTGTGTTTGGTTTGTATTACAGTGGTGGAAATTGGAATAGGTTTACCTTGAAGGGCTCCCAAAAAAACCCATTTATTTAGGTTACTTATCAAACAAACACAAGTCAAACTACCTTAACCCGGGAACAATAACTTTAATTTTAGGCGCTTATTACTAACCATGAGTCATTTTGACTCACTACAGAAACTTTGGTATATCAATGAGAAGAGTATGAAAAGATGTGCCAAAAACCTCGGAATACTTGTTGTATATAAGGATAATGAGAATGTGTGTTTGATAATTAGATAGACTGTAAAATATCACCAGAAACCAAGTAGTATGTAAAGTACCAAAAATAGGCGGTTATTACTAACGTGAGTCATTTTGACTGACAAAAAAGGTTCCTTTAGTACTAACGGCGTCACAGAAAAACACGAATATCTGCTTACCATAAAATCAGAACCCTCCGCTTCCTTCGACATACGGTAGGGAACATATTTTTCAAGGAAAACATGGGTAGCGAAACCCGGTTGGGCGTATCGCCCTTTCTTCGAAAAATGTAATCTGAGGCGTATGCGTCAAAATGACTCACATTAGTGTTCCCGGGTTAAAGTAAACATTCCACAACACTGCCATAACGGTGTTTGCCATATGCCAGTTCTATTGAATTTACTCGTCAGCTCGATCAATTCATTTGAACTTTAGCGTTTGAAGCCAACCAATACCGCAAATTAGAATAGTTCATGTGAAGTGTTGTAGTTTTTAAATCTAATAAAAATAGAAGTTTTGATAAATTTGGGACAAAAACGAAAGAAGGTAATGTTAGGATTCGAATTGGAAAAATTAAGCGGCGCTTGCATTACATTTAAGGATTTTTTTAGGAGATGGGAAGAGAAAGCGTTTATCTGCAGAAGAAATTGCGAAAATTAACGCATTCAAAGAAATTCAACTGAGTAACCGGGAAATTGCAAGGCTAATCCGTCGTTCCGTAAATGTTATTAATAATTTTGTCAATTTAGAAAATAATTATACAACCAGAGGTAAATATGGGCTGAATCGCAAAGTGAATGAACGGACTGTTTGAGCCATTTTACGAAAAGCGAGCTGCAATGGTATGAATTCAATCCAGACAAAGGCTAATCTAAATGTCCCATTGACAACTCGGCTTCTCCGCAACTGGTAGGACCCCGGCCACGTTTTTAAATGGAAGAATAAGCCCTGAACGATACATCGATCTGCTGGAAAATGTGATGGTTGATGCCGCAAAAATATTATTGGACCAATTTCATTTTCTAGCAAAACAATGCGGCCATTCACACTGCCAGGGTGGTTAAGGAATGGTTTGAAAGAAAGGAAGTACCGATTTTGGATTGGCCGGCCAGAAGCCCTGACCTCAACCCAATTGAGAATCTATGGAGGATACTAGTCAGAAGGGTTTATGCAAATGGGCGTCAGTTTTCTGATGTTTTAGAATTGCAAAAGGCGATCTCATCCGAATGGCTAAAAATTGATACAGATATCCTGCGAAATCCAGTTCACTCAATGTCTTATCGAATTCACGCATTGATTCAGAAACGGAGTGATTTAATTAGTTACTAAAAGGAAGGATTCATCTTAATGTCATTGATGAACACATGTATTCTATTTAGTGAACCTATTCTAGTTTCCACCCTAAAATTTGCTTTTTAGTAAATAACTTTATAATTAAACTATTCATTGTAAGTTTAATAACGAATAACAATAAACTTATTCAATACTTGTGTTTCACACCAAATTACCTTTTTTTCATGGTTTCAATTTCCGTAGAATAAACCTTTTTTGGGTGAACCTATTCCAATTTCCACCACCATATGTCCGTAATGGTTTTCGAGAAAGTTGGTCGCCTTATGCTAATACATCGGGTGGGGCTATGGCCAAATTAGGTTAAATACACAATTACATGCGATCGGACTTAAGAAATAGCAATACGCCCAATTTTTATTAATATACAAAATAAAAACCAGTGGAGTAACATAACATTATCTAATATACTACATTAGGATTAATTTGCTCGAATTTCGAACACAACGCCGGAAAACGAGGATTCGTTCCAGTCAGACATTCCGACGCTGCCTGTCCACTATTATAGATTTTCCTATGTCTAATATTATTCTGCGAATAGTTGCAGGCAAAGAAGTATTGTGCTCCACCATCGAGTGTTTGCTTTAGTATAGCACAGCCAATGCGCACGGCACGATCATTAATCATAGGCGTGAAGTGACCGATGGTAGGCCTGAAATTCAAGTTGGTTATACAATCATGATCCTTTTTTCGATTGCAATACACTTACACCAATGGCTTATAGCTGTCGATTGATTCCATAGTAGCATCTCGGTACTCTTCAAACCAATCTGTCATGCCTTGATCCATGGCATACTGGGGCGTTTCTGACGGTCTACTCCAGTACCATGATAAATTCTGTCCGGTGTATTTGAAGCGTTTCGTATTACGACATTGATCATGTTTCATGGCACATTGCATGACGTTCAATTCAGCTAGACTGGCCAACTCGACGTCCCATTGCATCGTTCCCATACGAGTTGCCGGTAAGAATCCCTTGAGATTACCAGCTGCCACCATATTTCTGTAGGTGTTATGTTTATTCAAAATGAATTCGATGTGCGGCTGAATATTTAAGAGCTCTCTGTCCTCTAAACAGGTGGAAGAATATCGCTGCGCAAATAAGATAATTATATTAGAAAGAATTTTTTGAATAGTTTAATAATTACACCACTGTGACGACATGCAACGTGCATCTTTTTTGCACACAAGGAGCTTGCGCAATAATCGGGTGTCAACGCGCCTACCCAGGCCGTAAACATAATCGTCATAAGCACTAATTTTAACATATTTCCTCCTACGGTGAATGTTTTACCCAAAATCGTAACTGCTGAAATTCCTTTATGGAGCCCTGCTTTTATAGTTTTTTTACGAGGCAGGTTTTCATCTTTGCGAATTTATTATTTTTTTTTTCTTAAGTACACTATGGCAAAAGGTTGTAAACGAAACATCGTGGCACTGATGTTTGGTGGTGTATTTAGATTGTATGTATATATTAGCAATTCAGTGTTTCTGAAACGGTGATATGCGACCCTATTTGGCGATAGGATCAGAGAGAGGCTTCTTTGTTGTTGCCTTTAATGTTTGGGTGGAATATAGTTATGTGTATAGGTTTATTTGAAAATGTATTTGTTACTAGTCGGTCGATAGCTTAGTGAGTTCATAGAAATTAAAAAAAAAAACATTTCCAGTGATTGTGAAAATATAAGGGCCGTTAAAAACACTTATAACAATCAGACTCGTTTTAATGTTTAAAGGTTCGGGTTAACTTCCTATAAATTCACATTTCTTCACATTATTTACAAAAAAAATTGGGGTTGTTGAAACTATGTTATTAAAGTAACAAATGTTTGTTTTCATCATAACTAGAAAACAATTAAAAAAATAAATTTACGATCGCTTGCCACAAAGATTACGAAGATCTGAGATCTTGAGTCTAGTACATATATGGAAAAATTCACATGGAAAATTGTCAGACCAAATGATAAGGTTTGATTGGACTATTTTCCCAAGTGTGTATGTTCACGCATTTTATATGTTTAGTTTTGATTAATAGAAAAGTTGTGACAATTCGAGGTGTTTAAATGTTGTTTTAATATTTTGAAGAATTATGTGGTTTAATATGTTGTTAACATTGTATATCAAGGGCTTTAATGTTAAATTAGTTCAAGAAGACAAGCACGAATTTTTAACGGAAGTTATTAATATTAAAATACGAAAAAAAAAAGAAAAAACAACGATTTCATTATAACGACTGACCCAAAAATATTCCCGCGATACATATTGTCTTGTTACTTATTTGTATAATCATACAATAAACATTCGTAATTTCATTCTCGTAATTTTGTTTATTCATTTACAAGTATTTTTTTCTGATGAGGTATTCGAGTATCATCTCGCTCCGCATGCTTCTATGACTCCTAATGGCTTTTGGTCGGAATTTCCTATTAGCACTTTATAGTCGGATATATTGTTCTAGAACCACACTTTTAAAAAACTGGAAGAATGCTTAAATAGGAAATATATTAGGTCAAAAGGTCGCAAAAAGGATCTAAACATTTTCTTTACTTTTAAGTTTATACTACTGGTTTTGCTAGCAAAATATTATGCACGAAAAAAATCGACCCTTTTGTCATAATTTCCTCTTATAAAAAATAAAATAAATAATAACTGACTTGTCTATTTATCAAATTATATATTTTTATATATTTTACAGAGAGGAAGCAGACATTACAGTCACAGACATAATCAAAGGTCGCAGTCCTTAAACCGCGGTCAAGCGCTCTCACGAGCAGACGTTAGCGGTATGTGGTGACACCAAGGAGCCTCAGGTAAATGTTGTCTCATTTTAACATAAATCTTATGTACTCTTTTTAATCTAAATGCAATTTTTTGTGGAACTCAACGACAATCAGGATGCTGTTAAAATAACAAGATCAACATTTCTTCAACATCATGATTTTTATAGGGGGAGCATGTAATTTAAATTCTCTACAACAATTAATAGTCTAAGAAAAATGGCATATTTGGTCGACAGAAATCCTACATCGGAAATTTTTTTGGATTATGGTTGGGAATGGTCCCCAGATTATGGCATTAAAAGTCCCAACCGATCGGAGGTCCGCAACCTTAAAAAAAGGGGGGAAGGGGGCATTTTTTTCGTTTTTTTGCGATTATTTAAAAAAACAACTACATAAAATTACCTTTGCAATGATATATAACACATTAGAGTTTAATTGAATATTTCGGCGTTAGACTTGAAAATAAATTAGAATATTTTGATTTTTAGACCTTTTTTAAAAGCTCCATAACTTTTGAAAGAATTCTAGTTCAGCCGTAAAATATTGTATAAGTATTCAAAATAAGTTCAAGATCATTTTAAGGTAAACTTCGAGTCGCTCCGATCAAGGACCCCCATTATCCCCTCATTTCCATTTGTCAAAATGGCATGTCCATAACTCTCCCCGAAATTTGACCAGACTGCTAAATTTTGGTTTGTTGTCATTGGAGGTCATACTGACCCCACCCACCAAAAATCAGCTCATTCGGATAAAAACTAAGGGTATCTCCCATACAAAGTGACCCATCAGGAGTTTGTTCTACACACTTCTCATTTTATAAACTGTAGAACAAAGTTGTCTTGGGTCACTTTGTATGGGAGGTACCCTTAGTTTTTTTCGAATGAGCTGATTTTTGGTGGGTGGGGTGACTATGACGTACAATCGCAACAGACCAAAATTTAGCACTCTGCTCAAATTTTGGGGGGAGTTATGGACATGCCATTTTGACAAATTGAAATGGGGGGTTAACGGGAGTCCTTGACCGGAGCGACTCAATGTTTACTTTAAAATGATCTTTAATTTATTGTGAATACTTATACAAAATTGTACGGCTGAACTAGAATTCTTTCAAAAGTTATGGAGCATTTAAAAAAGGTCTAAAAATCAAAATATTCTAATTTATTTTCTAGTCTAACGCCTAAATATTCAATTACACTCTAATGTGTTATATATCATTGCAAAGGTAATTTTATGTACTTTTTTCGTCCTCATACCATTTTTCTCTATCTCTTGTCGTTTTTGAAATAATCGCAAAAAACCGAAAAAAAAATGCTCCCCTTCCCCCCTTTTTTAAGGTTGCGGACCTCCGATCGGTTGGGACTTTTAATGCCATAATCTGGGCACCATTCCCAACCATAATTCAAAAAAATTTCCGATGTAGGATTTTTGCCGTTCGATGGCCATATTTTGGTCCAATTTTCTTAGACTATAAAAATGTCCGTCAGTTTAAATTACTGTTCGCAAAAATACTGTTTGGAAAATTTTACATCCAACTTGCTTACGAATTCTTTTTTTTTTTGGCTGGTCTATATGTTGCTAAAGAGAGTCAAGGTTTGGGAAAAGTGTAGCCCAGGTCATAAGTCATCATGAAAAAGCCTCCATTCAGTGCCATTTAAAATAAGTTTAAATAAGTTTAAAATATTCGGAAGACTGAAAATATGACACTCATTAAAATCAGGCTGGTTTGACAGTTCGAATGTAAACGGTTGTGGTTCATAAGCCCGCAAGTTTTTAGCCTTTTTCAAACAAAATCTACCCGTTTTAAAAAGTGTTAACGTAAAGTTAAAGTCAGGCAACAGTGGTGGAAGTACGGGAAACTGAAGAAACACAACAGGCGATACCGAAGGCCGAGCAAAATCACTTTGATTACACTGCACCAAGGTAAATGTCGAAACGTCTCCTTTTTGAAACGTCACCGGACAACTTTTCGGAAAGCAAAAAATATTCCACAAAAATGACACCAGCGGATAAGATTGAACTCATCGAGTTATTCACGGAGAAATTGGACGAGAAGCTCAAAATGCTCTCTGATGCTGTAAGAAACGACTTCCAGGAGTTGTTCAAAAAAGTTGATAACCTCGAAAAACGCAATGACGGACTGTCGAATGACATCCAGAGGCTAAACGCAACATGCGAAAAACAAGCCCAGCAAATATTAAAACTACAGAAAGAATCATCTTCGAAAAATATAATTGTCAGGCTTCCAGAAAACACAAAGGATGAAATCAATACCATCAGAAATCTATGCATCGACACACACTTAAAATCAGTATCCCCTCTGTTACCAAATTTAATAAATGATGTTATATTCCCTGCCCATGCCCATGTATCAGACTGTTGGGGTTAGGGAATTTGTCTTAAAACAAAACTAAAGTCATAATTCTTCATCACTGGCGTTTTTTAAAACCTCCAATGCAGAGGTGTACACAAAAAAATATATTTAGGAGGCGTGGGGGTTCTAAAATAGCAATAAACCTTGTCCTAGGTGTGAAACTTCTCTACAGCGAATCGTCACGTTTCCTTCACAAAGAAAATGAAATTATTGCAAATTTTAAACAATATACTCGTAACGGGGAGGAGAAGGGCTGAAAGGCTCCGGCCGATTCCTATATCCTTCCAGTTGTGGCATAACTGCGGACCTTTAGCTATGCAGGAGGAGCTTCATAAGGTGAACAGTTCCGGCCAATTCCTATGTTTCTCTACGGGGCGAAACCGAATAGTCAACCACTGAAGCAGCACCTCCGAGGCCCCTCCATGGTGGACCTCTTTCGTTTGAAGAACACTATCATGGTTAAGCGATGGGCCGCTTTCGGAACCTGGAATGTACACTCGCTGAATAGGCCAGGGGCCTAAACGGCCCTCTTGGATCAGGTCGAAAAATATAAGCTGAACATAGTTGCAATCCAGGAAACAAAATGGCTTAGTAGCGAGATTAACGACTGAAACTCGTACACAATTTTCACAGGTGGAAAACCTTCGGGCCACAGGGAATTTGGTGTGGCGTTGTTTTGTAAACAATCAACTTAAGCGGCATGTTATCGACTTCAAACCCATAAACGAGCGGCTGTGTGCGATTCGCATTAAAACCCGGTTCTTCGATCTCTGGCTCATAAACGCGCATGCACCCACCGAAGTCAGTGAAGACGCGGTTAAAAACGACTTCTATTCCGCTTAGAATATCTCTTGGACTCACTTAAATCAACAGATGTCAAATTGCTGGTGGGGGATTTTAACGCCAAAGTCGGAAACGAAAGCTGGCATAGGAGGATTACTGGAGAGTAGAGCCTCCATGAAGACTGTAACGACAATGGCCAACGACTAATTGACTTCGCGATCAGCAGAAATATGGTCATATTATCTCTACGTGTTTTCCGCATCGTTGCACTCACAGCCAGACCTGGAGATCTCCAGATCAACATACCGTCAACCAAATTGACCACGTCCTCGTCTGCAAAAGATGGGCATCGAGCATAATGGATGTTCGATCCTATTGTGGAGCAAATATCGATTCTGACCACTATATGGTGAAGGCGACCTATAAGTGCAGAATTTATTCGGTGCATAATTCGAGATTCAACCCGACAAAAATGTTTAAATAACAGGCGCGACAATCCAGCATTGGACTAAGGCCGCAGGATGTGTTAGTGACATCCTATTTCCAAGATCTTATCTGCTTTTTGTTGAGGTAATGAGATCAGCATCACGCTCAAATGTTTGC
This sequence comes from Microchrysa polita, assembly GCA_949715475.1. Lineage (NCBI taxonomy): Eukaryota > Metazoa > Arthropoda > Insecta > Diptera > Stratiomyidae > Microchrysa > Microchrysa polita. The sequence continues at coordinate 49,579,560 of OX454416.1, forward strand.
TGTTGACAAATTTTCGGATTTTGCCGCGGTGGTAGCTTATACGACTGCCCTTGAGGAGAAGCCTTTGCTAAATAACATCAGCAACGAATGTACCCTTGAGATCTGGGATACACTCAAAGACATCATCAAAGGGGTCGCAGAGGATGCTGTGGGTTAAAAAGCCCGGCGAGCTCGAAATGATTGGTTTGACGAAGAATGTCAAAATTCGGTTGATGCGAAAAACGAAGCATATCGCCAATGGACCGAACGCGTAACTAGAGCCAAAAAAAAAAAACAAATATGACGAGCTTCGACGATTTTCGAATAGGTTAATTAGTCGTAAGAAACGTAAGCATCTTGACGAGCAGTTGATGCAAATAAACCAAAGACTACAAGCTACAATGTTCAACCGAACAACCCCACTCAGGAAGCTCTGGAACTGATGGCTGAAACAGGCCCTCCCGTTTAACCCCCAACAGTAGAAGAAGTTGATCTCGCCATGCGATCACTAAAACATAATAAAGCCCCGGCCGCTGACGCGATTCCAGCTGAACTGCTGAAGCATGGTGGGGAGAGCCTTTGTTAAAGCTATACACACACTTATCGTTAAAGTATGGAATGACGAAATAATCCCCAAAGATCGACAAAAAAGGGTATAAGTTGAATTGTGAGAACTACAGAGGCATCTCATTAGCTTGTACGACTTATAAGATTTTATCTAAAATTCTAGAAAGTAGAATTAATCCGTACGCAGAAGATATCATTGGCGAGTACCAAGGCGGCTTTAGACCTGGTCGTTCGACGACAGATCAGCTTTTTACGGTGAAGCTTTTACTCAAGAAGTGCTGGGAATACAACATTGGCGTATACTAAATATTTGTCGACTTCAAGCAGGCATAGGACAGTATCGATCGAAGCGTACTGTACAACATTTTGCTGCCTTTATACCGGCTAAGCTAGTGCGACTCATAAGGATGACGATGACTATTACCGTCTCGCATGTCAAAATTCAGAACAGTCTCACTGACCTATTTGAAACTCGTACTGGACTCAAGCAAGTCGACGGGCAGGCGCCGACGTTCTTCAACCTGGCTCTGGAGATGTAGTTCGTGCCATGCGTTTGGACAGCAGCGGAACACTACTCATTAAGTCGACTCAACTAGTAGTTCAGTAATATCGTGTCGATTTAGTACCAATCCGTAAAAAAAATATGGAAGTTTTTTCCACACTCTTTCTTTATGTATTATGGGGCGCTGATTCCAAATATGAACTTTGCACCCTAAAAAAAGTGCCGCAACATAAAAAAAAATTAGCAAAAATACACAGATTGCATGTTTTTTGCACATAACAAATAAACGGTACATTTCCTGAAAAAATTACATACTACAAAAATAAAGTAGGCATCATTCCCTACAAAATTGCTGAACATCATTTTTTCTCAGACACTCAGTTTGGGAGCTAGAGCTCGTAAAAGTACATGCAATTTTTATCTTAACAAAAAAAGTATCTAAGTTTCTCTATGATGATTTGTTTCACTTTACTATTTACGTCATTTACAGTTTCAGCAGGATTCTCAATATTTTGCTTGTTGCAATTCGTTTCCCCTATCCACCGGCCAACCAAACAGGTTTTTCGCTGCCTAAAGAAATATAGAACAACTACTGGGCCTGTCTACACGCAAAATCAGAACAAGATGAAAACCGGTTTTTTATAAGAGATTCGTGAAGAGCAAGGCAAGGAAAAATTTAATTTTCATATAAAAACCGGTTTTGATCCCGAGTTTCACCGACTAAAAAATATATTCAAATAGAACACTATAAAGAAACCTGAGGGACTTTTTTTATCGATTTAGTCTTTGAGCGAAAATTACCTAATTTAGCAATGCTCTAGCTTCCAAACTACAAGTCAGACAAAAAAAATGATATATTGCAATTTTGTAGGAAATAATGTTTACTTTATTTTTGTAGTAGATCATTTTTCCGGGAAATGCCTAGTTTTCTTTTTATACGCAAAAAACAAGAAATTTGGCAACATTTGCTTAATTTTTCATATGTTGCGGCACTTTTTTTAGGGGGCAAAGTTGATATTCGGAATCAGCGCCCCAAAATGCATATAACAACATTGAGAAATAAACTTCCGTGTTTTTTTCCTGACGAAAATACGATATTATTGGACTATAGTAGCGAACGCCGACGACATCAACATCATGTCTCGAAGATTGGGTGATGCAGAAAGCCTTCTGCATAGTCTCAATAACGCCGCCAAAGAAGTTGGGCTACATATCATCGAATCTAAAACCAAGGTCATGATGCAATCAAAAACTAGAACGCCAGTCAAATCAAGCTTCACAGTGCGGGACCTCAATATAAGGTATGTAGACAACTTCACTTACCTGGGTTGCAATTTGTCAAAGGGCGCCAACGAAACAGATGAGATAAAGTGACGGATACAATTAGCTAATAATTGTTATTTTTCGGTCCTCCCAATTATGAAATCGAAGCTGGTGCACAGGAACACGAAGCTTCACGTGTATAAAACCATCATCTGACCTGTGCTATGCTATGGCTGCGAAGCATGGACCGTAACCCAAAACTCTGAACACCTGTTGGATACATTCAAGCGAAAGGTTCTCCGAAGAATCTTCGGGGCCATTCGTGAACGAGATGAATGGCGCATCCGGTACAACCTTGAGTTGTATCAGCTGTATGATGAGCTACAGGTGTCGAAAATCATGAAATTGCATCGACTGCAATGGGTGGGACAAAGGATAAACGACGATCGCATGCCCAAAAAAGTGATGAACCCGCAACGAGTGGGCGAAGCCAGATGGCGTGGACGACCGACAGCCCGAAGGGAGCATTCTGTATGTGATGACGCCCACAATATGTTAGGCTTTCGGAATTAGAGGACAAGGTCGCGTGACCGCGACAATTGGAGGTCTTCAGTCCAGGCAGCCAAGGCCCGACGCTATCGTCCTATAAAGAAGAAGAGGAAACAATATACATTATTTATGCAAGGTTTCCAGCTGTTCGCCATAGACCTACGGTAGATTCTATAGTTGATTATAAGAGACATGCCGCCCCATATTACATAACGGTATATTAAACTGACATTTCTACAAAGTTGATAAAAGTTGCCTCATTATGCTAGACCCATGCAGTCATGCAGTCTCTAAATAATAATATTGCGATATTATTTCAAAAGAAAAATAGTTAAGACTAATTTTTGTTATTTTTGAACTAGTAGGGCTACGCAGGTCTAAAAATTATTTTAAAAATAGAGAAAAAAAGTAGTGGAAAGGTTAGAAAAGGACACGAATTTAGCTTAAACTAAAGATAGGAGTATTAGGTATCATATCAATAGGGAGTAGTGCATTACATTTCCCGCGTTTTCTTCTAGTATCAGGATCAGGACGGAGTTATTTTGCTTTAAAGGAACAAATTTTAGTGACTTTCACATTTATTTTTTTTCCATTCCTTTACTTACTTAACCAAACGTTTGTCCGTTTTTAAGGGCATTTTAATTTACCGTTGCATAATATGGTTTTAATTTTGGAATTAACAGTTGACATTTTTCCAACATTCAAGCGGTTGTTCCTCAAAAGACTCGAAGAGCTTCGAATCTTTCGTGATGTTATTTTATTGAAAATAGGCGTGTTTTTTTGTACTCCGGTGTAGGTTAGTTTAGTGTAACTACGTGGTGTTACAATAACAACATAACCTATATGGGTCAGGTTGCGATTGTAGCCCCATTTAGTTACACTAAAATATCCCACACGGGAACACAAAAAAGCACGCCTAATGCTATGTTGTTTCAGAATATAATATACATAAGTGTTTGGTTTTACTAAGTCAAGAGCTAGCGAATCTAAGTTTTTTTCTTCAGAGATAGTCATGGTTTTTGATTAGACTTGCCAAAAATGATGGCAAATGAAGGATTCAGTTGAAAGTTTTGCGGGCCCATTTCCCATATGGGCATCCTAGGCAACTGCCCGGGGCGGCAAATTTTGAAAGGCATATTTCTGAAACTTTCCAAATGTCTCGTTCATTCTGTGATGGAATTTCGATATCTCAAGAGGCAGGCAATTTATTAAAGTCTGACTGATTTGCAAATTTCGCCGCTCTATTGACCTCTACTCTCTACAAGTTGTATTTCACTTATTTTACAATCCAAGGATTTACCGATATATCCTTGATTTCTAAATTTTCCACAATGGGTGGCTGAAAAAATTCATACAATTTTTAAGTTCTACCTATGAATCCTCAGGTTGCCAATTCAGCACTGGCTTTGGTAGATAAGGTAGATTGTGACGAGAACGTATAGGATCCTCCATATGTAACGGTGCAGATATCTTCTTATTATCTACGACCACGAAAATACATGGACCTAGTCATAAGGCCAGGGTGACCAGATAATCATGGTAAAAAAAAAGAGCGGCACAGTATATTATACCTGGGGAGGGGAAATGCCGAATGGTTTTCCTGCTTATTTGTAAAAAAAACACACACCTAGAAATCACCAGGTTGAAAGGCTGAGAGTCTACTTTCTTTTAGTTAAATTATTATCATTTTTTTCTTCGACCGGATAAAAATTAATTTTCGAAATCGGGACTTGTTTATTCTGCAATTTAAATTCGTCACAAAATCATCGAAATTCCGAAAGCCTCAGACTCAAGGGAAAAGCATGATGCGCAGAGGAATGCAGGTTTTGGCAACCTTTATTGGGGAGCTGAAAGGGTACAAATTTTACATATAGAGCGATATGCTTTATTTGATATCTCCTCGCAATTACATTAGTGTATCTATCAATGTTTTGGGGGAAATTTAGTAGTCGTGAGCGAAGGTCACATTAATAACAGAGAGTGTTAGCATGTCGTAGATCCATGCCTACTTGGGAAATGCAAAATTGTGATATACTGTTTCGTATACGGTAAGCAGGCGAATTTTCCTAAAGAATGTCAAACTATGTCGTACTATTTTCCACGACAAGCTAAAACTCTCTAATATCTCTAGACAATTTATAACAGACAAGGTGGCCTGGCAAACATCGTAGATTTAAAAAAAACAATAGAGGAGGGGCTAGTTCAGTCCACGAAGTTTTAAGGAACAAACTTATAAAGAAGGCTTTGTATTGATTTATCGATTGTGACTGGACCCGGACCTCACAAGCTACCGGTCAAAAACGAAACTCCATCGTTGTCATTTTTTACACCCCTTGCGGTATATAGCTAGTTGACTGGAACACCATCAGGGTTTCATAACTAATTAACACTTTCCCGGACACAACGTCTATAGACGTCCAATTTTGAGCATTTGACCATACAAATCGTGTCAAATTTTGGCGTTGTGTCCGGCAATGAGTTAAATTAAAACGGCAACCAGTTGTCACAGGACTATCGACATTGAGGTTCGATATTGTAGGTGCAGCAAAATAGGACCTTAGTCTTCACTGTACATATTCTAGAAAACAGATCGGGATATTAAAAAGTTCCATATTGAAAAGCGGTATTTAAAATTAGCGGATTATTGAATTGGCGGGCTTTTGTATAGACGGGATTTCAACTGAGATGTTAAACTGGTGGAATTTCAAAATGGCGATTTAAAAAAACGGGAATATAATAAACATATTTCATATATTCAAAAAATGAGTTAAAATACAAATGAAAATACAATTTGTTTTGTATGTGCATTAATTTCATTTTCTCTAATTTATTTTTAGGGGGTCAGGCTGGTTGTGCTAGCTGCGCTATGGGTAATAAACTGAGCTGTTCTTGTGCGCCGCTCATGCGCAAAGCTTATCGATACGAGGATTCGCCATGGCAAACTTCTCGTCGACGAGACGGCCATCTCCTGAGGTTGTTATTTTGTTTTCCTTTATCCAGTATAAATAATAAAAAATTTCGGTTGATATTGTTTATAGAAATCTAAAAAAAATAAGAAACTTTAAAGAATGATTAAGCCCAAAAAGATTACACTTGTATGTTTCAATTTGACCTACAGAAGACAAACAATACTGAAATAAGAAACATGTTTTAACAATAATCTTTTTGGACTTTCGTTAGCATGTGAAAGTCATCAAAATTAATTAGAATATTTTTGCAAAAATGATACAGTGTCGATTCCAGTAATCGAAAAATATATTACGACTTTCTACTGCAAAGTATCAATAAATATGATTTGTTCAGAAACAATGCCAAATAGCATTCCTTTTAAGGATATTTTTTGAAAATTTATTGTTCATTATTAAAAATTAATTGACTGTTAGAAGTTAGATATTAATATATAAATATTTTAAATTGATATTATCAAGCTTGTCGGGATGGATCCGAAAATATCTTTTTCTGTAATTTTCAAGCTTAATATTTGCGAGTTTCGGTTAATTGACGCAAAACTTCCGATTTCGAATTCGGCGGGATCTTATGTATTTTATTCTGAGACTCACAGCTGCAAATAATAATTGAATATTTCGCTATATTTCCGGAAATAAAAATAAATTAAAATAGTTTCTGAACAAAACATATTTACATAATAAAAAATTGCCTGTTTTCCTCACATATTGTGCCCAATACCTAAACATTCCATTGCAATTCACCACAACACATTGTTGACATGGACAATATTCATATAAACTCGTATCTAACCAAAATATTGGCATGCCATCCATTGAATACAATGTCCTCCTATTTCAAAATAGGAAATCAAATACATTTCTCATATTTTCAAAATGACTTTTATGTTTTCATCAATTTACGTCCTGGTTTGCAAACAAAAATGCTAAAAAGAATTTGAATTTGAAATTGACTTTCTCGTTTGTTGTTTGTTTTCTATCAATGGGACTAACAATGTGGAATATGAAATTTTATAACTGTATATTTTTCCTTTCTTCTTTTTTTCCTATCCCTATACGACACACATACACAAAACACTATAAACCAAACATACTCTACACACACACACCCACCAAAATACGTGTGCCACTAACATTTTATTATGGATGGCATCGATGTAAATATTCAAAAAACTCTATCTAAAACACAAAACACAAAAATGCTTGATCCCTAAAAAAATAAATCTCGAAAAAAAAATATGGCGGACCATTTTTGGTTAAACGATCAGTTCGTTCAGGTTGTGGGCTGAGGTGTTTCACGTGTCAGCGAGCGGCGCCGGTACAGTCAAATGGCAACAAGTATCCGAAGATTTGGTTCCTGTCAACATTACCTGCATCCAAGACTCACCTGAGTGCGTATTCCACATAACCGCCTACAACAGTCAAGTCGATAAAATTCTCGATGTTCGACTCGTGCAACCAGGTGAGTATGATAATGTATGTATAATCGCCAGAATCCGGGTTGAAGATGTAAGATCCTTCCCCGGGATAGTGTCTGTATATATGACATCCTGTCAGGTGATTTACAATTTTTATATCAAACTATCAACTTGGCCTATTTTACTCCAATTCATTCTTTTAGGTACACGAATCGGGCAAGCGTCAGAATGTTTTGTCTACTGGAAGGATCCGATGACAAATGATACTTGGGGTTTGAATTTCACCTCCCCCATTGATGCAAAACAGTTTCGAGAATGTTGTGTAAGTATTGCTGGCGATTGTGAGCGGCTCTTAGCGGAACGCTCACACGCTGGATTCCCATATAGAAATCCCAGCGCAAAAATACTCACACTCACATTGTTCATTTTTTTAAATTTATTAAATATACATGAAAAGAATACTATACGAAAGCGAAATATATAAAGACATAACTGTATTTCATGCATCGCACTTCACTCTAATGTATGTTATGAAAATGTTCTAATTTCGGATAAGATTATTTTATTAGACAAATACTTGATTGCATTGCCTTCATTATTGCATGGTTTTTCTTTGTATTCATCGTTTGTTCGATATATTTCACGCTTCGATTTCGTATTTTAATATTTTTCTTGGTTAGTTAATTTTTTAGAATTATTTTAATTGAAAAAATTGTTATTTTAGGTTTTACGATTAAATTCTTCCTTTTAGACTGCAAGTTAGTTTCACTTTCCTAAAGGGTTTTTCTGTCCTTCTATTTCTTTATTCATTACAATAACTCCTCGAAGAGCATGGAGCGTTAAATAGAAAAGTACCTAGTTGGTTTCTAGGACGACTGAACGCGGTCAAACCTCACCACTATTTTAGTAGCATTTTGCTTATATAGTTGTTTTTGTTTCTGATTAATAAACGCGACGTTTTACCGTGTCAAGTTTCGAAAAGTCATTTGCCTTTAAGTTGCTATCATAGAGCAGCAGCCAAACGATCACTGCCGTTGAGCACGTTCTTGTACTATCCCATAAACATAGAAATTCAGAACGAAGAACTCGATCAAACATTACTAATCTGAATATATTTTGCTTTGCGACGTCTATAGCGTTATATGGTTCGACAGGCTGTTTCCGCCGACATATAGCCCAATAGTATATTCTGTAATATGGCGAAAATTGACACTAGGAAATTTCAATTATAAGGGACTTTGCGGGAATTATGTCACTAATATTTTATGTAGGTAACTATTAGAACTGGGAATCAAAAATGATTAATTTTATTCCATTACGATTGAAGATTTTTATTTTCTGCTTAAGAAAAGTGAAGCATTCGAAATGAATGACATGAAAGAAAAAAACATTTTAATCGATAAAATGGATGCTCTAAAATTGCACATCTTCGATTTTAAGATCTTTTAATAAATTTGTGATATTGTGGCACATCTCACAAAACTATCGGAAAAAGTCGAATATTTACAATTCCACGAATATACCTAGGAACAATATCTCACGAAACTCGAGTCTGCGTTCAACGGTGATACTGCCTTCATCGCACCTGTTTCAAATGATGCCATTGCCATTGATGCCAACACCGTATCTTGCCTTTACAAGTCTTCGTCAGCAGAAAGCGCAGAAGATGAAGGCGGATCCTTAACGCACAAACAAGCCTCCTCGAGCCCAGTACCTAGGGTCTTTCGCAACCTCAACCACAACTTCAACTTCTGATTCCAACAACCGACTCGATTATTCATAAGCCTCCACAGTCAGCTCAGCTTGCTTTGTGGCAGCAGTTACCGAAAGATGTTCGAATTCTGCAATCATCGGTATCAGCGTTGCCGCTCGTGTTACGATTGTAACATTTTGTTACAAATTCAGTTATCTTGTTAAAATGTTACCCCTTGAGTTATTTTGTTACAATCGAACGTCTATGTTATATTTTAAGCTTTTTTTTTAAGTGACATAATTTTTTTTTTTATGTTTTGTACACAATCGTCTATTGAAGACGTGCTAATTCTTGAAGGTTTTAGCCTAACCAAATTATTGTTAGTTGAGTGAAAAAATTAATTTCTCTTATATGATATTCGCCATAGATTTAAAACGATGATGCTTCTGGAATCTTATTTATTTTCCAATTCAGCTGAGATAAAAGTGATATAAAGCGTTTATGAAGAATCGAGAGAGTGAATGAGCTCTTAAAGGGTTTCATTTCAATTTGCTTGATGATCCTGTTTTGCAGACTAGTAGTCTGTAGGCCCTTGTGGAACAGAGTATAATAACTGGTCCCTTTGGAAGATTGAAAACACGCATACTCAAGACGTCAGGGATCTAGGCGCTTGGATACTAAGACGGGTGGAACCTTGTGTCTTTCGACTAGGGTACAGCTTAGGTCCTTGAATGCTTCCCCCAAGAAACGTTTAAAAGACGTAAAATGCTAATAAATAAAAGGTTGACATATCAACTAGTAAAGGGCTTTTCTGTCTGGCACGGATACTGGCACTAACGAGCATAGGCATACCATGTTGTGGATGCAGCCAACATCTCAGTATGGTATACTGCTATCTCTATACATGTCATAGTTAATTTTCATCCCAAAAATCTGTTGTTTTTGGGGATACCGTCTCTGAAAGCCCACCGTGGTAATTCAATTCAACTAGTCCTTGGCCCTTTTGTGGCCTGAACTGCTGAAGCCGACCTTTAAGTAATAGGAGAGTTGCTTTCCAAAGAAGCTCGAATTTAAATCTTTAGCTTATCGCAAGCCGAGATAACACCTAGATTAACTCCAAATGATATGTCACTCAGTTCATCGAACCTTCAGCAGCAACAGCGTCGCACACCTACCTCTTCGTCAACTCAACTTCAGATTCATCACGAAATGCAACTTCAGCGTGCTTTACGGCTTGTTGCTAATCTTAACGGTTCGTTTTCACGAATTCGGCTTACGCAGGCCCATGTCAACTGCGTATCTGCTGGCCACCCAAACAGCTTTTCTCCAGATTGGCTTACGATACACCATAAAACGACATCAGGAATTACATTATTAGTAAGCTTGGTTTCGAGCCGTCGATACTAGTTTGCAGCACACTAACAAAAGATAAATCTACCTAATATGTAGAATAGTTTCTTCTGCTAAAATTACAATTCCTTCAGAACTAACTGAACCTTGTATCCAATCTTTCTGGCCCAAAGGCATATTACTTAGAGATTTTTGCAGCCGAAATTTGCAGCAACGACGTTTACTAAAAACCAGAAAAGGGGAATCAATCTGCTTATATATTTAAAAAAAAAATATCGAAATGTGCGTGGGCTAAGGACCAAGCTCAATGATCTCTCCTTATCGGCTTTAACTCCGTCCCACGGCATTATTTGCTTGTGAGAAATTTGGTTGAATTGTTCTAGAACAATGGTGAAATCTTAGACGGATATCACAATTACCGATGCGATGGAAACCTTGATGTCGTTCGAGAGACTGATGGGGGAGGTGTTCTTATAGCTGTCCGCAAAAATATCGAGTCGTCTTTTATTTCTAATACGCATCTAGAATCTTTCGACTGTGTTACAATTTCAATTATTTCGTTATCTTTATTAATCGCATGAATTTATGTTCCTTGTAATTCTTCTTTGGTGATATACCGCGGCATCTTTAACTACTTCTCCCATCTGATTAATATAAGGTATCTAATTCTCATATTCTCTTATGCGGGGACTTTAACCTCCCCTCTATTTGCTAGCCTAATAATCCAAGCCTTCCAGTTAGCTCTACTTCACATTCAATGTTTCTAGCAATATCATCCTTCCTTGAGCTTTGCAATTTATTACAATTTAATACTATTCGCAACTATAAGGATCGCATTTTGGATCTCGTCCTCAGTAATCTAGCTACTTTTTACTTATCAACGTCTACGGCCTCTGTAGCTTATCTACCGTCTGACATGCATCACCCAGCCCTCTTAAATGCCGTTAAAATTCCATCCTCTCCAATTGATTCGTATAATCCTCACACTCGGCTCAACTTTTGAAAAGCAAATTATTTTAATTTCATTGGGAGACAATTTTTCATCATCACAATTGCGAGACTGCTCTGGCTTTATTCCACAACAAGCTCTACAATATTATTGATAAATAAGTTCCTGTCACGGTTGGTAGAAAGCGAAGGAGTCCTTTTCAGGTTTGATTTTTGTATTGCCGGAATCGTTGCATTCAATGAAAGGTGCAATGTTGTGTTGCCTCTATAGCGATTCACGATTATTTTAAATGAAAGTTATTATTTCCGTGCTAAACCAATATATTTCGGGCTAAAGTGCCCATCATCAGGGTTTCTATAATATACACAATAAATAAATAACTTTAATACAATTATGTTTTACATGAAAATAAATATATACAATTACCTATTTTCTATTTTTGAAAAACTAAGCCACACAAAGACTTTTGAAAAATAATGACTAATAGGAAAATGCGTGTAATGACAAAACTGACAAAAAAGACTACTCAAATACTTATTACAATTTAATTCAATTTGGACTAAACAGTAATTATAAATTTTGAGTAATTGTACCATACTATTTATAAAACCTAGTACTTACATATGTCACATATTGTCCAAATAACGTAACAACGAATTCTGTCAATTTTATATATTTTTTTTTCCGCCAATTAGTCATTATTTTTCAAAAGTCTTTGTGTGGCTTAGTTTTTCAAAAATAGAAAATAGGTAATTGTATATATTTATTTTCATGTAAAACATAATTGTATTAAAGTTATTTATTTATTGTGTATATTATAGAAACCCTGATGATGGGCACTTTAGCCCGAAATATATTGGTTTAGCACGGAAATAATAACTTTCATTTAAAATAATCGTGAATCGCTATAGAGGCAACACAACATTGCACCTTTCATTGAAGGAGTCCTATTTGGTTTACACCACACGGTTAAAAATTCTGGTGTATTTTTTATACCAACTGATGGTATAAAGCTCATTCATACATTTTTTAGTATAAATTTTAATAAACAGCGATGTATACATTTTGTTTATATTCATTTTTATAAAATTTATCCGAAGCTTGTATTAAAATATTGAATTCGAGATGTTCGTATAAAAATTATACGAAGCTGTTACAAAATTAATCCAAAAATACTATTGAAAATTATGCAGCATTTATATGAATCTTTTATCAGAACGTGTTATTGATTTTATACTATAAATTACAACTTGCATACCAATCGAGAATTCGTTTAATAATATTGAACTGATAGAAAAATTTTATACCAAAGTGAGGTAAAGTTTATCCTAAATTGTACATTTCTGAAAAAAATCATTGCATTCGCATTTGGAAAGGTGGACTTCGTGCGTCGCTGTGGCGCACCTGGTTGAGAGTGCATGCTAGTAATCTAGAGGTGCGGAGATCGAATCTCGGCCTGGTCAAAAATTTCTGTATGTTCGGATAGGAAATATACGAGTATAGTGCCTGCAACAGTATGTCCCAGAAGGGGTTTTCTGCAGGCATACATTATCCTTCAGATCTAAATGAATGTCGTTTTTTTTTTAATTTTGAATAAAAAAATTGTATAGTTTTTATCATATATCTGGATAAATACTATTTACACCTTATTCGGATTATTTTTATATTGTTAGCTTATAAAAATATTTTATACGCAATTAGCATGAACTGTATAGCTTCAACTGATAACTTCGATTAATAAAGAAGCTTGGTATAATTTTTATACAGAAAAGTCTATGGAACTATATGTATACCAAAATTTATAAAGTTTATACAATTTTTTTTAACCGTTCACTTATGCACAAAATGCTGAGCCGGAAAAATCGTGCCCATGCTCGTTTTAGGCGTTTTCACTGCCAGGAGGGATATCTGGTCTTCCACAATCTACGTTCTAAGCTTAAAAAACTCATTAGTAGTACCCGTTCAGCTTACTTCTTGACCGTTGCAAATAGCCTGTACAACAATGAGAACTAACTTTTCTGGTCCTTCGTCAAAAATATCCTCTCATCCGTCTTCGTCATCTCTTAATAACATCACGGCCGAAACTCCGGAGGATATCTGCGAGCTTTTAGCTTAATTTTTGGCCAGTTACGTATCGGCAGCCACCTAATTTTAACAAAGACCAGCAATTATTTCAATCACCTTCCGATATTCCAACGTCATACGTTGAACTGGCTATCTCTTCTTTTGACTTTAATTCGTCGTCTGGCCCCGACCGAATTCCAAATATATTTCTGACGAAAACCCAAACCACCATAAGCATCCCTCCTGCCATTAAATGTAACAAAAGTATTAGGGAGGGTTCTTTCCCACAGAGTGGAACATTTTGCACTAAAAAATGCAGCCACAACTTAGCTGAAAACTACCCATCTTGCTATTATCCGGATTGTAAGGTTTTCGAGAGAATCGTCTTTAATTTCATCAAAATTACGGGTATACCATATCGGGAAATGAACATGGTTTTCGCAAAAACCAATCTAGCTGTAGCTAATTTAGCCGAATTTTCTCACTACGTGGCTTAATCATTTAATAGACACCTGGTTACGTTTTGCGTAGCAAAGCACCTTACAACCTTGAATCTCTTTGTCTCTTGTAAGAAGCATCTAAGAGTATGTTTCAGTCGTATGAGCTCCTAACCCTGCGACAACAGCTACTTCTTTAGGGGCATCGGACAACAGAGTCCGTACAACGAATATTTAAAAAGTCGTTATTTAAAAAAAAAATCCGAAACAAAAGTCCTATTTACGGTGTTAGAGTAGACTATTCGATTTTCAAATATGTAGCTCGATGAGTCACACATGAAGCACGCAATGTATATCTACTGCGATAGTATCGTAATTTATTGACGGGATTCGGAGAGATAGCGACTCGAAAATCTACACTCATCCATTATTGGGACGGCAAATCCTTCAGTAGCACCGGTAGAAAGTCGCCCATGTAGCTTTTGCCTACTACTATCCATTACATGTAGTCTGGTTAAAATATGGGTCGTGCGCTCACCTCCGATGCACAGTGTCGTGGGTTCGAGTCTCATCGTTATATAATTCAGTTTATGGTGTTTTTCTAACTCACGACCCATGTGAAAGGCTATGATCTTACTCAGATGTTAAACGAGTACCCATCAATGGGTTATTTATCCCCAGCTGAGCGTACTGTTGATCTCAAAACCTCTATAAAAAAGCTGTTAAAATCTTGGGAATTGGTGAATGTCACTAACGCATCTGTGGCCTCAGTCAAATGTTGGACTGTTGCGCTACTTATTTAATTTTTTATTTTATTCATTACAAAAGAAGAGATGCAGATATACTATTCATTTTAATCCTTTACATCCCATGAATCCAACCGACTATTTTTTAAATCTTCTTAGCAATTACAATGTTGGAACTATATTTTGATACGAAAATATTTTTGCATGCATTTTTCTCCCATAACAAAATTGCATGCTCATCATTTCAAAAGTAGACTTGCTTCAAACAATCTAAATGTAAGCCCCGAAAATGTCCCATCCTAGCCCCCATCTTTAGTTTCGTTTCTCAAAATTCAACTCCCCGGAACGTTTTTGTTTTTTGTTGTATTGAATTCGAATAAACGTAATATATGTGTGAGTTTTTCTTGTACTTATTGTTTTGCCTTTAATAATTTATTTTATCAGTTTTGTATGTTTCTTTTGTGTATTTATCGAAAAAAGCAAGCTAAAAAGATACTCTTACCGCACAATCAGAACCTTTTCAATTCCCAACCAACTAACCTAATGACAGTGCGACGTTTTACAGTCGCCTTCTTTCAAATTTTCACGAAAGGCCTCGTCAAGTTATTCGCTGAAATTGGATCCGCCCGGCAAGGGTGGCAAAATCAAGGGCAAACGAAAACCTCTTAGTACGCCGGCTAGTCCATCGCGAGCACGCGAACCACAATGCACGTGTATGTCAGCGGAACAGTATGCCCGTTTGAAGGCACAGGATCCACGTTATAGAGGTGACTTGAACAGTTATTGATAAGTGTATGATTCTAAATAATAACTTCTGTCTGTATATTTGTTTTAGGCTCGTCAACATTGCCCAGAACAGCATCGCGAGCAACTGACACTGAAGCCAGTGCTAAAGTTGCAAACGCTACATCGAGTACTTCGATTTACGATAATGTCGCTTCGGGAAATCAAACACTGCAAGGTGTCGGACAAGGTAAGATTTACGAACAAAGAGTAGTAGTGTAGTACCCATGTGATAAACCTAGAACATCAGATTGCAAAATGTGGTGGAGACAATTTTTTTTGTTTCTTTTGTTTTTTAGGGTGCTGAGCACGAATCAGAAGCTTTTTTCCCACCAAAATTTCCTTGCGGAACAGGGTCAAAATCGCAAAAAACTTTAAATTTTTTGCTGTTTTTCCGTTATTTGGCCTCTAACTCTGAAAATATTTATTTCTGCGAAAAACTCTCCATGAATATGTTAGATAGCACATAATTTCACTTCTAAAGAGACATAAATATTATAGATCCGTTGAGCGGTATTATTCCAATTGAGAATTTAAATTTGTCATTTTTAACATAGTTGCATATTATGTATACAATTTTGAGATTGAACGATTTTTCATTTTTGGTCGTAACAATTGCGTTTTCTTGTACATTATGTATTTTGGGGTGCAGAACCTGAATATGTAACTTCCCACCAAAATTTCGATGCAAAACGGTCGAAATTGCAAAAAAACGCCAAAATAATGAGTCTCAATTGTAGCAATACCGCTTAACACATTTTAATGATTAATGGCGCGTTAGACCCGCAATTATGTTTTCTCTAATATTTTCATGGATAGGTTTTCGGAGAAATGTACACTTTCGGAGTTATAAACAAAAGGACGGGAAAACTCCGAAAATTTTAGGTTTTTTCGCGGTTTTTACCCTGTTCCGCAACGAAATTTTGGTGGGAAGCTCCGGATTCGAGCTCAGCGCCCAAAAAAATATAAGAAACGAAAACAAAAATTCTCCACCACACTTTGCAATCTGAAATCATCTAGTTACTATACTATAGTAGCAAAATCAAGTTTCCTTAAGTAATTTTATTAAATGCTTCTTGTTTTCTGTGCTGTTTGTTCCACATTCAGTAAATACAATTTAGTTATAGACACATTTTAGTCTGACACTATCGATAGGATTTACTATAACTGTTAAGCACAATTTTTTAATGTTTTCTTTTGTAATGCACTTTTAGGCGACACCCTATCGCGTCAAACTAAGTCACAAGAAACAAGCACAATGACAAATGCATCAACTATAACCAGCAATGTTGGAACACAGAATCATGTTGGTTCACAAATAGGCCAGGACGAAATGGCCGGTCAACGTAATGAGGAAACTTCAAAATCGGAAGGAACACAAGCCGGTGGCACACTTCAACCAAATGCTGCAGCTACAACGAAATCAACTGGAACTGGAACACGCACAAAAGACTACAACGATGAGATGGTATGATTGCCACTTTTATTTGTAACTAAGTATTAAAATAACAAAAAACTTTCCGCGTAATAATTCCCCAAATCGAATTACAAACTGAAAAGGTCTCAAACCAATAACGTTGTAGATGCCTGATGATGAATTTCCATTCATCGCTTTCTATAAATTATTAGAAACACCTGCAACACAGCTGCGTCAGGTAGGGTGTTCCATATGTGATCATTGCAACACAGGCCCACAATGCAGAGGGGCCCCAAAAGCCGAGAGTAATTTTTTTTAAAATATGAATCCCCATTGCTCAAGAGCACAAAAACGTAGTCAAGCTCTAGGATCTAAAGTACCCAACTAATTCCGCCGATTCATGTCTGATGCCTCAGTTAGACAAAATTGAAAGTTATGCTTGTATTGACCCAAACACGTTCAAAATTGTCGATTTTCAAAAACATGTACGCGAATTTTTAAATAAAGATAACGAATTTCTATTTTAAATTTACGAAACTCCATATTAAATTGATGAATTTCCAAATCACGTTGATGAATTTCTATTTCAATTTGTCAAAAAGTCTTATTAACGTGGTACCCGACCAGATTGACGAATTTGCATACCATTTTTACGATTTCCATTCCAAATACATATATCAAATAATTATGACGAATATATTAAATAATTCTGACGAATTGAAAAAGTAATTGGTGAATTTCAATACCAAATTCGCGAATTTCCATATCAAAATAACGAAAATTATCTTGACGAATTTGTAGCTCAAATTGACGGGTTAATTACAAACTGATGAATTTCCAAATTATGTTAACGCATTTCATTACAAATTGGCGAATTTAAAATGTGATCTAGGAATTTCCGTTAGAAATTTTTCAAATTTCAAATTGACGAAATTTTACGTTAAATTTCCAAAATTCCATTTCAAAATTATGTTGAAGAATTTCCATTTCAAAACAATGAATTTCTATATCTAAATTGTGAATGTCAATGTTCTAATTAACAAGTTTTTCAAATCTAATGATGAATTTCCAGAACAAATGGATGAATTTCCTTTTTTGAATAAATTACTTTTCATTTCTTGGCTTCCCAATCAATTACTCTAGAAATTTATCAACGTCGGTATACGCACAACATACCTCATCAAGTGCCTACGTCTAGAAAGTTTGCTGCTGAAAAGATACGATGTGGCGATCCTACGTTGGGGGTTTGGGGATAAAAACCCTTCCGAAATTTTTTCGTGTAATAATATTGTCTTGCTGGTCTACCGGTTAGTGCGCGCACCTTCGGTACACAGGGTCATGAGTTCGAATCTCACCGTGAGCCATGGTGTTTTTCGAACTCACGAGCTTGTGACGGACTATGATCTCACTCAGATGTAATGGGGATAAATATCACTGCTGAGCGTGATGCTGATCTCATTACCTCAACAAAAAAACAGATAAGATCTTGGAAATAGGATGTCACTAACTGGTCCTGCGGCCTTAGTCCAATATTCGATTGTCGCGCCTGTTATTTATTGTATTGTATATATTGTAACCACCCTACTGTTTGGATAACAAATCGCGTTAATTGAAAGGGAGGATATTTCCCACCATCATAGATTTAATAGACGCGAAATGGCAGACAATTTGACACCCGCCTTACAAGGAATATCAGAAGTAATCTAACCGACATTGAACATTGGGCTTAGGCTCATATGGAATGTGTTGATTATATATTTTTTTCTATTTCGAAAAAAAAAAAAATTAAATTACATATTATGACCCAGTAAAAGTCAGTGGAAAAAGTTTGAGTGAGTGTCTCCCCGGTATTACAACTCAAAATATTGCCTAGTACAGTCAAAATGGCATTCATTTATATTAGTTGTACATACAGACTGAGGTAATTTGCGGCTATGTGCTTGGATAGTTTATTATAATTAGATGAGAAAACTTAATTGCCACTTTAAGCTCCAGACATCTGCAAAATACTATGAGGCTTTGGGCCGGTTTAAATTCAATTTGGAGGTAATGCTTAGTAACTGAAAAATACGAGAAAAAGGCATTTTTGTATTATTCGGTTACCGAGAATTTAATAAATATTACATCATCATCAATGTGGCACGATAGCCCGACGTCGGGCCTTGGCCGCCTGAATCGTTGACCTCCAATTGTCACGGTTACGTGACCTCGTCCTCCAGTTTCGGAAGCCCAGCAGCTGTTGGGCGTCTTCACCTACGGAGTTCTCCCAGCGAGCTCTCGGTCGTCCACGCAACCTCGCTCCGTCAATTCGTTGTGCGTTCATCACTTTCTTTGGCATGCGATTATCGTCCATCCGTTGTACATGCCCCGCCCATTGCAATCGTTGAAGCTTAACGATTTTCGATACTTCCAGCTCATCGTACAATTGATACAACTCATGGTTGTACCGGATACGCCATTGGTCTCGCTCGCGAACGGCCCCGAAAATTCGCCGAAGGACCTTTCGTTCGAATCGGTCTAGCAAAATTTCGGAGGCTTGGGTGAGGGTCCATGTTTCGCAGCCATAACATAGCACGGGTCGGATGATCGTTTTGTACACGCGGAGCTTCGTGTTCCTGTGCGCAAGTTTCGAATTAATTATAGGGAGGACCGAGAAACATGTCTTATTGGCTAGTTGTATCCGTCGCTTAATTTCGTCGGTTTCGTTGGAGTCCTTTGATAAGTTACAACCCAGATAGTTGAAGTTGTCTACATACTCGATATTAAGGTCCCCCACTGTGATGCTTGAATTTGCTGGCGTCCTTGTTTTCGATTGCATCATGGCCTTTGTTTTGCTTTCGTTGATATGTAGTCCAACTTCCTTTGCGGCGTTATTGAGGTTATGCAGAAGGCTTTCTGCATCACCCAACCTTCGAGACATGATGTTGATATCGTCGGCGTACGCTACTAATTGAGTCGACTTGATGAGTAGCGTTCCGCTGCTGTCCATATTCATGGCTCGAATTACATACTCCAAAGCAAGGTTGAAGAGCGTCGGCGCCAGCCCGTCGCCCTGCTTGAGTCCAGTACGAGTTTCAAATAGGTCAGTGAGTCGATTCTGCACTCTGACCTGCGAGACGGTATTAGTCATCGTCATCCTTGTGATTCGCACTAACTTTGCCGGTATACCAAAATTCAGCATAATGTTGTACAGTACACTTCGATCGATACTGTCGTATGCCTGCTTGAAGTCGACAAAGATTTGGTATACGTCGATGTTATATTCCCAGCACTTTTGGAGTAGTAGCTTCACTGTGAAAAGCTGATCGGTCGTTGATCGACCAGGTCTGAAGCCGCCTTGATACTCACCAATGATTCGTTCTGCGTACGGATTAATTCTCTTTTCAAGAATTTTAGATAATATCTTATAGGCCGTACAAACTAATGATATGCCCCTGTAATTCTCACACTTCAGCTTGTCACCCTTTTTGTGGATTGGGCAGATTATGCTTTTGCGCCAATCTTCGGGGATTTCCTCGTCGTTCCATATTTTCAGCAGTAGCACATGTATTGCGTTGGTCAGGCACGTTCCACCATGCTTCAGCAGTTCTGCTGGGATCTCGTCAGCGCCGGGCGCTTTATTATTTTGAAGCGACTGTATGGCAAGACTCACCTCCTCTACTGTTGGGGGTAGAACGGGAGGGCCTGGTTCGGCTAACTGCTCAAGAGCTGGCTCCGCGGGGGATGTTGATGGTGCATTGAGGAGCTCTTCAAAATGCGAGGCCCATCGTTTGTTGACGCTTTCGATGTCGCTGATGATGTTACCATCCTTGTCCTTACATAGGCTTGTCCTGGGTTGATATCCGTTCTTAACATTATTTATAAGTTTGTACGCCTGTCTAATGTTCTTACTGGCTAATCTTTGGTTTATTTGCTGTAACTGCTCGTCAAAATGTTTGCGTTTCTTACGTCTAATTAACTTATTAGATACTCGCCGAAGCTCGTTATATCTTTCTTTCTTGGCTCGGGATGCGCGTTGTGTGTATTGGCGATAGGCTTCATTTTTCGCCTCAATCGAGGCCCTGCATTCTTCGTCGAACCAGTCTGCTCGTCTGCGCCGGCCTTTATAGCCCACGACCTCTTCTGCGACCCCCTTGATGCTGTCTTTGAGCTCCTCCCAGAACTCATGGATGCCTAAATTGTTGATGTCATCAAGCATGGGCCACAGTTTTTCCTCTAGTGCTGTTGTATACGCAGCCGCCGTGGCATCATCAATCAAATTGTCAACCTCGAAGATCTTGGCAGGGTTGATTCTCGTTAGGTGCACCGAAGAGATTCTGCACCTGTAGGTCGTCTTCACCAAATAGTGATCGGTGTCGCAGTTGGCTCCTCGATAGGATCGAACATCTAGGACATTAGAAGCCCATCTCTTGCTGGTCAGTACGTGATCGATCTGGTTCACGGTGTATTCATCTGGAGACTTCCAGGTCTGCTTGTGGATTCGTCGATGAGGGAAGCATGTAGAGCTTATTACCAGGTTTCTGCCGCTCGCGAAGTCGATAAGTCGCTGACCGTTGTTGTTGTTTTCGTCGTGGAGGCTATGACCTCCAGTAGTTCCCCTATGCCAGCTTTCATTTCCGACTTTGGCGTTAAAGTCTCCTAGCAGCAGCTTGACGTCGTTTGATGGAAGTGAGTCGAAGAGTGTTTCTAGGTCGTTGTAGAACTCGTCCTTAATCGCGTCTTCTTTTACTTCTGTAGGGGCATGCGCATTAATGAGCCAGAGATTAGCGAAACGGGTCTTAATGCGGATCGCACATAGCCGCTCGTTGATGGGTTTGAAGCCGATAACGTGGTCCTTGAGCTGCTTATTCACGATGAAAGCTACTCCAAACTCCTTGTTGCCCTCCTCTTTACCACTCGTGAAAATAGTGTGCGAATTGAGGTCGTTAATCTCGCTTTTGAGCCATTTAGTTTCCTGGATTGCAACTATGCTCAGCTTGTATTGTTCTACCTGATCCAGGAGGGCCCTTAAGGCCCCCGGTCTATTCAGGGAGCGTACATTCCAGGATCCGAAAGAGTAATCACTTGTTCGTTTGCGGGGTCGTCGTTGTTTTGTATCCGTCCAATCCGAGGCTTTTGTTTCAGGTTTCTTGACTTGAAGTTTTTCTTAGGATGAGTTGTCGGCACATCGCTAAACCATGATAGGGTTTAATCGTTGAGTAAAGGCCATCATGGGCATGCCTCGAAGATGCTGCTTTAGTGGTTGACTTAAATGTTTTCTGTCACCTATCACGTTAAGTAACCTGAGACGCTGCAGATGTTAATGCAGCACTCAGGCGCAGCGGTTACTCGGATAATGCGGGAAAGTAACGCCCCGTAGAGAGACATAGGAATTGGCCGAAGTCCTTTTCCTATGAAACTCCTCCTGCATAGCTAAGGGTCCGCAGTTATGCCACAACTGAAGAAGATGTAGGAATTAGCCGAAGCCTTTCAACCTTTATCTTCCCCCTTACGGGAAATAAATATTACACTTGGGAGCAAAAAAAATAAAATTGCTTCCAATAAATATTACACTTGGGAGCAAAAAAATCGACCCACTTCAAATGCTTCCGTTCTAAACACGATTACTCAAAATATATTATTGGTAAATAAAAACTAGTCTGGCTGGTGTAGCGGTTAGTGCGCGCACCTTCGGTGCACAGGGTCATAAGTTCGAATCTCACCGTGGATCATGGTGTTTTTCGAACTCACGAGCTTGTGACGGACTATGATCTCACTCAGATGTTAAACGAGTACCCATTTATGGGGATAAATAACACTGCTGAGCGTGATGCTGATCTCATTACCTCAACAAAAAGCAGATAAGATCTTGGAAATAGGATGTCACTAACACATCCTGCGGCCTTAGTCCAATGCTGGATTGTCGCCTGTTATTTATTTATTTTATTTAAATAAAAACTGTTAGCACTACGTGGAAGTACGTTTAATAGACTTAATTTTCACATACTGTTATCTTTTAAAACTTTTTCCCTTCCAATTTCAGTTTTTGTGTTTTAAAGCGTTTGGTCGATTTATTTGCTCCCAAGTGTGTATTCTTTTTTGAAAATTCAGAGATTCAATAATCCACTTGAAATGAGTTTTTTATGAGGTACTCGCGCTTAGCCACTATAGGATATCTACTCCCGATGAACTGCCAGGCTAACGTCAACCTCGCTTTCCTATAACATAACATAACCCCTCCCAAAATATTTTTCCGTTTACGCCCCTGGGCGATTGGAAAGTTTCTTGTTGTGTAGCGATCCAACAGATATTTGCCAGTGCGCGGACTCAAAAATACAGTTGTGAGGATTGCTTACTAAATTTTTATTTGAGAACAATAATTTCGGTTCGAACAAAAACGATTAACGAACAGAGGGTAGCAATTTCACTCAGCGAACACTGCCCTCTACGGACAACGTTACGCTACTTAGACACACCTATAATATTTTAGCCTAATTAATTAATTAATTCAGGGTGATAATGTAACATATTTTCAGAGATTATGTTTAGTCAAAACCTGGAAATACTATTTGCAGTGACGCCCCTATGTACGGGTTTATAGGAGACTGAAATTTTCTTCAAAATTTCTGGGAGGTGGGAAGACATTAGCTCTCATAGCATACAAATTAAAGTTTGGATAAACATTTACTTATTAAACCGTTAATAGAAAATATATATTTTTAGATAATTCTGAAACATTTTCATGTTTATCATTATAGTATTAGATGCTGCGATTAATAGACTCACCCACCGATAAAATATTTGAAAACCCCGAGGGACAGACAAATGAAGCTGTGATTTCTTTGTACTAGTGTTTTTTGTTCGACTAATCGATGAATGTTTAACCATTCATCAAATAAGTAGGGTACGGAAGCGGGATGTTCGACAAATTGCTGGTTGAATTTGTGAGCGCATTTGCCGTCGTTGCTATAAGTCTTATCACCGAACTTTATGGCTACCTTTCCTTTCAATTTGACGGGGTTGGAAAGTGCACGCACAATTTTCCCAAGGTTGCTGATACCGGTTTTCACGTGGCTGGTTTCTAAATGAGCATTCAATTTTTGTCTTCTGTAGTGGTTATCCGTTTTTTACAGCACCGTTTACGCAATTAGATCTATCGAGCTGAAATTTGGCACACATGCTTATTTCTATTGCAAGCTGTTTGTATATTCAATTCAATTCAATATAATTTTATTTTACTCCCCCCTATATGAGCTTTTCGCTTGTGTGAAGGAGGAAAGTAAAATTATTAATTAACAATACAGTCACAGAATTAATGAAAAATAGGAAATATACTAAATTTAAATTCGAATCACCGAAATCGGACCATATGGATGGTGCCATACAAACCCACTCCTTTCCCCCAATTTGGTTCTTCTAAGAAAAACTTTTTGATTTGATCACCAATTTCAAACAAACTTCACACAAATGTATTTCTATTGATGCTAAAAAAGTATATGTGAAAATGGATGGAATCGAAACATGCCTTCATGGAGCTTTCATACAAACTCAGCCCTCCAATTTGGTTCTTGTATGAAAAATCTAATTTTTTGTACCAACCTTATATAAATGTGTTTGTATCAAAACCACAAAAAATATATGAACAGAAATTGAATCATACTATGGGGCCTACTATCCAAGCCCAAACCACGAACGTAACACCCAACTCCAAATCTTAGGCCAAATTTACGGCCACACCTTCTACAGACTTTAATACTGTACACTGTACATGAGGGATATAATTGTTATTTATAAATACTTTGGATGTGTGGAAATGTATTTCCTAACATGAACTTCAGAAACTTCATACTTGCTTTTTTGATTTTTGTCCCGCTAGAATATGAATCTGAACGAATGTGACTCGCCCGAGAATCTATTACCCCGAAGGCACAAATTTCGGCCTCTCCTGAAATTAGCTTCGATTCGATCTGTTTGTTTTTTTTTGTTTTGTGAAAAATTCAATACAAACAAAATATTTAAAACTATACCATATGGAATTCAGAATAACTTTTCCAACACATAGGATTTGCAACCATATTCGAATTTCTAACCGCAAAAAAAGGATATTTCTGTGGTTAAAAAAAAATTATTTTATATTGTTTTTATAACAAATCCTAAGTCGACACCAATGAATAAGGAATTATAAAAAGGAGCTGCAAATAATCTCTTGAGGGGTATAAATTCGTTCAAATACCAAATTTTAAATACTACAGTGCATTGCGCCTGGATATCCAAACCAATGAAAAAGCCAAAAAGTATTAAATCATACTAGCCCCAAACAATAAATTTCCTACGCCACTGCTAACCATTAACAAATGCAAATTGTCCCCTTTATTTTCAGTTATTTCGTTTCCTTCTTTTTTATTTTCGTCATTGGTCGACACATTTCTGAGGCGTTGTTGATTAAGTCGAACATGTCCATCTAGGCACCCTACTATTGACTATGGACTTCCTAAAGCAACGCGTACGTTGGGTTGGAGTGATGTTGAACAGCAAATCTTTTATACATCATGTATTTGTTAAAATGCTTAAACGTGGATGTTTATTTGGGACTTCCTCTATATTTCCGAGAATATCTCAGCCTATGAAAAAATAACACCTAACAACGCCGAATTACCTAGGAAAGATTCAGGAAAAATTAAATTATACAAAAAATTCCAACAAGTTATGCAGTTACTAATTGCACAATAAATACTCTTTAAAAAGGCCATGTACATTCCATCAGTTTAAATCTACTCCAAACTACCCCAAACATTTATTTATCGGATTAATCGATTCTATTTCGTGTATCGTAATTACTGACTTGCAGAATTCCTTAAGGTCTTTTTTTTGCAATTCTTGTAGACTCGTGACTCACACGACATGCATCACAATATAATTAACAACAACACTCGTCGAAAAACGAAAAGCACTGAAGATATGAATGCTGACGTTAGCACTTTGAAGCGTATGCATAAACCAATGCCCAGCACGGAGAGCCCCGTTACATCCCCGGAGATGGGTAGACGACGCTATAATTACTACAATGCTAATGCGGCTGCAAGTGTCCAAGGAACACCACACATGCACCCCCATGCAATGCATCACATGATGAATAACAACAATACGCTCGGACGACCGTCCAGTCAGTCGTCGAGGTTCTCGGGATCTAGGTGAGTGGAATTTTTGCAATTTGTTTGTCGATTTATTCCAAAAATTCAAACAATTTATTGTTTCTGGGATTTTAGATCATCACACGAAATCGGTCGAGGCTACCCATCACGAAATCTGTACTTAGAATTGGAACGTGAACGTGGATGCATCGAGGGATCGCCACCGTCTGACAACGTAATGTTTGATAATCAATGTTATGCAACTACTCCAAGCTCTAGCAATGGCAATTCTGATCAGGATCAATCGTACGGTGGACAACAACAACCGCGACCCGGTCCTGGAAGCGGAGCCGGCTCAACACTACATGCCCATCATCATGGCCCACAACCGAATGCTACCCCGACACCGGGTAGCCCTACATCGCGACTCTTGCTCGAATATGAAATGCATTTGCGCAACACCCTGGCCAAAGGAATGGATGCGGAATCGTACAGTTTGCATACTTTTGAGGCGCTATTGACACAAAGCATGGAGAATCTAGGTGAGATTTTTCGTATTTGAATGGTGGAGCTGGGTTTGAAGGACCTGAATCCGAACAACAAGTTGGTTTAATCCTTGGGTTTTGTTAATTGTTCTTGTTTTTTTTTACCGTTATGCTTATGTAGTTTTTGGAGAATCTGAATATTTAATCTTTTTTTCTTCTGAAAACGACTTCACAATGCTCAATTCTGTTTTGGTATTATTATTGACTAATTTTGAGCAATGTAAGTAAAAAAATATTCTTTGCCAAACTTTAGAGCTCTATGATGTGCCAGGATACTGAATGAATAGTATTTTGCTTAGTTACCTTTTTTCATTTTTATTTTATAAAAAAAAAAGTATTCAGATTCTCCCTCTCTCTAGTGCTTTTTCTTTCCACAACAATTCACGCTCATCAATCCAGTTACATTGAAATCATAACAAAACAAAATCAAATCGAAAAAAAATTGCCACATTTTATTTTTTGCACTACAATTCGTAAAACAGAATTTGCTGAGAGTTTGCCAGGATCAACCCAACGTAGTCCCTATACAGTTCGACGACGTAAGTAGATGCTTTCTCACTATTTTTCGCATAGGTCAATCCCTAATTTACCCACCCGTAGATTATAGCGCTCTGTCCTTTAGGCTTCAATATTTGAAATATTCCTTTTCCTAGATAAATTTAAAATCAGTCTTAAATGGTAATCACAGGTTATCGATGTTTTTCTAATCACTGGCAATTTTTCAGCGAGTGCCAAATCATCGACATTGCCACTACCCCCACATCGTCCAATGACTGCTCGGGAGCGTGATCGTGAACGCGACGGATACTATAGCGATCGCAATGAATTGGTTCGTGAACGAGAACGGGAACGTGAACGTGATAGAGGCTATTTGAGTGATCATAATTCCAGGTATTAAATGTCTAAAAGAATTTTAAATTATTAGAATACATTTTTGACGAGTTTTTTGTATTTTTGCCTAATTAACAGCTTCTCCAACTCCCGCTGTGCATCCTGTATTGGCGAATCAGCTCGAGCCCAATGGTTCCGTCATTCGGATGGCTGGCGTTCGGGAAGCTCTACAATTGGATCCGGCTCAGGTCAAGGTTTGATGCCAACTCAGACAGCTGGCTCGGCACACAAACGTTCACCGTGGGACTCGTTGCCGTCGTTGCGACAGGACAGCAGTCTTAATGATTCTGGCTACAAGAGTACACGCGCTGACTCCCTGGAGCAAAGGTAAGAGTCACAAAGAAAGTGAATTATATGTGTAAAACTTTTGAAATGTGTGAACTTTCAAAGTGTTTGTAGGGGTGTGTTCGATCGACAGGACAGCCTTCGATCCGATTATTTGAGTGACCGTGAAACACGCTATGGTATCGTTCAGCAAGCATCGATTGACAGTACGGATTCGCGTCTATGCTATTTGACATCGTCTGAGGTAAGTGCAAGCAATCGTTGTTTTTATAGACGTAAAGCAATTGTTTGAACGAATTTTTAAAATTACAAATGTGATAACAAAGCTGAACAATATTTTAATTTCCATAATCAAGACAAATTCACCATTGTCATCTTCAAAACAAAATAGCTTTACATACATGAATTGATGTAAAAATATCAATTTATCTTGAGCACGGTATATTTTCGAGAATTCTCCTGAACAAGGACTGCTACCTAAAGTAAAAACGTATACAATCGATTTACAGGTTGTCCCGCATTAAGCGAGCAATGTTGGAAAGGTGGAAAGAGCAATTTGTTTGCGCAAAAACGCCAATCAGTAGAATTGAATAATATTTTTGGAGTTATCGTGCTACCGCGCAAACACAAACGAGAATTAAATTTCACAGTTTGAAATATCAACGTTGCTCCTATATCGCGTCACACAATAAACAATTTTTGGGCAAACATTTGATTTCAAAATCTTGAACCATAATTTGTATGAATTTTTTCTGTATACTAAAATTTTCTCAGACCCGTAAATTTTTGTAATGTTCCCCCATTTGCCGGAGACCTCCTAGCGTAATGGCAAAGATTTTGGTTATTAAAAAAAATACCTTTTCCGGATTTCGGGGTGAAGTATACCCGTCAAATGATTAGTCGAGGATTTACTATAACAAAATATTTATTAGTACAAAGGTACAAAGATAATACACATATTACGACGGTTTTCAGAAGACTGAAAATGGAAGCGAACCGCTGGTGAGAATGGTGAGAGTGGGAAAAGTTAACAGCTGGTGAAATTTAGAATCATATTGTAGAGAGCTAGAGTTGTCCACCATATGATTCCTCTTTACATTCTTTGGTACTCACGACGCCACCGAGGTAATTGACCTCTTGTTACTCGAAATGAACGTCGAACTTCTTTACCGGTATGTTCATCGGACCCTTTCTTGATCTTCGGCATCTTGAAAATCTTCGTCGGATGATTGGCTTCTTGAGGCACACTAGTAGGTGAAGGATGATCTTCTTCCAGTTGTTGAGCGGTTGGTTGTGGAATGATAATTGGTTCTATCGTTTCAGGCCATTCAGGAATTTCAAAGAGCTCACTGAATTCGTTTCGCGTGTGACGGAATTTAAGTTGATTGGAGTCAGCTTTGATGATGCGCTGATTTGAAGGCGAGCTTAAGCGAATTTCATAGTTGACCGTAGCTAGCCTTTTTGTCCACTCCCATTTTTCGTTGGTGTTCCGTTTTCGGATACGATGGTAGCGCACAATCCATCTCGACTGAAGGCGTTCATAATGATCGCTATTGTTTTTGCGACCAGCATAATCAACGTGGATCTTGGACCATATTTCTGTCGGTATAGGCCATGGGTGAAGCGTACATTTGACCGATGTTTTTGCCACTGAAGCACATATATCGCAGGTTTTGACTCCTATTCCGATATCCGAGGTGATTTTTGGCCAGAAAACTTTTCCAGGAGCCAACAATTTCATCTGACACTCGCCCGGATGGCCCTGATGAAGCTCGCTTAAGATTTGTTCGTGATGAATTTTAGGAATGATGATCCTCTCGCCGAAGAATACACAACCTTGATGGACTGTGAAATGATGACGATGTTGAAAATATTCGGCTACGCTACTGTCGACAATTTGACTTCGTTATAAGGCCAGTTGTCATTTTTAGTTAAATGAAGCACCTTCTGGGGAGTCGAGCAGGCTGCGGTGGTGTATATTCTCAAAAGTTACCGGGAATTGGTATGCTGATTCGACGGCAAAACAATTCACGTCGAATGAGTCATCATCGTCCAGACAAACCCGAATCGATGCAATGACGGTGTTTCCGTCCGGTTTTGTATGGTTGGACATGAGTCTGAAGATGACATTGGCGTATCCAAAGCTATCCGTGTTAACATATTGGATGTCAAAGTTGTTGTTGTTGTTGTCAGTGGCGTATTTACAGGGGGGGCACAGGGGGCACGTGCCCCCCCTGTGAGCACATGAAACTTTGTTTCACATCATACTAAAAATGCAGTACCAAATGTTACCTCTTTATGTTGAGCGTTTCCATTACAAAACTTTTGGAGTTCTTCTTCGAAACATTATCATCAGATCATCTTCTCAATTCGCCAGATCTTCTCGCTGATGGCCACTTTCAGTTTTTCCAACGGGTTGAGTTTAATTTCATAGACGCGTGGTTTCAAGAACAAGAACTCTCAGAGAATAAGTAGCAGCTATGGTTATGTCGGAGCAACAAGGTGGTGATGAAACGTTGCCCAATCTCCACATGAATCTGTTCAGAAACAAGGACTGAAACTCTGAAGTGATGCCATCTTATGTTGATATTGGTTGAGAAGAATCAACCAACGTTTTTGTTTTGCCGGAATCGATGTCTTATAAGACGCTGAATTGATAAATATTTGAAAAAATCGGTCTGATTTATCGGTCGGGGTTGTGTATTTTAATTTGGCCGTAAATTCGCGTTGGGGCTGCTGTAAAGGTCTTTAAACCAGATACTAAAAGTTGAAGTGTTTTGATGGAAAAACATTTTTAGCATAAATTTTCGAATTCCTACGGTTAAAACAAAGGTTCGGTGCCTACGGTGCCCTCTGTCTGCCTGGGGTACTTTCTTCAATGCATCAATTTTCACGAAGTAAACATCATCGTAGCGATCCCGATCCCTATCCCTTCTTTTCGCAAACATGTTGCTTCAGGTTACCATCTAGCACCCGTTTTAAACGGTATTGCAGATATACTACGCAGATTTGAAGCTAGTGTAGTAAATATAGAAATAACAAACAATTATACCTTTCTGCTTACTTTTTTTTGCTTCATTTTAATTAATCGATCACTTCCCGGCTTTATGCCACGGATAGTTCCTAGGATTCTGGATTGGACTTGTAAAACAGTATTCGACACTTGTTACGATCTTACGGAATCTTTTACTTCTTCTTCTTTATGGCACGATAGCCCGACGTCGGGCCTTGGCCGCCTGGATTGAAGACCTTCAATTATCGCGGTCACGCGACCTTGTCCTCCAGTTCCGAAAGCCTAGCATCTGGTGGGCGTCCTCACATATAGAATGCTCCCATCGGGCTCTCGGTCGTCCACGCAATATGGCTCCGTCCACTCGTTGCGCGTTCATCACCTTTTTGGGCATGCGATCGTCGTTCCTCCTTTGTACATGTCCAGCCCATTGCAGTCTCTGCAATTTTAAGATTTTCGACACCTGTAGCTCATCATACAGCTGATACAACTCAAGGTTGTACCGGATGCGCCATTCACCTCGTTCACGAATGGCCCCGAAGATTCTTCGGAGAACCTTCCGCTCGAATGTGTCCAACAGGTGTTCAGAGTTTTGGGTTAGGGTCCATGCCTCGCAGCCATAGCATATCACAGGTCGGATTATGGTCTTATACACGTGGAGCTTCGTATTCCTGTGCACCAGCTTCGAATTAATAATTGGTAGGACCGAAAATAACACTTATTAGCTAGTTGTATCCGTCGCTTTATCTCATTTCGTTGGCGTCCTTTGACAAATTGCAACCCAGGTAAGTGAAGTTGTCTACATACCCTATATTGAGGTCCCTCACTGTGATGCTTTAATTTACTGGCGTTCTAGTTTTTGATTGCATCATGACCTTGGTTTTAGATTCGTTGATATGTAGCCCAACTTCTTTGGCGGCGTTATTGAGATTATGCAGGAGGCTTTCTGCGTCACCCAATCTTCGAGACATGATGTTGATGTCGTCGGCGTACGCTACTAGTTGAGTCGACTTAATGAGTAGCGTTCCGCTGCTGTCCAAATTCATGACTCGAATTGCATGCTCCAGAGCCAGGTTGAAGAGCGTCGGTGCCAGCCCGTCGCCTTGCTTGAGTCCAGTACGAATTTCAAATAGTTTCTGTTACTAGATTTTTGAAAAAAAAAACATACAAAGGCTTCTTTTTCAGTAAATATTATTTTTTTAATCAAATTCGCTTAAACTTGCCATGGAATTCAAGACCACAATATCAGCAAAAAAATTGTTGTGTCAGTTTTTCATCGGTGTTCCTTTTAAGACTAAAGGCCTGAATAGACCTCGGGCGGAATGAAAATGAAATTTTTGTCCGCTGCGATTTTTTCAATGAAAATGCATGCTTACTGTCGTGCAACATGTCGGTAATGATGGGGAATTTCATAAGCTACAATCCGAATATGGTTCCAAAATTTTTCTCGGCCATGTTATGTATTATTTTTCATTCCCCCGTCATTAGATATTTTCCACGGTGAAATGACCGGGGAATCGAAAAATAATACATAAAATGGCCGAGAAAAATTTTGGAACCATATTCGGATTGTAGCTTAAGGAATTCCCCATCATTTCCGACATGTTCCACGATAGTAAGCATGCATTTTTATTGAAAAAATCGCAGCGGACAAAAATTTCATTTTCATTCCGCCCGAGGTCTGTACTGCGCTTAAGCAGGAGAAATTTTTGGCTGAAAATGGCAGAATTTTGGACGATATAGAAATTTCTCCTCCAGACAAAAGTAATTCGTCTCGAATCCCTTATGTCATATGGAAATGGTCTCTATGGTCATTGCATTAATTCCATAGACAATTAAGTATTCGTAAAATTTTCTTTTCCATCCAGCTACACTACGCAAACTTTTGTTAGTCCCTCCGTAATTTGTTTTCAGGTACATCGTTATCAACAACCTACCATTTGTAGATCTGCTTATTTGCACTAATGCCTGCCTTCAATTTAAATTTTATCAACCAGTGCAGTGCAAATGCTATCTGGTAGACTTAGTTGAACCAACTATAGCTCCTTGCCAAGATCCCTCAATCTTATAAATGTTTTTCCTATGAAGGTGCTACCGGGTATCCCCACACCAAAACATTTTGTACCAAGTTAGTCTCGTACTCTGTGCCCCCCCTTTGAGAATTTTCTAAATACGCCACTGGTTGTTGTAGCGACTCAAAGGATTTTTTTCTCTTAAAATCGAAAGGGATTTTGACAGCTCTTTGGCCGGGTAGCTCCGGGACAATTTACATCGAAGAACCAGCTGCCGTAGGAGCGTTTTTATGGACAACACATACATCCATGGTTACAGTGGGATTCGAACTCACGCTCCGGCAATTTAGAGCTAGAGTGACATCTCTACCACTGAGCCACCGAATACCCGGATGTCAAAGTCGTACAAGAGAACGTTGATTGCATAGCGCTGGAGTCGAGTTGCTGTGTACATTGGAATGTCAGATATTGGATTGAAGGTAGCGAGGAGCGAAGTGAATAGTGAAACGACGTCGAGAATGGTAGTAATGCGACTTTTCAGGCCAAAGACAAGTGCACAAGCTTCTTTATGCATTTGAGGGTAATTTCGGTCGGCGGTGTTGAATGTCGCTGAGAAGTGCATAATAGGGTGAAGTGTTCCATTGGTGAATTCGTGCATTAGAACAGCGCCCATGCTGTATTCTGAGGCGTCTGTCGCAAGAACGATTTTCTTTTCTGAATCAAAATGAGTAAGGCAAAGCTCGGAGGAAAATACTTTCTTAAGTTTCAAGAAAGCGTCATCATGTTGCTGCGTCCATTCGAATTTAATATCTTTCCATAGTAAGTCGTCCAATGGCCCTCAAAAATCTGCTGGTGA
This sequence comes from Microchrysa polita, assembly GCA_949715475.1. NCBI lineage: Eukaryota > Metazoa > Arthropoda > Insecta > Diptera > Stratiomyidae > Microchrysa > Microchrysa polita. The sequence continues at coordinate 49,612,952 of OX454416.1, forward strand.
GAATTAGAGTCATACGGTGGAGAGTTAGAGTTCTCCTCACGGGGTGATTAAAATATTGAACATCTTAAACAAGTTGGGGGGGGGGGCTCTCGAGCAAAACATTTGACTTTGCTTAGAAGCAGCTTCAATCAAAATTAAGGAACATATTACTATTGTTCTGAAAGAACGTCATATTTGTTTTGCGAAGAACAGGGCGGCAAATTTTCTCTCGATTGCCATTTATTTCTCTATTTGACCTCTCTGAAATAATACCAGGAAAACCCAATTCACAAACTTTTAATTCCCCTCTAAGTGTGCCACTAAATAAAATAAGTTTGTATATGTGCATAAAATCGAGGAAACAATAATAGTTGTGTTTTTTTGGTTATCCCGTGTAGGTTTGGGTAACGAAACTCCATATAAAAAAAATGCCAGCTGATCCACCTGTCATTTTTTTTATATGAAGTTTCGTTACCCAAACCTACACGGGCTAACCAAAAAAACACACCTAATATCTTTTATCATTTTTATTAGCCTAAAGTAGAGGGAGTCTGGAAAAGTTGATCATATGGCAGACTTAAACAATCTGCGATTTTTCTTTGTAATTTAATTAATTACAAAATTTTTGTGATTGTCAGTAGATTACATTTTTTGGGTTGCAACTGAAACTGGAAAATTATAATATTTCGGATTTGAAACCGAATAAAAAATGTTGTCCAAGGAAAAAAGTGAAAAATAGATTTTATCATTTTTTTAATCGGCAATAGTCAATACGTTTTTGTATTATTGCAGACAGCTTCTCAATTAATATTCAATCAGAATATAACTCGCTTTCCAATTTTTAAGTCTTGCTCGAACTCACAGATTTGTTTCTCACAAAAGTGCCGAGTTGGAGACATGATCAATGTGACAATGGTCCCTGAAAATAAATGCCATTTAAACTTTTTTTTAATAAATAAAGGCAACATAGAAACTTCATCCGGTATCTGAATGAAATTGAACGTACTTTGTGCAGTCAGAAGTTATAAAATGCTTAAAATAGCGCTACAAAACCGCAATTTTCGAAAATCTCGATTATAACCTAAAACGGGATTATCTCGCTTATTATTGTAGCAGACGGGGTTAAGGTTGGCTGTTTTTAAGAATAAGTTTATTAACAACACATGGGCTCCAGAGGACCCGAATTAGGAATGTTGTATGCGGTACGGTTAGACCGAAAGCCGAACAACCTGTTTAATTTTAGTCTTTTTTAACCGGTTTAACTTTTCGGATTTAACCAGAGTTTGAATCCCAACTTTTCAATTCTGTCTACTAGAAAAAAATCCATCCAGTGACAAGAACAATAGACAGACAAGATCACGCGGATAGCTGTACTAAAATGTTTCGTTCTGCGCATGTACGTCACAATAGACCGGTAGTATACGAGAATTGTCAAGTGCACGAACAATTTGTAAAGAAAATGAGGTAGATTACGCTTTCAGGTCCCCAAGGGAAATTTTTGATGTTTCCGATATTTTCCGCTATGTGTCCGCTATATGGCGGACGATAAGATAAGTGTCGCTAGTGTCGATAAGAAGAACAAGAAAAATTTCCCTTGGGGACCTGAAAGCGTAATATACCGAAAAACTAAACTTCTTGCTGAAGGTTTTCGGTATTGCCGTGAAGAATGAGTTTTCCCATAATATAGTAAATCATGGATTGATTTAGACTTAGCTCATCGAGTTTATCTAGGTCTACACAAGAATACACTGCCAATTTGAAGAAGTCTTATCATCATACATTAACATAACACGGAGAGCCACTTGCTCTGCGTGTTAGCTCAGTTGATAGAGTAAATTAAAAATACTCAGGTATCCTACAACGCTCTAGTAACAATGTTAAACTTGGTCAAACGGTTGCTATAGGTAAAACACAATTCTTGGAGGAGTATCTTAATGTGCTCTCAGATACAGTTATTAAATAAATGAATCAAATCCTAGACGCAATCATAATTTGATCACAATGACCATCATTTTTAGGACGTGACCTACAATAGACCATTTCAGTGATAAGTTCTGACACTGAACCGATCAAGGCCTGGTTGATTTGCCTTTTGTCAAAAAAAGAGTAACCAAACCCTGCTACTGACCAAGTTGTTTTTTTAGTGTAAGGTTCTTTACCAGATAGGTAGCAATATGGGCTAATCCAAACATTTACGAGTCACAAAGTCAACGGCGAGGAACGCTGTGTGCACATGTGACTCATAGACAGTGCATGTGTTAGTAGAATAAGCCGTTTATGAGAATCAAATGCGAATGGGAAAGGGCATGCAAAAAGCTTCGTTTTTATTAGATTCAATGAACAGCTCGGAAGGGTTTTCTCTTCATTTTAATTTTTAGAATTTTTATAAATATTTTTTTGTTTAATATATAAAAAGGGTGAAAATAATCCTAACAGAATTTTTGATTTTTTAAGAACCGAGGTGTATACTATCCGGGGCCCACTGTACTACGCAAAGTAATCAATATTGGAAAATTTATCAGATTATTGTGGATAGCAAATTCACTTCCAGTGCCTATACTCGTACATACTCATCGAAATGTACATTTTTTTCTCAAGTGTCACTATTAGGATTCTCACTTCAAATATTTTTACAGAATTTGTTCATCATCGCTCGTCATAAATAAATTCTAGTTCCGGGCTGTCAGTAACGATGGTTTTGATACAATATATCAAAACCATCGTTACTGACAGCCCGGAACTAGAATTTATTTATGTGTTAGTTGGCCTCTCGGTACATTGCCTCTCATTCTAACTAATGCAAAATAATAGCCATAACGAACAATTGCCGCTATATTCTCGCTAATGCAAGCATTGCCACTAATACATATCGTAGTTTTGCATCCAATTTCGAGCCGTATTTAAATATTTTTTGAATGGTTCTACTTTCCTAGTATCGACTATGGACTAAAGGAACATGTCTGTATAGAAAATATACCTACTCATATAGTGCTTAAAACCGGTGGTTTAACTTCGATCGCGGAGCGATCATCGTATGAGTCGTCTCTACGAACACAAACCTTAACTCTCTCCTACTTTATTCAGAATTTAGAAAAAGTTTGTTGAAGTGAATTGTTGGTTGAATTTATTTTTGTTTACTACGTTTTCTGATCTTCAAAGTGTGTTATTTCGAATTTGAGTTCAAAGTACCGCTACGAAATAAACAATTGCCAGGACAGTAGAGCCACGATTTTTGTTATGTCCGGGGAGAAAAAAAATACTTTAGCATATTAACGGTAACGTTATCAATACTATTAATGGCATTTTTGATCCAAAAAAATTATCGTATCGGCCTAAATGCCGGACACTATGTTTTTTATAAAACTATTTGTATAGAACATTTCTTCAAATATTTGATATTTTTGATTAGGTATTTACTAAGGTAAGTACAGTATCTCTCGTATTTTTGATATAAGATGTTACAAAGTAGGCTTTTGATGTATCATACAAAACTAGATTAAACCTAGTGCTAGTCCTACCAGGGATACATGTTTTCAAAAACTGAATCTCTTAAATTTCCAGTACAGCTAACATGGTCCAATATCAACATCAACGGTACTGCCAGTAAAGATTTTGGACGCAAATATGTATTTCCCTGTTGGTTCGAAAACGTTACTGATTGCATGATAGGATATCTTAGAACTTAGAATGATAAGCGTTAATAACAATATTACGAATTTTCGGTCTTTAGAACGCACAAAACACTGACTTGTGCCATTTTTTGACGTTGATGGGTGGTGGCGAGTTTCTTTTAAACATTTAACACAAAATATTTTGATTTAAAAAAAAATATGTAAGAAATCGTATATCAAATCAAATATGGTCTATTTTCATTTAAATTATCAAAAACACGAAGAAAACATCTTAAAACGAAGTACGAATCCATGAAATAAATATATGTGATAAAATTGCCACGTATACTCGAGCCTCGCCCGGCAGTGACGGGCCTAGAAGTTGCTGCCGGGCCGCGCGCCGGGTGTAGAACAATTCGGCCGGGTCGCGCTATTATGGTGTACAAAATGCTTTCCTCCAAAAACGTCGGCACTTTGAAATTTGATTAATCTCCACGATTCTTTTGATCGAGGGTGTAGCTGTATATCCTAAAGGGACGCGTGCGTATACGTAGATTTTTCGGGGAAAGGGTTGGGTATGCTGTTTAGGCAAATTTTGATCCAAAATATTTACCCTTATCTAGTTTGGTTACCCCATGGACCCTACTCTTCAGGAGATCCCATAGTTTATTGAGCGATAGCCGGCGCGGCTAAAATGTTAACTTCTGCTAAAATGTTAACTTCATACGGAACTTACAAATTTCGGTGTCACTCTGAATTGCAAACTTAATTTGCCCAAATCCACACTCGCCCAACACCTGCTCTTGAAACCATGATTGGTCCGCTTAAAATCGATGTCGAAGAAACTACCATTCTAATTTCGCTTCGTAAACGTCTTGCAATATGTAAGAGAACTGGAGTGACTCTGGTCCCGTGAGCCGTGAGTTACATGAAACATATTCGGCTGACATGCAAATCTGGTTAAAATCATGGTCAGATGACCACGAAGCTATTTATGTAATAAATTGAAGACAACCCCAAATCGCTCGGATTGAAAAGTTAGAAGTCATTTTTCAAGAATGTATAGGTCTAAAAATGAAAAAGGTATTGCTGCTGAGGCTACTGAGTCCATTGCCAGGATATCAATGCAAAGATTTGCAATTCATTCTTGGCCCAGGGTTTTTATTTTTAGCCGAAATCACGGAGAAGGAATAGAATGGAAAAAGAGTACAAGGATCTTCTATACTAATTTTTTTTTACCAAATAATGATTTTATAACTTTTTGATTTTTTTCTTGGAAATTAAGGACAATTAACCAATGATAAATCAATTTAAGTGATACCTTAAGGCATATACATACATACATTTGATTTCTACAATAAAAAAACACATTTCTTAAAAATCCCTTGTTGTCACCTCTATCCAATGACGTCCTCAATTTGTTCCTATGAAATTATCGAAGCTCCCACTCTCTACCTTTTACAAGTCAAGGAAACTAATAAAGACTAATATTAGTCGTCTCGAATTGCCCATGTTTTATCAATGTCTGCACATTACCTAACATTAGTTGATTACTATCCAAAGCTTTGCATTCCATTTACAATCCTTAGAAATTGCATTGGATCCGAAGCGTAATCATTTCTACCTACCTACACGATTTCTCCACCTTTCCTAGACAACATGAAATGTGGATTGTACTCGTATCCTCGTATTAATACAGAAAACAACAGTAATTATTGTCATAGTTGAGAGCTTTTATTTTAGAGGCGAATATGTATTGTAAAATGCAAATGAACGACCTCGACCTGCATTTCATACCGAAAGCTACCATTTTAGGTCATCGATGGTGGAGAAGAGTCAGAAGTCAGTCGGAGCATTAGATAAAATAGGATAGGGTAACATAAGTAATACAGCTGTGCTCATCATATACATACTCGTATACTCAGCGGAAGCCTCAAGCATGCGTAGAAAGGGCTTTCAAATGAAGAAGCTTTGCAACAGCAAATTTCTCGGTCCTTTTTATCAGCTTATTATTATATGCTATAGTCAACGTAGAGATTTAAATTGCCTTTTCCCTTGCCGTTACGCTTCTCGTGTTGGGGGATTCTGTATTCGGTATTTCGATGGATGCTGAGAGATTATCCATTTCTCAGCAGTGAAAAGAGGGAAAGAATATTTACAGTTGAATGAATTTTAGTAAAGGTTGAATAAGTTTATACACATAAATGTACCTATGTAATCTATTCGACTTTTTTTTTCAAAATATCTTCAATAAAATGCGAGTGTGAATTCAGTTTCATATGCCAGCGAAGATGAGTATGTAATAGTTATCTTGAGGATTAAGGACTATTGTAGCCCACGGACATATATTCCCAACATGATTGCAGTCTGGCGGTGCCGAAAATATTCAGAGTCCTCATTCTGTAAGGCGATAAGCGATAGCTATTTATCATTTTTTTTTTTAAATATTGTCTAATGCAAATTCCAAATATTATTAGGGAATTGATGTGTATCCATTATCTTGCCAGACTTTAGCGTATAACACAGACGCATAGATTCAAATATTTTCCACTTCACCGACCAGTGTGCTATAGTCGCTGCAACTGCATTCTTTCTAGTCGGTAGGGTTCAAACTCTACTCTACTGCAACCATTCGCACAAGTAGATTGCATATTGTCAGTTTGGCGATATATTTAAGCAGTTTAGGAAGAATCTCACACGTTATTTTCCAGTCGTAGGAATGCCACATCTTCCTTGATATGGCGCAAGTCCTCAGATTTAATAGTTGCCAAAGGAATGTGAACACTCTCCGCATGACAGCCTCTTAGAGTGGTAACCCTTTGGTCAGTTAATCAGCCATCTCGTAACCCTCTATGTCCCTATGTGGGGACATATCCTACCCGATGTAGGATGATTCTTTGTCGTGTAATAAGACGGGTTAATGCTTTCTCACATAGTTCAATAACCTATGCGGTTGTCTTCATCGATTTCAATGCCATGATCATCATCAATGTGGCACGGTAGCCCGAAGTCGAGCTTTGGCCGCCTGAATCGTTGCAGCTAGTGGGCGTCTTGACCTACAGAGTTCTCCCAGCGAGCTCTCGTTGGTCCACGCAAACCTCGCTCCGTTAATTTGTTGTGCGTTCATCACCTTCTTTGGCATGCGATTATCGTCCATTCGTTGTACCCATTGCAAACGTTGAAGCTTCGCGATTTTCGATACTTTTAGCTCATCGTACAATTTATACAACTCGTGGTTGTACCGGATGCGCCATTAAAATGGTTCAGCAAAATTTCGGAGGCTTGAGGGTCTGTGTTTCACAGCCATGGCATAGCACGGATCGGATGATCGTGATTAATGCCATGACAGCAGCCTGAATATCTGAGCAGACGATACTTTGGTTGTCGTGTATGTTCCTGAGTGCATGAGAGGCCTCCATGATAGCAAGCAGTTCGGCCTGAAAAATGATGGAATATGATCAGGAAGGCGATAGTATTCAGAGATCTTTAGTGATCCGCAGAAGATTCCGGCACACACTAACTCTCTTTTAACTCACCTCTAGTTGGGAACTTGGAATCAAAGTTCTTCTCAAAACCTTATTTGAGCTCTTTGAAGTCCGTTGTGCAAGACTTGCAGGAGCTGACTTAGAATATTGCTGTGGTTGTATGACCTAACACTTCATCAATTTAACTCTTTGAGCCTGATTGCGGTGCATGCTATGCCAGATGGTTGATTAAAAGATCGATGGGTGACAGACGCAGGATAACATTCAGCGCATCCCTCGGGCATGTTCGCGCGCCGCCTGTGATGCTAAGGCAAGCTGATCTTAGCCCTCTACCAATTTTTGATACATTGTAGCCTTCTCGACCACCCAACTAGTGACCTGTATTTTAAGATGGGTCTTACCACAGCTGTGTAAATCCTAAGTACCATGCTTGGCGCGAGACCCCATTTTTTTTTTGCTAAATACTCTCTTGTAGGCAGGAAAAGCAATGCAGGGTTTCTTAACGCGTTCACTGTCTATGAGTCACATGTGCACACAGCCTTCTTCCCCGGTCACGTCTATTTCGTATGCCAGACGTGGTGAACGTGAACATCGGTCAGACAGTGAACGTGTTATGGAGTTTTTCAATGTTCAACTTCCAGTTGATCTTGAGTACTAAATAACACCCAAACACTTCAAGCTGGGTGATAATTGTAGTTGATGTCCTTTTAATTTTGGGAGCGCCTAGGGCGGTATTTTGGTTTTTGTAGTAAACAGCATCAGTTTTGCCTAACCCGGGCTTACGCCCAGGGCACAGCTTGTGGCCCATTTGCTAACCTAACAAAGGGCTCTTTCCATAATTTCACTGATCACGGAGAGAAAAATTCCTGATACTACGATCGCTATATTATCCGCATATGCGACCACCTCAACCGTTTCGTGGGACACTGGCAAAGCTGAATCGGTAGTAGGACACCCCGCTATCCTATGTCAAAAATGAAAATTTTCGAATCGGGATTGCATATACATAATTGCATTTGTCGTCATGTCCTAAGATATTAGGGTTTTGTAGGACAACGACAACCAGAATTTCTTAAACGATTTGCGAGGATCATTGGTTTCCTGTACACTACATGTTGAGAGTGAACTCTAGAAAATGAAATACATCGCAATTACTCTTTCTGTTGCCCCTCCCTTCTCCTTTTATTTGCGTCTTATCTGTAGAAATTCTACTCGTGGGACACCGCAGTTTTCCAGGCAATGTCTTAGCAAACCTATAGTGCTGTCGTGGCCTTATAGGTGCCTACAATTTTTCTGCAAATAGAACATTCGAAAAATCGTTCCAACTATTGAGACAAACGTCTGCTGGGACATCAATCAAGGAAGTCTACTTTTATTCATAAATATTTTGACGGTGTATGACTGTCGGTCCCTGGAACCGAAATATGGCTTGACGGCAAATGCTGCCATGTACCTAGTACCTACACATGACCCCAGTTTTGACCGCATATGCCGCTCTATCCGCGAAAGAGTCAATCCTCTCCCTGCCAAGCCTTGCTAAGATTAATTACTACTAGACACAGTAGTGGAGAGATGACACCACTCTGAGGTGTCCCACTGCACACGAATCTAGTCAGATGACTGTTCCCTAAGTAACCATGCATTACTCTGGTTGTTAGTACATATATAGTCACTATCCACGGCCCAAGCCCTGGCTCGACTCCAAAGTCTGAGAGAGCCTGTGCCTTTGTCGGATATAGGTACCGTCTATTTAGCGCTCTAAAGTTTGCTAACCTGTGGTACGAAAACGACTCGATTTCGTTGACACGCGCCGTTTTCTGAGGCATGATCGCCAGTGTGCCATCCGATCTTGGAGATTTATAGAAGGAGAAGCTTCTTCTCAGTAGTAATGAAGAGTATGAAATCACTCTGCCGGTCGTCCACTATGCAATTGTGGCTCTGCATGTAAGTGCTCTTGCACCTAGGGAAATGCGTATATGTCAAAAGCTCAAGAGACTCGCCAGCAGATTCCGCCCAAGTGCCATCCCCTCTTTTTATTAAGGACGGATACTACTTTCCTTTGGACAACATCTAAATAATTCTTCCTGAGACTTCCTTGGACATTGTACAAGGATTTGATTGGATCGTCCCAAGCTAGGACTTGGAGCTGATAGCTTTTTGAGTAAATTCTTAGGCATTCATTGTATGGCTACCAAAACTTATGCTTGCTGCAAATGCTGAATATATAGTTAGCTTCCGTAACTTAGACAGGTCCTTGTACCACCATGAGAGTGGAGAGTTTCCTTACTTCTTTTCACTGGACACGAGCCCTTGAAAGTTGTATTTCCAAGGTGTTCTCCTATGACTCTATTCCCTTTTCCAGTTCCTCTACGGCGCACGGCGCTTGGTGGTGGTGGCTGGTGCACTTGAGAGTTTAGCCTTACAAACCTGCCTGAACTTCTTCCTGTTTATCGCCTTAGATTTCTGTAAGGCTGCGGCGTCCGCCAGGAAATATTAATGTTAGAAAGTATCTAAGTATGATCCGAGAAGGAAGTCAGTTGGGATACTCTCCACTAATCCACCATAAATTTCTCGTTATCTGACAGAGGCGTTAGGTCCAGGAACTCTTCCTATTCCGCATAATTATGCGAACTCGGAAAAAGGAAGGTTGGATGGTCTTCCGTATTGCACACTCTAACTTTAGTATTTAGGATTAAATCAAAAAGCGACTGACCTCTTTCAATATATTTTCATACTACAAAAAACACAACGTTTTATCACGCTCTGTGGCTCACTTGGTTGAGTCGCACTCTACGATGCTAGTAATCTAGAGGTCCAGAGTTCGAATCTCGGGGTGGTCCAGGAAATATATAATGCTTGCAATATTATATACACTTCTCTATATATATACTTCAAGTGCATATATGCACTTATGCATATATATATGCACTTGAAGTAGCCTATAAACGGCTGAGTGAACGCACCATGCCCCACAAGGGGTTACGGTTTACGATAGTTTACAAAATGTTAAGCTCCCGTGTGCCAAACTAAATAACATTATTGTAAGCAGCGTCCAGAGTTTCCGCAAACCATTTACAGGCCTCTCGGACCACCTGTTGTGGAGCAGTGCTTTATAGAATGAGGACCCTGGTTTTGCACACTGACAGGCAGACCTGCTATTATGTTGACTTTCATGGAGAAGCAAAGTACAACTTCTAGCTGAAGCTTCCAAAATCGTGCAGCAGAATATGCAAAAATTTAAGCAGTTAGGTTTTTGTCGAATAGTCACCTCGCCCTTGAGTTCGGGGACTAGAGTAGGTACCGCCGCAATTTGGCTTATTTAGCAGTCTGTGTAATTTAAAAATTCAACATTAACTCTCCCCATTCGCATTCCACGAAAAAAAAATCATAAGCAGAAAGAATATTTCTTTCTTACATCCTTGAACTCTGCAAAGTTCAAGCTTCTCGATTGCAACCTGATTCTTCTCTTCGACAGAAAAACGTTCAAACCAAACAAAGATTTTTGTGCCGTCAATGCATGAATGTATAGGCAACCAATTGACCAATTTTCTCACAGCCGCACTTACATTCCACTCGCTGTCAATGCATTGAACTTTGACCGAGTATTGTGGATAGAGGTTAGATGGTCAGTCGGTTATTCCGACAAGGACGAACAACTTCAAAAGCCTCACAAACTTTCAGAGTTGCTGCGATGTTCGTACACCTGTCCCCGCGTCCCATTCTTATGTCCCTATAAAGAACACAGCGCAACACAAAAGGAAGTCAATTAATTCATTAAAACGGATTATATGGTTATCTACAAACGTGATCCGAAGTTCAAACCAAATTGCTACTTTTATCACAAAGGAACTTTGTACTAAATGCCTGTAGGAAATTGCAATGAACCTGCACAAGATGACCTTTCGTGACTTTGAGAGGATTCGTCTCTTTATATAAAGCTCGTCCCCGTCTCGGTAAAATGAGATCTTGCTTTATCATCTCCCCCGGGGCCATGATGCCTCTCATTGCTCCGCAGGGTATATGAGGAGACGGAGACGTTTCGTTTTTTTCTTCTTGTAGGTATCCATACGGCACACAGAATTCACGCGACTGTATAGCCTGATGATATGGGTTCCAACAGTTTGGACATTCGGTCTGTCGCTCGAGTCATTAAAAAAGGATGAAACGGCACGTGAATAATCACATGGACTTATACAACCAAGTTTTCACATTTTCAGAATTCAATCATATCCACCTAGTCGGGAAGAAGGACGCGCGAAATGATGGCACATAAAAAATATATAAAAGAAACGTTTAGTCTGCTGGAATGGCCGTGTATGAATCTGTGATTGGGTAGGATTTGGGATAATATTGGAGTTTGAGATGATGACACAACTGCTACCTGGGATATATGGGATGCTGCACAGACCGGCATGATTTCAAGCTTTTATTATGAAGTGTCTATGTTTTAGATGCAGGCATTTGCATAGGATGCCACTATTGAGGAAACACATACATAGGACTATCATCATTCGCATTGTCTTAGGGAGGATTTATGTGGATTTATGGGGATATGGAAGCGATGGTCACATCAAGGCGCGCCGTGTAGCGATGAGAACTTTGTTTGCTCGCGGGAGCGCGGAACTGCACGATGGAAACCAATATTTGGCAAATGTCCAAGAAGTTTCACTTGAAACTGTTCACATATCTGGGTTAATTTATTCGGTATGTGATCTATTCGTATAATATACATAATATTGATTTACCGTGTTTTTATTATGTGGAAATGCGGGAATATCCTCGCATATTGGGATTTATTCGTCTCTTCTCTTTATTTTTTTTTCGGCCACAAATGGAACGACTTTCATTTTATTGAAACTGTCCGTCTGCCAGCAATGCGCGAACGAGGCTATACATTCATTTCATTTATATCTCGTATGGATATTAATGAGCCTCTTTTTGAGGATATACATACATTTTTCGGTATGAATAAATTAGGTAGTTACATTTTAGAAGGAATATTTCAATTGCATAGTGCTTTTGGGCTTTCATTTTGATTAGCAGAGTTTGAGAGTTTATGTGAGCAAATTAGACTATATTTTTGTTAAGTGGCCCGCGGAGATGTAATGTCAGACATTTTTCGCTTAAAGCGTTTTACAGTTAGTTAAATTTTAGTAAGCATTGCCTTATAGGGGATTCAGACTATGAACAGGATTTATTAAATCCTGGATTTGATTCATACATATTTCGCTGCAATTTGAATAATACAACTTTATTATACGATGTACATATTTTAATTTAGTGACCTATTTTATCTAGTATTCTGGATTTTGACTGGATTAATTTAAAGGTCGATCCACAGTTTTCAGTCATCAGTCATAGTCATAGTCACTTTCATACAAGTTGACAGATTGTCAGTTAATTTATTGACTTATTATTAATTGTGTATTTTACGAATTTCTAAATAATAATGAAGAATTTCCGTAAATAAAAATTGACAAATTTCCAGATGAAATTGACTATTTTCAAAATTGACTAAGTTTCATGTAAAATAGTCAAATTTCTAGATCAAAATATGAAATTCTTAGTCATGTTGACGAATTCCCATTACAAATTGACAAATTTCCATATGAAACTGTAATGAAGAATTATCATGTTAAATTGCCGAATTATCCGAACAAATAGACGATTTTCAAAATGATTTTGAATTTCAATTACAGATTGATAAATTTCAAAATCATGTTGAAGAATTTCCAAATCATGTTGAAGAATTTCCAAATCATGTTGAAGAATTTCCAAATCGTGTTGGCAAATTTAAAAAGGCAGATTCCAAATTTCCCTAACAAATTGACGAATTTCAGATCATTTTATGGATTTTATATTTCACATTGACGAAATTCCATGGCAAATTGACGGATTTTCAAATAAAATTGACGGATTTTCAAATCATGTTGACGAATTTCATTACGAATTGGCAAATTAATAAACTTAAAATCCAGTTTTCAAATGTCCATTTCAAATTGACGAAATTCGTGTCAAATTAACGAATTTTTATCATTTAAATCATGTCGATGAATGTCCGAATCATGTTCACGAATTTCAATTTCATATTTATGAATTTAGATTTGAAATTGATGAATTTACATGTCCAACTGATGAATTTCCAGATTGAATTGACAGATTTACATTTTAAATTGGTCTTGATTGCTTTTTCTCCGAATCAGTAATCAGAGAAATGGGCCAAAAAAACTTTTTTGTACGTGTACACGGCTCGGCTTTCATTGAAAAATGCCTATTTTATTAACATATAAATAGGAACTACGAAGAATATGATTTGACACTCCGATTGGATTCAATCACTTGGCATTAGTGATTGAATAAATAACTTGCTTATATTAGAAGTTATAAGCTAATTGAGATCCATGGGGAAAAAGACTAGGGTTTCAATACTAACGTCTCAATATAAAAAATGACAGGGGCCCGACTTTTATGAGAAAATGCTCACAATTGCCCTGGATCAGGATATGTGTGATTGTCATTTTGAAACGAAATATATACTTAGCGCCCGCTATAAAGGGGACAAGCTGGGTCGCCCGTGTTGGTAAGTTTTGGGAGCTGCTTTTAGCTAGCACTCACATAAAAAAATGTTGTGAAAAGCCGAAAGGAAAAATTCAACATAAACATCAATTAGTGGAAAGGAAACCATGGAAAATACAGATCAAATAAAAAGGGACGAAATGAAATGACAGGAGGAAAGAAACCAATTGACACCCATAAAAAGTATTTTTGATTTTTTTAGAAATAACGGAATAATAATAGAGAAGCAAATCAATTAATTAAAAAAACACGTAAAATACTTTTTTTACGTATAAACTTTCATTAATTCTTTTTTGGAATATCTGTTTTAAAGATGCAATGTCGAACCCACAATAGATACATACCATACAAGGTGGTGCATTTAGAAACCTAAAATGCTTAGTGAATGTTGCCCAAATTTTGTAACCCAAAAGCAAATTGTTTCTGATTTTGCTCAGTAATTTGCTATTTATGTTTTTCTTTATGTTCTTCTTAAAAAAAGAAAGACATTGACGAATTATGAGCTAATTTTGCAATTGAATATTTAATTCCTCTTCTCTTCACCAGGATTAAGGATTCTGAATGGGTCTGCTTGCATAATCCCTAATCCCGATCTCTTTGCGGATTTCTCCAGATGGTTGCAATTCCATTGATTGATTTAGCATTAAGAGAACAAATTTCGAACAAGGTGGTTTGGGTTTTAGCAAGATGAGGTATGCGGTCACAGTGCACACTCTCATAGCCGAAGAATCTTCCTTTTTCTGCTAAGATGCTAATACGGGGTTTGGCTACGTTTTCTTGATTTACCTAGCTCTGATTTTATTCCCTAAGATTTTTGCGCATTTATGAAAACGAGCCGCGTACGTTGAAACCAATCGGAAATTCGTCCGCGAAGAGATCCCGCTATTTGAAGTTTATCTGCCGCGCAGTGTGCAAGAAAGTTATCGAAAACTAGTCCAGAATGGGTAGTACTGAAAACGAGCACCATTCTTTGGCACACAATTTTTCAGAACAGAGTTTTCGAAAATGTGAAATGTAAAAATGGTGAATATTATGTCGCCCGGCGAATTCAATAGTAAACTAAGATTTTAGTTCCTAACAAACAAAGCCTTGCCGAAATGTGTTGACTTGCTTTTACCATTTGAATGATAGATTTCTACTATATATTCAATCTGATGCTTCCATAGCTACGTGGAAAGATATTCTCTGAATTACTAGAGCGTTGGTTCGAATCCCACAGTGACCATGAATTTGTGTGCTGTCTTTATAAAAATGGTAAAATGGAAATAGTTTCGGAGGAACTGGCTGTTATAGCAACCAATAGCGGACAAACATCTCTTAATCTGTTTTGAGTTATGAAAATCTTTATTTGAATCTTTACATTTTTTCTGTTAAGTGGGAAACATATCCATCAATAGCATCCAGTGTTGATACACATTTGTGCGCATTTTGTCGCATTTCAAACATAACTTTCCGCAAGTTTCACAATTATAACTGTTACCTTTCCTGTCGGATATCCTCCTTAAATGTACGTTGTCCTCGAAGCGGCCGCACGACAGCCACTCGCTCATTCCATATAAAAACTCGTTTCTCTCATTTTAAAAACGAGTTTTTATATGGAATGAGCGAGTCGCTGTCGTGCAGTCGTGTCGAGAAAAATGTACCTTAAGGTTTGCCTTCGTAGAGACGACTGGTTCAGCGATCGCAGTTAAACCTCCTGTTCTGAGCACTATATGTGTACATTTTCTATACAGACATGCTCCTTTAAGTCATAATCGATATAAGGAAAGTAGCACCAATAAAAAAATATGCAAATATCGCTTGGAATTGGATGTAAAACTATGATCGCTGAGCGATCATCTCATGAGTCGTCTCTACGAACGAAGTCTGCGGTGTGTTTAGGGCCGACGACTACAAGAAGCCCCTAAGAAAGAGTTCTGGAATGGTTTTTTTTTACCGATATTGGTGACAATGTCAAATTGCTAAAACAGGAGATCACGACCGACCGATTGTTGGTAAAAAATATCGACGCAATTATTATTCCACGCTCTAGCGGTGTATAGCACGTCATCGCGTGTCTGTTTGTATTCCGCAGCTGTCTCAAATATCAAATATGATTCATGCACGATGCCATTTGCACAAATTATAACATCTTCCTATAATATGATTAATCTTGCGCCACCTAGTAACGGAACCCTTGAAAATTTTAAAACAAAAAAAAAAAAATACTCCAGAGTACTGCTTGCGAAGAAGCAGGATTGCGAATAGAGAGGAAGCGCCGCCAAATTGTTTACAAGGGAAGCGCTACCAATTTTTCCTATTGCGTAGTGTCTGGTTTTAACTAGAGCCTGAGGACCTGAGCCTGAGTTTTGAAGTGGAGCGCTTCTACTTGCCGATTCCTCTAATATGTAACCGTATCTGCCCTTAAACATTCTGTAGATAATAGGTTGACGCTTGACTAAAAAGATGCATTGCTTAATACTTGACTAGAAAGCAAAAACTTCCCCCAAGAGTGTATTTAATTAATTAATTGAATACCACGTCACGCAATCTTGTCGGTTTACATTTCCGAATGAATCCGCGGATGTGATATATCCATAGTCAATGTGGTTACATGTAGAAAAAGGCTGGAAACTCCTTCTATATGAGAACACTTTGATGTTGACTCTTAACGTCATCTAGTGGAACAGAAACAAGCTCCATGCTAGGTCGGATGCGTATGCAGATCAACAGGCCTTTACACCGTTCGACTAGCATTGAATATATGTTGACGGTTGATACCGCCCAGTAAAAATGCCAGCATCTATTCCCTGAACTCACGCAAAAAGATTTTAAAAATGTAATCGGAGTCGAGTCACTTTTCAATTAGCCTTGATTATAATTATAAAAAAAAGTTTCCACATCCTGATGTCGTTTAGCCATAATTATGGCGCTCTCTTCCTCTGCTTGTAACCAATGCTTAAACGGATCATTCTCAAGAAGTACTCGTGCCTGGCATTGATCATTCGTTGGGACCACCAGCGGTCTGGGGACCACCGGTTACGTCCGCTAAATTCAACTGATTATCTACGGCTACGCTACTGTTTTGTCGAATTGTCGCTAAATCTCGGGAGTACCATTCCAGGTCTAGGAAAAGCTCAAATTTCAATTACTTTAAGGCGATTCAACTTTATTGCAAACTAAACACATAATCATTCCAGTGCAAGCACATTCGAGTCAGTAATAAAAAAATACATTAACATACCTATGCTGTTACCTGTTTCATTCAGTGGCCAGCTTAACCTATATTTCCTCTTGTTGAAATTTTCGTTTCAACGGCTATACAGCTCCTGTTCCATCCATCCGTCCAGTGTTTCCTTCAATGTATAGAAAATATACGGTTTATGACCAAATCCTCTCTTGGGCAATTCGTCTAATTGCAACCGGTCAGATGACCTCAAACCGAAGAAACAACAAACGAAACAAAAAAAAAGAGAAGTTTAAAAAAGGACTCGAAGAAGCAAAATATGTCGCAGCTTTAATTTATGCTACGGATTTTCTTCTTTCATACACATAGACTACTCAACATTTCCTGCTTTTTGCTTCTAATACCCACTTGTATGGTTTTCTCACAACATTTTATCTCCAGAGCACATAGTTTCGCTCTCTCCCTATAGCCCAGGTCGCTTGTGGGAGTTTGAGGTATAGGCCGATCGCTGAGATCTGAGAAGATGCTAAAACAAAAATCTATATGTATAATATCTGAAACATGCATTCCATCCTACTGAATGTGTGCCAAGTCAGCTTGTTGAAGGAGCGAGTGGAAAAACAATAAACATTAACAATAACGGTCGGGCAAACAGTACACTATCTGGTCTCTCTCACTCACTTATCGGTTGTGGGCCAAGGAATTATGGCTGGGTGGGTGGTATGGGGATGGGGATATTGTTGGATGCTGGCAATCGGTACAGCTGGACCTGGGGTAGCGGCAAGTGAGCGCCTATATTCCGTCATTGCTGACAGAAAGCGGTTTCATCAAGCGCATGCCTCAGCACTACCACTAGCATTTCGTCGTGTTCGTCGGAATGCATCCGAAGCGAGGAGTGTTCCCAGCGACTACGTATAGGAAGAGCATTATGTCGGATCCTGGGGGTGGATAAAAAAACATAACTAATGCGACGACGATGTGTATCATGTTCCCCGTGGTAGTATCCATCGTTGAGAAGTACGATAGTGAAGCTGTCTGACTTCAAAGTGGATCATTCCACTATTACCCCTTCCTTTCCGCTTTTTTGTGAGCGGATTTCAGCTATACCGTCACTATGTTCGAGTTTCTTGTGTGGGTACACTTGTCACACATCACAGCGATTCTCGACGACTTTAAGCTTCCGTTGTATGGAGAGGCCCAATTTTTACCCCCGAAAAAAACGCGTTTGTCTCTATAGTGTACTCGCATGAGGTCGGGCTTATGGTTTTGTGTGAATCTTGCACGAATTTTACCGAATTCCGGAAATATAAAGTAAACCGTGATCGGGATTTTTTCTCATCTCTTTAGGTTGCAATTTTGTTAGGATATCTCTGTATGTGTCCTGGTTGTGACATAAATACAAACGGTTTCTCGGAAAATAATTTCGAACGTGACACAAAATTGAGCAGATTTTCGGAGCAGGCATACTGCAGCGACCGACTTGTTTCAACTTCATTGATAGCACGCGCTTTTCTATGTTATGTGTCTTATCTCGTGTAAATTTTCCGCGAGCAGATGGACGAATCCGGTCAGTGAACTGCATCCTTTTTTTTCTCTCTGGCTTGTTCGTTCGGTCGGGCTCGGTAATCTCAATCCCAAGTGCAAGAGCAGCAAAAGTGTGTAAACTCTATAGAAAAGGCGACATTCGTCGTGTGTCGCCCGGCTATACGAATGCAGGCAAACGACACATTACTCGTTCATGAATGCAATTATTAAGGGAGAGCTGTGTGTTTCGAGTGTTACTAACCCACCCCAATTCAAAACGTCGTCGTAGTGATTTGACAAAACATAAAATATAGTTGGTGGTACAAAGTGAATTTTTGCAACTGTTTCGTGTATATAGTGCTCGCCTTGTTTCGAGGAGTCCTTCTTTTTTTGCAACAACCATTCTGACGAGCATGCATGTGTATTGTCCTTTAAGCAGTGCGATTGTGAATACACGCTGAAGTGATGCTCCTTTTTGCCATATTGCAAAACCTTTGCCTTTCACAACAGCGTCCTTATCGCGCTCCTATTGTTTGTTCTCTTGTTCAATTAGAGCAGCGAGTGTCAGTGCCGCGGGGTAGTACTGCCCAACAACAGTGAGAGCCATCAAATAACGCAAGGACGACAAATCAGTCACCACGTGCAAAAAAGTTTACACGATCCTTGCGCGATAGGTTGATGTAACAATATTTAGCGTGGGATGCTATCTAATGAATAGGTAGAAACGTCTAAGTGGTATCGACAGAAGTAATAACGGTGAAGTGGAATGTATCGTGAGCAGTTATTCTGGTAGTCTGCCACGAGCGAATATCTCCGGAAAACGGAACTGATTTCTTCATAATCCTGACAATAGAAAATTTCTCTTACATAAAAATGGATTCAGGAGCTGCAGATGGCTTTAAAAAGTATGTTGAAAGGAATATTTTAATAGTCATAATTGTAGAGATTAGATGTTGATGGAACATGTTAACTTAATTAAAATTTACACGTTGGTTTAGAATATACAAACAATTAGAGTTGAACAAGCTTCTTGTCAAACTTGAAATTTATTTATTACCTACGTACGTACATACGTACACGGTTAACAAAATGCTATAAACTTTATAAATTTTGGTATACATATAGTTCCATAGACTTTCCTGTATAAAAATTATACCAAGCTTCTTTATTAATCGAAGTTATCAGTTGAAGCTATACAGTTCATGCTAATCGCGTATAAAATATTTTTATAAGCTAACAATATAAAAATAATCCGAATAAGGTGTAAATAGTATTTATCCAGATATATGATAAAAACTATACCAATTTTTTTATTCAAAATTTAAAAAAAACGACATTCATTTACATCTGAAGGATAATGTATGCCTGGGACATACTGTTCCTGGATGCGTTGAGGCTAATCCAGGAACACACTTGGATGAATTTTGGTTAAGATTCAACGATAAATGGCTAACAATAATCTAAGCCGAAATTTTAGAAAATAAGTCACCTCAACGGTATTCTATGTATCGACGATTACGAAAAATTTACCAGGTCCTGAAAGTCCGTAGGAAACAGGAACATGATATAGCGTAATAGCTTCATATTGTCTATAGACGTCTTTTTGGTCAGTTTCTAAATTATAAAGTTACCAATTGCAATGCTCACACTCTACGATGCTAATAATGTAGAGGTCCGGAGATCGAATCTCGGCGTGGTCCAGGAAATATATAGTGCTTGCAATATTATATACACTCCGAAATGATATGCAATGAAACGTTGACTCGAAATAGCCTATAAACGGCTGAGTGAACGCACTCGTGCCCCCCAAGGAGTTACGCGGTACAGAGAAGAAGAGAATATGGATAGTCTTAGCCCCCTCCAAGACAAGATTCTGGCTGCGCCACTGCACTACAAAGTAAACGGTGAGCCCTGCGATCAGTCTTGTCTGTTAAGGTGACCAGGGTTCACGATCGATATTTTGCGAGATTAACGCACTTTAATGTTTGGCAATCGTTCATTTTTTGTAACTTAGAAGACCTTTCATTCTATAACCCGATTATTATTATTTGATACACTGACAAAACTACTTCATGCTCATATTTCCTTAAAATTTCATGGTCCTACCATTCGTGTTCGAAAGTGACAGCTATTCAAATCGCATTTTTGTGTTTTTTATCCAGTCGAACTGTCCACAACTCGGGACCACACCAACAGCCAGCCTCCTAGTGAAGAATTAATCTCCGTGCCTCTCAGCTTGGTGTCGATCCACCTAATGGTAGACAAGTGATTATACTAAGTCGATTTAATTGCGCCTTGCTTTAGATCACTGTTTCCCAACTAGTGGCCCGCTGCCCGAAGGTGGTCCGTGAGAGCCTCAGAGGTGATCCGCGGATGAAGCTAATGACTATTCTTATAAAAACAAAATATTCCTCTGTGACTAAATCAAATTTTTGATTATCATTAAGCAATGCCTCTGACGGTGTTAAATTGATCTCTAGATAACCAAAGTTTAAAATTTGGTTCGCGAACCGAATTTGCAAATTACTAAGCCTAGTCCCCATTGCACCAATGACTTTTCACTTACATTTACCACAAAAGTAAATATTTGGTTTGCAAGCAATTTTCAATTCGCGCATCCGAAAATTAGCAGTTGTTTCTTCTTCTTTGCAGTGCCGTCCTGGCTTCTCTTCAGCTATTCAGATTTCTTGAAATGCTAATTTTCTCGCTTTTTAACAGAATATGACAGACAATGATTCGATTAAAAAATTTCAAAAATACACCAGGTTTTACTTTGAATCAAATGAGAGTTTCGCTGATAGAAACCCCTGACCTTTCCTAACTATTCGGCGAGGAGCTTAGGATGCTTCCTGAGATTTTAAACCACATGTTTAGTACCGAGAAAAGTTTTACTTTTTATAGTTTCGAACCAAACAAATAAATTTACTAAGCTGAAACTGTGATTGAAAATAACAATGTGCGGTAACACTTAATAAAAGCAGAAAAGTTAAAAAAAGAAATTTAATTGATTACTACATATACATATGTATATTGAATTTGGTTTGGGCGTTGTTTTGTGAAGTAAGAGTAGCAAAAATTAACCACACACAGTGGTCGTCGAAGACGGTTACAAATAAGGAAGTGATCGGCAAATAGCTGTAGTACCGAATGATGTTGGTCGAGATAGAAGAGACAGCGAGCATATGCCCTTCTTACTGTGGATGTCTTTTTTTCTGCTGACGACATGGCTTTAAATAGTTATCGTAACAGTCAAATTTTTAATCGAATTACTCTTTTGGGACATGCAGGCGACGCATACATTGTTTTTTTTTTTTATTCAAAAGGGAAGAAATGACAACGGACAATGATAAAGGGATTTATTGGGTAACTTCGGTGAACTATAAGGTGAGCCATATTTACAGCGGTAAGAAAATGCTTATCCATTCCAACAACGCTTCAGTCTATTCCAACCAAAGAACTAGGCCCAGTTCGTTGAATGATACCGAATCGCTGTACTCTGCAGACCTCGTACAACTGCTTTCTCTTTAACGTCGTATTATTACAAATCCTAAAAAAGCTAGAGTACCGCTGGGAAAAGTGCATCGACCCAGAAGGGCTACAATATAACAACCAAGTGGCATCAATCAGCTTTACTCAATTTATAAAAAACAACATCTCATTAAAATATATGTAGTCCTGAACATGCCCATTTAATTTCAAATCATCTCGATTTCCCCTCATTTCTAAAGCTACAACTGTGACAAAATCACAATTTGACACCCAAAGTGAAATGTTTTGTTTTTCTTTTCTGAAGAAGTAAGACAAAAAAAATGCTTTTCGAATAACGAAAAAAAAACTTCTTCTACCAAGCTGACGGCTATCTTATTGGGCAGCTCTGCATTTTATTGCCAAAAGGAGACTCTTCGGAAACATGTGCATTGTTAGATAACATGAACGCTTGAATGACAAAGATAGTTTTACTTTTGCTCAAAGATTTATTTTGCCAAGACAATGATCCGTCTCCTCAGTCCTAAGTGGCGCACACAACAAACAATTTATAAAACTCTTCAGATAAATACGAAGATCAATTACTTAGAGGCGCCACAGACCCTCCGATCGATCGCCCAGATTTTTTGATTGCGAGATAAATCGGAAGGTATATGGGACCATCGGATTCAATTTTTTGATTTGACGTGTGGGACGTATTGCCAATGCAATTTTACAAGCTGTGATGACAATCATGTGTTCTCAGTTGCTGATTTTTTTACATAGACCTGTGGTCGTTCTTCATGCTGTGGTTGTGGCGGTCATTCTCCATCAAAAGTAGCAATGGATGTCCATCTTCCATCGCCAAAAATGATAATTTTCGCTATTTTGTGTTGTGAGCTGTCAATTTCAGATTGCCCGATAAATTGCCTGTGCTGTACGGGCGGCAAATCGATTGTATGGGCAATCGATTACCCAATCGATTGGCCGAGAAATCGTTAGGTTTGTGGCGTCCTTTAGACTTGGTTTCCCTTCTATAATTTGAATTAATGAATATTGGATTGCCTTCTTGAATCGCATAAATTCGTAAAATTGGTCGTTGGTTGGACAAGTTTGCTCTAATGAATTTTTGCAATGAAGATGTGCACTTATGCGTCATGAATCGTTTAAAAGTTTTATTAATGATGCCATAAAATTAAGAGTGTTGTGCAGTTGTACATCCGTAGTGTTCTTATCCGTTTTGAATTGTATAGTAAATCGAATAGAATGGATGGTGCATAAAACTTGTGTGCACTTATCCGAGTTTTGCACTTATCCGTGTTTGACTGTACCCCCATCATATGGAGGGGCTCTGGAAATGACATCGTAGCCAGTGTTATCAAATGCACCCTCGATGTCTAAAAAGGTGCAGAAAGACATAATCTTGTTATCTAAGGATTTCTCAATAGTATTGACGAGTTCATGAAGCGCCGCCCGCGCCGCGCCGAGCCCTTTACATAGGCAAATTGAGTATGATGTAAAGGTTTGTTCCTTACCATTTACCCTTTGATGTGTAGGTCAACTAAACACTTCGTCGTTTTGAGGAGAAAGGAGTTTTAGAGTGATGTAGGACTGTGGTAAGTCCTCAGGTGTGTTAACTTGCTTGGGGATGAATGTTACACAGCAAAAAAATCGGAGTGATTTTCACTCCGAATCAGTGTCGAATAGTGTCCATCCGAATCGGATAATATTGGTATTAAACTCGAAGCAAGGTATTGCTAAAGACTCCGAACGAATATAATGATTTTATCCTTTTGGTGTAATAATTTGAACTCAAAAGAATACTTTCATTAACACCAAAAGGAGTGATTGTCGATATTTTTGGAATAAAAAAAAACAATTTTGTAACTCATGTAACTCATAAATGAGATTTGTATAACCTCTCTATAGGTGATCATTTACCTCTTTACACTCTAAAATGTATAATAAATTTACCTACACTGCGATTCGATCCCGGGTCCCTATGATTATCTTACATATGTTTTGTGTCATGAAATTTGGTTGATTTTGGTGCACAAATGAAAAACTTTTTCTTAGAAGAACCTAATTTGGGGGGTTGGATTTGTATGGCAGCCCCATGACCCCATGGTCCGATGTAATCCATTCTTACATATGTTTTGTGTCAACAATAGAAATAGATTTGTGTGAAATTTGGTTCAAATTGGTGCACAAATAAAAAAGTTTTTCTTAGAAGAACCTAATTTGGGGGGTTAAGTTTGTATGGCAGCCCCATGACCCCATGGTCCGATTTGATCCATTCTAGCATATATTTTGTATTATATTTAGAAACACATTTGTGTGAAATTTGGTTGAAATTGGTACACAAATAAAAAAGTTTTTCTTAAAAGAACTCAAATTGGGGGGCTAGGTTTGTATGGCAGCCCCATGACCCAGTGATCCAATTTGGGTGAATCAAACATACGGGAATGGTCCCACAATACGTTTTCTTTTATTTTTGCATTTCCGGTTGTTTCGATAAAGATATATGAATACAAGGCTGCAATAGGTGCAAAAAGGATGTTTCTTAAAAGAACCCAATTGGTTGATTGGGTTTGTTTGGCAGCCCCATGATCCCACAGTCCGATCCCACCCATTTTTACATATGTTTTGTAGTATTAATAGAAGAATATTTTTGTGATGTTTGGTTCAGATTAGTTCATAAACAAAAAAGTTTATTTTAGAAGAGCTTAATTTGGGGAGCTAAGTTTGTATGGCAGCCCCATGACCCCATGGTCGGATTTGATCCAGTTTTACATATGTTGTGTGTCACCAATAGAAACACATTTGAGCGAAGTTAGGTTGAAATTGCTACACAAATAAAAAAGTTTTTCTCAGAAGAACCTAAATGGGAGGGGGGGTTAAGTTTGTATGGCAGCCCCATGACCCCCTTGTCCGATTTAAGCGATTCAAACATACAAACAGCCTGCAACAATAATAAGCATGTGTGAAAAATTCTCTCTAGCTCTCTAGCTTTTATTGCGGCCGAGAAAAGCGCACTGCAACAGACGGACAGACAGACAGACAGACGGACGTCGCCCAATCGACTGTCCAAGTCATGCTGATCATATATGTATACTTTTTATATGGTCGGAGATGCCTCCTTCAATGCGTTACAAGCTTCATGACAAAGTTAATATACCCTTTCACTCTATGAGCGAAGGTTATAAAAATCCAAGTAGAGAAACGAGTTTTCAATACTCGGCATGACTCGTCTTATTTTTATATTATTATTCAGAAGAAGATAAGGAATGTTCTTATCATAGAATAATAAACGAAAAATGCGACTAGGAAGTGGTATGGCAGACAACCGTATCACACACGGAACCAAAGCCATCTTTATACAAAGCCCGGAAGCAGAACACGTTCATATACTTAAGCGCCAAATCATAGGCCTGTTCAGATCGAAAATTTACATTGCGGTAAAGGCAAATCGGGTTGGGTCGCGACAAACTTTACACGAAAAGTATTGGTTCCCGGTCGATTTTCGTCGCGAAAAGTGGAATGTGTCGTGAATTAAAGTGTCTAGAATGCAGTGAAAGAACAAAATCCCGACAAAAAGTGAATTTTCCACATGTTTTCGCGATTTTTATCAGAGCAGACACGGTTTTTTTACATCCGCTGTGCTTGTGTTAGTGCATCGTGCAACGTATATACGACATGTTCATAGGCTCGTTTTGTGTGCATGTATTGCTGCTTCCCGGCTTCTAGTGAAGGTGGCTTTGCACGGAACCGTATCACAGTTGTCGTTTAAACGTTTACGACTACACACGGTAGTCGTCAACGCACCATGCTCCACTAGAAGTTAGGGCAAATCAAGAAGAATAGATTGTTCTCTGATGATCAAATTACATATAACACACAAAACAATAATGATTGAGCGCTTCTAAGTAGGGATGTCAGAAACCGGACGGTTAGTCCGAAAACCAGTACTTTCAGTACAGTTAACCGGTTATTTTAGGTTTTTTCTACTCCCGGTTTTAACCCGGACGGTTGTTTGTCCATCCGGCTAAAACCGGGGAAAAAATTCTTTCAAAATTCATACAATTTTTTATATTTTCTTGATTTTTCCAAATGCATTACTTGTCCCCTTTGAAAAAAATTAATTTCCAAATTTCAGCCCTTAAACATATTTTCGAACACTCACTTTATAGCTATTTCTCGTAGAACCATTTTCTTCTTCGCAGTACCGTATAGCCTCATGTGGTGCCATGGCGTTGTAACTCAG
This sequence comes from Microchrysa polita, assembly GCA_949715475.1. Lineage (NCBI taxonomy): Eukaryota > Metazoa > Arthropoda > Insecta > Diptera > Stratiomyidae > Microchrysa > Microchrysa polita. The sequence continues at coordinate 49,639,022 of OX454416.1, forward strand.
CAGTTTATAGGCAATTTCGAGTCAACGTTACATTGCATATCATTTCGGAGTGAATATAATGTTGTAAGCACTATATATTTCCTATCCGCACATGAACGGAAATTTTGGACCACGCTGAGATTCGATCTCCGGACCTCTAGATTACTAGCATCGTAGAATGTGACTCAAAAAAGTGAGCCACAGAGCGCGGCCATCGCTTCGTCAAATTACTTCTCCTTGTATCTTTGATTTGATTTTGCATACGATACGAACAATAGCAATACGAGTGTGAATGCATGTTTTTACTAAAACTCTAAGCAAATTAATGAAAAGACTCGGTTAACCGGAAAACCGGTACTTTGAGCCCGGTTAAAACCGGACGGTTTAACTGGCTTTGCAAAAAAACGAAAATACCGAAAACCGGGTTATGGGCCGGTTTTTGACATCCCTACTTCTAAGAGCCATCTCTTTGTTTCGCACACATAGAGTTTTTTCTAGTAAGCAAAAGTGAAAATTTTGGAAAGGAAATTAAAATTCCGGATAAAACCAAAACGTTGAACAACCGATCGGGTTAAAAAGCGAAAGGCAAAAAACTGAAAATAACCGATTCTCGGTTTAACAATCCTGTTTTTGACATCCCTAATCAAGGGTTACTGTGTGTAGTTCAGAGGTGTGCGGAGTAACCATGGTGTCAAGTTGTGTGTGCCTTTTATCCCCTTTTGCCACTTTTAAGAGTATTTGAAGATTAAACATTAATTCCAGTTACAGTTGCATAACAAACAATTCATTACAAACTGGAAAAGTTTACATTGCATCCAACTCAGAATTATACATAGGTACACACTTATCTAAAAATGTGTTTGCTGGTAAAACTCTACAGCTACATCTGTCATAGTGTAGTGTTGATCCTAGTTCGCTGATGAATCGTCGACGTCGTCCTCCACTCATTTTCAGTTGACAAAAAAAGGCACACGGCCAAACATCAATTTTAAATTATGTTTCATTGGTGTGTAGGCAAAATGCTAGCGCTCAATTTTTTGTTTCAGTTCATGAACAGGTCGGGCGGTGAATCACGGGGTCTTATTTGTCCAGATTCTTACACACAAACACATCCTAAGCGTTTGTATATATATACTACCCCCGTAACATATATATAGTCATGTCCTCTCGACACTCATACGTTACCAAGAGCCAGCCAACGTTAAAAAGGATTTGCAACGGACACGCTTTGGAAAATGTGAACATTTCTTAGTGCGAGTATTAACATAGCAACTGACGATGCCTGTTGTAGAAGAATATTAAATTCCTGCATTTCCTAAATATTCTCCTCTAGCGCTCGAGGCAAAAAAGAACGCCCAACGTGTTGTGTGCACATTTTTTAAAACGGAATTTCACCCTTTTGTGTATTCGTACATAATACATTTTCTCAGTAGCCGGAAAACACTTGACTGAAAGATTGGCTACTGTTTGGTTTTTCGTCTAACAAGCGAAATCGTGTCGTTTAATGTGCAAGAATTTAAAAGAAAATGCAGTTTAGGTTGGTAGTTGGGTATGGCTTTTTTGTCGGAGTTCCTATAGAAAATTGTGGCTACCCTATGGGGTAGAATGGGGTTATTATGAGAATAAGAATATGCCCACGTGTTGCACTGCACTTAAGGTCCGATCACGAAACAGTTAGTTGTCAGAAAACATTGCAGCAAGCATTCAAAGATATGAGGAAGTATAAATTTGGATGGTTCCAATTTTTTTTAATAGGCCACGTTTGGGTCAAACGAGTGGCACTGTAAGTTATAATTGCCAGTGAAGTAGATCGATTTTGGAAAGGGAGGGGGGGGGACCTGTGATTAGAATTTTATTTCTTTGAAACAAGCAAGGTAACTTTCCACATAGTCCAGCAAGAGTGGCAGAGCGACCAGGTTTAACCAGTTTACCACCCAGGAAGTAGTAAAGAAAAGGTTAGAGGTTTCGAACTCGATAATATTTTTATATTTTCGTGTCGGAATTATACGATTTCACGGCTCCTCAGCTGTGCTCTTATTCACTCGACTCAATTTTCACCAAAAATCATGTTTAACTTAATGTAAATACTCACAAAAAAAGTCACGGCTGAGCTTGCGTTTTTTCAAGAGTTATACGGAGCTTTTAAAAAAAGCTCAAAATGAAAATATTCTAATTTATTTTTTTAGTCTAGCGCCTAATTTTTCCCAAAAAAAGATCTGCGGTATTAAATATCATTGCAAAGGAAATTTAATATATGTAGTTTGTTCGTCCTCAAAAAAAGGCCTCAGCACCCTGTGGCATGGGTCCCGGCCGACGTTTCGTACAAGGCGATTAAAAGGGACAGGAGAGGTGAAAACTCTTACAGTGACAAAAAATCGAGCAGCATGCATGGTCAAGAGGGTGCTTGCCGCTAGTATGCGAAGGTAGCAAGCAACCATGACATCTGAAGCCTGAGGCACATTTTAACATAGGTTAGTGCGTGTGTGTGTTTGTGCGTATGGGCTGCCTCGTCTGGAGACTGCCGGCGGACCTAAAAGGAAAGTCCATAAATTTACTTCTTTCCAAACACTAGTGCCAAAATACACAACCTTTCTCCAAAAGGTGTAAACGTATAGAAGGCCTTATGGACATTCACGCAGGTACAAGCAATACCCCGCTGGGCACTACTTCTGCTATGCGGTTGAGTGATCCTGGGACGAACCTAGTTCGCGCCAGAGCTCGACGGTTTCCGGGGGTGAGCAATATAAGGCAGTCCAACTACATTGTGGGGAGCTGTGGGTTGAAAGCTGGAATGTCGGTTCCATGACGTCAAAGAGCGAGGAGATTGAGGATATCATGAAGCGGAGAGGGATAGACATTATGTGCGTGCAAGAGACGAAGTAGCGAAATACCCATATTGACAAAGCCCGGTTCCTTACGAATTCCAAGAAGTACAAATTGTACTATTATGGAATTTTACACCAAAGAAACGGAGTTGGCATTATTTTGTCATCGTATTTACTTGGCAGCGTAATAATTCTCGCGAAGAGAAGTGATAATTTGATCAGCATCAAATTGGTTACATGCGGAAGGGTGTGGAAAGTAATAAGTGCCTATGCTCTCCAAGTGTGACTGCCACCTGAAGAAAAAGAGTTATTTTCTAAAGACGTTGATACCGTGATTCTGAGCATTCCAGCTACCGAATTGATGTTGTTGGGAGGAGCTGTAAATAACCATGTAGGTGAATCAAATTATGATTACGAAGATTGCCATGGTGGAAAGAGTAGCCCTTCAACGGTCAGAAATGACAAAGGTGAAGCTATTCTGACTATGTGCAGATCACACGGTTTGGTCATACTAAATACATGGTTTATGAAAAACGAGAGACTCCTGATCACCTAAAGTAGTGGACACGGAGATAGGAAACACGAAACGCAGATCGATTACCACCTGTGCTTCGATTTAATGAGAGATGGGTAAAAGACTGCAAGGTGATCTGTGGTTAGCCAACATCGATTGCTCCTATCAGAATTCAATTTGAAATTAGAAGGAGCAAGAAATAAAGGAATTCCCAAGCTCAAATCAAGTGACACAATCTCACTAACGACAATTTTGAATCTGTAGTAGCTCCATTCATTGATAAAATGACGGAGTGGTTTCAAAACAGCACCAACTGCACCGACCACAGTCCAACACAAATGTGGAATAGTTTCGCTGAAATGTCAGTAGGTGAGGCGGAAAAGGCACTTGCAGTTTCGATAGGTCCACTCCACACGAAGAAAGAAACATGGTGGTGGAACGCCGAAACTTAGGAAGCAGTGCAAGCCATATTAAGGCATGGATGAGATGTGAGTCAAGCAGTGAAGGCGAACGGGTTAACTTCGCAAAAATTACATGCGATGCCGGAAGAACGTAAAGCGCTTGGTAGCTCAAGGAAAGGCGAAGGCAGCTGAGGAATTCTATCTTGAATTAGAAGCTCAGACTACGACCGTCATTGCGCGAGAGGCCTAAACTCGACGCCAGGATTTTTAGGGTTGCAGCCCAACGGAGAAGCAACGCTCGGGCAATAGAGTCGCCAAAGTAGGTGGAGGGCTCGCAAGGGAGGTTGCTGGTTGACGATACGGCAATCTGTAGGAGGATGCGAGAGTATTTTGACGAACTTCTAAATGATGAACTTCCTCTAGCAGCTTTAAAAGAAGTTGAGACGAATACCACAAATCGTCGATATCTCAGAGGAGGAGGTGGCGAAGGCAATGCATCAGATGAAACGCAGAAGGCAGTCGGACCGGATAAAATACCATAGAGAGCAGCACGAAAGGACTTGCACTTTGTATTCATCGATTTGGAAAAGGCACTCGATAGAGTACCTCGTGATCTGATATGGTTGGCCTTGAGAGCACTTAATATCCCTGAGGCATACGTCAGGATGATACGAGACATGTATGATGGAGCTACGACTAATTTTAGATGCACAGCTACTTATTAACACTTATCTCCGACGGCCTAGAAATATCTCTTCTTTTTGCCGATATGATATAGTCCTCAGTAGCCCAAACATCGTTGCCTTGCCAATTGCACTTACAAAATGGTTTGACATTCTGGAGGAGCATGGAGCAGGGTTAGTATAACAAAGGCTGAGTTCTTATGCTGCCCGTTCTCAGACCCAGATACACCGTTAACAGATATAAGCTTAAGTCTTGTCGTAAGTTCAAGTATCTTGGCACGATGGTGCACAACGGAGTTACATGCGATGATGATATCAAACATGCGCAAAGGTTGGCTGGATGAAGTGGCGAGAAAGCTCTGGAGTTTTCTGCTATAAGAAAATGCCACTGAAGCTAAAGGGCAAGTTGTACAAAACGGTAGTACGTCTCGCACTCATGTATGGTTCTGAGTGCTGGACTATGTATGAAATGAAGGTTATGCGAAAGAAATGAGAGCGACTGAAATGAAAAATTTGCGCATGTCAGTTGGTTGGTGTAACCAAAAGGGACCACATCAAAAGTACCTATACCTATACATCCGAGGCAGCTTGTCCATAGACCAACCAATCACCGAAAAGCTCGAAGACCGACAAATGGATTGGTATTGCCATATTCAAAGGCGTCCCCCCTGAGAACCTTGAAAAGAAAGCGAAATCAATGGTACCTAATTCCAATTGATGGACCCAAGGCCAGAGGCAGACCGAAGAACACCCGGATGTGTCAAATGAAAAAGCAACAACAACGCATGCATTGGTTTCGGCGAGGACACGATCCAAGAAAGAGCTGCATGTAGAAATATTCTGAGACAATACCGTCAGAACGTGTGATGTGCCTACACCGCAGGTCGAGCGACGCGACGCCATGGAGCGGTATAAAGAACGAGGCAAGGAAGAAGAAGTTTTTTTTCGTCCTCTGCCCATTTTTCTGCATCTTTTGCTGTTTGTGATATAATCGCTTAAAACTCACTCACTCAAATATTCTTGAGCTGTTGCAAACATTTTTGGAGCAATTGTTCCGCGTCCACATTGTAAACAGGGGTATCGCTACACTGCTCATGAACAATGTTCGCGAACAGCTCAAGTTTGTTTCGAGCTCTAAAACTTGTACTTTCTGACAGATTCGCACAGTTATCGATGATCCCAGACACTAATGACGTAATGAATGGATAAATGTAGCTTGCATAAACAATAATTGTCATATACGTATCTGTGAAATTTAACAACCAATTGTGAGCGAAAACCTATCCAGTAACATGAACAGCTAAACTTGAACTGGGTTTGCCTCTAATTGTTTATGTTATCGAAAGTCTACTGTATTCAGTCAGGTGCGAGGCCCAGCTTGCCACCCCTAAAACCGCAATTTCTCACTAGAAATCATTTTTTCTCGTTAATTGCTGATGAATCCCGGATTGAAGGCCCTTCAGTAATATCGAGTGCATGCGTTCAGACTCAGATTTGTTCCTGAATTGAAAATGAATGTGGGAAGGATTAGGATCTGCACGAGCTAATGGGTTTGTTTTCAGCATACACGAGAGCCTGAAAATTGCCATCAATTAAATTGTAAAGAACTAAATAAATAATAAAAAAAAATATATATATATATATATATTTGTGACCACATGGGCCGGCAAATTCATCTCCTTGACCCCCTCCTCTATCTACGCCATTGGTAATCAACCGTATTTATTAGCGTAGTCGCTTCGAATCTAAATATCATTATTTTGTATCCCAATAAAGTCGAGGGCTGTTTGTATAATAATTTTCGAAATCCGAACCCACGTCTCGGACTATGATTCCTCTTAAGCCGTTATGATCAAATAAATGAGATTTTGCTAACATCTTTTCAGGTCTAGGTTCAATTTCAATGTTGGGTCGTTATGTTATTGATTCTCTTTTTATATGGCTGTGTCTCGACATATGCATATAAGAGTAGTATATAAGTAGTCAACCAAATGACCAAAAGTGACCAAATGCTCTTCCTTTCAAAATGCACGTTTTCAATATCTTCTCGAACTAAGAAATCCAAGTAAATTTTCATAACAATATAACATCCCAATATTATTCCATTCATCATTGATGAATAAATTGAATTTATTACGAGTATACTCAATATACTATGCGGAAACTTATAAGCTATTCCACCTTCCGTGCTTATTACTCATTCATGCATCGGGATTCAATTCAAGCGTTCAGAATCCATTGTGTGACACACATCTATCGTAAGCCGGTTTTCACGTTTTTTTTTTATATATCGATTTCCCTCCCTTTTTTCCCGTCGTACTTCAACTTCATATCTGACACAAAATTCAAAAAGTGCGCACTAATCACTTCCCGGCTATATAAATTGCGCTAACACCCGCACCACTTTACGCCATATCATACAGCGCACACGACGAGTCTCTATAATCATCTTGGCAAGCCAACCATCCGTAGCTTTTCCATCGTCGTTAAGCCTCTTTTACCATTGCTGCTGACTTCTCGCACTCATCTTCATTTTCGATTTAGATCGTCCGTAATTTATTCTGATTAAGAAGAAAAGAGGGAATTCATTCAGTATATTACCACGACCAACCAACCGACTCACAGCGAGCGTATAGGCTCAAAACGAACTCAAACTTTTTGCGTGGCCCGAAACGACGCGACGGTGTCGAATGACGAACTGGAGTCGACAGGATACGATGCTGGGTGGCTCGTGCTAGCCAGGATGAAATCTGATAATACATAGTAAGATAGAATACACTTTCGGGTGTTTGAGGAGCAGCGGTAGGTAAGATTGTGGGTTCATTCATTTGTCACGTGTTTCTGGTGGATCGTGTAGTGAGTATTTTCTATTTATGTGGTAGGATGAATTTTTTGGAATTGTTCGATTCTAGACAATATTCAGAGAAAGCCGCATTTATTTCAAAATTGGTTAACTTCTGTAATGTATGTAAATTATGACATTCGCATCAAACTATGCAACCTTAATTTCCTATTGACCGTATGCATTTGAATCCCATGTGCATGATGATGATGATGTGAATTATTATTGTTCATATAACTTGAGTGTATTTCCATAGCACGGAAGCAAAGCAATGCCATCATGCATACTATCCAAGCCAACCATTCAATATGCAAGAAGCCACGCAAGTTCTTTGAAAACAATCAAATGAGGGAAACATTATGAAGAAAAGTGACAATTTGCTATGTTTAGACAGGAATATATTGTGAATAAATTGAGGCTAATTGTTTATGTGGAATTCAATGATGGGCGATTATCCTATATGACACAAAGAACTTTAGTAAGTCAGAATACCACGACCGATAACCTAAGCATTTGGGTCGGCAGATTCGCCAATACAATATTGGCTTAGTAACGACTCCCTAGTACAAAAGACAGTCCTTACATGTGTAACGAACTATTCACTGGCAAAAGATTGCTAACTATGTTGTGCTATTATGTATCCCTAAATGAGCATCTACTCTATTTCGTTGAACACTTCAGTTTGGTGCAATTTTCGTATAAATTACTACGTCACGTTCGTGGGCCCAGCGAGTGGGTTCTCATTTAAAATTACCCTTTTGACCGTGTATATATATACCGCAAGCAAGATAAAATATGTCTTCAACGACATATACAGGCCGTACTAACTATGTAGTTTGAACTAAGTTTAGTACCTACCATCGTTCGTGGGCCCAGCGAGTTGGATCTCATTTAAAATGACCATTTTGACCGTGTATATACCGCAAGCAAGATAAAATATGTCTTCAACGACATATACAGGCCGTACTAACTATGTAGTTTGAACTAAGTTTAGTACCACTCGCGAACTATTTTGTTCTTTTTTGACAGTTCATGACAAAAAGACTGGAATCTAGACCGATACAAAAGGTGTTTTAAGATAGTTATAATTTGCAGAGGGACCTAAAGAATTGTTCTGGTCATATGGTACACCCAGAAAAAAAATACTTTTATTAAAGAAAAATTACATAGGACGTAAGCTATGATTTGGAGCCGATGAAATAGCCTTTTGGGACAATGATAGAAATATCCTTAACCGGAGGTCGGCATGCGAGGCATCATATGGAAGGGGACGTCGAGCACATTACATATCCGGTATTTGTTTCCTGTCTCAAGAAACCTCAACGAAATAAACCGGGCTTAAATGAAAAATTATCGTGTTTCCCGTGTATCTTTCCAAAGCCATAACTACGCGAATAATTCAATTTGCCACTACCTTTTCTATTTTTTAGGATTTATAATAGCTTAATAGCTGAATATTCTATCATTAAATTTGCTAAGAAAAAATTCAAACATGGAAATATATTTCACAAAAATTTTGTAGCATAGGAAGAGTAGGGAAACGAGCCTAAATGTGAAGACTCTGTCAAGTCGATAAAAGTCATTATACTCTCTTTAAATCTACTCGCTACCAGTACATCGTACAAGCACAATTTATGATGTTTTTTGACAATCAAATTTCCTATAAAACATACTTAAAAGAATTTAAGCTACAATGCAGCGATAATGAGTTATTGATATGTAAATGCAAAAATCTGCAAAATTGTCATGATTATTGGAATTTCCCGCATTTTCTTGGTGCTATAACTCTGTCAGCTTTTATTGTAGAGTACAACTTCTCAGATCTTAGTTTATAGGAAATTTTGTGCTCTACAAACTTGACCTAGCACATTTTGTGCTCAAATGAACAGGGAGGTAGTTATAGATCAAAAACTGATAAAAGGACCGATTTCCGATGGTTTTTCAAGATGGCGGAGGGAGCACAGGGGGTAAATTGACGCAAACTTGAATTTAAACTCACCACACTTGCCTTTAAAACATTTATAAAAAATTCGCAACTATCGCACCTTTTGCAAGGTAAAACCTCCCCATTGATTGGAGTACTTGCTCTATAGTAGCAGTCGTTCTGTCTACTCAATACTCAACTCAATTTTCCACTGAATGCGGAATAAAACCTCAGTCGTGAATCTATTTGGGCCAAATTTCCGTCTACACGACACATTCTCATTGTTTATTCTCCGTACCATTGGGTATGCGTAGAACGCAGCGCATCCAAGTTAAATTCTCCAAGCTGTGTCTTGTGCAGTGTCCAAGTATGAACAGCGCCGGTCCTAGGTTCTATGGCGCCCTGTGCATGTGTGTTGAAAGTCAGCATGACTTGGGGAGTCGATTGGGCGTTGTCCGTCTGTCCATCTGTCTGTCTGTTGCGACGCATTTTACTCGGCCAATTTAAAAGCTAAGAAGCTGAAATCTTGCTCATATGCTTATTTTTGCTGCAGGCAGTTTGTATGTTTGAATCGGTAAAATCAGTCAATGGGGTCATGGGGCTGCCATACAAACCCAACCGCCAAATTAGGTTCATCTAAGAAAATGTATTTCTATTGATGACACGAAACATATTTAAGAATGGATCAAATCAGACCACGGGGTCATGGGGCTGCCATACAAAGCCAACCCCCAAATTATGTTCTTCCAAGATAAACTTTTTTATTTCTGCACTCAACCAAATTTCACACAAAAATTTGTTTCTATTAATGACACAAAACATATGCAAGAATGGATCAAATCGGACCATGTGGTCATGGGACTGCCATAAAAAACCAACCCCCGTTTTGGTATTTCTTACAAACATTTTTTACACCAAGTTCATAGAACCGTGAATTAATGTGTCTCTATCAAAGCAACAAAAAAGGTCAAACCAAATGGAATCGTACTATGGAGCCATGCTCCCGAATCCCCAATGAAACTTTCAGAGTAAAAATTCATAAATGTCACTGCACGCCACCGTAACGATCTTCTGACCATGGGCACAACCAGGATTCCGTGAAGGGAAGCGGCAACATCATGAGGCGTTTCTAGCAATTGATTTAGATGTTAGAAATGGTAAGGTTTAAAAAAAATATTCAAAATAAGCAAGGCGTGGACCACACAAATACCTCAGCAAACTGAACCTTTATATCTCTTCAATAGTCTTGTAATCAAAAACTCAGAAAAATCATATTCCGGCAAATTCCCACTCAACTTTCTCGGATGATTTTTTATTGCAATGTTAGGTATGCTAATTGAAAAGTATAACAAACGAAGTTTAAGCTTCTCCGTACAAAAAATTGGTTGTTTCGGAATGTTTGGTTTCTATCTTATCGGTAGCTGGTCTGCGTGTTTTTCTTGCAGACTTATAAAAGTGAATGTCTTTAAAAGATCAGTTCTTCATGAATCTATGATATATCAACGAATTTTTTTAAAAATATTTTTAGCCTCGGGGTCTTTTTTGCTTGGAGGTCCGTGTTCCACTGAGCACGTGGTACAATGTACTGAGTTTAAGGAAGTTTTTCAGCCATGGCAGGCAACTTTTACAGGTTTATTGATGCTTGGGATAACAATTTTTTTTGTATCGGTACAATTAATTTATTTACTTATTTGTTATTTTAATTTTTTATTATTATTATTAATTTATTTATTTTAGTTACTTACCTATTACGATTACAATAATAAGAAATGAAGCCATAGAAGTACTATTTTACAAGGTACAATCACATTTCCACCTTTTCTTTTTATCCTAATCTTTTGGCATCCTTTTCTAAATTATATGTCGCAGCAACATGTTAGCTGAACCATTTGTCATTCGTTCTATATTTTGTCTACGATGACTTGCCTGAATTTTATTTACACCCTTTAGCTGAAAATGTCGTGCTAAAAGTGCAACGAAGTCAGTTGAATATTTTAACACGTTAATGCAATTAGATAATCTCCCAAGGGAGCGCGCTGTCTATCTGCCATCGGTAGTGTCTCTCAGCCAACATCGGTAAATTGGATTACTACTCTTCGAATGGCGAGAGATCGCAACTCTCAACCCTTATATTGCCTGCATTCTCACTTACTTCTGGTTTTTATTAAGGTGAATGTAGTTTACTGTGAGTTAAGGCCATTACAGATTAGAGTTTAGCATTCAGAGACTATCGCCTGATTATGATGAGAGTTAATCGGTAGAAAGGCGCTTCGAGTATAAATGAAATCCGTCGCCGCTGAGTTTTGATGCCAAACGGGGACTTTGAAATGGGTTAAGTTTCCTGGATGACAATTTCTATACATCTTTGAACTAGTGTGATCTATGTACTTACTTGTATAGACTAGAGAGTTGCTTGCTATCAACGAGTTTCCATTAATATGTTAAAAACAGTAAGTCTGTATTTCATTGGGTTCGCTTGATTCCTATTATGCGCATTTTTTACAATATTATAACGTTGTCTGATAAAACCTAAATGGTAATAGTGTTTCTATTTCTAATCAGGCTGTGTTTCGTATTTTCGATTTCGAACACACGAAATCTCAGAAGCATTTTCAGTTGAGAAAAAAGAAGTATGTATTCTCTACGGCCCTCATTTAGAGAGGGGGTGGCGAGCGGAGCGAGGGGGGTGGGGTTGATGAGCGTAGCGAGTAGGGGGCGAAGCCCCTTAGTAGTGCTCAAAACCGGTTGTTTCGCTGAGCGATGATCCCATGAGTCGTCTATGAACACAAACCTTAAGACACAAAACGTGATTCCTAGCTTATTTCGAAAAATAATACAAAACAAATGTCAATTTTAATTTCAAAGTAATTTACAACAAAACACTTCACCTAAATTTTCAACCATGTCCGCACTATGTCACCCAGATTCCTGCAGCAATCGCATAACTAACGTTTTAAACAATTCCAATTACAACATAATTATTTTAAATTTACATATACGACCTCTAAAATGTGCTCTTCGTAATTGTATAGCTCCCCGAATGGTCGTATGAAAATTACACATCAGCCATACCATATTTTGACGCCCAACCGTTTATAGGCACGTAGCGCGCGGCCACTTAATCTTGAAATTTGTACACTCTGTGCTGTGTATTATTATTATGGAGGGAAATATACGAGTACGTTATGTTACATACGTGTACATACATCTAACGCATGTCTGAATATGATCCTTTTTTATACAGGGTGTCCGGAAACTGCCGCATAAACGCACCGGATTATGATTCCTCAGTTGATTTCCAGCAAAAACGTTGTACGGAACATATTCTTAACCCTCTAGCTGCCACAGGCAATTGAAGATTTTTGAAAAAATCATTTTCTTGCACGACTTAAAGCTTAATATCTCCAAAACTAGACCAGCTAGAATAGTAAAACAAGATGATTATTACAGCCAACGACTTTACCTGAAAAATAAAACTAACCACACTTCAAAGCATCAAAGTCAAATTGGTGTGATTTGACCCAAAAACAATCTATTTTTCCATCTCAATTTTCTCCAACTTCTACCAAGGTGAGGTGCTTGTAAAATTCTTCTAAAAATTGGCGCGTAGTCTTACGATCATATCTTTCTTAAATAATTTGATTGTAGCTCCATTACTTCTAACAGTTTTTATACGTTAAGTGTAGAAAACTAGGGTTCATTTCAGCTCGAATTCAATACAATTCAATTTACAATGCCCCTGGTTTTCTGTTAGAACTGTTAGAAAAAATGGACCTAGAATAAAATGATGTAAAAAGATATGATCGGAAAACTATGCGCCAATTTTTAAAGGAATCGTACAAGTACCTCACCTTGGCAGAAATTGTAGAAAATTGAGATGGAAAAATAGATTGTTTTTGGGTCAAATCACACAAATTTGACTTTGCAGCTCTGTAAAAACCAAACCTCTTATCTGATTTTAGTGTGGTTAGTTTTATTTTATAGGTAAATTTGTTGGCTGTAATAATCATTTTGTTTCACTATTCTAGCTATGCAGATATTGAGCTTTAAGTCGTGCAAGAAAATTATTTTTTCGAAAATCTTCAAATGCCTGTGGCAGCTAAAGGGTTAAGAAGGGAGGGAGTATGTTCCGTACAACCTTTTTGCTGGAAATCAATTGAGGAATCAGAATCCGGTGCGTTTATGCGGCAGTTTCCGGGCACCCTGTATACATAGATATGAATAGTCCTTAGCATACGCCCTTCATTTGCTTACTAATATTCTGAAGAATACACTCGTATATACATATGTAATACTATAGTCATACACTTACGGTATGTAAGGAACAGGCGCTACTATCGTGAACATCTTTCGTTAGGACATGTGTTACTTATCTTATATGTACATACATACATGTACATAATGTGCTTTATGCCATGCCGAAAGAGCTTATAAAAAGCCTAAAATGAAAGGATGCTTAAATGTTCAGCCTCTCTATAGTCGTTGTTTGCAAAATTCTTTAGAATGTCCCCAGGATAGTACCATTGTACCAAATTACGATTTTCGTCAAGTTTTTTCATGAATTTATCGAAACTCTTTCAAGCTTTACGACGAAAGCTTTACATGGTTGTTGTCCTGGAAGTAGTGAATCTATTTTTTTTTTGCGTCGAAACGTTTGCATTTGGGACTGTTGTGCCAGATGGAGCCGTAATCGATTAAGCTTGATGGGCATAGGATGGAGGGTGGGTGTCAATTAAGGCAAAACTAAAAACTGAATAGTCAGGCTTTAATTTAATGCGTTTTCGATTTCAGGATATTTCCATAAGATTTTGAGCAACTTCCGATTGCATATTTTTTTATTTGTATCTTGATAATATTTCTTGTAGTATTTGCTGGGTTCTTCATATGTTGAGTCATTCCTTTTCGTCTCGTAAGCGGCGACCTAAAAATGGACGTTGAGTCGTTCATCCAAAATCTAGTCGTGATCAAATCCTTTTTTTTCTCGCCCGATGTTTAATTGCATTTCCATTCATGGGTGCAAATCGTGGCGAAGGAGCATCTGCTGGCTTGCAAATGCACATTATAAGTTTTTCATGTGCACGTGAACAACAGTTGAAAGCTTCTTGGGTGTAACTAAAGTCGGGTAGCTCCACCGCTAGAGGAATGCAATATTTGTTGGTCCGAAAGTTTAATCTCGAAAAATTTAGTTGTTTTTATCGTGGCACCTGTACTCCGGGTCGGTGTGAGACTCCGTTGCGCCCACGCAAAGCTTGCATTTTACGCCCTTTGGGTGATTAGGGCTCCTCTATCCGTCAGATCCCTATAAGTCAGAGCTCTTGGTTAATTCAACTTGTTCATTTTTAGGGTTTTTTTAGATTTTTTTTCAAAAAACCCTTATGAAATCGATTTTGTCCGTCCGTCCGTCCGTCCGTCCGTCTGTTCGCTAAATAATTCGCGAACGGCTCAACCGATTGTCATGAAATTCGGTATGAGTGTGTAGAATGGTTACAGTCTTTGGCACAAATACCTTAGAAGTTGGTAGGAAGAAGATAACAGGGTGTCCCGAACGTTTGAAAAAAGTCGACTTTTTTAGTTTTTATCGGAGGTTAACGTATGGCTATTTAAATCAAAGATCTAGACGAGTACATCTCATATCAGTTAAAATTTTCCAGTTTCGAGTAACGGTAAAAAAGTTATTGGCGTTTAAAGTTAAACTTCCTTTTCGAGCTCCGTTTTTCTAAACCGTTATAGGGATCGATATGAAACTTTGCACAAAGATTGGTCAGTATGGCCTTATATACGTTAAATATTAAGACTAAGTAAATAACAGTAAATTTGTAAAATTTAAATTTGTTCGTGTGTAGCCCCTCTTAGGTTTCTAAATATGAAAATTCTGCTAAGGGTTTTTAGAAAATTACACAGGGAATATGTCTACGAATTTTCATTCGAATCACTGTATCCAAACCGGAAATATAGCCAAGTAAGTATTTAGTAAGGGCCTTTCACAATACAAGGGAAGCCTCTTAAGCATTTCTTCAATGCATATCTTTTAACTTGATGAAACAATGTACATGAAATTTGGTGGAAATGCATAGAATGGTAATAGTGTTTGCCACAAATATTTTTGAAGTTTGTAGGACCAAGTTAACAGGGTGTCCCAGAAAAGCTGAAAAAGTATACTTGTTCAATACTCATAGGAAAGCTTGCGTGGGCTCTAATGTCAGGGGACACAATGGAATCATTTCATATAAGTTGGTTTTCCTTGATTTAAAAAACAGTAACAGTAGATTTACAGCTAATAATTCAGTTCATATATAATGCCAAGCCATCCTTACGTTTGCCTGAGTTTCTTTTTGCTCAAAGGCCATCAGAAATCTGAAATCGAAAAAATCCTGTAGATTTGCCTTGGAGTACTTTTATACAGACTGGGTAAATAGTAAATCTATTTTTGGATTGGTCTAATTAATTGGATTGGTCTAATTAATTGGTCTAATTAATTTTTTTAGACCAATCCAAAAATAGATTTACAGGAAGCATTTCATTAATGTTGTGCACAATTCTTATCTATTGCTTATAAAATATATGTACAAAAAATATTCACTATGCATCAAAATTCTAAAAAACCCTCGTATTGCGGGCGCAGCCCTCTGTACGCCGGTATTTTTTATAATTATATTAAAGTAGTATAAATATTTCGGAGTAATAAAAACCGGGGCTGATGCGGAATACTGGGGAGCAATTATTAGTTGACAATTTTGGGAACAATTACCAATTTGTCCTAAGAATCGGGGTTTTACATGCGAAATAATTTCATTCCGTTATTCTGTGTCATTTCATCCCAAGAAGAAGAAGAGAATTGATTCAATTTTGGACGATATTATTGCTGTACTACAAGAAAATGTCAAATTCGGATTAGAGAAGCTCTATAAATTCGAACTACAGACTGTGCATTGCAATCTTTGATGTGATCCGAATTACTGGAAATTCGACGCTTCGAGGCTTCGGACTATCGAGTGCGCACTGTATTCGACTAGAAATTCGAAATATAAATTTTGTTAAATCATATAAAGAACTAAATTGTATGCAACGATCCAGACTCTAGGGTAATGGTGGGCCAAGGTGATGCAGCAGTAGAGTAAAGATTGCCGCAGAAATACTTGTGCTGCAGATACAAATTTGTGCTGCTGATCCCACGAAAATAGCGTTGCTTTGACGCAACGGTTTTTGTCATTCACACTTATATCCACTTTCGCCATTGCATATTCTTCAGCGACCCACACTCAGATTTCATGTGTTAAGTAAACCTTTTGCAGATGTGATTAAAGAAATATTTGGCGAGTTGCAGCAGTGATTCTTGATAGAGTTTAAGGGTTCAATGTCCCTCTGAAATTTCATGGTGAATATCAAATCAAAGCGATAAAAGACATGCAAACATGCACAGCATTGAGTGGCCTTTTTAAAAATTGTCATTCACCCTTTAAAGTTCAACTTTATCAATGGCTTACGCCGGCGCCGGCTAATTTAAACAAGAGGATTTCCGAGTAAGGATATCCACAATCCACGACAAGTCATGCAATCAGAAACGACCGGTAATATCCACGCAAAAATTTTACTGTCGTACACAAGATATTCGTTCGATAACTTTACGCAACTGGGGCTACACGAAACTTTCCAACCGAGGGTCGGGAGCCCTCCATCGGCCGAGGCTGAAAATTGTGACCTCGCTCACTATCTCACAATCTAAAATTTGTACTGGTGGCCTCTTGAGCGTGGAGGGCCATCTCGCCCACCACCCACATAGTGCTCGCCCCGGGTAACAGTACTCTCTGCCTTTTTTTTAGCACGCTCCAGTTGCAACCAACAGGAACAATATTAGGACTTTAGAAAAGGCATTTCAGGTACTGCCAATTTATAAAAAAGTATTTAGACAAAGATAATGAAATAATGACTTGTCTGGAGGCAAGGCCGGCGCGAGCCCCAGTTGCGCCCCTTGGCTATAAGAGAGAGGTTTTCAAGAGAAATGCAATTTGTGTGCACCCATACCTCGTATTGATGATGGCATACAAGACCCAAAAGAAGCCCAAATTCTGGAGCTAAAATTAAGTAACCAACCAGAAACTCGGCGAGATGAGCCGCTTTTTCACCCAACTCCATTGAACTCAGCCGGGGTTTATACCCACAAAACTTTTATCGACTCAAGCTGCGGATGTTTCCAGAGCAATGGCGCAACCACAGGGGGAGGCTAAGGGTGCTAAATTGCAAAATGAAATTTTAACAAATGTATTTAATTGCAGTGGTTTTTTTTAATGAAAAATGGATGTTCCTGGAACTTTGATTTTTATTTACCTGTTTTGATGGTCTGTGCAAGTTGCAACATCCTTACCAGTCGAAGAAAAAAAACATCATTTGATCGGGAAAAATTATGTGTCTCTGAATTTTCACAGGATTATTTAGGACGGTATTAAAAAAAGTTCAGGCCGATAGGCAGTCTGCAACTTATGTCAAAGTAGGGAAATTCAGACGGTTGTTCCCACAATCCTGCGAAAATTCAGAGATAGTTGCTTACACTTGATGGCAAAAATAAATTGTTCGAAAAAATTTAAATTTTTCATTGTAATTAAGTTGTAAGTTGTCAAGATTTTCATACATATACACTGCCTGTCATTACTATAGCCGCACCATCAGACAATCTGATAGTTAGAAATTTAAAGAGAGCAGAGTTATTCTACATATGTACTATAAACATAAGGGATATTAAAAAGACAAATAATTTCACCAACAGTTTCTTTTTATTTTACCCTTATTTCTCTATAAAAAAAAAATAAATTTTTGGTCCGTCAGAACTATAGCCGCACTTGGAACTATTATGGCAAAAACTAATTAAAAGGCCGAGATTGAAGAAATTAATAACGGAGATCCTTTTCGAATAAAATAGACCCTAAGGGATTGTTTTCTTTTTTTTTCACGAAATAATTAACAAATTTTCGAGTTTTTTGCTTATTAGGTAACTCTTATTATTAAATTGTGCGTAATAAGTGTTCTTTCTAATTTGGATCAATGGAAAGGGCCTCCCTAACATTTAGAACTTTGGAACCAAATTTAAGTAGGTACTACTACTGGAAAGAGAGATGCAATCTCTTACTTCAAAATCGTTATGTGTTGTATTTTCTGTATAAAATGGAAGCAGTTCATTGTCAGAACCGTCCTGTGAAATTGTTCCTTAAGTAGACTATCCTGGTCAATACCCAATACTTTTAATGAGAACTTGCTGGATTTTCAATGATCTCAAAACAAATTGGACTGATTTCTTTAAGCAGGGTTGTTTATTTATTTAAAAGTTATATATAACCACCTCTAATACAGTAAAAAAAAAATCTGGAATATCCTGGCCAAAAACTGTTTTCGTTTTAATATGGAATACATAGCACATAACGAATTTTCTAGCAAGAGATTGTATCATCTCTCTCCAATCATTATATTTCAAGAAGTCTCCAATGTAAGAAAAGTAGACAGGAAATCTTTAAGAAACATTATTACAAAAAATTCATAAAAAAAAAACAAATTTCAAGAAAAGGGTTTTATGTGTAAAAAAAACGTTACCGATACTCGTTATAATTATTTACTAAAGAAATGAACAAAATTTTATTTAAAACAGACTTTTCCCGTTATTAATTTCCTCCAATTTCCGCTTTTTTATGAGATTTTGCTATAATAATTCCAATTGTGGCTATAGTTATGAATGAGAGACGAGATTTTTTTTTTCTATAGAAGAATAACGGTTTAAAATGAAAGGAAAATTTTTATGCTATTTTTTGTCTTTTTTATATCTCTTAAGTTTTATAGTATGTATGTGGAATAGCTGTGCTCTCTTTCAATTTCCAAGGATCGGTGTGTTTTATGATGTGGCTATACTTAGGACAGGCAGTGCAGTAAATTAATTAACTGCATCATTCGCTGATATATCGTGCATAACGAGCCGCCATCGCATCCACATCCAAAATAAGTTGGTTCTTTGCGAGGTTGAGTCCTATTAGTACCTCTACTGTCTATTTCACTTAAATAAATAAATAACAGGCGCGACATTGGACTAAAGGTTTGAGGTACATTTTCCTCGCCACGACCCCAGCGGCTCTAGCGACAGAGACTCGCTCATATAAAAACTCACTTTTAGAATGAGCGAGTCGCTGTCGCTAGAGCCGCTGGGGTCGTGCCGATGAAAATAATCTTTAAGGCCGCAGATGTCTTAGCGGCATCCAATTTCCAAGATCTTAACTGTTTTTTTGTTGAGGTGTTGAAATCAACAGCATGCTCAGCAGTGTTATTTATCTCCATAAATGGGTAGTCGTTTAACACCTGGGTGAGATGATAGTCCGTCACATGGGTCGTGAGTTCGAAAAACACCGTAAGCTGAATTGGCTCATGATGAGACTCGAATCCACGACTCTGTGCACCGAAGGTGTGCGCACTAACCACAACACCAACCAGACTACACTACAGACTATTTCAATTGAGAAGATACATTTTTCTCGTGTAGTACCAGACTTTCAAAAATGTCCCTCTAATTGTGGTGGGACAATTGTTTTAATAACCAGCTGCACCGCTTGACCTTTCTTTTCGTCCTCATACTTTTGTTGTTGTTTTTGTTTTACTAGGTCCTAAAAGTTCGTTAGAATTAAGGACACGATAAAGTTTAGTTAACTCTAATTGTCTATAGAAAATTCCTATTTGATCAAATCTACACTGAGAAAAAAAATCCTGTAAATTCAAAAAATACGCAAATGATTCAAAGAGATTCAAATATGATTTTGCTTCATATTTGTTTCCCTTTGAATCATTATATAATCCCTTTATTTCAAACGGATTTCCCTTTGAACTAATAAGATATTCCTTTTGAAAGTCTATCTATAATCACTTTAAATTAAAGTGATGCAGTGTCAATTTAATCAGGTCACAACCATAAATCGAAAGGATTTCCTTTTAATTTAAAAGGATGGACTCTTTGTTTTAAATGCATGAACTCAAAAGAATACTTTAAATTACACCAAAAGGAGTAATTTTCACAGGGTGTTCTTTCACTGTGAAAATTACTCATAAATGAGTTTTGTATAACTGACCTCGCTACAGGTGTTGGCGACATCTCATTTACCTCTTTACGCTCTAAAATGCATAATAAATTACCTGCCTACAGTGGGAGTCGATCCCGCGACCCTATGATTTGAAGACTAACGCCCCTACCTACTACACCACACAGACTATACGGGACGACGTTTATAATTTACACCATACATTGTGACATCGCTCTACCACACTGCCGACCAACTGCAAGTGTAAACAAAAAAAATCCTATTGAAAATTTGGATTTAAAGGATTTCCCATTAATTTAAAAAGATTTCCAATTGAAAATTTAAATTTAAAGGATTTCCCATTAATTTAAAATGATTTCCTAGTGAAAATTTGGATTTAAAGGATTTCCCATTAATTTAAAAAGAATGAATTTGTATTAAAGCGATATATATTTAAAAGGAAAGGATTATATTTAATAGGAATGTAACTCGATTTCAAAAGGATATCGAGTTAATTTTAAGGGACGTTATTTTTCTCGGTGATAATGTTTCAGTTTCAAAACCCCTCTGATTGCGATGCTGGAAGAGCGACTCGAAACAGGGACGTAGTCAGCGGAGGGGTCCAGGGGTCCGGACCCCTCTCCCGGAATGATTTCAATTGGATGGCAAATTTCAGTGACCTGTATTTTTATTTTCCTTTTTAACAGGAAGAACGTGAATGTCTTTTTTGGACGAAGAAGTAAGACCTCTAATCGTTTAAGGAAATTGTAATGAAGAAATAAAGTTCCGATTTGCCCAGTGTTACAAGTTTAAAAGACAATTGGAAATATGCATTTGCACTTAGGGGATCCCACGGCTACGTAAGGTATTGATATTTTCAAACCTATTTCTTAATTTCCCAGGGTAACGCGAATCGGGTTTTTTCGAAAGTCCCTCCTGAAATATTTCTCTGCGTTCGCCTTGCAATGTGTGTTTTTGATTGGGCAATTAAGTTTTGTCGTCTGCATGCAACAGAATTTATAGGGATCACAGCAGCAACAACATGTGCTGCAACGGGTCATGATGATGTTATTTCGATGTACCCCTAATACCGATATTAAGTCCATACAGCTCTTCATAGATGCTCCAATAATGACGACTATTTGCGAATGAGGTTGCATGGACCACCCAGAGCTCGCTGGGAGAACTCAGTAGGTAGAGGACGCCTAGCAGCTGTTGGGCGACCAAAGCCCGACGGCTATCGTGATGACGGATGCAGAGCTGAACCACGAGGCTCTGGCTTTTTTGTGCTAAAAAGAAATACTTTTCTCCACAATCAACAATCAATCAACGAACAACAAAATTCTGGACCCGTTCCGAAACCAAATTCTGGCTACGTTCAGCATGCCGAGACAGACTTAGCCCCCTCCAGGAAAAATCCTGGTAGCGTCACTGCTCCAGATTGTCCGAGTTGCGTAGGCAATGAAGGCAGAAGCGGGACGAAATCAGCTGGAAGAGAGCATGGGAAAAATATTAAAAAACAAATTTGAAGGACTTTCATGTTGGAATTTCAAAATGATTGCAATGCAGTGATTCGGTTTCATCTGCGACATTCATAAAGACTAGCAGACGCAAGGCGGAGGTCAACAAATAAGAATAATAGCTAAAAAATAACTGGCCAAAGGAAAGCGATACCGAAATTTGGTTCCGCAGGGGAAAAAGCTCAGTTTGTCTTGTCTTAGTCGGTAAAACTCCGACATGACAGCATGTCGCGCCGGAAGGAGGATGCATTACCGGGACTACTGGAGGGTTACAAAATTACAATTTCCTGGGATAGAAGTTGCTTAATTCCGGCGACCCGTCAACACATTTCAGGCCCGGGCAAAGTCCGAACAAAGACCATGCATTCAATTAATGTCGTATTTTTGTTCAAAATATTCTTCCTTACAAATAAAGGACCAAAAGTGTATTGCTTAAAAAAAAATTTAAGTGTCAAGTAGTGTTAAAATCTGTCGTAAGGATAATGATACTAAACGATATCATTTCATATTTTTAGACACCCAACCCAACTCAACTATTTCCTATTTCGAGATTAAATGAAAACCATGTGAACGTAAACATACAATAATGGTTACGATCCTTGGTCCTTATTTTGGGGACAAAGGACACTTTAAATTGACCAAGTAACAGTCAGATAATCTAGCACAAAGTTTGAAAACACAACAACAACAAAATGCTCGTCCTTTTTGTAAAAAAAAAAATTGGGACAGTGTTTCGATTGTCCTTTCGTTTCGGGTTGAAGTCAATTCAGTACGGCTCGTTCACAATATGGTTCCGCATCACAACACTTATAAAAAAAGGGTGCTCGTGGTAAATCCGGGGAAATGTTTTTAAATGTGGAAATATTTATGTTCACTGTGATATCTCTGGTTAATGTGAACCGTTTTCAAAAGTCTGAAAATATAGAACGTGACACTTGTCATATGTATGACACGAAGAGAGTGTCCATGTAATGTCGTCTCGTATGGCGACATTATATCGGTAATTGGATAGATAATGGCGAAAATATTGTATGGTAAATTGATATCATATTAACAGTCAAAAAAATTGTATACATATAAACATTTCGGAAAAGACCCGAGTTGTTAAACTAAAAAATTAACAAGATATTTTATGGACCCGCAAAGGCCAGTTATATTCTTACAAAATATGAATTATACCTCAAATTTCGGACTAATGGTATTTAATAATAATATCATCCTAGTATTATGTCGTGCTCTGTGGTCGTGATATAGTGATTCATATAGAGAAACGAGTTTTCAATACCCGGTATGTACGTACGTTTATTATTCAGAAGAAAATAGAAATGTTCTTATCATAGAATAATAAAAAAAAAACAACTAGGAGGTGGTATGGCTGACAACCGTATGACACTCCGAATTCAGTTGTCGTTGAAACGTAGATGACCATACGGTTGTCGTCGATACACCATGCTTTATTAGGAGTTAGGGCCAATCAAGAGTATTATAAAGCTTACACCACATTTCATCCTCTTTAAATGTACTCTCTCCCCATAATATCGATATCTCAATGACAAATCTGTCCAAGAACATACATACATACATTTATCTGTATTGGAAAAACGTCCGACATTGCTGAATAATGCACGGACTTCCGTCCAATAGATTCATCATTTCCTGCTGACTTCAAACAAATAAATTTGCCACGAACCACAATAAATTTGTCACGTTGGTTGACTGCTTCTATGATAAACACACATCGAATCGAATCCCAACGGAATATCAGCTTCGCAGGAATATTGGTCAAACGTATATTCGGTGCGTACGTTCGACTACGTGTGTACTCACAGAAGTTTCTGTATGTAGACGCCGCTATTACTCGTATATGATGTCCTAAACCTTATATCCTTATATCGTTCGTAACCTAGTACCTTATTGCCCGACTTTGACTAGGCCCTATTGATGAGATTTTTTTTCCAAATCAGGAGCATCTTTCATTTTGTCATACTCATGGCAGGCACGACCACCCCTAAGTCCCTGATCCCTGATAAACAAAACGAACCAGACCTACCTTCATTATACACTTGTTGAAACAGCAACCAATTTCTGGTTTCAATATACATATTCAGTGAAAAAAAGATACTATACTATAGAGGAGCTTGAACAGTCCATTCGCCGAACAAAGGTTCTCTCCCTGGTTCGGGTTCGGTGAACAATGACTACTGGGTACTGGCTTTCGCCGACAAAGAGAACATTGTTGTAAGCTGGCCAGGATTTATTTGGATGTTGATAATTATTTTGCGGTGGTTGGTTTCATGACGAATGAAGCAATCTCGGTAAAGCCTGCCTGAATTCAATATGCCTGTGCTTGGTATGTACATATATGTCTTCCCGACTATGTGGTGCCGTGTCGTTGGCCGGTGCGAGAATGGTGGTCAGTTTATTTGACGTCGTATTGGGGCGCCCGATATTAGTGGCGAATGTAATTTAGGCCTCAAGTGTTTTATTATCAACTGTGGTGAGTTATACACAGAACATTCCACAGTTGATTTCTGGACAACGCAGGGCCGAGTGATGCTTCATGGTTTCAAATTAGGTTTTGTGGCGATCATTTGATTTCATTTGTAACCATATTGAAGAGAATTGTCACCGCGCCCCTCAGGACATGACGGATATGATACATTACAGATTACTGTTACATGAATCCTGAACTGATATTTCTTATAGGGTTGTGATGATGGTTGTAATAGCTGATTTGAATTTTGTCATAAATATCTCACCCAGAAGAGAGAAGCCTTTTGTATTCGAAAGGCGCGTCAATGTTGAGTAATATTTTCAACACGCCTCATACATATTTCCACAGTATTAATAACTTACAATGCTTTCGTGCAAAAAGGAATATGATACACGCGTTTTGGTGTAGCAGAGCGACTGAATCTGAAATGAACTCATACAAAAGGTTTTTTTTCTGTATCCTTCGCGTAATACTTTTTTTTGCTAACATATTGTAATGTTTAAATGGGCGGATGGTGTTTATGGAGAAGTTTGTGTACTTGACACTTTCGTTAATTTTAATTAATATCTCATTTTATTTTTTAAATCTTATGAAATATGCTGTGTCTAGCCCTTCTCTATTTGGTTATTCACGGTTTTACGTCAGCCCCGAATTAATTCCCAATGAAGAAAAATATGTAAAGGGTGTTCCATTAAGACGTGTGTTAATTCGATTTTGTATAAAACGCAAATGGTTCGTAATTTTTCCAAATATTTTTTTCGTTCGAAAGGCCACACAATAAGATTATTTCGCGGATATCTCCTTAGTCCACTTATAAAAACTCCGCACAATAGAGGATTATAGAATGCAATATTTGCGAATATGTCATCAGAGACGTCGCCATCAGGGGAGGGGTCCAGAGGTTGGGACTCCTCCCGAATTGTTCTTGCTGTTCCTGCTGAAACTTTCAAAAACAACCAAAAGAAAGCAATAAAGCTCGTCCGGTTCCCATGTGCTGAAATATTTTGAATCGGCTGGATAGAATTGAGGACTGTTTTCGTAAACGGCTCTACCTACTATAGTTTCTGTCATCGCAAATTAGATTCATGTTACTGATTTGTTTTATATGAATTAGGTAAGCGACTCCCAAATTATTATTATTATATATTATTTTCCAGAATGCTGATCAAATTTAAAATCGGGTACCTAAATTGGCAGTCCGTTTCAATGGCGGCTTGACGTAGTTGGACGCAACCGTGAATACATAATAAACAAATGAAAAGTGGTAAAAAGCTGGTAACCCAAGATCATGAGAGTAATTTAGAATGGAAACTTGTTAAATTTTACAAGGCTTCGTAAGGTCTCCAGCATTTGAAATATTTTTACTTCTAGTAAGTAATGAAGTGGCTTTTCTCAGACCCGTGCGAGGACAGGGCGAAAGAGGCGCGGGATTTAAGAGTTTATTTGATTTTTTTTCGTAACTGTTTCATTTTTTCGGACAAGGTAAATGTGTACATATTCATAAAAGAGTTTCGGTAAACCTGTATCAATTGAAAAATGTCCTAAATCGTGGATTGTTTAAGCAGCCATGGCCCGTGAGCTCTTCGATACTTGTACCGTGAAGAGGCGTCGACACTATCTTCTTCTACCCTTGCGTGTAGAGCCTCGCCAAGCAATCAAATTTAAATAGAATTGTGAGGTCCTCGTTCCAGCCGTTCCTTCAACCGAAAATTTGATCAGGAGATGAATTTCTTTCATTAAGTAACTATCCATTCGGCAATCGGTTTTAAGTTTTATTAAATGTCTTTTAATACCCGTCACTATGTGAAAGGGTATATTAACTTTGTCATGAAGTTTGCAACGCACAGAAGAAGCACCTTCTACCATATAAAGTATATAATGATTGATCAGTTTGACAAGGGAAATCGATTGAGCGATGTCCGTCTGTTTGTCTGTCTGTCTGCTGCAACGCAAACTAGTCCTTTAGTTTTGAAGCTATCGGGCTGAAATTTTTTATGCATGTTTCTTTTTAGTGTACGCTGTATATATGTCGGAATGAATGGAATCGGACCATGGGGTCATGGGGCTGCCCCTGAAAATTAGGTTCTTCTACACTCTTAAGAAAAACTTTTTTCTTTATGTACCAATCTTAACCAAACTTCACCCAAGTGTGTTCCTAGTAATGCCTCAAAACATATCTAGGAACGGATGGAATCGGAAAATTACGTCATAGGGTTGCCATACAAACAATTCGTGAAAATTAAGTTCTTCTAAGAAAAACATTTCCTATTTTAATCCGACCTTAACCAAACTTTATTTAAATGTGTTCCTAGTAAAGCCTTAAAAGATACCTATGAACCGATGAAATCGAAACACTACGCCATGGGGCTGTTATACAAGCCAACCCTTGCAAACTAGGTTCTTCTAAGAAATTTTTTCTTTCTTTATGAACCAATATTAACTAAACTTCACCCAAATGTGTTCATAGTAAAGCCTCAAAACAGATCTAGGAATGGATGGAATCGGAACATTACATCATAGGGCTGTCATACAAACCAACCCCCAAATATTAGGTTCTTGTAAGAAAAACTTTTTTCTTTTTGAATCTTAACCAAAATTCATCCAAGTGTGTTCCTGGATTAGCCTCAACGCATCCAGGTAGAAACTGTAAACGCAAAAAGAGCTTAAGTTTCATTCAAATGTGACGGGTATTCAAATTTCGGGCTCGTAGGCGGCGACAGAAGGGCTAATAATTGTTTCGACAATATTTTGACGTTTGAATTATTTCGTGGAGTGTAGTGTAATACATTTGGAGTCAAACACATATGGGTTGTGTGATGACATAGCCACTCTGGACTAACGCATGGCATGGGTTGCTATGCTTTCTCTAAGACTACTCTCCACGAAATAATTCAAACGTCAAAATATTGTCGATGCAATTATTAACCCTTCTGTCGCCGCCTACGAGCTATTATATGCCTAAGGTGTAGCTGAATTTTCTGTGAAATCAATCTTGAAATCAATCTTATTTTTCGAAGAGGTATAATTTTGGTTCTAGAAACAGTTTACATACTATGCCTTACGATGATGCGCCGTTTTTTCGTTTCTTTAGACTTAGTTTATATTTCGCCGAACGTTTGAATGCATTTGTGGCCGTCGGTTCCGTTGAAATATATATGGAAAGGGGTGGACTGGAAAATATTGTTGAACCATATTTTTCATCAAGATATAGTACCAATGGTCTGTCTAGGTCTATGTATGTGCCAACCGAAGGGTTAATTATCACGTTGGCATTTTAAGAGAGTAATAAATATTACGCGGATAATCTATTCTCAATTGTAAACAAAAATTTGACATTTAAATAAAATTTTTGTTTAGATGTGTGAACTGCGATAGTGTGAGAACGGTGCCATTTTTATTTTCTGATGCCCACTCTGGACTAACGCATGGCATGGGTTGCCATATAAAACGGAATCTGGCAGAGCATCATCAAAACAGCCCTGATATTGATAATGGATTCAACCGGAAACGTGACGAGGTGAACAACTTTTATACACAACTCCGTACATATTCAAGCTAGTGACTATGCAGAGTGTCCAAGCTGCAGAGGAAATTGAAGAAGATGCGAGACACATATTTTTGGAATGCCTTAAGCCGGCCCCACACCGACCGGAGTGTGGCACACACCGCACAAAAGACCGGTTCCAAGAATGATACCTTGGAGTCACCCAACCACACTGCTGCACTGCTGCTGCACGATTTTTCGTATCAATCTTTTGTGCGGTGTTTGCCACACTTCGGTCGGTATGGGGCCGGCTTTAGATTTACAGTGAGTCAAAATCAGTTGAGCACCAATTCGTCTCAACATAATTGAAATGTTCAACTGCTGTAACCTCAAAGATCTCAGAAAAGCGGAAGGAATTCGGAAATCCGTAAATAGGTATGGTTGGTTAAGCAATAAATAGCTAAAGTCGCTCCTGCCGAGTAATACCAAGAGGAGATACCACAGAGAAGGAGCTTAGGTAATCTGACTTTGGTTGGTAAAAGTCCGACATAACTACATGTGGATAACTCTAAGTACACTGAGCTTCAATGAAACCGGGCCACACTGTAAGCGCGAACTCTAATCAGAACAGGCGAATCGTTTGTAATGTGAGTTAACGATACTTCAGATAAAAATCATAGTCATTTGAATTGCCATGAAATGCACTTTCTGTAGATATAACTTTCATAGTTGTAAGTTTCATACTTTTTGAGAAAATTGGATTTGAGTCGAGTGAATGGCCCGATTTTTGTGAAGCCGAGTGTAGAATGCAGTATTTTTCGCCACCTTGCAAATAAAACAAAAAAACAGGATCATTTGAAAGACATATTTGCATTGCATAAATGAAGACGCGTTTTATACTCCAGGACATTTGTACGAAAGAAAATGAAAAAATTATGGATCAAATTTTAAAAAATCTGAAATTTACCACTGATGAAGTTTTTGTTGATCTTCTTTCAAAAACCTGTCTTGCATACGAGTTTCCAAATTTTTAATGTGCTGAAGTCCATTTTTTTTAAATAACCAATATGAACCAACGCTGTACGAACAGAATCTACCTCTTGGCGTTCTTCTGTAATTTCTGGGTCACTTTCATCATTGTCCCGGACTTTTTCGACAATTTCAATACCTCTATAATCTATTTCTGGATTTTCAGTTAACAAGTTTGCATCCATCGTCAGAAATTCGTCACAATTCGTTGAAGATTCACCAATCGATCCGGGAGTTACAACTCCGAAGCTCTGGGTCGAAGTCAGGTGTTTCAATTTCGCAGCTTTTGTTAAAGCCCGCTTTTTTGAAGCAGTTTTGTATGACTTCTGGTTGAACATTTCCACTCCGCTTGAATGAAATGTATAGCATCCAAAACATTTAATGATGTGTTTCACCATTATTTCGCAAGTCATCCAAGCCGTCTTGTTAGATTGTCAATCTATTTTAATCCGCTTAATATCAACAGACTGAAATGCCGTAAGACGTGCGGCTTTTCCAATCACAAGTGGTTTCTTTTTTCTGCTGCCATATTTCCGCAAAGAAGGGCGACTAGTCAGTCTATCTTATGATAATTTTCCACCATGACACGTTTCATTTTTGAGTCTCAATGTTTTGTTTGGCAAAGTTCTTAAAAAGAGACCCGTCTTATCAGCGTTAAAGATGTCATTCGCATTGTAGCCTACTAGCATTGATAACACCTTCTCCAAAAATTGCTTCAAGTCACACACCGAAAAGTAACGGTGCGTCTTTTACGCCATGGTTGTAACAATCCATTAGATGCCGCGAAATTATGTATCCCGATTTTATAACGATTTCCTCAGCCATTGCTTGGACGATTGAGCTAGAAATGGGAATTTTATTATTTCTTACTTTTGGAAACCACTCAAAATACAGGCAATCAATTTTGCTTTCATATGTATTTAAAAAACTTATATTTTTAATGGATTTTACCGCTGGCTACCAAGCTTGAACCGACGGCTTCTTTTTGGCGAACGATCAGTGCAGCTTGTGTTTTTACAATTTTAAACCTTAAATTAAAAAAAAATGTATAGTCGTAACTTTTAATTTAATATGTATCGCCTTTTAATGAATGACGTTGTTTTGACGATAGACACACACAGAACACAGCACAAATGCTATTAACGGGAGATTTCCCATTTATATACATTATGTGCATTTCGTCTAGGTTTTGTCATTTAGACCAAATTTTGTCCGTCTAAGAGGCGACCGTGTCCGGCCATGAGGGGAATTTTATTAAATTTCATCGAAATGTGTTTTCCGCGTCGGGGTTAGAGGGGGTCCGTCCAAGAGGGGTTTCTTTCTATGGGAAAATAATTCTAAAAGCAATGTTTTTAAAACTGTCCGTTCAACAGGGGTGTCGGCTTAGTAGAGGTGTCCGTTAGTAGAGTTTTTGCTGTACCTAAGTATACTCGCCCATGGTTATGGATCAAGTTTTACAGTCTAATTGAATTCCGTCTAGCCAGTTTTTTTTTTGTTCCCTTCCTAATCAATATACAAATTCTTTAAACAATTATACTCGAATTTTTGCTCCAAGAAAGAAGCCGATAAAAAATTCAAAAGTTTTATTTCTGGTACACATTAACGTCATACTTAAAAAAAAAAACTTCACTATGAAGACCTACTTTCCGTTGATATTTTCAAATTAAAAATGAATTAGCCTCATCCAGCGCAGGAGAATTTTCACAGCGACCACACAGATAACTTTAATCAATTTAATCTGCTTATACCCGCGCGCGTATAGCCATCATGACAGTACCAACAATATCCGACATAAAGTTAAAATACGATGAAAATGGAAATATACATCATATTGGCAAAAAAATGGCTCCAACAAGAGTAAAAGGACTACAAGATTTTGCTCTAGTTCTCCACGGCTGTATGAATAATATCGAACCGTTCGTCATTTAATGAAAATTCCTTGGAGTTCGAAAGTTATGAGAGAACATAGGTTCGCTGACAAAGGAACATCATCATCGTCGTCGTCCTGGCTTGCAGACACAGAAATGTCAACAGAACAGCGCACGGTTTTACGCACGATCAAGCTATAGGCAGGCTTGTTATAAATTATAAGTACATGCATATGAGGAGCCTATTTTCAAAAGCCACCATCTCCAATTTTTAAAAATTTTGAGTTAATGATGCCAGCCGATAGGTAACTAAATTATCTATAAGCTTCTGGGATCAGAATCCCTGATTTTCAATTAAAACCCCTCTAAATTTAGTAAAGAAAAATGCGGTTATTTACAAAATCCGCCATCTCCAATCCAGTTTGGGTTTCAAAATACGCCAAATCCATTTTTTTCCTATGGTAACAAAAAACGTCAACTTCTGTACAGTATGGTAGTTGAAAATTGTTCACTATCAAAAACGTACAAATCCATAAATCAAATTTTCGATTAAACTTCTGATGAATTCGATTATAATTAAAGTATTGGTACAATTAAAGATCAATATTTTTGTGAAGTGAAATATAGAAATACGTGATTAACATAATAGCCAAGTCACATTGTCCCCGGGATTCCTGATAAAAATTAAGAAATCCATTCTAAAGCTCAATTCCCATAATTTTATAAGCAAATTACTCCAATCACCTACGACATTTTTGGGTTATAACGAGTAAACTAGCTCAATGTAATTGAAACCCAGGATTAATTAGCTTGCAATTTGTTGGCTCCAGAACAGAACTGGATAGGCTTGACGTTTCATGAACTTTTTCTACCTGTAATAATTTTACCCGTCAAATTTATGTATCGAAGTTAACATTTCTGTTGTGGAACTAAAAAAGTGTAAATTTTGAACTTATTGGCATACGATTCAATATTTGATGCGTTTCAAAATGATTTATTTATATTAATATTAGCAGTGAATTCGCTGTAAGGCTCGCAATCAATTCCCAATTATTTTAGAATGTTTTACTACTAGGGAGAGAAAAAAGAAATCTGTGCATACGAAGTAGAAGTACTTACGTGGTTGGTTCTATAAAAGGCCCTAAAATAATAGCCTCTGGGGGGACAGAGCTGCTTTGTTTGTGCCTAGTTAATGTTAGCAGCTATAGCAGTAGCAATTACCAAGGACGAGGCATCAAATAATGCAATAGAAAGGTATTCAATAAATCGGAAAATTATGGCGTCCTAAAATTGTATGATAAATATTAAGGCCAAAATGCCAAATCCAGACGCCCGAAGATGCCCAGATCAAATGTGAATAAACGGGTTCCAATGCTAGTTTTAGTAGCAGAAACCATTTCTGAATTTTATTAAAAATTGGGTGATATACTAACAAATAAATTAAAATATTTTCATTTTAAACCTTTTTACAAAGCTTCACAACTATTGAAAAAATGCAAGTTCAGCCATGTAATTTTGTGTGAGTATTCGCATTAAGTTCGTGATAATTTTTGCTTAAAGTTTAGTTGCTCCGATCAAAGACCCCCATATTCCCCCATTTTGAATTTGGCAAAACTGCATGTCCACCATCATCATCAATGTGGCACAATAGCCCGACGTCGGGCTGCCTGAATCGTTGACCTGCAATTGTCGCGGTTACGTGACCTTGTCCTCCAGTTTCGGAAGCCCAGTAGCTGGTGGGCGCCTTCACCTACGGAGTTCTCCCAGCGAGCTCTCGGTCGTCCACGCAACCTCGCTCCGTCAATTCGTTGCGCGTTCATTACTTCC
Organism: Microchrysa polita; assembly: GCA_949715475.1. Taxonomy (NCBI): domain Eukaryota; kingdom Metazoa; phylum Arthropoda; class Insecta; order Diptera; family Stratiomyidae; genus Microchrysa; species Microchrysa polita. The sequence goes on from OX454416.1 coordinate 49,671,454, forward strand.
TTTGGAATGCTATTATCATCCATCCGTGTACATGTCCCGCCTATTGCAAACGTTGAAGCTTCACGATTTTCGTTATCAATCGGATAAAAACTAAGGGTTCCTCCCATACAAAGTGACCACCAGGAGATTGTTCTCGCACTACATATTTTATAAATTGTGGAACAAAGTTGTCTTGGGTCACTTTGTATGGGAGGTACCCTTAGTTTTTATCCGATTTTTGGTGGGTGGTATATTGGTGCCTCCCCCCATTGACAATAAACCAAAATTTAGCTTTGTGTTTCAATTTTGGGGGAGGGACATGCCTTTTTGCCAAATTCAAATGGAGGGATAATGGGGGTCCTTGATTAAAGCGACTCAATGTTTTGCTCAAAGTGATCTTGAACTTATTGTGGATACTTATAGTTATGAATTGTCAATGCATCGAGTTCTTCTGGCTTAAATTAAGCAAAACACATTTTTCACGGTATCATAGGATACGCCGAAAAAGAAATATTTCGATTTATATTTGACGTTTTTAGCATTTTTATGGCTTGCTACAACTCGTGCTTTATTTTGGGAAATATGTATCAAATTATATTTTCTCAACTGTATCCCGTAACTCACTTTCGAGTCATAATTCAGTCATGTATTTACTATTTCGAGTTTTACTTTAGGGATCTTAATTTTCCTAGAACCATCACATGAAAAGGGGTCTAGCTTTGTAGTAATGGTGGAGTAAGGTTGAACCGTGTGGACCACCGGGGCTAACATAATTTAATTCAATTGCCTTCAAATCATATAGAAATATCAACCGCCCCAATGAATTTCGTTGTCTTTTCAAAAACCATAAACTTTACTGCTTACATTTATTAAAAAATCTCGTTGAAAATAATTTTTTTTCACCGTTTTCTAAAACTCTCATTGACTATTTATTACGAAAAATATAAGGGAGAGATAATTTAATCGTTTCTGTTTCTTTTCTCATTGGGAAAACCGACAGATCTTAACTTTTATCACGCTGTATATTTAGATTTTTCACTTTCAAAATCCGCCATATTCAGAATGCTGACTTTCAAAATCCGCCATTATTACACTTCACTTTCAGAAACCGCCAACTCCAATTTTTAAATTAAAATAACTCCCTTATTTAACGCGGTAGATTTTTGAAACTCTGTGAATTTAATAAACGGGAAATAATACAAATGTAGAGTTAAACATTTGAATTGTACATTAGGTAGTATAGCCGTAAACCGTTTTTCTTGATTTACTCAAATTGCTTTGTCGTGGAGATGGCGGCTTTTGAAAATATGCCGCTCATATATACATTTTCCTCATTATTATTATTAATTTTAATTTTTCCTGCGGTTTCATGAGACCCGACTGCGGGCAAGCCGCCCAGGAAAGTTTTAAAATGAGAACGATGAAGAGGATAATATGGAAAAATCCTTGGCAATACTTTACATACATAGTTCAGTATAGTGTTGTTGGCTGCACTAGTTCTGAATTGGAACGAAGTCGATTCGCCAAGCGACTGACAGTACCTATAGGTAAAATAAGGGACTTGTCATGAGTTGCAAGTGCTGCATCCCTTTGAAACCGGAAGTTTGATGGATAAACTATTATCTGTCGTTCACTAAATACTTTCAGTTTTGTGTTGATCTCTGGTGGTGACGTTGCTGTACACACACAGATACTTGTATGTTTACCTAAAGTTTTATGAAAATTCAGCTAAATTTCAAAAAGTTGTAGCGGAAGCGATATTTAAATTTTTCTCAGGCGCAGGAAAGTTCTTGAACCACACAAAATACAAAATAGATGAGTCAGGAGAAATGCTGAATGATGATGCAAGGTGAACCTTCCGAAGTTGAGTAGGTATTTGTATGCTCTAAGTTTAGCGAGGTGCTATCATGAAGGGCTTTGACAATATACAAATTTGTTTGGCGCTTGAGTTTTGATTTTCGCTATCAGGCAAATGACTAAAGTTTTGCATAAATTGCGGTTTGGTATTATGGGTGGTAAATTTTGAATAGATTCTTCGACTAATTATAATAAAACTGAAGGATTTTATAGAATTTCTCTTTACTGAATCCTGGCGATTCTACATCAAAATTGAAGAATTGTCTTCGTCATAATCTCAAAAGAATTGGATTTATAAATGCAAATGTCAAAAGTTTGCTTAACTAACCGCTTCATTTATTCAAAACATGCTACGTTTAACTCTACACGCATCTTTAAATTTATATTTCAATTCCTTGTTTGTATACTTCCCCCTTTTCAAGTAACATTTTCAATTCTAAAACTAACTAGATTTACATTTGAACTTCATGTTCTGAATATGTCGCTGATTTAACTGAAGGGAAATGCCATTTTACTATTATAGTACTTGGTTGAAACGAGTTAAGGTAAATGGTTTGTGAATAAATAGCTGCTTCTTTGGGAAATTGTCAGGTGAATTTCCCGGGAAAGTATGTATGTTAAACGTGAGCGGAAATTTTATGTTTTACCCCGAACTACTTGACGAAATTGAATCTAAAATGTTTTACGATAATATTCGCATGATTGTCTTGTGTTTTGCCAGCTGTTGAACATGTAAATCGCGACAGCGATGATGGGTATCGCTTAAATGGGAAATAGCACTTTTTGAATTATTTAATCTCATGGGAGGATATTTATTTTTAGTTGTTGGTAATGGTTTAACGGTTTTAAGAAATTATTTAAAGAAAACTTCAGTTCCAGTAGAGCTTGATTTATTTAATTTGTCCGTTAAATGATCATATCAGAGAAGTCGTCAATAATGGAAGAAGGCCGAGTGCACCGGTAAGGTCATCGGTAGCAGCCCACATCATCGAGGAAGGACATATGATCCAACGAGACAATTTGGAGCTATTACGATGCGTAAAAAGGCCGAGCGCGCTAGACCCTTGGGAAAGTTTGGAAATCTTGCGAAGCGACGACAACATGCTATTAAACACGGACCACGGAAATTGCCCATCGAAACTCATAAAACTAATAGCAGGTAGACAATAAAAACAACGGCGTATAAACTGGGCGCTACCTGCTCCCTTTAAAAGTGTATAGATTAAGGAACTATATAATAATGTGTAATCGCTTGTCAGAATTAGTAGCTTTTGTGCTGAAGAAGGGGGTAAGTCGCCCCCGAAATATATATACACCTAAAATTAATTTTTTGTAGTTTATTGGGCAAGCTAGTTTATTGGGCTAACTTTTTTATTTTTTAATATTTTTTTCTGAAGCTTGGTACGAATAAACTAGACACATGGAAGATATGTCTACACTATCTTTTAAATAGGTACGCGTTAAGGAAGGGTGATTTAGGTAGGTTTTATAAAAGAGTTTATTTTTGAACCATTTCCTTCACAAAAAGTACGTATGCGCACAGGTAGAATGGAATTTTGCTAACGATTCATTAAATCAATGTTTAAAAAGTAATTACTGCCAGAATTACCATTATTAGACAATTTCTTTAGAAATTAAGTCGTAAAAATGCGTCAGGTAATGACACCATAATAACAAAAAATGAACGAATGATAATGAATGCTTGTCTCGTTGCTCAAATTTATCAAGTTTTTATAAAATTACATTGATAAAATAAAAGGAAAGGATCCATATGCGTTAGTATTGAAAAAACATTTACACACGCCGAATAATAACTCGATTGTCGAGACACAGCGCGAGTATCGACGAACGCTACATGTAAGAGTTGCTCCCTCGAGATCAACGATTCGCAGAATTGTTTGCCGTTTTCGGCCCTCGATGAGCCCAGAGACGAAGTGCGAGGACGCACGAAATCATTGAGCGGGTGCAAGCCAGCTTCGAATCAGATGCAGCAACATCAACCCGAAGAATGACAACGATATCGTGAGATGCTTATTCGTCCCTTTGTCCAAAACCGACTAGATATGCGGTTTCAGCAAGATAGACGCCTTGCCATACCGCTGGAGCCACAATGGAGACTTTAACGGACGTTTTCGGCGAAAAAGTCATTTCCAGAGGATCTGTAATTAACTGGCCGGATCTGTAATTAACTTAACTCCACTAGACTTTTTTCTGTAGGGATACCTTTAGGAGATTTCTACAATAATAAACCAAGGACAATTCAGGAATTGAAGCAAAATATTGTAGCGGAGATCCGAGATTTGCAGCCAGAAATATTGCGAAAGGTAATGGAACATGTTTGTTGTGCTCTGTGGCCGTGATCGTTCGGTCACCACTCTGTGAAATAGACACTCATAGAGAAACGAGTTTCCAAACTCGGCACGACTCGTCGCCAGTTTATTATTCAGAAGAAGATGATAAGAGATATTCTTATCATAGAATGATAAACTAATAATGCGACTAGGAAGTGGTACGGCTGACAACCTTATCACACTCCGAATTCAGTTGTCTTTGTAACGTTGACGACTACACACGGTAGGCGTCAGCGCACCAGGCTCCACTAGGAGTTAGGGTAATAAAGAAAGAATGGAACATACCGTAGAACGATCCCGTGTTTGCGAAGCTGCCCGCGGTCATCTAAAGGATATAATTTTTCGAACATAGTGTTAACATATCTCCCGAGTGTCTATTTTTTATGTGAAAATTAAAAAAAAAATCAGTTCAGAAATAAAAAAAAGGTATTCATGGTTTCGTTCTAATAAAAGATTCATATAAATGCTGCATAATTTTCATTAGTATTTAGGATTAATTTTGTAACAACTTCGTATTATTTTTATACCAACATCTCAAATTCAATATTTCAATACAAATTTCGGATAAATTTAATAAAAATTCATATAAACAAAATTTATACATCGCTGTTTATTACAATTCATACTAAAATATGTATGTATGAGCTTTATACATTCAGTTGGTATAAAAAGTACACCAGAATTTTTAACCGTGTATGACATCGTGCAAATAGAATGATGATTGTGTACTCTATACCCATCATGTATATCAGTTGCTTGCACAGCCTTTTCATCACTGAAAAAAATCATTTGCTAAAAACAAGAAAAAATACAATAAAAAACAGCCAAGGAATAATTTTTCCTGATTTAAGATGTATTTTCTTGTTCCGAGGAACATTTGTATCTTTTATTATGACAACCGTATCATCCACATACCTCATAAAAACTATATATATATATATATAATAACATAATATAATATATTAAAATAAATAAACAGGAGCTCAATATTTTAAGCCTCTGTGCAGTGGTGGAACAACCATACTTGTGGCCCTTCCGCCAACTTCATGAGTGGGTCCCCTACACTGAGGAAAAGCAGAGAGAAATCAGTCCAAAACACTCTGGAAGGTCGATCGACACTTTTCAGTCATCAGGCACCAGTGGCGTAACGTACGGTGTTCCATGTGTTCAATGGAACACGGCCCCCAAAGACGGAAATATAAAGACTTTTTTCTTTGATACATCCTGTGGTAACTTTTCTTGTAAAGACATTCATTTTTATTAATCTGCAAAAAACTTGCGTGTTCACTATAATTACTGTCGCTCAGTGGCGTGCGGTCACTGCCATCTAGATAGACAGGCCGAACTGCAGAAATTTGTTCGTCCACGAGTGGACAAAGTGCGTTCGTGACCAGTGTCAGTTGACATTTCTAAAGCTCACAAACTCCAGTGCTTCGGAACCCAAAAGTTTAAATGTGCCGAGCGTTTATGTATTACGAAACAAAGGTTATGGTTTGCTTTAGTTTGTTTTTTGTATGTGCAAGTGGTAAAATAGTATATACATCAACATCGTAATATGGTAAATATTTATCTAAAACATCAACGCACTGGCATGTGTATATCATAGCAAGTCACACGAAATGACAGGCTGACAGCCACTGATATTTGGATTGTGGACAATTTGTGGATTGTACTGAGCGGTACTTTGGCAGTACTAAGCGCGGACCATGACTCACTATGGCAGTACTTGTGTTGCATGACGACTGACTGATCAGCTGATAATCCGGCCTGTCTAGATGGCAGTGGTGCGGTCCATAGATACGGTGGATGCGCCGCATCCCTATAAATTTCATCTCTGTAATACTTAAAACCGTTTGTCCTTTTTCAGCTTTTGCCTTCATAATTTACTGATTTTTTTGTTTTCTATAAATCACAAAACAGCATAATTATATATTAAAACATATCCAAATTTTAAAGTAACCAATAACTTTAAAAATTTAATTTAATTTTGAAAAATTTACTCTCAGTTTCGACATGATTCATTGTCTTGCCTTTCAATTTGTAATCAATCATCCGTTTCTCAGCTCTCAAGCAACAAAAAGGTTCCATGGATGCGTTGATCATTTTTCGACCATAGCGATTCCGATTCGCACTCAGAGAATGTTCAAGGTCATGTGATACACTTTAGATGGCCGAGACACACTGGAGTCATTTTGTTCTCACCAGAGCTTGCGCTTCCCTTGAGTGATATGTTGCGGGGTGATGTTTCTCACCTCATCAGAGTCACTTGAATTTATTGGGCGAATTCAAATTGTAAGACGAAACCGGACGGCTGGCCACTACAAAAGCTCTCGCCGTCCGTTTATTAGCACAAACAAACGGACGGCGAGAGCTTTTGTAGTGGCCAGCAGACAAGCATTGTTCATTTCAGATTGTAAGAACGATCAGTGGCGTAGATAGCTTTTCTGAGAGGGAGGGGATCATTTGGCAAGATTGTTTATACTTTTAACGGTTATCAAATTTTGAATTTTAGAATAACAATGTCTGCATTTATTACACTTCAAACTAGCAGTGTTTTCCAGCAAACTTTTTTATTTGCAAAATAGAGAGCAATTTTGGCATAAAAAAAAGCGTCGTGAAAATATTGAATTCTCCGCAAAAATTGTGACACTGCTTCGTTAATTTGGCTTTTTTACTACGGTAAGTGAGTCCACAGTATTCCAATTTTAGTGCAAATTTTTGCTATTGTGATTGGAGTATCAGAGCTTTATATTGGGATAGAAGAGTGGTTCTCAAACTTTTTACTTGTAGGACACCGTAGCAGCTAACTTCTATAAATTTCGAGGCCCTAGCTATCAGCCAATTGTTTAAAAAGGACACCAAAATTGTGAGTGGAACTTAAAATTTGGACCGTTAAACATTTGTTAAAAAAAACATCGTACAAAAGATTCGATTTACACAAATTTAATCGTCTAACATCAGTGGTTCTTAACCTTTTGCACATGAGGGACCACTTGATCAAACTCGTTAGTTGTTGCGGACCACCAAATTGCAATTGTGATAAGAACGATACAAAACATGAAATCTTGTACCGAAGACTACTTCTTGCGGTGACCGTACAGCACCTTGGTAATATCAATAGGGTAACTAATAGAATTAATTCAATTTACCTTTGGAACACAACTTATTGTTATCTTGTCGTTGACGTTTTCGATTAGAAAAATGTGGAAATAACGCCAAACAGTTGAAATAGATTACACGCGTCAGCAGCAGCATCGGCAGAATTTCATAGCTGACAAATATGCTGAATGCTAAGTCTTCTGCTCAACATTTCATGTCAGCAATGTAAAATGCATTGGGCTTGACGTTTCGCGATGCCGATGCTTCTGCTGACGCGTCTAATCTATTTCAAGCAAAACGGATATTGCTGCTTTTAAGGCCATCATTCAGAAAAAGTCGATTGACAGAGATTGTTAAATCCAGATTATAAAGCCCTTCCCTACAGTTATTACTGGAAGAACAACAATTTTTACATAAACCCCTATAAATATGGCATTGCTGGTTCATGTTGCACCAACAGAAACCTATTTAGATGTGCCACCGAAGATCAATAATGGCTGAATATCTTAATTCAGCAATGTAAATTACCATTGTGGTCTGGCCGGAAAAGAATAGATTTTCAAAATATTCATCGCCTTAAACACCTGAACTGTTTATCTACAATTATGACAACCCTCAAGCCTATAAATAAATGTAGCTACTGCACATAAAGTGATCATTCCTATCAAGCTCTCGGCCGTCCTAGTTTTCTTGCACATCGCAATCATCTTGCGTTCGTCATCTGAAAAAGCATATAAAACCAATTTTGACGTAATAAGCTCACATTAACTCGCATTTCTTTTTGCGACCAATACAATGCATTACACTTGATATCTTACACAGTGTACAACGGTCAAAATCTCAATGAAAAAAGTCCTGCTTAGTCAAAATGGACTCCCATCCGCTTCCAACACTCAAGTTTCTATTGGAATGTTAAGATTGAGCTGCGTGAAATTGGAGAATTGTCGTATCGGATTATGAGGGAACCGCAGCAAAGGCTTCGCGGACCACCTAGGGTCGCCTCAGGGACCACCAGTGGTCCGCGGACCACCGGTTAAGAACCGTTAGCTAAGTTATTTGTGTCATAATTTGAATCCCAAAAACCTCAATAAAACACTCAGACATACTTTTCTTCTGGTACTACTTCCCTTTCCATTCCATAAAGTAGAAAGTTGTAGAAGAAAAAATGCTTCTGCCGCTGCTGTCAATGTGGGTCATCAAAGGCAAATGCGTGTGTTCTAAATTGCTGATGCCGATGCCTCTGCCAATGCTGATGCTGACGCGGGAAATGTATTTCAACCATCTGTGGAAGAGCACTTCGTGTTCCACATTATTTTCCAAATTTTGAACAGAACATTAAGATTTTCCAGTAACAAATTTTCAATCACTGCTTACATACTATTTTTCTAGCAGCACTTCTAGATTACTTCAGTAATGCTTGCCTGTTTGAAACTCCAGATCCAATGTGAAAAAATAAATGAACGAAAAGCCCTGTGCTGTATGGTTTCTATTCTATCGATACGCTTTCACAAATAAAACAATTAAAATTTGAGTAAGTGCTGAATTTTCTATTGCAGTTCTGATAATGGTTTCACGTTTTTATGAACCATACACACGTTGAATATTTCCAGCTAAAAGTTTACTTTTGCTTTGTTTTACGTATCTAAAGTAATAATAGAAAATGTGTGTATCTGGATTTGATTAACGATAACGATTTTACCATATTGTACTGTAATTTAAATAATGCAAGTACATTCTACGATGCATTTTTAATTTAGTGACATACGCTTCGATCTAGAATCCAGGGTTTTGACGGTATTACTTTAATCTACAGCAGGATTTGTTGGTAGTCTGTATCGGCCATTAGTGGTTTTAATAAATCCTGTCGATAGTGTGAATCCCATCTATAACAGTATTTGAGACGGGTATAAATTGAAATTGTTTCATTCACAGGGTGGTATGGGAATATGATTTGCTGTTTTATGTATATTCTTATGAATGTTGAATATGACATTTTTTGAAAATATCTAAATCTAAATATATATTATGGCATAGTATTAAGCCAAACGAGGCAATATGGTTGTCACCCATTTAGAATGCATTGTGCTGCTTTCGTCAGCTATTATATTGCTTTAGTTCTATTTCAAGCAAAACATTATCTTTTAAACATTAGCTTTTAATAAACGGAATTGGATACCCTTTCTATTTTTTTCAAACGCATACGCATCCCTATTGTTAAATGTCACCGCACGCCACTGCTGTCGCTCCTGCCGATAAAATGTCTGAAGCGGGTTTTTTTCTTGCTTCTTTCCAGCTGTAGATTCTAAAATGGAGGCAAAATATTCCGAAAATGTTGTACGGAGAAGAAGCCCGAGCTTCGTAGTATTGAGCAGCATATCGTGGAACCATAACCTTATAATTTAAGCGTAATCTTGCAATAAAACAATAATCAGAGCCATCAATTGATTACAATAAATTACATCGAATAATGTCTTCCAAGCAGGTTGAGTGGGGATTTGTATTCGTCTAAATATCAGTTTTTGTTAACAGGAATATTGTTGAGATATAAAGTTTCAACTTCAAGGAGGAGCGCCTCTATTGAAGGTTTTTGCGTAAAATTGAGCCATTGGGATTTATTTCTTTCTTTGAGTGTTTGACTCTTGAAGAAAAAGTGACTGCTGCATAAAGAAAAATGTGTTCACGATGTTTAAATAAAATGATAACTGTGGGTCTTTTAACCCAAAGATCGGTCAATAAGGACCAAGCTAGAAGAACTTTTTGTAACTAGGACTCATGAAATAAAGAAACAAATGCCTGCCGATATACCAATCTGTCCATATAATGAGTCCACCATTTCCCCTGCATGATGATGTGACGTGAATACGCCAACGACTGGTGTTAAGGCCCATTGGGTGAAGCTCTCCTCTCTCTTTATGTGATCCATAGATTTGGGGTGAACACTTTTACTCTAACATCAATGACTATTACGAGGCTGGCATGTTGAGAAACTCCCCTCACGGTATGGTGTTTTTTGTCGCTTCTACTGAAATAAGTGATAAGGAGCTAAATAGTCCAGGTAAATTTCAATTTTAGTTTAAAAAAAAAATAAAAAAAAATTGGAGCATGATGCTCAAAGAGAACATTTTTGTTGCGCTTACTTATTTGTGGACTGCTTTAAATGCGGTTTCTGTCAATATTTTCTGGTTAAAAAAGAAAAGGGGCCCCATTCCCATTTCGAACACAATAAATTTGGGAAACGTTACGCTACTATCAGGCACAGTCAAGTCTATACAAGTTGACAGATTGTCAGTTAATTGATTGACTTACAATCTGTCAACTTAGGTATATAGGAAATGACTGTGACTGTTGACTGTCGTTTTTTTTTTAATAAAACTGCTCACGCAGCGCAGCATTGACCTATATAGGTGATGTTTAAGCATAATAAATTACCTGCGCCTAAAATTGGATTCGATCCCGCGAACCTATGATTTTAAGACGAGCGCATCTACCCTAATGCCAATTGTGTAATCCGGATTCATTTATTCTAGAATTGTCGTTCTATCAATATCGTAGGAAATGTATGAATTTGCCAAAAGAATCCAAAAATAGATTCGGACGCTGCATGTGCGGGCGGCCTAAGTTTGCTAGACAATTGAAAAAAGCCACACGTTATTAATTAACTCTATTCCTTGTTTCAGGTTTAAATTTAAGTGTGCTCTAATTTAAATCCTTCATTTTTAAGAACGTTTGTACTTAAGATTAAATTCAATACAGCAATCTTGGCAAGATTCCTTTCAAACCAAATGTGGTCTCTGCACAACAGCCCTAATGACCGTGTATTCAACGAAATATACAGGCTGTACTAACTAGTTTGAACTAAGTTTGATACCACTCTCAACCTATTTTTTTCGTGTTTGACAGTTCATGACAAAGTGGATTGGAATTTAGTCCGAAAGTTTAGAAAAGGTTCTATCACCAAAAATATTCATAGTTTATTTGAAGAGAGACTTAGATAATCCTTTTGCCATATGGTACTTGGCAAGGAAACGGTTGGGTCGGATTACAAACCACCGCTACAGTTACAGCAAATAGCACACCCATGTCAGGAGCAAATTTTTTTTGGTAAAATTTGAGGATCCGTATTGTCTCATTAACTTTTAAAGATTTTAGGACAATACTAAATTTATTTATCTAAGGGACCTGGTGAAAGCGGAGCAATAAATTTAGCATTTGTTTTGATTTCGTGTCTAAAAAAAAATAATTACGTCGGAGTGTTTTTTTCGCTGCCGTGCTGTTTTTATGGTGAAGAAATCTTTCATGTGGCTTTTGGGCCCCTAAATCTGGTGGGCCCCATCGCCACGCGGGCCCTGCGGGCCCTTATGCCTCTGTGCAAACTTTCATGTACATACCGTACATATTCACCAATTGATTGGTACGAATATGAGAACAAAGCGGAATGGACAACAGATTTTCGCCGCTGTCGCAGCCGAGACACAAAAATTCAAATTCTACTTTTGTGCCTTCTGATTATCTCATAGCCCCTTTCGCCGCATTACACCTACAGAGTCGTATTATTGTGTGCGTATCTGAAAAGCAGTGGAAATTGTGCCTGTTCTGCTTCGGTCGACATGGTGACTTCGAGAACAAAAAAAAACGCATTTTCTTCAAACTTGGTGCCAATGTTTTCAGTAGCCTGCTTGTTCTTTTAAAAATACAAAATCTCAGACCCGAAGTCCCGTCAGAATTTTATCAGCGCCCATTCTAGGGAGAGGCAATCCGGGCGCTCGCCTCGGGCGCTAAATTTTTGGGAACGAAGACTGGAGAAAGCTAAAAGTCATGTTCGGTAAACCAAATTACGGACTTATAATTGAATGGTAACAAACTTGAAGGAGTCTCAGTAGTAATTAATATGACATCAACGTACGAAATTTTTTTTAATGAAAGACCACTAAAACCGTTATACGTAACAAAATTGCCAAGTGCGCCGTTCTCTTTCAGAATGTGTTTAATGTAGAGATGCCACGGATATCCGGTTACTATCCGGTATCCGGCCTATCGGTCCATTTTTTTTAGTATCCGGTATAGGCCGAATAGAAGGTACTATCCGGCCGGATACCGAATATTTAAAGTTTAACGCATTTTAATTATAATTCTGTAATCCATTTTATTTATATTTTATTAAGACTCCTGAGTCCTGACATTTTATAATTGAAGTCCACTAGCCGCAAATTATGATGAATGAAGACAAGTTTCTCGGCATTTGTGGGTAGTATTTGATTCCGTTTATCTTCGTAGACAAGACCTGCTTCAGAAAATAACCGCTCACTGAATACGCTGCTACAAGGTGATGATAGATAAATCAGAACAAACTTTATGAGAATCGGATACAGGGTTGTGTTCGCTGACCACCACTTAAAAAGGTCGCCCCTCCGATCTAGGCAAGCAGTTTTTATATAATTTTCAAGCTCAATTGCAGCATCGCTTTTTGCATATTCTCACTCGGCCTGCTTTCTGCACCGATTTCATCAAATCAGGTCCAGTAATTGTCCTGTATCATCAGTCGACTCATGATTTCCATTTTTTGTCCGTTTATTAGGTGGTGAGAAAGAGGCAACCTTAGCCTCGGGTTCATCACAGCTCATTTTTAAAGCTTCTAAGAGGATTTTTTGTTTCGCTCTCATCATTTTACCGTTCCTAAGAACCCAGTTTTAAACCTCGGATCGAGAAAAGTTGCAATCGAGTATTTATCACTTTCATTTAACTGAAAACGCTTTTCTATCTTAGCTCTTAATGAAGATCTCATTCGTAGTTATTCAGGTGTTCTAGAATGACCGTCTCCTCCTTTCCCAGATATTTGGTCAAAGTTACAACATGTGGAATTACCTCAGAAATGCACGAAAGACCAGAGCTTGTTATCCTCGTTATTTCTTCGAAGGGCTTGAGCGGTTTTATGAATTGATGATGCATTATCTGTTGTATACAAGGATGCAGCTCGTTCCTGTTCCAATAACTGCTCCGCTAAATAAAAGGTAGAGTTCCAGCGAGTGCTAACATCTTGCACTAGCTTGTGATCTGGTAAATTAAGTTCCTGACGAATGGCTTTAAGATTTTCTTGTGCTACACCCGAGTGATTAAAATGGGTGACAATCCGTCTCGCAGCTGCTATACCATCTCCAATACATTCTGTTGGGACTTCAACGACTCATGGACAACTCGTTGTAAGGAATGGATAAATGGCAGTGTCGTCGTCTATGTCGTCTGAATAGGGGCTAGAAATTCAGAAGCAATGTTTCGCCGGATATCCGGTAGCCGGATATTCGGCGCTCCGGCCGGAATAAAAAAAAGTTGATTCGAATTTATATAAAATTTCTATATTCGGCATTTCATTTTTAGTAAAGCAAACTAAGCACCCGAAGGAAGGCCCTGTGTTATTGTATTGCCGAGACTTCACCAAAAAGGTTGGTTTACTCAGAGTTTAGTTTATCTCGCTCAGCAGTTGGTCGTGAGGCTATCAATATTTGGGTACGATGGGGTGTGTCCTACTGAGATTGGTATTTCCTTAAGCATCTAAGGGCCTATACGGTCCTTATTATAACCTTCAGGATTATTCTAGTAATGCATTATCATTAGAATATTTTTTCACTAACGGCTTTGTAGTAAAACAAACCAGACCGGAGCTAAATCTTTTTGACAAATTTGCACTACCTGCAAAAGAATAAAACCGTAAGCATTTACGTATTATCTTAATACATGACATCCCATTGACTACCAACATCCCGACTGTAATTTTCCCTGATTATTATTAAAGCCATAATGGCTCACGTCATTATAATGTGCTCCCCTCCCGGAAAATATGAACCGAAATAAAACAAATCTAGGGCAAATCAAATGATATAATACATATTTCTCGCTCCATAAAATACAATTATGCAAAAAGTTCAAATCGCTTTTACTCCGCTCCATCTGTATCTGCGACTATACGGTTCGGGGCTATAGCATCATAAAACATAGAATTTCGTAAATCTTGACACATTTGTAAAAGCCCGGGAACCAAACCAGAAAATATTTATTCCCTGGCACAATGATTATATTTCGCGCATACAGAGCTGAGCTATAAGAAAAACCTTTTGCTTTTGTTCCTCTTCCGGTGTCGTCATATCTTATACATATCTTTATCTGCCAAGACAAAGATAACTTTACCTACATATCTAAGTTCAGTCGTATGCCCACACGTATATACATCTAATTTCGAAAATATCCAACCAAGAACAAAAAACCCAGTAGAAGCATAGGAGAATATCCCAAAAAGTCATAGAAGGATTCATTTTACAACGAGCCGTATACACATCGAATCGAGGTACACATTCTATGCTCCAATCCATATAGGAGAAGAATAAGAAATAAATCTTCCGGCAGGCTGCCAAGTAGGCTACTTCGGTGTTGTTGCTGCTGCTTGCTGTATTCTGTGTAGTTTAGCGAGAGAATATTCTATATTCAAAACACGTAGGACAACTGTGCAATGCGAGGACGATGTCGACAACGATGGACAGAGAAACAGCTAAAATAGTTGTAGTATAGAAAAGGATTTGAATATTCCCTTAAATATTGCACACAATGAACCTTCGCGCGGTAGAAAAGGGGGAAGAATCCTTGAAAACTAGGCCAAGTTTTACTATTGTATCTGTTTGTCTTCTCACTCTGCTTGTTGGGGATTTCGTTATTTCAATGAAAAATTTAAATTTTGATAAAGAAAAAAAAATTGTTACAGCACACTGAAAGCTGATGAAATGTAGCAGCGAGCGGCCAAGTTGTGTCGAATGAGGTGATGGCATAAGCATGCTGTCGTGGCGGCATGGCATTGTCGAAAACTTGGCGAATGTTGTAATCGCGCGAAAGTGACGAGAATGGCATGGTTTTTTGTTTGAAAATTGTTATGGAAGTTTTAAAAGGAATGTAGAGTCATTGCTTAATGGTGTGGTCTCGATATAGTTATTGTTTCTTTTTTTTTAGTGGATGCTGAAATCGCTTAATAAAGGCTTTTGTTTGAATAATCACTCTGTGATAAAATCTGCATCTCGTTAAATGAATTCACAATTTTAACGGGCTTTATAGTAAAATTATGTAGCACAATTTATAAATAAAATTCAGATTGAAACTCGTAATCGATAATTTCGAAAAATTAAATAAAAGAAAATTTGCATACACATACATAACTTTTGGAACACTGAAATTTGTAAACGGAAAATTACAAAAAAAATGTTCCAATAAATATAATAATACATATACGTAATGTCCTTGAGGTAAAATAACTGTCCTGGGTCGTGAGTTCTTAGAACAAAATAAACTGAATTCGTTTACGGTGCGACTCGAACCCATGACCCTGTGCACCGAAAGTGACCGCATTAACCACTACACCAGCCGGAGTACCTTGTCCTTGACTACATTAAGATATTTAAATATGCATGCCAATTCATATTTCGGCAAAGAAAATCTTCACAGTCAAGTAATTTACTGCACAAGTTGAAATTTAATTTAAAACTTTGAAAAATGTAACAGTTTTCCACTTCAATATTTGCCATAGGAGTTTCGATTGCCTTAAAAAAATATTGAAAAGAAAAACGGAAATTTCACCAAAGTGTATTGAAATGCCCAAATTGAATTGAGTACTTGACATATAAGTTTGGAAAATTCTCAAAAATCTTAGCAAAGTAAAGTCAACAACAAGATTGCACAATTTTGTTTCCAAAAAATTTATTCTTGGAATCACCTCGATGGAACTAAAATTTATGCCATCTGCCTCTTTGGAAAGTATGCCTATGCAACTTAATTTGCATCTATTGCACAAAATTATATTCCTGTATTACGAATACGTATTATAGATATGCGAAATGCGGAAGTAGTTGATACGAATATTGTCTGTCTGCATGGATATTTTCTGTATAAAATGGCGAGGACTATTCCATCTCACTCTCCGTAAAACGATGAAATTTATTCTGCGCGATACTCTCATGATTTAGAATGAAATTTATTCATAGAATTTCGGATCACAAAGGGTCCATCCATATGCTAATCACAAAACGATGAGAGAGAAAAAAGGATACGATGAGAACTAAAGTTTTGAACTTGATTGTAGCTTGACAATACATCCATAGGGAACATATAGACAAGTTTGCTTTGATAAAAAATAAATATCGAATTATTTTTTTTTATATCCCCGATAATATTCAAATGTATAAGGTCTGTAAAGATTTTCTGAATTTTGCTAGAAAAAATTGCTTGATCCAGACCGGCCCAAATACAGTTCGTATTTTAAGCATGATGCCATGATGTGTTGAGACAGTGTTTCGACTTTACCACCCTCCGTTAAAGAACATTATCTTTTGGATCGCAGCAGGAAAAACAACCGGTTTAACGCAATTTCGGTCGCATCTTTGTAGGGTTGAAACTTCCGAACGCGAATATCTAGTATCTATCTATCTAATATCTAGTTAGAACCTTGAAATTTGCTGCAAATGTGAGCGAAGATGCTCTACAAGTGTACGCCGATATCGGAAACCGAGTCATAATTTTTTTTATTGTGTACGATCGGTTATAAGAGCCGCTGGAGGGGTTTCTGTTTTTAATTCCTTAGACACCAGTCTTTGCTTTCTTCTTCTTCTTTTAGCGGTGCAGAAAGGTGTGCCACGCTGTCCATCTGTGTGGATTCAAATTATGATTTGTCATCCGTTCGAGACCGAAGGAACAAAAACATAGCTGCTGCGATAGGAATTCCCACCGTGAGTTAGGAACTTCGGCTTTTTATAAAAAAAAAATCCAGCATTCTTACAGGCGTATCGTTATAGAGATACTGAGGTTTAAGCTCACTCTCACAGTGCAGCCATATGGTTAAAAATTCTGAGTGTTATTCGGTTCGGTTTTCAGTGCGTTTATGCGATAGTTTCTAGACACCCTGTGTGGTATTTTCAGAATAACCAGGAACACGAAAACGAATCCCGATCTTAAAAATTTGGACTCCAACTTAACGAACGGATACCAAATACGAGCTTTTGAACATGTAACACCAACTAAATTTAAAGTCTGCATAAGGAGTAGGCTTCTTAGCAAAGCAGATTGAAAGTTGTAGTAAGATATGTTTTTTTTCATCAAGGTAGCAGCTGACGGTAGTTCTGCACTGTATTTCAAATAGCCAGAATCCTTCCTCACATAAATTATTATATGGAATAAGTGGATTAGTGAAAAAAAATCCCAGGCAAGTTCTTGGGGTTCTTAGACTAAAGCTTTTAGTCTAAGTAGGACTTATGATCCACACCAGGGTCAGATATATCGTTTCGTTTCGGCATCGTTTTTGTGAAGATGACTACACAAAACTTATGAGGCATCATCAAGTCCACTCAGGTTCTTAAGACTAAGGCTGTACATACTGTGTCTTCCTTCCTGAATTGACTGGACTGCTAACACTAGACATCGAGAAAGCCTTCGACAGTGTATGGCATAAAGGGCTTATTCACAATATTTACAACTATGGTTTCCCGATGTATTTAGTTAAAATTATAGGTAATTCCCTTACAGATCGTTTATTTCGTGTAAATGTTAACGGAACGTTTTCACCTTCATTTGCTCTTCTAGCTGGTGTTCCCCAAGGATCAGTCCTAAGTCCTATATTGTACAGCATTTATACTTGTGACATACCCATACCTGGATGCTGCCAAGTTTGTCTTTTCGCTGATGACACTGCTCTGTTATGCAGCTCACTCTGTCCCGATATCAATTCAAATGCACTAATTAACAGATTTAGATCTCTCGAAAACTATTTCAAAAGATGGTAAATTAAAATTAACGCTAATAAAACCAAGGCCCTTTTCTTTACATGAAAGCGCAAACCTGATTTACTTTCTGCTGGTCCATTGAATTTAGGAATCTCAATAGTAAGCCTGAATAGAGAACATATCACATATTTAGGTGTGCTTCTTGATACCGTAACATTCAAGGCGAACACGAGCGCTCTTTGTAAAAAAAGCTTATTCGTTGATAAAAGTTATATACCCCCTCATTATGTAATAGAAAATCTCCATTGTCAGTTCACAACAAAATGATCATATTTAAGACCATCCTTCAGCCTTCACTAACATACGGTGCTGGTGCATGGGGCTCTTGCGAGCCGTCTCACAGCAAAGAACTGCAAACCAAACAAAGCGAATTCCTCAAGCTTATATTAGACAAGCCAAAATTGTTTTCTACTTCCTTACTTCACAATATCGCCAACGTTCCCCAGATACGTTATAAAATCTGCCATATCGCTATCAATTTTCATTTATCATGCGATCGCTCTACCAAGGCCTTTAATCATTAAGTTAAATTTAGTTTAATTTCTTAAGTTTTTATATAACAATTATAATCTGAATAAGAGGTTTTTCAAAACCTACTTTCCTCTTATCAAATTTCAAATTGTAGTCGAACCGCGCCGACCTCGTTAATCGTCCGATCGGGTCTTTCAGGTTATTCAACCAAACCAGCGAATGGTGATCTGTTACCACACTGAAGGCTATAGTCCGGACAAGTAAGTATCGGTGCTGTGGATAATTTTACTTTCACTCGGGCGAAGGCGAGATCGCATTCCTCAGTCCACTTGAAACTCCGGTTTTTCTTGAGCAGGTTTGTCAACGGAGCCATCAACGACGAAAACTCCGGAATAACCCGCCGCGCCGGAACCATGAGACCATGCCCAATAACTGCCTCACCTCCTTGACTTTTGTGGGCCGAGCAATGTTAATCAAGCATTCTACCTTATCCGGATCTACACTCAATCCATTCCTATCCACCACCGCGGCAAAACTCACACTTATCCCACGACTATTTCAACCCAGCCTGGTGTAACTTCCTGAATACCTCTTCCAAGATTTCGAGGTGTTTGACAAAATCTAGTGTGACCACTACTATATCGTCAAGATAAGTAAAGACATAAGGCTCCAAGTCAGCTCCCAAGACTCGATCAATCAAACGCTGCCACGTCGCTGGAGCATTATGAAGTCCAAACGGCATTCTCCGGAACTGAAATAATCTCCGATTCGGGACCGTGGACTTCTTGGAAGCCCCTGCCATTGAAATTGAAATTTTAGTCATCTCCCGAACTAAATATCCGCTAAATGCGTATTCTATGGAGAAAGTCATGTGACACGAAGTTATAAACCAGTTATAAACCTGTATATATGTCGGAACGAATGGAATCGGACCATGGGGTCATAGGGCTGCCCCTGCAAACTAGGTTCTTCTAAGAACATTTTTTTTCTTTAAGTACCAATATTAACCAAACTTCACCCAAGTGTGTTCCTAGTTAAGCCTCAAAAAATATCTAGGAACGGATGAAATCGGAACACTACTTCATAGGGCTGTCATACAAACCGATCTCTGGAAATTAGGTTCTTCTAAGAAAAACTTTTTTCTTTATGAACAATCTTAACTAAACCTCACTAAAATTTGTTCCTAGTAAAGCCTCAAAATATATCTAGGAACCAAAATTGATCCAACTGTGTTCCTGGATTAGCCTCAACGCATCCAGGAATAGATGTAATCGAAACACGTCATAAATTAGCTATATCCCGGAAAGTGATCAAATGTGGGATATTATTTTTTCTTTAAAGTAATATCTATTAATAGGGCTTTCGATTGAATACCCCCTTATGAGGTTCACTCAGGTTCATAAAAGGTTACAACAAGAAAAGTACTGTAAAAAAGACCAATAGTAAACATACTCCCAGAACGCATACCGAAAAAAAACTTAAACTGAAATTTATGTTACAGCCTTCTACAGATATTCAGTTTTATGAATTGAAATGAAAAACTTGGAAAACCGCAGACACTGCAATGAAAAGCACAATTTTGGCCATACAATTTTATGTGATTTTCTAAATAGCTAATTTTGTCCCTTCTTTTCGGGTCGTTTTGGCATGGACGCCACTGCACGAAAAGGATATAATTGTTATTTCCCAATTCTATGGTTGAGTATAAATGCATTCCCAAGCATAAATTACAAAAATGTCATACTTGCCTTTTTCTATTTTTGTCCCACTAGAATGTGAATCTGAACCACTGTGGCGTATTACAATTTCGGACTTTTTTACAAAAACAAACATCTTTTAAAATGCTATATCTTGGGATGTTTTGTACCTACTAAGCTTGGGTTGCACTCAAATTAAAGAAGATTTTGTTAGCTTTAAAAGTGCAGTGGACGACTTTCTAGGAAGCACCTTTTAAAAATTACAAACCAAAATATGAAAAAAGTCCGAAAATTTTGAGGGATTTTCAGGGTCAACGGGTTAGCACAGGTTTTTCGAAGCTGCAAACTTAGTGGTACACTACTGGTATCTATCCTAGAAGAATCCCAAATAACCAGAGCCGAGCTATTTTTTGCGACCTAACACCTTATATTTCGGTTTATTGACTGGCCTATATGTATATAGTCCTCGGCTCTACGAAACTGCAACTACTTAAAGTCATAAGTGTCATAAAGTCATAAAATGTATTTATAATGCAATGAAAAATTTTCAATTAACAAAAAGCCAACTTCAGAAAAAAAACTTTGTTATTGCATTTGCGATTAGAAAAAACCGCAATTTAATAAATTAATTAAATCAATAATTTTCTTTTATCTTTTCAGGTGAGTACTCTACACCAGGTTAATCTACTTAGTCTAGAATTTACGATGCAAGTATGTACTTGAATTTCATTATGAAATCATTTATTTTTTATTTGTTGGAGTAATTGAATTAAATTCGTGGAACGAGAAATTTTCGTAAGTCTTTCGTGATTTGAATACTTCACTGAATAAGTACGCAGTATAATTTCTCATTGCCCTACTTTTTTTCTAATTATGACTTAAGTTAATTTTCGTGTATCGAAATATCATTATTTTAGAGATGAATACACTGCCTGTCATAACAATAGCAGCATCATAAAACAGACTGATCCTTGGAAATTGAAAGAAAGCGCAGATATTCCACATACCTACTATAAACTTAACTCTTTCATTATACCCTTCGCTTATTAAGCGTAAAGGGTATATTAACTTTGTCATGAAGTTTGTAACGCATTGAAGGAAGCATCTCCGACCATATAAAATATGTATATATATGATCAGCGTGACGAGCTGAGTCGATTGGACGATGTCCGTCTGTCCGTCTGTCTGTCTGTTGCGACGCGTTTTGCTCGGCCAGTTTAAAAGCTATGGAGCTGAAATTTTGCACACATGCTTCTTTTTGTTGCAGGCAGTTTGTATGTTTGAATCGGTAAAATCCGATAAGGGGGTCTTGGGGCTGCCATACAAACCTACCCCCAAAATTAGGTTCTTCTTAGAAAAACTTTTTCATTTATGCACAAATTTCAATCAAATTTCACACAAATGTGTTTTCAGTGCAGACACATAACATATGTAAAAATCGAGCAAATCGGTCAATGGGGTCGTGGGGCTGCCATACAAACCTAGTCCCCCAAATTAGGTTCTTCTAAGAAAAACTTTTTTATTTTGTCATCGATTGCAATCAAATTTCGTGCAAATGTGTTTCTAATGATACCACAAAACATATGTAAAAATGGACTAAATCGGACTATGGGGTCATGGGGCTGTCATACAAACCTAGCTCCCCAAATTAAGTTCTTCTAAGAAGTTTTTTTTATTTATACACCAATTTCAACCAAACTTCACACAAATGTGTTTCTATTGATGACATAAAATATATGTATGAATAGATGGAGTCGGACCATGTGGTCATGGGGCTACCATACAAACCTATCCCCCCAAATAAAATTTTTCTAAGAAAAATGTTTTTATTTGCACACAAATTTCAACCAAACCTCATGGAAATGTATTTTTATTGATGTTACAAAACATACGCAAAAATGAATTAAATCGGACCATTGGGGCATGGAGCTGGCATATAAACCCAACCCCCAAATTAGGTTTTAAGGTCTTTGAAGAAAAACTTTTTTATTTGTCCACCAATTTCAACCAAATCTAATAGAAATATGTTTTAATTGATGCCACAAACATACATACATGCCCCCTCCCTTTTGTTTCTTCTAAGAAACCCACGACCCCCGCTTCCCCCAATAAATCTTCACCGCGGCACTAATGAGAAAATTTAAGGAAAAGCATGGAAGCGGGGAGAATTGAACACAAGTCATAGGAACGCCCGAAAAAACTTTTAGCCCCGAGGGGAGCGAAGGGTATCCAAATTTCGGCCGCGCCCGAAATTAGCCTCGGTCTCGTTCCCAAATTAAATTCGTTCGAGCAAAAAATAGTACTGTTATTATTTCGTCTTTATTTGTATCTAAAAATACATTTTCAATGAAAAAAAGGAAAAAAATATGAGTTTAGAAAATAATAGCATGTAAACTGCAGTGTACATTGGGATTGAGTGGAAACTTTTTCAAATACAAATAGCTAACGGCAATGTGATTTATTTAGTTTTTATTTCGCAAAAGATGAACATTTTTTTTTCGATGAGTAAGACTAAGGTCCAACCAATTAACTGAAGCTATGCTTAAAAACCAATACTGTAAAATCCGCCCAATCTGGGCCGCAAAATCCGGATTATTTTGTTTAATAATCCGGATTTCGGGCCATTTATCAGTAAAGCTAAAGATTAAATTTGAGTTTTTAAATCAAATTAAATGTATAAACTATAAGTTTTACTGATCAAATCTACTGGTGCTAAATTGATTAAATTTAGTTAGCATTTTAGCATAAATTATATATATACTCGTATAGGTCGAAATCGCCAAATTTTCAACATCGCAAAGATTTTATGCTACTTTTTCCGCCTAGGTAATCTTTTTCATATCGCAATTATTCCAATACCAGCAACAACATTATTCCATAAATGCCCAATCTAAACCATAGTTGACATATTTTTCAACGTACCCCAAAATGCCACCCCATTCAATTTTTGTCATAAAAAATTTTGGCAAATGTATCAATCATCATTATGCCATACATTCCAAGTGCGGCTATAGTTACGACGGATCGAAAATTTAGTTTTTCCTTTATAGAGAAACAGTATGAAATAAAAGGAAACTTTTTGTGAAATTATTTGTCATTTTAATATCCCTTATGTTTATAGTAGGTATGTAGAACAATTCTTTCAGTTTCCAAGGATAAGTCTGTCTTATGGTTGTATAGTTATGACAGGCAGTGTATTTATGCAAAAAGAAATTGAACTGCTACCGATTTAGATCTCCTAACCATTGCTTACTATTGTGAGCCTTACAAAAGGTAAACTTTATGGTGAAGTTTCTTGTGTCAAAACTAAGCAAATAATGTTTAAGGAAATAACACAGAATGGTCTATAGTGACAAGAAGCATATATGATATTCCATGTATATCCAAGCTATAGTTAATTAATGTTCAAGGAAGGTGTTCAAACATTTTCCATGTTTCGATTTTCGTTTTTTTCACGAGGCTGATATTTTAATGTGGCCTCCATAAATTCTATAATGGTGAACTAAAGTGATCGTAACATATGTGAGCGTAAAATATAAAAAAGAATGTACGCTTTGTAATATCTTTAGGAGAACAGAAGGTAAATAAAGTACCGTTGTTGTTCTTAAGAGCTTTCCAGTGAAATTACTCATCGTGTCAGTGAGTATGAGAGTTTATGTTTGTTATTTATCCAATTACAGATAAACTTGCGTTTTTTTCCCCTTATAAGGACTATCTCCTATTTTTCCTAGAAGACTAGGACCAAAATCGTATCTCCTACAAGTCATGCAACACAATTAGAAAGGGCCAGCCTATATTTGGCTGCGATAGACGTTGAAATGGTTGGTGAAAGTAGGTAGGTCCCTACAGCTTGTGTTTGACTGTCAACTATATGAAAGCACGTAGGTTAGGTTAGGTTAGGTATGGGGGGCGCTGGATTGAAATCTAGCGCACCAAAATATTGGTCATACCACCATGAGAAAAGTATCCATTATGCTTAGAACCAGCCCGTGTTGGCAATATATTTGTTGAGCAATATTGGACTCACATCCCGAAAGTCATCCATATGTTAGAAAAACTTTGAAGCAAGGATACTCCCTACCAGTGTATTTGCTGTCTGTCTAGTGTCTAGTGATAGGGTGGTTGATCGGGCCGCGGCAAGCCAGATTAACCAAGTTGTCGCGTAAGCGCTACTGTTAGTCCATCTGGTACTAACCCTGCGCAAAATAAGCCGCTTTACCACGAAAATGGACCCGAAAAGTAGTGGTCTGCTTCATATATATGTTACCACTTTGTAAGAAGCAAATGGGCGAGGCTGTTCGCATGACAGTTCCCACTACTAGGTGTCCAACAGCGTAAAACGACTCATCACTCTAAGAGCTGAGCAGCAGGTTTCGACAGCTTTTGATGTGGTCAGTGTAATACATATATACGAATTAGTATTAGTAACATTGTATGCATCTCTCTATATCTCTAGTGCAATGTACATAGAATTCTCTCTTAGTTCAAACAACTACGTATAGCTACTTAGTATAAGTTACTTTACTATGTAATACATATAATGTAAAGGTAAGCCAGAGCAGTCATTAAATACCTGTTGACCTGAACACATCTTTTGATAACACCAAATACCACAGTCAGGACTATTCCGAGAGATCGAATTGCAGCTTGGCTGTCAGTGTACATCCCTCGTAGGGACGATATGATTGATTACCTAAGCAGGTTCGGTAAGTTCAATTATACTGTGATGATACTAACTAGCCGACATACAGTGTATAAAGGCGGCCCCAGACCGACCGCAGTGTGGCAAACACCGCACAAAAGATTGATACGAAAAATCGTACAGCAGCAGTGTGGTTGCGCGACTCCAAGGTATCATTCTTGGAACCGGTCTTTTGTGCGGTGTGTGCCACACTCCGGTCGGTCTGGGGCTGCCTTAATGTTTACTTTTTTTGATGTTTAAATCGGTTTTCCACACTTCCGAATTTTAACCCTTCTGTCGGCACAAAGGTCTGGCCAGACCTTTGGCACTATATTTTGGTGTAAAAAGAATAGAAGATGAAATCGCAGCGACTTCATATTTCATGACATCCTAGAATAATATGTTTGGAAGCATTTTGCGAAAATTTGAAAAAATCGGTTGCAGTTTTGAGTATGTTTTTGATGTTTTTCAATTTATAGTGCTTTTTGATACCCAATAGGTCTGGCCAGACCTATAGTTATTCCCCCCATTTTTCTCTTGAAGTAAGAAGTGCAAATATTAAATTCTGCTATTTATGATGTAATAATGTCATTTAAACTCAATTTGAACTATAAACGATAAAAATTTCTGAGATTTTTCTATAAAAAGCCGTGAAGTTCATAAAATGGGGATGCCTAATTTCGTCACATTTTATAACACCACCTAATTAACTGAGATTTGATCCTAGGAAATTCAACCCAGTTTTATTTCCTTTGTAATAGTGAGGACTAAGTATGAGTGACTTGCAAACGTCTTTCTAAATAGATTTGATAAAAAAATTTACGAAAAATTTAGAATTAAATGATTTTTGCCTTGAAAATTCCCTATTTCTTCCCACTTATCTCCCTAAATCTGCAGACTAACATCGAAGTAAAATCTGCCAAAAAAGTGCTTAATATTTCCCCAAAGATATTGGAATTAGAAAATTCGATCGAAATATCTACTAGATAAACACAATGCAAATAGCGAAGCAAAAAAAGAAGAAAATAAGGGAGAAACACGTTTGTACTAATACCACCTCAAAATATATCTACTTAAAAACGTTTCCAGTATATCTACAAAAATTATTTTGATGCTTTTATTGTTGAAAAATTGCAGTAAAGAAGGGATAGAATGATTTTACTGATAAAAATTTAACTTTTTTTTAAAAATAAAATTTTTTTTCTCAGTAGGTCCAGCCAGACCTATTGGGTATAGAATATGCATATTGTAGTAGGTGCCGACAGAAGGGTTAAATTAGGGGATATTGAAAGAACCGGTATGCGATTTCCAGCCACTACCGTATTGTATTGTTTGTTGTTGTAAATTGATCGATCTACATTTTTATCGTTTTGAAATATGCGCACTTATTTGGGTTATAACGAGACTACTGTGACGGATATTGCCGACCCGATATTGCTAAATAACTTTTTACTAATTCAACCACTTAAAACTTAAATGCCGACTGGTCCTACTTTTGAACCCTTCGCTTTCGAAGTGAAACGGTATATTAACTTTTTTGTTTGTAACGCATTTACGGAAGCCATTTAAAATATACATATATATGGGTACATACACTGAGAAAAAAAAAGTATGAAAACAAAGGTTTTTCATTTAAAATCAAGCATTTTTACCCTTAATTTTTGCGCAAAATGACACACTGTTCAAATCAAATACACCGACATTTTATTTGAAAAGTTTTACTAATATTTCGAAACAAATTACCGTCCTTTTAAATCAAGAAGTCGAAACTTTAGAATCAAGATATCTGATTCTCTTATATCAAGATTTGTCTGTTTTGAAACAAATCCACAACATTTTGTTTTTATACATAAATTTAAGTGTTATAACCTTTCAAATCAAATTGCATTAGCAATTGAACCCAAATGATTTACTCTTCCACGCATCAATCAGAGTAGCCAATTTCAAATGCTGAAATTTTATATGTTTCTTTGTCGAAAATTAAAAGATATGATTAGTAAAAAACAGTTTATTAAATCGGCAGATATACATTGAGATACTAATAATAAAACAAATATTTATTAATAATTATAAAATTTGTACTTTTAAACATTTGCAAGTCCCATACTAACTTAATACTTAAACATACCTCGGACATATTTTGGCTGAAAATTATCTTTTAACTATAAATTGACAACAAATTGATTGCTTTTGTATATAGTATATTTGTTCCACCACCACGGTTCGAGTTTTTGAGCCCATAACATCCGATGTGTTCGATGATGCTGAATTTATAGTTTGCGAAAATAAAAAAAAAAAGATAACTCTGGGAATTACGGAAATTCACTTGCTCATATACTTACTTTTACCAACATACATATATGTATTTTGGATGACATTCTGACATTAAATCTGCAAACCACTATTTTGCACCGGTTGGATAATTTTACAATATAAATATCACCTTCTCTAACAATTTTTTTATAATTACGAAAAACACCCAAACGAAATCTATTTCCTTTTGGCGGCGTCACTTTACTAAGAAGATACGGTTGCCAATAATGTCAATTAATACATAATTTGATTCTATTTAAGATCAAAAAGTATTCCATCTTAAAGTCGTGGAAACATTTTAAAAACAAGTGCACTTCGTTTTATTCCTTGGACATTTTTTCTATTAAAATTGCGCAAGGTTTATTTTAAATTGTATAATTATTTAAATTAATGTTCTAAGCATTTTCACATTAAATGTTTCAATTTAATAAAATTAAGAAGTCATGAAACTTTCATTTTAAATAATTCATATCTTTTGTTTTAAAGGTTGTTCCGAAACCAAACATTTAAAATAAAATTGGTCATATTTTGATTCAAAATTTTACACCTAAAATCAAGAATTTTTCAAGAAACTTGAAAACAAGTGAGTAATCTTTTAAAATCAAAATGTAATTTTTTTCTCAGTGTACATGATCAGCAGTGGCGGATCCAGAATTTCAAGGGTTCTCAACTTTTCTGTGCAATTTTTAGGGTTGAACTTTAAATTTTGTGTCAGATAACTGAGCCGGGAATCGCAGTCGAAAAATCTGGGGTCCTATCATGTATCTCGATTTGAAAGGAATTTCTTTCGAAATAGATAAGGTGGTATCATGTAACTCGAAAACGAACTGGTTCCATTCGAAAGTAATACGATTTTCGTCTTTCGAGCATACAGAGAAAATGGCCCATATCGTGTACATATTTCGAAAGCGTCCGATAATATGAACAATTGCAACCAAAAATTCATTCGCGAGGTAGTTCACTCTCGAGAAGCTGTCGTTGTCTTTTTTGTTGTAAATAAAATTTTCTACTTTTTTTTTCTCTGAATAAAAAAGGGTACTTTTTGTGTATAACAAATTAGATATCATTCATATACAGGGTGTCCCGCAACTGGTTAGCCATAGACCAATGGTAGACTCTATAGGATGTTTTAGGAAAAATGTCGCCAAAATTATTTCTCTAGCTTTCACCGTTAAGGAGTAATTGTCTTTATTGTGATTCTTGTCAAAAAGCACGACTTTTTTGTAAAAACTTCTATTTTCTGGCTTCCACTTTAGCTAAATCAATATTTTTTTCATATTCTTCTGAAAGTACACTAAATTTCCAATAAAAGGACATATCGAACGTTTCGAACGGTTTCGTATCTTCCGAGATACGACGTTTTGAATTTTGCAAAAATGTCAATTTCAATTTTTAATGTCAAAATTAAACCCGAATTTCGTAACGGTACATTGTAGTGGCAAATCTGCAAGGTTGACAAAAGTTGGCGTAGTATCTTAGTTTTCGAACGGCATATAAGAATAAAGCACAGAGTCATCCAGTTTCTGAATAATACGTATAAATAAAAAAAAACCATAGTCTGCAAATGTACCAAACCGACTTCAATCTTGAAAAGGAAGTAACATTTTTACATCAAGCATAGACTTGGTTGTTATGCATTATGGAAAAATACTTTTCGCTACTGTTGTAGATGCTACTTTACTAATTATAACGGTAACTATAAAAAAATTGTTTTAGGTGTTGAATTATTTGTACGAAGGTTCGTTGTGTACATATTAATACTGTGAGAGTATTTTTCATTTTCATCGTCTAAAGGATAAACATTTTAATTTATCGGGTATTAATTAGTGTACTTTTATGTCCTTTTTCAGAGTTTTCCGATCCAATTTTTCCTTAGCAAAAATTTAAAAGGAAGTGGCAACTTGAATTATTCGCGTAGTTATGGGCTTTGGAAAGATACAGATGATAAGTTACGGGAAACACGAAAATTTTCCATTGAAACGCGATTTATTCCGTTGAGGGTCCTTGAACTAGGAATAAAACACCGGGTATGTAATGTACTCGGCGTCCCCTTTGATATGATATCCCGAATGCCGACCTCCAGTCAAGGGTTAAATAGTGTCCTTTCTTGTCCTTTTTGGGACCTTTCCAATCAAATTTATTTTAGCAAAATGTGTTTAAGACTCCTGAGACCCCACTGATTCAAGACCAAGAAAAAAATAGTCTTACTGTATTTTTTGGAAATGCTTATATGACTGAACTATTTCCACGTAAAAGCAAGATTTCTTCCTCTTACGGACTATGTTTTTTCCCCCTTTACACATATTATTCACAAACTGGATGATTCTGTGCTTTATTCTTATATGCCGTTCGAAAGCTTAGGATTTGGGCCAGCTTTTGTGAACTTTGCAGATTTGCCACTTCAATGTATCGTTACGAAATTCGGGTTTAATTTTGACATTAAAAGTTGAAATTGTCATTTCTGCAAAATTCAAAACGTCGTATCTCGGAAGATGCGAAACCGTTTGAAACGTTCGATATGTCCTTTAATTGGAAATTTTGTGTACTTTCACAAGAATATAAAAATATTGATTTGGCTAAAGTTGAAGCTAGAAAATAGAAGTTTTTAGAAAAAAAGTCGTGCTTTTTGACAACAATCACAAAAAAGGCAATTACTCCTTAACGGTAAAAGCTAGAGAAATAATTTTGGCGACATTTTTCCTAAAACATCCTGTAGAGTCTACCATTTGTCTATGGCTAACCAGTTGCGGGACACCCTGTATATACAGGGTTATTGGTTAAGTCGACCTATTCCCTGCAACACGTTATAATAGGGTAAAAATGCAACAAAATGAGGCCATAAATGTTAGGCCGATTTTCAACGGTCACTGAGATATTTGAATTTTTAGGTTTTTTTTAAATAACCTCGAATTTTACCATTTAAGGTAAGAATTAAAAAAAACTACTAAGGTAATGGGTTAAAACTTATTTTTGGATTTTAGTCAACACTATAGCAGACATTTCTTAATCATTTAAAATTTCAAAAACCCATCACAATTCGAAATTTAAAAAAAAAAATATCTTAAATTTTTTTAAAGTTGATTTTTAATATAGTATTACTAAAAAAAATTATATGACACGGACTCTGCAGACCGCTGGAAAAACATACTCGTGTTGTCAGCTTTCCAAAAAGGTGTCAATGTCAATATAAATATTTGAAATAATTGAAACAGCTAGCTGCAACTTGTTCGGGGACCATAATTTCGTTTGATAAAAAACGAAAAATCCATAACACAATAAAAACACGTCTGTCACTACCACTTTAAAATTTCGACAAACGCTATAGTGCATTAAATGTCGCGATTTTGTCGTAATTCAATGGAAAAAGAAAAAAATTTGTCGCGCCCCTCCTTCTCCGTAAAAACTACCCTTAAGTGCATTTGAGCCTCAGTTAACCAAATTCGAGTTCCAAGAATCTCCCCAATGCTAAAGGTATCCAGTAGGATATCACAGGGGCTGTTTAAGAGATTTCCACCCTGAAAAAAATTGTCGCGCCCCTCCTCCCCTTAAAAACTACCCCCGTCAAGTTAGCACTACCACCCCTTTCGGTTCCTGCGACAAATAATTGGATACTTTTTGTTTTGCGGAAATGCTTGAATTGGCCGCTACCGGGGTGGTAGTGCTAACTTGACGGGGGTAGGTTTTAAGGGAAGGAGGGGCGCGACAATTTTTTTCAGGGTGGAAATCTCTTAAGCAGCCCCTGTGATATCTTACTGGACACCTTTAGCATTGGGGAGATTCTTGGAACTCGAATTTGGTTAACTGAGGCTCAAATGCACTTAAGGGTAGTTTTTAAGGGGAAGGAGGGGCGCGACAATTTTTTTTCTTTTTCCATTGAATTACGACAAAATCGCGACATTTAATGCACTATAGCGTTTGTCGAAATTTTAAAGTGGTAGTGCTAACTTGACAGACTTGTTTTTATTGTTTTATGGATTTGTCGTTTTTTATCAAACGAAATTATGGTCCCCGAACAAGTTGCAGCTAACTGTTTCAATTATTTCAAATATTTATATTGAGATTGACACCTTTTTGGAAAGCTGACAACACGAGTATGTTTTTCCAGCGGTCTGCAGAGTCCGTGTCATATAATTTTTTTTAGTAATACTATATTAAAAATCAACTTTAAAAAAATTTAAGATATTTTTTTTTTTATTAAAAATTAAAAATTCCGAAATTGTGATGGGTTTTTGAAATTTTAAATGATTAAGAAATGTTTGCTATAGTGTTGACTAAAATCCAAAAATAAGCTTTAACCCATTACCTTAGTAGTTTTTTATAATTCTTAATTTAAATAGTAAAATTCGAGGTTATTTGAAAAAAACCTAAAAATTCAAATATCTCAGTGACCGTTGAAAATCGGCCTAACATTTATGGCCTCATTTTGTTGCATTTTTACCCTATTATAACGTGTTGCAGGGAATAGGTCGACTTAACCAATAACCCTGTATATATATATATATATATATATATATTTATTTATACCCATCACTATGTGAAAGGGTATATATTAACTTTGTCATGAAGTTGGCAACGCACAGAAGGAAACATTCCCGACTATATAAAGTATATTATTGATCCGTGTGACGAGAGAAATCGATTGAGCCATGTCCGTCTATTGCAACGCAAACTAGTCCCGCAGTTTTGAAGCTATCGGGCTGAAATTTTGTGTATACGTTCCATTTTAGTGTACGCTGTATATATGTCGGAACGAATAGAATCGGACCATTGCGTCATGGGGCTGCCCCTGCAAATTAGGTTCTTCTATGAAAAAATTTGTTCTTTATGTACCAATCTTAACCAAAATTCATCCAAGCTTTAAAATATATATCGGAACGGATGGAATCGGAACATTTCGTCATAGGGCTGCTATACGAACGAAACACTGAGGCCCGTATTTATGAACATTCCTTAACTCAAGGAGACCTTGAGTTAAGGATGCCGAAATTCAATAAATTAAATGTCATTTACCATACTTTTTCATTGAAATCACTTATATTCACGAGTCAATGCATCCTCGATTTAAGGAGAAACTCAAGGAGAACCTAAAATTTTCTATAGTCAACCTCACTTGAAGTCAAGGGAGCTACCCACCTTCCTTGAAATATAATATTTCAAGTCTATTGAAAACTTAAGGTCTCCTTGAGTTTCGCCTTAAATCAAGGATGCATTGACTCCTGAATATAAATGATTTCTATGAAAAAGTATGGGAAATGACATTTAATTTATTGAATTTCCGCATCCTTGACTCAAGGTCTCCTTGAGTTAAGGAATGTTCATAAATACGGGCCTGAAAATTAAGTTCTTCTAAGGAAAACTATTTCCTTTTTAATCTGACCTTAACCGAACTTCTTCCAAATGTGTTCCTAGTAAAGCCTCAAAAATATCTAGGATGAAATCGGAACACTACGTCATAGTGCTGTCATACAAACCAACCGCTGGAATTTAGGTTCTTTTAACCTTCGGGCGGGCGCAATGCATCTGACAGATTAAGTGACCAGTTTTTGTTGCGCCAATCAGCGATATGAAAAGGGAGAGATCTGAAACTCACAGTAGCTTAATCTTTATCGATCAACTACCCAAAGCCGTTTTCAGTTTCTATCTACCATATGTCTGAAGGGCGGGAGGGGGTGAAATAATCTCTCAGATGTATTGCGCCCGATTGTGTTATTTTTCCTTTTCTATGAAAATTTCCACGTGTTATACTCTTCACATTACGTAATAACGTTGTGTTGACTTTCAGGCTCACCAAATCGTTCAATAGTGTGTTTTTAGTAAAATAAGCTCACTTTTTTTAAGCGGTCGAGTTGTTGGAGGTTTTTTATATATTGGGGCTATTGAAAGCGGAATATTCTTAGCAAATTGAAAATGTGAAGGGTATCAAACTTTGTGAGCCAGTATTTGTTTCTAAAATTTCGTAGAACTGTTTCAAAAAGATAATTCGACAATAAATAAGAGTGTAGAATATACAGAAACTTAGTTTCATCCTATTTTCTGAACTTAATCTGTCAGATGCATTGCGCCCGATCGTGTTAGGATTAGTATTGCGCCCGCCGGAAGGTTAAGAGAAAACTTTTTTCTTTATGAAGCAATCTTAACCAAACTTGACCCAAATGTGTTATTAGTAAAGCTTCAGAACACATCTAGGAACAGATGAAATCGGAACACTACGTCATAGGGCTGACATAAAAGCCAACCTCTGGATATTAGGTTCTTCTTAGAAAAACTGTTTTCTTTGTGAACCAATCTTGACCAAACTTCACCCAAATGTGTTCCTAGTAAAGCCACAAAACATATCTAGGAATGGATGGAATCGGAACATTACGTCATAGGGCTATCATACAAACCAACCTCCAAATATTGAGTTCTTGAAGGAACTTTTTTTTCTTTTTGAATCTTAACCAATTTATCTAAGTGTGTTCCTGGATTACCCTCAACGCATCCAGGAACAGATGGAATCGGAACACGCCATAGGGCTGCGGTAGAAATTTTTAACACAAATGAAGCTTTAATTTCATTCAAATGTGACGGGTATTCACATACCCGCCCGAAATTAGCCTCGGTCTGTTTTTTTTTTAATTTTGAATAGAATGAATGAGTTAGATGATAGCCGGTTCTTTCTTGAATGGACAGGATCATTGTTAAAGCAAAACGCAAATGTTCGCCTTCAGTAACATCTTATTTTCGTGTCATCAATGCAATGCAATATTCAAGTTGGAAATTCCATTTGATATTATTTAAAGGAAAATATCTCAAGAATCATTAAACTGAATAACACCAATTAAAACTAGAAACCAAATAAACAGACCTCCACATACGATATTGGACTGTTCAGAAGTAAATTTTATCTCTGAAGTAAAAATATAGAGGCAACGATTTCGAAATTAAAAACTTCTAAAATTTATTTGATGCCCTGTCTTAAGTATTAAGATTTTTGGCAGTAATACCCATAACACACAGAAAATATTCCACACTTAGAAGGTAGGATCTTATTTGAGGAACTCTATAGCTCAGGGGCGTCTTCATTAAATATTTTATATGTAATTCAATTGACTGAAGATAAGATCCTCCCAATATTCGTCAAGAAACCATGAAAATTTCGGGAAAATACCTAAAACCCATACTTTTAAACATACCTTAGGTAAGCCTGGAGTCAACCCACATTCAAAATGATTTATGATTTGAAACCCCGGGTACGTAAACTGCATTTGACTTAAATCAATGAAAGGGTGTAGGAGATCTTGTCAAGGTAGGTTTCCATCGATATTTTCAAATCTGACGGAAAATCTGGTACGAAATCTTATTTTAGATAATAAAACCTGAGAGGTTGACATTTTTTTGCACCAATTTCAAGCAAATCTTATATAAACGTGTTTTTATCGAAACCACAAAAAATATATTAAAACAAATGGAATCGTACATGGAGCTACCATATACAAACCTAACCTAATGTGAAAATTATGCAAATATCAATTATTATTTTGAAAATAATAACAGCTAATAAAAATTAAGGAATTAAAATATTCTCCCACCTAATTCGGGGCCACGAAAAACGCCGGGCCCGGGGATTCAGTTCAAACATGACTCATCGCATAAACCATGTGATATCCCTTAATTTGTAACATCCTAAATTTATCCAGTATTTTTTTGTTTAAGTGCACTTAATACTGCACTTTAATGTTTTCGCAACTATGTATTCAGCTAGTCAAAACCACTTCTGAAATAAGGTGTTCCGATCAAATTCTTGTACTCTTGACACTTTCTAGACGCTACAGGTATTCAAGCACATTTAACCTTCGGACGGGCGCAATGCATCTGACAGATTAAGTGACCAGTTTTTGTTGCGCCAATCTTCTTCTCAGTACCGTATAGCCCCATGTGGGGCCATGGTGCGTTAACTCAGCCGTTTATAGGCAATTTCGAGACAACGTTACATTACATATCATTTCGGAGTGTATATAATGTTGCAAGCACTATATATTTCCTGGACCACGCCAAGATTCGATCTCCGGACCTCTAGATTACTAGCATCGTAGAGTGCGACTCAACCAAGTGAGCCACAGAGCGTGATATTGTTGCGCCAATCAGCGATATGAAAAGGGAGAGATCTGAAACTCGCAGTAGCTTAATCTTTATCGATCAACTAACCAAAGCATTTTTCAGTTTCTATCTACCATATGTGTTTGATGGGCGGGATGAAATAATCTCTCAGATGTATTGCGCCCGATTGTGTGCTATGAAAATTTCCACTTGTTATACTCTTCACTTTGCGTAATAACATTGTGTTGACTTTTAGGCTCACCAAATCGTTCAATAGTGTGTTTTTAGTAAAATAAGCTCACATTTTTTAACCGGTCGAGTTGTTGGAGATTTTTTAAATATTGAAGCGATTGAAAGCGGAATATTCTTAGAAAATTGAAAATGTGATGGGTATCAAACTTTGTGAGCCAGTTTTTGTTTCTAAAATTTCGTAGAACTGTTTCAAAAACACAATGCAACAATAAATAAGAGGCTAACATATACAGAAACTTAGTTTCATCCTTTTTTCTGCACTTCATCTGTCAGATGCATTGCGCCCGATCGTGTTAGGATTAGTATTGCGCCCGCCTGAAAGTTAAAAAAATCACTTTTTCATACTATACTAAGAGCCTGTGGTTACAATAAGAATTATAATTCTAATCTATTAAAGACCTTACATTTGAATACATCATTCTGTCCAAGTTCTATTTGTCAATTACACATTATTGCTTTGTTGTTGCCACAGACCACATTTATACTCGATATTACACTTTGTGTAAGGAACCTACATTTATTATTGTAACCAACAGTTTCATTTCGTGTTGTACACAATTATATTTTCAATGTACTATTTAGCTCGTACCAACCCGACATTAATATTGTTCGTTTCCTTTTATTGTAATAGACATGCTACATTTTCGCCATTGTTCTGACCAATAAAAAGGGGGTGAATAGGGTACATGGGAATTGTTGTAGTTACCTTCAATTTATAGAGAGCGAAATGTGGCACGATTGTGCCTTGCTTGTACTTGTACTTTTGTATTAATCTGAAAACAACTACTAACTCCTAGGAGAAACACAATTTGTTCCTTGGTCGAAAGCGAATTCCAGTTTCAGTGCAGATTGTTTCTCTATTATGTACCTACATAAGAATATCTACATGAAGAAAGTAAAGAACTATGGCTGCTGTCCGGAGAAGACTTGAAACTCCACTCATCTGTTCTGTATGTCTAAAAACTGAGGAACATCCTCTATCACAAATAGAATGCAGGAGAGGTCGCTATACTATGTCGGTTGGTTTT
The DNA here is from genome assembly GCA_949715475.1 of Microchrysa polita. Classification (NCBI taxonomy): domain Eukaryota; kingdom Metazoa; phylum Arthropoda; class Insecta; order Diptera; family Stratiomyidae; genus Microchrysa; species Microchrysa polita. The sequence continues at coordinate 49,708,066 of OX454416.1, forward strand.
GGTCCAGAAGCGTCATTTGAACTAGGTCATAATTTCCATTCGGCATTCTCACCTTCGCTTTGTCTACACAATGGAGTCAAGGTATATTCATTCTTTCCATCTTATAGGTGGTACACCTTGACAATTCCCTACACCGTTATTGGTCTATTATATCGTACTTTATAAGCGAATTGATTGAACAAAGCAACCAGAAGCCGAAACAGGAGCATAGCAACCGTGTTCGAATATAAAGGGACAACGAGTAGAAATGTTTTGTATTTTATTTTAGAAGTTGTTGCGATGGTTTGCTGGTTTGCTACGTATAGAGTTGTATACAGCATTAGACTCTGGCCAAAGTGAAATGTACCAACATGGGATGGGATACACAGGACAATATAGACAGAGGGAAGGTCTTGTCTTGCACTTGACTGAATGTAAATTATTCAATATCTTGTGAATAATGAAAAGGAAATCAATAGAATTACAGATTCCTTAAAGGAATTGAACTGTAATTGTATGTACATCGATGGACTTTTCAGATTAAATTGATTCTCTTCTATAGTAGAGTCAAATTCTTACTGACAATTTTGTTGGTTTTGCCTGTAGCGTCGTCGGATGGAGAAGAAATGTTACAAATTCTTATTGAAAAGGGGTTAGATTAGAAGATTGCTGTGGGGGGGAGATAACAGTTCACGAACAAAGGAGGGAATAATTTTCATCGATAAGTTTGTTGTTTAGTTTTTAACTTTTATTCGTGATGATTCACTACAACGTGTTTCTGCCTATACATCAGTGATGACACATCGCCCAGTTATGGCCTCTGTACCTGTTCTGAATAAGTTTCACGCTGCTGGCTACCCAGAAATTGCTTCCTGGACGGGGTCTATCTTGCCCAAATTACCCTAATCCAAAATGGTTTTCTCCCATACCTAAGCTGAAAGATACGAACGCGAATCATAATGCAACTTTAGCAGGAAACTATCAGTAGGTAGTAGCCGACCACTTTGTTTTGACAGGCGTGCGTTCGGTGGCTCGGTATGTAGCGAAAACACTCTACCTCTGATTTACCGTAACGTGGGTTCGAATCCCACAGTCACCATGAATGTTGTCTTTCTAGACATGTTCCTACGCCAACCCAGTGGCGGCTCGTGCTCTGCGAATCTGGGTGGGCCACTAAGAAAAGTATTGATACCCATTCCCCCATACCGATTCCGCCTAAAAAAACAGTAATAAAATGAGCTCAAATATTGTTCGAAATATATCTCGAAATATTACTGTATACTATTGTAAGAATTAATACATTTGCGTCTTAAATTATCTTGCAAACTACAATAAGAATACGCATAAAAAAGTAGTTGGAGTTGATTTTATTTGTGCTCTATGCCAGTATCTGCATACCAACTTGAATTTTAAAATTGTGAACAATTTTAGGCATTTCATGAGGCTAACAAATATTAAATTATAAAAATCAGGGTTCTAATAAATAGTTATGCACTGTCCAGAAAGAACCAACGCAGACGTCTAGAGCGTTTTTGCCATGAGGATGACAATTGATCACTTTACTGATTTCTGTTATTTACTATTCACTCACGGCAAGTTACACGGTTGAGAAGCGCGTTCAAGTGACAAAACTTTATTATCAAAATCAGTTTTCGTTAAAACAAATTTTACGCCTATTTTGCGGGAATTGGCTCCCAAGATCATGTGGTTTGACCCCTTTAAACCTTTTCTGTGGGGGTTTCTTTAGTTGCAATCGACCGATGCCCTTAAAGTCAATATCAATCAACCATTCGCTGAAATTCAGCAGGATCTATGCGGGAGAGTCACTCGGATCCCTGCCACCGTGACAAGCCACGGCGGACATTTGAATGATGTTAAATTCCCTACCCACACAATGGTACATATATGCACCTTTCAAATAAAATAAAAGAATCGTATATACCTCACACATAGCTTGTTTTAGTCCATTTCAATATCTACCCGCCCTTATTGGAAAACCCTATATGTTATTATTATAGAGTAGTTAAAAACCTACAAAACACAAATTCAAAGGATAAACGGTCATGCATGACACTACAATGTATTTTCAATCCAGGAAATGCTAAAACAAATATTCAACTAAAGTTTCCCGTTCGTGCACTAGGCACAATATTTCGGAATGGCACAAAAACAGGCTAAAAACCAAACCTTCAAATTTAAAAACCGATTATGCACGACACTACAATCTGATTTCTTGCAAATTATTCAAAAGTTAAATCCGTGCACGACAATACAAAATGCTTGGGCGCCACAAGAATCAAAAAAGGGCTAAACACTACGATTCACTTTAATTTAACCGAAAACAGCGGCCAAAATTGAAATCCAAATCATCGAAGTCATTATTTTCAAAAAATGGGGTAAGAGTCATAAAATATTCCTTTCCAAATTTTTAGCAAGGAAAAAGTTCATCCACAATTTAACCCCATAATAATTGCATTTATTTTCATTTACAGCTATGTATTTATTTTCATTCACTAACCTAAAAAAAAGTCCGATCTAACACACCTCTCTCTATTATTAACCCTTCTGTCGGCACCTACTACAATATGCATATTCTATACCCAATAGGTCTGGCTGGACCTACTGAAAAAAAAAATTTATTTTTTAGAAAAGGTGAAATTTTTATCGGTAGACTCATTCTATCGATTCTTTACTGCCATTTTTAAACAATAAAAGTATTAAAATCATTTTTGTAGATACACTAGTAACGTTTTTAAGTGGACATATTTTGGGGTGGTATTATTGTAAACATGTTTTTCTCTTATTTTCATCTCTTTTTGCTTCTCTGTTTTTATGGCGTATATCTAGTAGAAAGTGTGTTCGCATTTTTCAGTACTAATATCTTTGGCCAAATATTTGGCGCTTTGTTAGTAGATTTTACCTCGATATTAGCCTGCAGATTTAGGAAAGCAAGGGGAAAGAAATAGGGAATTTTCGAGCGCGAAAATCATTTCATTCTAAATTTTTCGTAAATCTCTTGACCAAATCTATTTAGAAAGACGTTCGTAAGTCTGCCATACTTAGTCCTAACTATTACAATGGAAATAAAACTGGTTTGAATTTCATTGAGTCAAATCTCAGTTGATTAGGTGATGTTATGAAACTTGATGAAATTAGGCACACTTATTTCCCGAACTTCGCGACTTTTCAAAGAAAAATCTGAGTAATTTTTATCGTTTATAGTTCAAATTGAATTTTAATAACATTGTTACATCATAAATAGGAGAATTTTAAGAGAATTTCATATTTGCAGTTTTTACCTCAAGAGAAGAATGGGGGGAAAAACTATAGGTCTGGCCAGACCTATTGGGTATCAAAAAGCACTATAAATTGAAAATCATCAAAAACATACTCAAAACTTCAACAGATTTTTTCAAATTTTTGCAAAATGCTTCTAAACATATTATTCTAGGATATCATGAAATATGAAGTCGCTGCGATTTCATCTTCTATACTTTTCTGACCAAAATATAGTGCCAAAGGTCTGGCCAGACCTTTGTGCCGACAGAAGGGTTAATTCGAAAATCACAGAGTGCGAGTTTTGTATGCGAGAAAACAGACAATGTACGAGATGACATTCTCATTTTTCTCGCATATAAAACTCGCACTCTATAAGTTCGACTGTGTTCTTGAGCTTTTGGGCCGGCCAAGAGGCGGTTTAATGTGGCATTTATTTGTCTAAAATCCCACCAACAATTTCCATGCAAAATTTCCCATGCAAGCAGGTGGTCACTTGCAGTCAGTGTCCTTAATTTCATGCAACTCGAAGCTTTCAAAGTCAATGGATTTTGCGTATAACCATTGCCATCTAGATGGCGTAGGTAGCACGAAAAAGACGACCTTGGGTGAGATAGAAAAACGTAGGTTTTAACCCTATAAAAAATCAAACAATTTAAAGAGTGTTCTCGATAAAAAAAAGTAGAAAATTTCATGATGACAAAAGAAGGATAAAAGCCGTGGAACGTTTTTTATATGGGATTTAATAGCAATTTAGAATGAATGAAGCACCCTGATTGATTTTTGAACAGTATGTGCTTTAAATATAGGTATGTGTTTTTTGGAATATATTTAGTGGTATGTTTAATAAATAATATTTGGGTGGGCCGGGCCCACCTGGCCCACTGTGACGAGCCGCCACTGCGCCAACCTACGGCTCTCCGTTGTTACAACGGCCAAGAGCTGACAAAACCGACTGCAATTCCGTAGAAAAAAAAAACTTTTTTTTTCAGAAGCGTATTTCGCGACAAAACAATTTCACGAAGGCGCCCTAATCATGTACCTCAAATAACCGTCAGCAAAATGTTAACTTGATTTCTAAAATAACCTCATATAGTTTAAGCATAATACGTCGCCGACTTCTTAACGTGTTTTATTAAATTTGTTGGACTTAAGTTTAACACCTCCAATTTTCTGCATTTGTATAAATAGATGTTGTGGTGGTCAGACCTCGCAGCGGGTCGCGAGTTTGACATATGCTTACTATGTATAAGCAGACGCTTGAATCAAATAGATACCTCCCACCAAACTTCTTCATTTAAAATTGACAGAACTTGGGGATCCATAAGAGAGACGCCGTTCATAGATACACATTTTTTCACGCCTTCCATCTTTGGTAGACTCTTGCGAGGTCCGATCGGCGATCAAAATAATGTATAGTGGAGAAATTTTAACCGAATAATTATGTGAGCAACAAACAGGTATAGTCTAAGAAAAATGGCATATTTGGTCGGCAAAAATCCTACATCGGAAATTTATTTGATTATAGCATTAAAAGTCCCAACCGATTAGGGATCCGCAACCTTAAAAAAAGGGGGGGGGTGCATTTTTTCGGGTTTTTACGATTATTTCAAAAACGGCAGGAGATACACAAAAATGGTCTGAGGACGAACAAAACTATATAAAATTACCTTTCCAATGATGTAAAACACATTAGAGTTTAATTAAATATTTCGGCGCTAGCCTAACAAAATAAATTAGAATATTTTCATTTTAGAACTTTCTTAAAAGCTCCATAACTTTTGAAAGAATGCTAGCTCAGCCGTAATGTATATGTACAAGTATTCACAATAAGTTCAAGATCATTTTAAGGTAAACATTGAGTCGCTCCGGTCAAGGAACCTATCCCCCCATTTAAATTTTTTAAAACAGCATATCCATAACTCCCCCCAAAATTAAAGCAGAGTGATAAATTTTGGTTTGTTGGGATTGGAGGTACAAAGTGACCCATCAGGAGTTTGTTCTACGTACTACTCATTTTATAAACTGTAGAACAAAGTTGTCTTGGGTCACTTTATATGGGAGGTACCCTTAGTTTTTATCCGAATGAGCTGATTTTTGGTGGGTGGGCTGACTATGACTTCCAATCGCAACAAACCAAAATTTTGCACTCTACTTTAATTTTGGGGGGAGTTATGGATATGCCGTTTTAAAAAATTTAAATGGGGGTCCTTGACCGGAGCGACTTAATGTTTACCTTAAAATGATCTTGAACTTATTGTGAATACTTGTTCATATACATTACGGCTGAGCTAGCATTCTTTCAAAAGTTATGGAGCTTTTAAGAAAGGTCTAAAATGAAAATATTCTAATTTATTTTGTTAGGTTAGCGCCGAAATATTTAATTAAACTCTAATGTGTTTTATATCATTGGAAAGGTAATTTTATATAGTTTTTTCGTCCTCAGACCATTTTTGTGTATCTCCTGCCGTTTTTGAAATAATCGCAAAAAAACCGAAAAAAATGTCCCTTCCCCCTTTTTTAAGGTTGCGGATATCCAATCGGTTGGGACTTTTAATGCCATAATCTGGGGACCATTCCCAACCATAATCAAAAAAAAATTCCGATGTAGGATTTTTGCCGTTCGATGGCCATATTTTGGTCCAATTTTCTTAGACTAGTAATACAACGGAAATTAACGTTTCAAATTGATACATAGATTGAGGTGTTTTCGATGCCTATTACGCAACAGTGCATGAGTTTTATGACTTGAGCCAACAAGAAAAAAAATCTACTAGCAACCTTGACGTGTCCTTTTTCTTATCGGCTAGGGAATGGCTAGAGGGCCTTGAATACTTATTCAAAGGAAGCGTTTATCTGCCATGGATGTGGCTATCCAGCAGATGAATGGAATATTCGTATGTGAAATAGATATAACATCTACTGTAGACCGTATTATAGCAACATAGCTTGCTTGTCTAATTCATCCTTGCTAAGCTTTCTTAAAAAAGACGACGGGTCGAGGTATTCAAGCATCGAACTCATCGAGTGTCTTTTTTTTCGGTTGGACGGGAGCTGTGAAATCTTCGAAAGAAGTAAGCAGGCCCATTTCATGCGGTTGCTTCCCAGCCCGACTTGGACACGCCTACGAGCTAAACCACAACCCAAGGCCGCACCCGAATTAGTGGGCGGACCACGCGGTACGGGCACTCGGGCCAGTAACTCGACCCATTGTACCCTTCCCCTGTGCTTAGGCGCGGTTTTGTCTGCAATTGATGCAGGATTTCCCGAAGCATAGCACATTCCTAAGAGGTAGTGAGAACTCCTCGCTCGTCGATGAAATAATCGCCAAGATACCTCATCGTTAATGCAGGACAGCTGCATATGAAATACAATGCTGTTTCTTCCTCTTCCTCACACTGACCACACATAGCCGATAGTACCACCTTAATTTTGTGTAGGTGGTAATTTAGAGAGCAATGACCTCTCACTAGATCTGTTAGGGTCTTTATGTCCCCTTTCCTAAGATTGAGCAGGAAGAATGCCACGTTGCGCATGTGTGTGGCGATGAAGGCTTTAGTCTGTCGGCAGGAACCTAATTTCTCCCAGATTCCGGCATGGATCGCAGCCGACTCCCTTTTTATGGTAAGCTTGGTCACGGATGATGGTATGCTGAAGGCTGGCTCCGGACCTAGCATGCGTGAGCTAAGATCCTTGTTGGGCGAGTTCATCTGCCATCTCGTTCCCAGTGATGTTTGGGTGTCCGGGAACCCACAGCAGCTGTAGCCCGTTTAGTCTCTCCAGCCTTAGAAGCGCTTGATGACAATTCCATACCAGCTGGCTTGATATTTCTGAAGAGTCCAGCGCCTTAAAGGCAGCTTCGCTGTCAGAGCAGATTCGAATTTTGCCGTCGCGCCAGTTTTACCGTATACATTCAATGGTTGCCAGTGCCACTATATTGGCGTAAATTTCTACTTGAAAGATCGATGTGATGGACCCAAGAGACTGGTACAGCTCAATTCTTGGTTGAGCCAAGAGGATCCCTGAACCCGCCCTGACATCCGTCAGTGTAGATAATTATGTCATCTCCAACGAAGAGTGGGGGCCCTTCTTCTCTGTCAGTGGGTATTACTTTGGTATGTCTTATCGAAGACGTATTTTGAAATTATCCTATCTGAAGGCATCAGCGCCTGAGAATGTTTTTGAAGTGATTTCATTATTGACGCATGATCGTGAAATGTTTTTATCTTCCAGGTGCCCATGTTTACAAGACAGTAAGCGTCGACCATTGCCCTCCTCTTCCAGTGCCGCGGATGGCGCGGTTCTCATTGCCCAGTGACGATTAGGCAGCTTAGGCTCTGCACATGCGTCAGCAGCTTCTTGCTGACGCCAACGCTGATTCTAGGCCATCAAACAATGCAAGCGTATAGCAGGATGGACTTGCCTATTGTACTTCTGCAGCATCAGAGCAGCCTGCAGGCTTTATGGCGTGGTTTTTGAATTTGGAGTTTCCACGTAAGTTGGGGGTCCAAATGCACCCTTAGATATTTGATTGTAGGAGATAGATGAAGTTCGACACCGTGTAGCCAGTGTAAGGGGAAGTTTCCCTAATTTCGTTTTCTGGTAAACCGTAAACATAACAAAGACAGTCTTCTCAGCGTTTACTGATAGCTCATTTTGGTTACTGCATCTGTCGATTAGCCGTAGTGTCGATTGCGTTCGGTCACAGATTATATCCACAAATTTGCCTTTGATTATTACAGCAAGGTCGTCTGCATAAGCTTCCGCAAGTGCTCTGTTGTTATCTTAAGTCCGCAGCAGAGTGTCCATCACAAGGAGCCACATCAAAGGAGAGAGAACTCCGCCCTGATTGCACCCTCTAATACACTGTGCTTCGATGGTCTTTTATCCAACTGTTATAAGAATATTCCTTGAAGTGAGCATGTTACCCATCCATCCTTTCAGCAAAGGGTCGATTTCATGCTCGATTGCTGCATCACAGATGCTGGCGAATCAGGCGTTATCGCCCCTTGGGTGTCGATGAATGCATCAGTGCAAACTCTTTCTGAAACAAACTCTTCTCGAGCTCACTGACGAGTTCATGAAGGGCAGTCTCTGTCGATTTACATTCCTGGTAAGCATGGTGCCTGCTATTCAGCGGCCGTCTGGAAAGGCATACATCTCTAATATAACTGTCTACCAGCCCCTTTAGGAGGAATGATGTCAGACTGATAGGCCGAAAACTCTTAGCTTCAGCATAGGAGGGTTTACCTGGCTTAGGGATAAACGCCAGCTTATATAGGCCAATAAATTCCATTCCCCCTTTCAGTAGAGCCGCAAAGATACCACCAGGCACTGGAGATTTGTAGCTGTCGAACTAGGTTAACGCCCACTTAACCCGTTCTAACGTAACTATTCTGCAGACCAGTCTCTTGGGTGGGGGCTGTTAATGGTCTACCTTAGAGTTTCGCTCTGTCTGCTTCCTGGAAAGTGCACGTCAATTAGACGGTTTATGGTTTTCTTTTGACTGCCCGTAAACGTTCCGTCCAGTAGCCCTTTCTCTTCTGCGCCAAGTCCGGATTCCACCAAGGTGTACGTTCCTTCTTTGGCGAGTGTCTGCTAAGCACACTATTCTCTGATAGCTCAGAGGTCGCTTCACCTGCCTTCCCAACCTTCATTTATGACCGATAAGTTTTTCCAATAGTTAAAGCCCAAAAAGGTCCCCAGGAACCTAAATTGTATCTGACCCTTTAATGAGCTCTTATGGAGCCACAATTGTCTGTTGGAGGAGAAGAGCCCCCTGCGGGAGAAATGACGAGTTAATCAATTTCGGAATTGTCACATTGGAATGTTTGCATTGAAACCTCTAAGCGTCTATAGCTCATTAGGTTGAGTGCTGACCTTAAGACTGAAGGTCTAAGGTTCTAGTCCCGATTGGGACGAAACTTATATCCCTCAATTTTAGGTATTTTTTCCCATAGCTTTGTGGTTTTGTACAAATAGACAAAGTTCTGCGTAGTTCCAATAGGTAGAGCTGGTAATTTGCCATGCCAAAATACTACAGACATACTGCAGTGTTGGTGTATTAGATTAGATTAGATTTATTGAGGGCACAGGCAACAAGAGTTGCCCTAGGCACTGCGACCGGTGGTCTATTGTACCATTGCCCCTACTATGGATTAGATGAACTCATCTAACCGACTGCCTTCGATAAATCGATTCAGCTGGGCCATATTGATATCGGCGCCTTGCTAGCCTCTCACATTCACACAGGATGTGAGAAGCAGTTTCGTCGTCAGCCTCACAGAAGCGACAGCTGGCGTCGGTAACAATGCGCAAGCGCTTTAAATGACCGTTTAAACGGCAATGCCCCGTAAGGAGCCCGCATATGATCCTTACCCTGTTTCTGCTCAATTTCATCAGACCAAGGGTACGATTGGGTGAGTAGTTAGCAACAAAAAGTTTTGACTGCCAAAGCCGTGGAAGAGCTTCCCAGTGTGTGGTGGCTTCGGCTTTTCCCCACTCACTAATTACATTTCTGCAGATACAGAGTGTAACCCACAGTAAGGTTCTGGGCCATAGAAGGGAGTGGTGGATGCTCTTCTTGCGAGCTCGTCGGCCTTCTCATTGCCGTAAAACCCCGAGTGCCCAGGTACCCAGAAAAGGGTGAGATTGTTGAGATTGACCACCTATTGGAGGATTTCCTGACAAACCCACACGAGCTTAGATGTGACAGTACAGCTCGTCAGCGCTTTTATTGCTGCTTGACTGTCAGTGAATATTGCTATTTTCCTGTTGGTGTGACCTTTGTCAAGGCATAATCTTGCACACACTTCGATTGCGTGCACTTCCGCCTGAAACACGGTCGGATGTATTCCCATAGGAATAAAGATATTAGTGTTCGGGCCAGTAATTCCAGCTCCAGATCCTGTTTCGGTCTTGGAGCCGTCCGGGTAAAATTTGATGGTGCTAGGGTGGAGTGATCTGAATATATCACTCCAGTCCACCCTTTCCCATATCTCTGCACTATAAGAAGGGTCAAAACGGATAGTTTTGACCAGATGGTCTGATGGCATATCCAGTAATCTGCTGTTACTTAACCAACCTTGTTGAACTGAGTTCAGTGGGGACGCCGCATCACATGCTACGAGCCTAATGACAGCTAACCTTGCCACTGCCTCGATGTGTATGTGGAGAGGTGGCAAGTTTAGCAGGACCTCCAGGGCGGCAGTGGGGCTCGAAAACAAGGCCCCAAGGACAGCAAGACAGGCCAGCCTCTGAACTTTCTCGAGACACCGTCTTCCGTCTATGGTGGTTGCTCTTCACCACCACACGACCGCCCCATATTCCACAATAGGTCTAACAATTGTCTTGTAGATCCACAGAACTATGTAAGGCTTAATACCCCATGCCTTCCCCGCATAGCTTCTGCTGATCCACAAGGCCTTAACTGCTTTCTCTGCTACCAGACTAAGATGTTTTTTCCATAGCAGTTTCTTGTCAAGTGTGACATTTTCCGGCATTGTTAGCCGTGCATTATACATGGAGGGACACTCCAGTGTTTGGAGATTCCCTTTCTTACTGAATGGTATCACGGCGGCCTTTGTTGGATTGACGCGCAGCCCGTTTGCTGTGCACCACTCCTGGACTATATGCAGAGCACTCTGCAGGACATCCGGTAGGACCTCCTCGAATTTGCCTTTAACCGTGATAACCAGGTCATCCGCATACCCCTGTGTGGAGAACCTAGCTGAGCTAAGTCTCCACATTAATCCGTCAACTACCAGACACCACAAGAGGGGGGATAGTACCCCTCCTTGGGGGCAGCCACGAGTGGCTAAGGCAGAAAGGGTAGTATTGCCTATACTGGTAAAAATAATTCTTGACGAAAGCATACGCTGCACCCAGGTAATGATCGTATTGTCGGCTCCTTTGGCTCGTAGTGCCGTTTCTATGGATTTGAAGGAGGTCTTATCGAAGGCGCCTTCTATGTCAAGGAATGCACATAGTGCTGTTTCCTTATCGGACATGGCTACCTCGATCTCTTCTACCAAGCTCTGAAGTGCCGATTCCGTGGTTGGTAGGCGTATTGTTTTGGGTGCAGCGGCCGTGTCTTAAGAAGTGTGCCTCTGATGTGAGAGTCCAGTATCTTTTCCATAGCTTTCATGAGAAAGGATGTAAGGCTAATGGGGCGGTACGACTTAGGATCGTCCGCCGGTCTTTTACCCACTTTGGGGATGAAAACTACCCTAAATGATCTCCAGGCTGTCGGAATATATCCCAAAGCATAACTACTTCTATAGATACTAACCATGAATGGTATCAGCTCACTTTGGCCTCTTTGTAGGAGCGCGCGCCGGAAAGATTCCATCCATGCTGGGCGACTTAAATGGATCGAATGTCCCAATTGCCCACCTAACCCTGCCATACGTGAAGAACGTGTTGGTGTATAGAATGGAACGATAAACGATAAGATTTCCACAATTAGTTAATACTCGCACCCACGAAATTGGAAAAAAAACTGACAAAGGCTTAGTGAGTAAATAGTAGTGTGAACTGCTTCTATCACGCCCGCTGCGTGATGCTTAAGCTGCCGCCTCTTCAGTAGGATTACATTGACTCCAATTTAAAGAAATATCGTGAGTGTGTCAATCATGGACGCCGGTTTGGAACATTAAGGCAGTTCTCGTGGAATCCCTTGCAACTTGCCAGTGTTTTGATACTAACGATCAAGAACGCATCCCTTGGAATACGATGTTCTTTCTTTCTTTCTTCTGTAGCGACTGAATTTTTCCTCAGAATGAATCACCTTTTAAGTTTTATGGAAGCACTTGTTGTGTCTTTCATATGATTAACCCTCCTAACGATATAATCCGAATATGTGTTAGAATCAGAACTCGACGGAAAACTTCTCTAATCCTATAGACTGATGACTTGGATTCCAGAGTTTGCTGAGGAAACTTACCTTACTAACTGTTTCATCAAATCAGAAATGACTGCCAACATAACTTCGTTTCACCAACGAAACAACTCCCTCCTTCATGTTATTCATTCCGCATTTTCTTCCATCGCCCTGATGTACTTACGTAGACAGGATCTATTTTCCAATTTCCAATATTCTTTTAATTGACTTTAAGCGCCACTCGTATACATGCTCCAACTCCAAGAGCTAAAGCTGAGTCTGAACAGTCAGTAAAACCCCTCACTACATGATGAGTGGTCTTACAGACACACACACACTAACCAATATTTTCCCACTTTTACGGTTCACATCACAGTTCTTATTCGCCATTCATCTAGGATTCCGCGAATTTTAATCTACTTAACGGGTTCTCGCTAATTATACACATTGAGCGATTGCAATCGCATTTCTACTCATCGTGTGGGAAGGGGTTTGGAAAGGTTTGGAGTAAGGATAACAGTTAGAGTCGATGTAATATGTTGTCTTCACATCATGTGCACACATATTCCACACGTGCAATATATGGTAGGTCCTTGTGTTCGATATACGTGTGTAGATATGTCAATAGTAAGGCCGCGCGCCGTAGTGCATTCGCTGTTCAAACAGTTACATAATCTCTTCGTAGATAATGCATCCCGAGTGCAATAAAGGAAACTAGAGAGAAAGAGTAGCGAATGTAACAGACAAATTAATTTCGAAATGTGTTTACACTGAAAATGAATTTATTGGAAAATGAATGTTTTTTGATTTCTGTTGGTGAGAGTTGGCTGGGAGTGAGACATACTTTAATTGAATTTCCTAAAAAAATCACTTTTAGAGAGTATCTTGATTGCTGATTGAAAATCCATAGTAAATCAAATTTATCTTTAAACCACATTCATTTTTCCATTCCATTCATCTCCAAGCGCAACTTTCCAATTCGCTTGACGTAAAACGTGTTTGTTTTGGTTCTTTGAAAATAAAAACCAATTCCTTTTTAGGTACTCCTTCATTCCGTTTATCGTAAATTCAACGCCAAACAACAACACAACGACAGTTGAACTTTTCCCATATACTAAATAACACCAAAAACCGATACCGATCATCAACATCGAAATGACATTCATTCACGCAAAACAAATAAAAAATAAGTAACTCAACTCTACCGCTTTTCACATTTATTCTTATCGTCACACGTAAATCTTGGTTTTCCTCCTGTTTTCCATACGAGTTCATACATACACACATGTATTATCGTTCGCGTATTCTTCCTATTAAGAATCCTTTACCACCCCCGAAAGACTATCGAGAAAAGTCACACACACGTTCATTTTCATATAAAAACTCGATGTTCGATCGTTCGCCGCCATATCGTAGTACTATAACGAAAACAGGACGATTCAGGCGAAGAAAAACAGAATATGTACCTACTATACACACAAATCGACATAAAAGTGAAAATAGAAGAAAAAAAATCTTCAACGAACAATTGGTGTGCCCCCAATTCCCGAAAAGGTCCTCGAGTAGGCGCAAAAAAAATACGGAGAATATACAAAACAAATTTGACTTGAGCATCCGTTCGCTTGTATGAAAATTCGTAACGTATCGATGACGTGTATCAAGCTAAGAAATCAAATCAACTTATCAAACACAATAATAGACTTCCCTGATAGATTCGGAAATTGCTATCCGTTGGAGATATTGCATCTTGTGCTCGCCGGCAGCGCTCGGGCTTTTATCATGTCCGCGTGTTGGATCGTCCCTTTTAACCCTTCAGAATTCAATGGCTGAAAAAAGTGGGTAGAATCTCTTTGCCTCTTGAAAATGTCATACGCAGTTTGACCTATGATAGAGTTGTGAAGTTTGAAGCATATGATGGAACAATTTTTATTTTGTGCAGATTTTGTTCGTTAGCTCAATTTAAGATATTTACTTTTTTATAGTAAAATTGGAGACTTTGAGGTTCCAATATCCAAATTATTAAAAAAAAGTTTTCTCAATGAAAAAGCAACGAAAAATCATTTAAACACCAGACAAGAAATCTAGCTTTGAAACCGTTTGAAACCCGGCCCTATACGATTAAGGCCCCAAGATGTCACATAGCACCTGCCCACGAAATAACAACAATGAATCTACTCGGACCGTAATTGGAGAAATGTGAAACCAAAGAAGCCGCCGTGTCAGGATGAAAAAAAAAACGATACACGTGCAGGATTTGTGAAGGTTTTATTACTTTTCTTCGGTGGTATATCAGTTAAAACACCAGAAGAACAAGATGACAATCACATAGGTGTCTAACCTCTATGTTGTCTTTGTACGCTCCACCATACATTACATAATGTACACAAAAACCTACCAGAAGTCTAACTCGGATGACGAGTTTAGTGACTCTACTAAGAGACGTTCCTTTTGACGACGTCGCAGGATTTTATGTTTCTCCCAGGACTGTTGTTCGACCCTTTTTTACTCGAAGTTTTAGTTGGAATTGCTTTTTGTGTACAGAGTGTCGTGGCGAAAACATCGTCACGACGAATTCTGTTTTTGTGCGTGACGACGAATTCTGTTTTGTGCCTCGCTCTGTCGTTGATATCATTTTAGAGGCATGAAAATTCGTTTAATTTAATTTCGGGAAGTCAGCAGATAGAATTTAGAGAAGAAATCAAATGAAAGCCGTGTGTAGAGTATGTTATTCACTCTATGTTGATAGGGTTTTAGCCATAGGTGAGTGTATGCGTGCTGTTGGGGATTGTAGGGTAGGAAAGGATTTAAGGTCGTGTGCGGTAAAGGTTTTTGAAAAAGGGTGGAGATGTTGTAAAGCTGTTGGGTTCTCTTCTCGTTTGCTGATAGAAAGGTGAAGGCCTTCAACTAAAAGCGGAAGCTCTTTTTATTCGTATTGGCAGAACAAAATTGTTCACTCAATTATGGAGTCGAATGATGTTTGAGGACCTGTTAAACATCAAGTCCAGAACTCGAGCTTCATGTTTCAATAAGCAATCTTCTATCGAAAAATTATATGTATCTAGATTTGTGATCAGGACTACGCTCAACTGAGTTATTCACCCTTGATACGCCAGGGGGATAATGAAGCCGCCAGGTCTCCGTGGTGTCCATATCGCCATTTATACTGGCAATAAGGTTATAATCTAGGCGAAATTAGCTAGCGATTTTTTTTCCTTTTCGTAACTTTCCATGTTGACAGGCTTCGAAGGAAATGAAAATGCGGACGAACTAGAAAGAGTGGGTTAATCCTCTTTACTTAAAAATCCTGAGCATTTCAGTGGACTAATCAATCGCTTAGCGAGCAGAAATTACAAGAAAATATTTCGCCCTCACAAAGTATATACTACTCGTACTTTGCCAAAATAAAACTTAGGAGGATTTCTCTAAGAGAAAGTGTTCAGTTTCAAAGGATTAGACGAAAAGCGAGATTGCAGGATCTTTAATCGAAATTCGGGTTTAAAAACGTCTGTCAAGTTAGCACTACCACTTTAAAATTTCGACAAACGCTATAGTGCATTAAATGTCGCGATTTTGTCGTAATTCAATGGAAAAAGAAAAAAATTTGTCGCGCCCCTCCTTCCCCTTAAAAACTACCCTTAAGTGCATTTGAGCCTCAGTTATCCAAATTCGAGTTCCAAGAATCTCCCCGACGCTAAAGGTGTCCAGTAAGATATAACAGGGGCTGCTTAGAAGATTTCTACCCTGAAAAAATTTGTCGCGCCCCTCCTTCCCTTAAAAACTACCCCCGTCAAGTTAGCACTACCACCCCGGTAGCGGTCAATCCAAGCATTTCCGTAAAACAAAAAGTATCCAATTAATTGTCGCAGGAACCGAAAGGCATATCGCACCCTTCAAAAAATTTGTCGCGCCCCTTCTACCACTTAAAAACTACCCCTAAGTGCATTTGAGCCTCAGTTCGCCAAACTCGAGTTCCAAGAATTGCCCCAATACTAAAAGTGTCCAGTAAATTCTCACAACGGCTCCTTAAGAGATTTCCACCCTGAAAAAATTTGTCGCGCCCCTCCTTCGCTTAAAAACTACCCCCGTCAAGTTAGCACTACCACCCCGGTAGCGGCCAATCCAAGCATTTCCGTAAAACAAAAAGTATCCAATTAATTGTCGCAGGAACCGAAAGGCATATTGCACCCTTCAAAAAATTTGTCGCGCCCCTTCTACCACTTAAAAACTACCCCTAAGTGCATTTGAGCCTCAGTTCGCCTAACTCGAGTTCCAAGAATCGCCCCAATACTAAAAGTGTCCAGTAAATTCTCACAACGGCTCCTTAAGAGATTTCCGCCCTGAAAAAATTTGTCGCGCCCCTCCTTCCCTTAAAAACGACCCCCGTCAAGTTAGCACTACCACCCCGGTAGCGGCCAATCCAAGCATTTCCGTAAAACAAAAAGTATCCAACTAATTGTCGCAGGAACCGAAAGGCATATTGCACCCTTCAAAAAATTTGTCGCGCCCCTTCTACCACTTAAAAACTACCCCTAAGTGCATTTCAGCCTCAGTTCGCCAAACTCGAGTTCCAAGAATCGCCCCAATACTAAAAGTGTCCAGTAAATTCTCACAACGGCTCCTTAAGAGATTTCCACCCTGAATAAATTTGTCGCGCCCCTCCTTCCCTTAAAAACTACCCCCGTCAAGTTAGCACTACCACCCCGGTAGCGGCCAATCCAAGCATTTCCGTAAAACAAAAAGTATCCAATTAATTGTCGCAGGAACCGAAAGGCATATCGCACCCTGGACACTTTTAGTATTGGGGCAATTCTTGGAACTCGAGTTTGGCGAACTGAGGCTCAAATGCACTTAGGGGTAGTTTTTAGGTGGTAGAAGGGGCGCGACAAATTTTTTGAAGGGTGCAATATGCCTTTCGGTTCCTGCGACTATTAATTGGATACTTTTTGTTTTACGGAAATGCTTGGATTGGCCGCTACCGGGGTGGTAGTGCTAACTTGACGGGGGTAGTTTTTAAGGGAAGGAGGGGCGCGACAAATTTTTTCAGGGCGGAAATTTCTTAAGGAGCCGTTGTGAGAATTTACTGGACACTTTTAGTATTGGGGCGATTCTTGGAACTCGAGTTAGGCGAACTGAGGCTCAAATGCACTTAGGGGTAGTTTTTAAGTGGTAGAAGGGGCGCGACAAATTTTTTGAAGGGTGCAATATGCCTTTCGGTTCCTGCGACAATTAATTGGATACTTTTTGTTTTACGGAAATGCTTGGATTGGCCGCTACCGGGGTGGTAGTGCTAACTTGACGGGGGTTGTTTTTAAGGGAAGGAGGGACGCGACAAATTTTTTCAGGGTGGAAATCTCTTAAGGAGCCGTTGTGAGAGTTTACTGGACACTTTTAGTATTGGGGCAATTCTTGGAACTCGAGTTTGGCGAACTGAGGCTCAAATGCACTTAGGGGTAGTTTTTAGGTGGTAGAAGGGGCGCGACAAATTTTTTGAAGGGTGCAATATGCCTTTCGGTTCCTGCGACTATTAATTGGATACTTTTTGTTTTACGGAAATGCTTGGATTGGCCGCTACCGGGGTGGTAGTGCTAACTTGACGGGGGTAGTTTTTAAGGGAAGGAGGGGCGCGACAAATTTTTTCAGGTCGGAAATCTCTTAAGGAGCCGTTGTGAGAATTTACTGGACACTTTTAGTATTGGGGCGATTCTTGGAACTCGAGTTAGGCGAACTGAGGCTCAAATGCACTTAGGGGTAGTTTTTAGGTGGTAGAAGGGGCGCGACAAATTTTTTGAAGGGTGCAATATGCCTTTCGGTTCCTGCGACAATTAATTGGATACTTTTTGTTTTACGGAAATGCTTGGATTGGCCGCTACCGGGGTGGTAGTGCTAACTTGACGGGGGTAGTTTTTAAGGGAAGGAGGGGCGCGACAAATTTTTTCAGGGTGGAAATCTCTTAAGGAGCCGTTGTGAGAATTTACTGGACACTTTTAGTATTGGGGCGATTCTTGGAACTCGAGTTTGGCGAACTGAGGCTGAAATGCACTTAGGGGTAGTTTTTAAGTGGTAGAAGGGGCGCGACAAATTTTTTGAAGGGTGCAATATGCCTTTCGGTTCCTGCGACAATTAATTGGATACTTTTTGTTTTACGGAAATGCTTGGATTGACCGCTACCGGGGTGGTAGTGCTAACTTGACGGGGGTAGTTTTTAAGGGAAGGAGGGGCGCGACAAATTTTTTCAGGGTAGAAATCTTCTAAGCAGCCCCTGTTATATCTCACTGGACACCTTTAGCGTCGGGGAGATTCTTGGAACTCGAATTTGGATAACTGAGGCTCAAATGCACTTAAGGGTAGTTTTTAAGGGGAAGGAGGGGCGCGACAAATTTTTTTCTTTTTCCATTGAATTACGACAAAATCGCGACATTTAATGCACTATAGCGTTTGTCGAAATTTTAAAGTGGTAGTGCTAACTTGACAGACGTGGTTTAAAAGGCCTTACATGTACAATTTATGATTAGTATTCAAATCGGCAGTGTGTGGATGGTAACCTCTTAGTTTCCCAGTCTCAAAATATCTAAGTCGCCGAGATTAAAATTTTCCGATTTAATGAATTGCCGATATAGACAAGCCTGCCCTGCACATCTCCCCCCCCCCTCTTGGCGACGCCCATGGATACGGGTAGCCGGCAATATTACAGGAAGTAACTGCACTTTCCCTGAAGTGGTCGCTCTACATATACAAATGTAGTTTTACGTAAATATCAAGGTAAATATGAACATCGTATTTTTACACAACATTCTTTTGAAAAAGACGCAGATTATCATGATTTTCGAATTTTACACGTAAGGCTTAACCAATAGGGGGCCGAAGGAGGATCACACCTGCTATGGAGAAGTCCATAGCGAATAGTGTACTACGAGGATGGGTGTGCCCAGGGGACCATGGTCCTTGCCCATCAAGGTGTTGGACTCGTAGTGGCTGGAGGTTGTTACCCAAGTCATCCAGCTAGTGATGCAATCCCGGGGTTGGATTCCGGATGGTGTGTGCATGCGCCTGATGGAGAAATCTCCGTCTGACAACAACACCTTGTCAGTAAAAAGCCGAAGGTCCAAACTTTTTAGCGGGACCGGGAGATAAAGGCCGAAAGGCTAGGTGCTCCCCTGACGGTATACCTGTAGATGGTTTGCTTGTAGGCAGGTAATTTATAATGAATTTTAGGACGTAAAGAGGTAAATGAAATGTCGCCAACACCTATTGAGAGGTAAATGCTAGTTATACAAAACTCATTTATGAGGTATAGGTATGTATTTGTAAATTATGTTTTTTTTTATCCCAAAAATATCGTGAGTTACTCCTTTTGTGTGATTTTACACTTTTTATTTGTAATAATTACACAGAGTTGCACGATTCCAAGTCAGATTTGAAAGATAAATACTTCTATAAATACGCTAAATTTACAACAATTCAGAAGTAGTATATTACAACATTAGCTATGTAAACTTTTGAAATACACTTCGTTGTAATTTTACCCTGTAGATAGATGGTTTTCATGTGCCATTTAGAATCAGGGTAAATTTACATGAACATTTTTTAGAGTGCACTTATTCCAACCAAACCCCACAAAAATATTGTTTAGTCGACGCAACGCAACTTTTGTGAAGACCATAAGGAAAAGAAAGGGGGTGGGGGTTAAATACAAGTATGTAGTAGGTACGCCAGAAAAAAACTTTTAGTCCGGAGGAGAGCGAAGGGTATCCCAATTTCGGCCGCGCCCAAAATTAGCCTCGGTCTCGTTTTAAAATAAAAACGCTCACGCAGCGCAGCATTGACCTCTGTAGGTGTTGGTGATATTTAAGCATTGTAAATTACCAGCTTCTTCGATTGAATAATCGTTAAAATGTGTATATGCAATTATTCTAATAAAAAAAAGCGTCGTGGTGTCATAGATTTTGTGTAATTTAGCAAGTTTTGCAATGTCCCTTATAAGGACATTGTGCACGTAGGTCAATTGGTGAAATATTTTTATAGACTTACAGCTGCGGAAATTTTGGAGATATTTGAAGTTGTGGACCATTTTTTTGAAGTCATCAACATTTCTGCTATACCCCTATTGATGCCAATCAAACAGGGGATCTTGAAAGGGGACTTTTACTGCTGATGTGAGATTCATTTACAGTCTAGATGATCTCGCAAATCCTTTCGAAATTACCAAATAATCGTTTGTATTGGTAAAAGTGGGGATGTCATGGGATAGAGAAATGTGAGTGGCTTCATCATCAACACGAGCTCTACAGAGAAGGGAGACAAAGCCCCTCCGGCGTTTTCCGATGCAGGTTGGCTACGGCAGACTGACATTCCACCTTGGCTCCGAGCCTCAGAAGTGCTGAAACGAAAAAGTGCTAATTCCTATCAGCTGAAGTCATGCCTTGGGTAGTAATACCTGATTTGAATCGCCATAAAACGGGAAAGCAGCGTTTACAACCGAGCCTGATAGTACAACGGGTAACCGAGCCCGCGGAATGTACTTCGAACTATGTGGTGATTCCATATTACCGTAAAAGCAGCTGACAATATATTTATCCGCGGAGAACTGATTAGATTTTACTTGTGCACTAAATTCAAGCGGAGGACATTATGTATTTATTTCATATATATGGGAAAAAATGCTGATGTCGTTTCCAAAAGTTTAGGAGTTGGGGAGGATAAGGTCGTCGATCTGCTCACTAAAGAAAATAAAGGATTCATATAGCTAGTAATGCGATAAGTTGTAAATATTTTACATGCCACTTATAAGTTTCAATGATTTCTATTCCATATCCGTCAAATTACTTCACTAATTATCTGGTGTGGGTATTTTCACCGAATGCAATACAAGTTGGTTGGTCTATTTCTTCATTCACCAACTGACCGCTGTGCATAGTGTCCCTTATAAGGGACGGCTTGTAAATTTACTATTACTTATTTTTTTCGAAAAAATATTTCAAAAAGTACTTCCTTGTAGCTACCTTAATTTGTAATAATTGAAAAAACCCAAAAAATGTTGTCTGGGAGCTTCATGCACTAATGGGTTAATTAATTAAAAATTGAAAACTGATTTTAGATTTACGTTTTTCTTTTAACTTTTTACTTTGCTAAAATAATGAAAAGACCATGGTTAATCATTTGGTAAACCAAAACATTGAATAAAACAAAAAAAAAATTACAAAATAATATAATTTCCCCTATATACGTCTGTCAGACGTATACGTACAACTGGTTTTTATAGCCTGTGACGCAACTGGTGAAAAAATAAAATTTAACCTTTCCGGCAAAGGAACTAGTTGACAAATGACATCGACGCGCGTATTTTCTGTCTGCAACTGTTTTGCATACAAAAAAACTCGTAATGTATCAAGTTTAAATATAATTTAATAAGGCGAACTTAACGCGATTTAGAAAAAACCGTTTTGTGAATCAAACATTTTATTTGTTAGTTTACTTGAACATAAAGAAATATTTTCATGCAAACAATTTTCACAACCTTTCATTGTCCTTAAAGAGGAATCAGAGTGTAGGTGCCATTCATTCTGCAGAAAATGTATTGTTTCAGTTTCGTTGCACACTATAAAGTCTGTGTCCTCGTTCACTGCTTGCCTAATTTCTTTTAACGAACCCATTGTCCAAACAATATTTTCAGTTAACGTCTCCATTTAAGTATAAAACAACTTTTCAAAATTACTCTATTCGGACTTTTATGCTTGATTTTATCTGAATTTCTGTCTTAATGACAGTTTTTACAATGTCAAAGACCATTCACAAACCTATGGTAAAAGCTATGCTTTATGCTCATATACGGCGCACTGAAATGCTCTAAAAACTCAAACCATCAAAAAGAATGACTTTTGCAATATCCCGGCGAGAGATACGAGAACAATTTATCTGCATCCATCTGATAGATAGATAAATCCACAAATGTTAGTGATAAAATTTTTCTTCAAAATCAATTCAATTCCAGTCGGTTTGGCGAAAAATTTATCACTGTCAGATACCGAGTATCTGTACCATATGTGAATCGTAGGCGATAGTACCTACTCGTATGCTGCTGTTAAGGTTATCTACCCATAAAAATATATTTCATTACGAAACCCGGGAATTTTTTTTTTGGAGAGAAGTGATAGCCGTAATATAATTTCAACAGTCTAGACAGCTTATTTGAAGTTTTTTTTATTGGAGAGCCTGTCGGCGGAATGGGCCATCAACATCGTGCTAGTAAAAGGGTTTTTGATTCGTCGACACGTAGGTATGTGTGAAGGATGTGCGAAATAAATTGATAATGAAAAGTGGCTGAATATTGTATAAAAAATGTTAGCGTTTTGATTTATTAGCCGTAGAAATGTATATTCAGAAATTGAATTATGCGGTATGTTCTAAGTTTATTTTTCACTTAAGAAAATATATTACCCATTTTCGACAACCAGACAAGGCGAATTCTCATTACCATGGGAATCATAGTTCGATCTGTATCAAGTATCATTTAAAATAATTCAAACCGAACCAATGAATAGCTTTTGCCATTTAAGTTGCGAAGTTACTTTGTATGGGGCACCTTTCTTGCGCAAGTCCGCCCTGATACAAACTTGATTCACAGTGTCGAAAACCTTCTCAGCAAAATCACACAAAACCAATGAATAGCTTTTGCCATTATCCATTTATTAGTACATATTTCACTTGTACATAAATGTAAATTATTCCAAACACTTAAATTAATTCAAAACTTTAAAACTTCATAGTAATCTCCGCACTTTGATACGCATTTAAATATTAATTTTTCATAATGCCAACTGCGAAGAAAATGACATGAAGTCACGGACACTCGTTTTTATTAATTAGCATTTTCAAGTTGGCTTTACCGCCGGGAACACTACTTTTGCAATGCTCCCTCGTTACGTATACAAATCATTTACAAAAAGGATTCAAATGAAATTTCGTATAATTCTGTCATGAAATGTGCGGGGTGTAATTGCGCTCTTTTTGTTTGGCTGAATGAGTGCGATTTTGTCGAATACGCGGTAATCATCATAAGATGCACCATTCGTTGGACTTTCGATGTAACAATATAAGTATATAGGTACTACATGAAAAGCAATGAATAAATTCCCAAGCTCCGTAAAGGAAAAATGATGTCATTCAGTGAAAAGCAATTATGTATCTGTATAATAGTGATGAAGCTATATTTTATTACATTTTCACCTTGATTGACTTTTTAAGTGCTACCTTGTGGATGCGGGGTAGGTGCAATGGGTTGTAAAGTCTTCTTTCAGTTATTATGAAATAGGAGCGTTTAATGTTTCAAAAACAGAATGAAAGAAAAGACAATATGTATCATATTTTCAGTGAGCGGACCTTAGGCGATGTTAACTAAAGTCATAAAATGTTGTCTGAACATAATGGGTCTATTTATGAAAAAGTAGGATGGGCATTCGATTATAATTAGTCCCCTGAGCAAACGGCAAAGACAAATATGGTAGTAGAGGCACTCCCCTTCAATTTGAAACGGGTTTGTTGGGCGTACGTTGTACGCCAGTCATATCCTAAAAAAAAGTGGTTCAACATTGCAAATATTCCGGGAACCTCAACTTTTTAGTATGTTTTTTGGGTCAAACTCCTTCTCTGTACTGTATGCCCCTGGGCATGGTGCGTTAACTCAGCTGTTTATAGGCTATTTCGAGTCAACGTTAATTTATGCATATCATTTCGGAATGTATATAATGTTGCAAGCACTATATATCTCCTATTTCGGACCACGCCGAGATTCGGTCTCAGGACCACTAGATTACTAGCATCGTAGAGGGCGACTCAACCAAGTGAGCCACAGAGCGTGTTTGGGTCCAACTTGGCACTATAAATCCGAATTTGTACTAATTAATACTAATCCTGGATTTGCCCATCGCCCCTAAACTTAAATGTAGAAGAAGTTCCATTTCAACTTCACATTCCCAAACGTTTCCCCAACTATTTTACTAGCTGCTTCTGAACCCAGCTCTTGTGCCAAGTGGCAGTTGACATCAGACCCGCCAACCATTCCACTACTCAAAGAAAATAACCTCGAATCGACTGGAAATGCTGGATTGTAGACTGATTCAGCTCTTCAGTTTCTCTGAATCTGTTGTGTCTCGCACAACTCCAGCAGGCGTCATGCCAACATCCTGTTTTGTTGTGAAACATGCTGGTGCACTGAACCGCTCTACTTCGTCGCAAATGTTGAGCATTTATATACCATTCTAAGTGACCACCGTGATAATACACTGCTGGAGATTCCTCTACCATGAGTAGGCCACCCTGACGTTTGAGACACCTCATTAAGACTTGTTCAATCGTCAAATCCGTCCAGAGACCAGGCCAAAATTTATCAGAGCGGCGAATAGTAAATGCTCCTTCTGTAAATATTTTGGACTCATTTGGGGTCACACGCTGTTCCAAGTTAGACATATCTTGAAGGTGCAAGCGAGCGCTTTTAGCATAGAATAAATGTCCTGCCGAATGAAAGAATGGTATCATCATGCTGACACCATCTAGATGGGGGTCCCAAATAATCCATCCGCTCTACCTGAATGAATCTCTTCTAGAGGGTCGTCATTCGATAGTACCTACTGAATCCACAGTTTGGAAGTGGGTCCTTTTTCGTCAAATACATGCAACATATCGTTGAATTTTGTACTCATAATTTGGTATAAGGTGTTTTCCTGCATTAAGGATCTCAGTTCCGCTCAGAATTCTCTCCATTTCGGTTTGTTTTTCAGATGTCAGTTCTAATTCACTCATAATCATGGTCCCCAGCACAACATTAACCAACAAATGTGCTCGCACTGCTCTAGAGTAGGAATGTCCAGAGAGCATTTTGTCGACGCTGTTTTCTGCATATATGTAGTTGATAATAATCCGCTGCCTGCCATGATTGTACCAATACAACCCATAAGACATAATCATATGGAATCTACCAAGCTGAACAACCAAGTTTTAAAGCTCTATGGATGATTGTCCCTATGTCCCTGACTTTCATGTACAAAGGCTGGTCAAATGTTACAATACAGTTCAATTTTCGGTAGTTTTCATTTATTGAAATAATATTATCGGAACTTGCGCAAATATCGTTTCTGTCTATAAAGGTTACAATACAAGTTTGTTGAGAATTAGCCATAGTTTTCATTCTGTTTTCTCCCAGAGCTGTTAGTATGATACTGTATTATGTAGGAGGAGCTGGAATGAATGGCAGGAAAATAATTTCGAAGCTTTGAAAATTTAGAGATTTGGTCACCATCTCCATAAACCCATGCCAGACTAGAAATATCTGCGTTATTTGACCGTTTGCTTTACAACCAAACAAGATCAGATGCTAACGGTGATGCTTTGCCTCTTTCTTGCAGTTGTATAATTGGAATGACTGACAAACCAGCATTTTGTTTAAATTATACATTGCTTGATGTTAACCAATCAAAGTCATCCAATAATTTCAGCAGGAACGTAATCCTTCAAACGTGGGATTGGCTTGTCTGATAGCACAGCAGATGCTGGTGTAACGCACATAATTCCGCCCATTTCATGGAATGTACGTTCCTCATCTAAGGTCAAGATCAAAAACAAACTGCTTGAAAGAGTTGGTGTACCTTGAGCCCGCAAGATCGCTGAACTCTCTAGACGTTGTGCCTCTGTGTAGCTGCAGGAGAGTGCCAGGGATGCCAAAAGGTTTACTAGGTGTCTGGAACCAAATTTCCTATATAAGTTGTTGTAGTAGCGGTGAGGAAGGGCGTGAGCCGGTGTGCATGTCTGTGGATGTGTTCTAAGTTTCGTCGTCGTTCTCGCCTATTTTCTCAAGCGACAAGAATGTAGCAGCTGCAATAGGGTTGTCCCATAACGCCCTCGGAGTTAGGTTAGTGGTGGAACGGGGTATCGGAACAGGTGGTCCACATCGTGAGGCGCAACACCGCAGCTCGGACAAATATTCTGAATGTCCAGGTCTATTCGAGATAGGTAGGAATTGAGGCGCTAACAAAAACCCGACCTAAGCTGAGCTAGTGTCGCTCTAGTGGCTCTCGGGAGCCTAATCTCATCAGGCGATATAGGTGGTGGGAGCGCTGATAACACTCTATTCGTACCCAATCTACCTATTGACCGATTCACAACGTTTGTGTGAATATCTGCGATGGCCGCATGGTACGCTCTGGCATCGAATATATTAGGAGGTTCCCGTTTATAACTCTAGACGTCTTTCGAGAGATCTCTGACACCACTACTGACATGTCGTGGAGGGGGATTATTGTCCATAAGATGATGGTTTGGCGGTTTGGGTGACCCTCTCGAAAACAAGCGACCAGATATTGTAAAGACAGGAGATGTGATTGTGATTGTCACGCGCTGGTAACATGCTGGTTTCTTGATGAAGATGATCCTGGGCCATTATGGACCTGCAGCGATACGTAGAGCAGCCCTCTGGCATGTCTGGATCTTATTCCAGTTTGTGTCACAAACGGTTTGTGGCCACACCGGTGGTGTTGCGTAGCTTGGAATTGCTATACCTATCGCTTTGTAGGTGACCAACATAGTTTTCTTGTCCTTGCCCGAGAAGCTCCCGGTCAGTGCCTTTAGAACGTTGTTTCTATTGTCGACTACGTCTTTGATGTGGTTTTTCGACTTCATCATGATGTCTAGATAGACACCAAGGATCTTGGGGCTAGTTACAGTAGGAACAACATCGTCATCATGCTTACCAGTGCGGATCCCAAGCTTATCCAAAAATTCCTGCCTCCAGGTGGTGAGAAGTGTTGCAAATTTAGACGGCGGACTAGGTTGCGGATACTGAAAAACTCCACCAGTTTCTCAATATAGTCATTCAGTCGAGCACACATACCATTTAAATCATTCCCCGTGGTGAGTACGGTGCAATCGTCCGCATAGGAAACTATTTCCATACCTTCCGGGGGTCTGGGAAGGCTTGGCAGGTAGATGTTGAACAATGTAGGAGAGAGTACGCTACCCTGTGGAACTCCCTGCTTAATTTTCCTATGCTTTGAACAGCTGCCACGAAACTTTGAAACGAAATTAGAATCAAACTTAGAATTGCCTTCCAGCTAGATAGCTGGCAATTCACCTAACCTCTTGTGCAGGAATACGCATATCTAGAAGGTCGGCCAACAGCGCAGAGTAGATGACCGTGTCGAAGGCTTTCGATAGGTCAAGAGCCAGTATGATGGTTCTGTGGTACTATGCGCCTTCCTGAAACCATGCTGGTGCTTGGAGCACCTTTGCAACATGTGATAAAATTGTGATTGGATGGTAGGATTCGGTGAGTTTCGCCATCTGGTCCTATGGCATTTGAGTTTTTTGCGTTCTCGATAGCTACTGAAACTTGGTTCGCTGTATACACTGTAAAAACAAGGTTGAATCATCGAAAACTCGTTGAATTTTACACCTTATTTCTAGCAAAATTACAGTAAATGTTTATTTTTCAACCAAATTTCTAGTAAACCCACAAAATAGTGTAATATTATACATATTTTTTAATATTACTCAATTTTGGTGTAATTTTACACCACATTTGGTGTGAAGATGTGTCATTACTTTATTTTTGTGTAACTTTACATTTTCAGTGTATATTTACCAATAATTTTAAGGAAATTTTCATGTAATATTACGATTTTGGTGTAAAAAATTACACCTGCATTGTGTAAAACTGTTACAATACTTTTGTGCATTATTCCATTTTCCTGTATCTGTCAAGTGGCTTGTTCTGTGTGCAGTTAGTCTGTTCCGTCCGAAGTGCCTTCATGTGAGCATCATATTATTGTTGTTGCTGTATCGCTTTTTTGCTCTTGAACCGAAGGGGGAGTGGCACCTCTTGGCCGTTGGAATACGGGGAGCTCCAGGACGATTTACATCCAAGAACCGGCTGCTGTAAATATTATTAATTAATTACAGAAACCCGGATGTAAACTTACATGTTCGCCGGTGTAAATTTACATTTTTTCCAGTGCAAATTTACTTATTTCTGATTTAAATTTACATAAATCTAAGAGTAAGTTTACTATTTATGTGTGCAAATTTACTTATTACCGTTTGTAGATTTACACCAATTTTGTAGTAAATAATTACAACGTAAAGCGTAAAATTACTCTCGTTCAAATTGTGGTGTAAATTTACTACTATAATAGAAGGAAAAAAAGTTTCCTCTTATTATTGGAGTAAAATTTTTTCGAGTGTAGGTGGGGATGATGTCAACCGTTCGGTTGCGAATCCTTCTTTTTATTTTGCAGTTGAGCATCTTCGTCTTGGGGTGTTCAATGAATTGCTACAAGTTCGCGCAAAGTTTCGGATTTGCGGTGGTTTTCTTACCGAATGTGATGACTACACTGCCCTTGTCTTTGGTTGGATGAGACAGGGCGCGGACCGTAGCCCAAAGTTTGCTGACACCTTTCGAGAGGTCGCAGCTTTCGAAATGCTCATGCCATTTTCGTTTTTTGAAGGCGTTGACTTTTCGATTTATTCCGGAGTAAAGCTCCTGAATTCTGGGGTCTGCCGGATTTGCGCGTCTTATGTTGTCCCGTTCGTCGGCTAATCTTGCGGCAGTAGTTGGGAAGTATGGCCGAACTTTGGGGATACATCCTGCTGGAATGAAACGAGCTGCCGCTTTGAAAATGACGTTCCTTGTATTCTTCTTAAAACTAAGGGTACCTTCCGTACAAAGTGTTAGGAGTTTTGTTCTACGCACACTTCGGTTAATAACTCGATGAGTAAGTACTGCGGAGCAAAATTACGGTGGTCAATTTCAGAGCCTAAACTGGTCCCACGTAAACTTCTGTCAAAAGCCCTGTCTGGTGTCTGAGCAAACAATTTTCTTCATTGATTGTGTTTAACTGTTTTCCTCAAATCCGACCAGTACGACCAATAAAATTTGTCAGCCTGATAATTTCGTTAGTATAGGTTTGATTTCGAACAACGGTTCCGCTTGTCCGGCGTGATTAGTATTGTTAGTCAAACGTCGATTGCATTTCGCACTAGGTCACACAAACCGGTATTTAAAGAAGCTCTTGACACAATTTTTTCCTGAAATCCCTCTGGTTCCCTTGTTACCAGATCCAAAGGATCGGTACAGTCCCTCACAAAAATGATAACTGTACAGCTGTGAAACGTTTAATTCATCATGTCATCGACTCTGACAATAGACCCATTATTATCAAAAAGTCGCCGGAATATGGATGGCATATTTGAGTTAAGTGAAACAGCAACCGTAACAATTAAATAATTAAATTTAAAAATAATTCAAAACAAGGTGAGTTATCTACTTTTTTAAATTTCAAAACTGCAGATTATGCACATATCTAGGGACGCGGGAGCGTCCCGCACGCCAAAGAAAAACGAAGAAATTTGAACAAATAAAAAGTGAGAAGCGACTAAGACTATGTTTACACGACGGAACAAGTACGGGTTTTCGGACCTCTGTAGCTCGGACCCTGGTTGGTCCTGAGTCTTCAAATTCGGTAAGCGTTGTCGCTCGCGCCGTTTTACGAAGTGTAGAAAATTTCAAGATGATACGATAAGAAACACCGGAGATATAATAGTTTGAAAATCGCATTTTTTCAAAAATCTTGTTCTCGTTGTTCTCGTTGTTCTCGTTGTTCTTGTCGTTCATTGACAGGGCTACAGCCTTGCAGAGGGCATCTCGGGATTTGGTATCTTTTCCCATTGATAGAGTCTGTCGTGAAGGTGTGCATAGGCTATCGTTTGCTCCGATCCGTGAAGTAGAAAAAAAGATACAGCGGAAAATGTGAAAAAATACATAGAGTTTCTCGCTTAAATCTTTTTATATGTTTTAAAGGAAGCATTTTGCAAAAGTCGGGGATAGGCCCGAAAAAAGCCTAGAAAAGAATCGTATAGTATAGTATAATTGGTAGGACCGAACAATCTTTTGTATCTAAAATTTTCAGTTTTAGATCGTCTGTAAGAGAGGGGGCGGGTCAAAGTTCCTGTTTTGGTTCGTCTCATATATGAGGGGCATATTTTCAAAAGCCGGCATCTCCACGACAAAGCAATTTGAGTAAATCAAGAAAAACGGTTTACGGCTATACTACCTAATGTACAATTCAAATGTTTAACTCTACATTTGTATTATTGCCCGTTTGTTAAATTCACTGAGTTTCAAAAATCTCCCGCGTTAAATAAGGGAGTTATTTCAATTTAAAAATTGGAGTTGGCGGTTTTTGAAAGTGAAGTGTAATAATGGCGGATTTTGAAAGTGAGCATTCTGAATATGGCGGATTTTGATAGTGAAAAATCTAAATTTTCAGCGTCATAAAAGTAGAGATCTGTCGGTTTTCCCAATGAGAAAAGAAACAGAAACGATTAAATTATCTCTCCCTTATATTTTTCGTAATAAAGTCAATGAGAGTTTCAGAAAATTGCGAAAAAAAATGATATTCAGTTAGATTTTTTATAAACGTAAGCAGTGAAGTTTATGGTTTTTGAAACGACAACGAAATTCATTGGGGCGGAAGTTGGTATTTCTATCTGATTTGAAGGCAATTGAATTAAATTATGTTAGCCCCGGTGGTCCATATGATTCAGCCTTACTCCACCATTACTAGAAAGCTAGATACCTTTTCATGTGATGGTTCTAGGAAAATTAAGCTCCCTAAACTAAAACTCGAAATAGTAAATACATTACTGAATCGTTGAGCAATGACTCGAAAGTGAGTTACGGGATACAGTTGAGAAAATATAATTTAATACATATTATATGTCAAATAAAGCACGATTTTTAGCAAGCCATAAAAATGCTAAAAACGTCAAATATAAATTGTAATATATCTTTTTCGTATCCTACGATACCGTGAAAGATGTGTTTTGCTTAATTTAAGCCAGAAGAACTTACTCGATGCATTGACAATTCATAACTATAAGTATCCACAATAAGTTCAAGATAGTTTTGAGCAAAACATTGAGTCGCTCCAATCAAGGACCCCCATTATCCCTCCATTTGAATTTGGCAAAAAGGCATGTCCATAACTCCCCCCAAAATTGAAACAGAAAGCTAAATTTTGGTTTATTGTCAATGTGGGGAGGGGGGAGGCACCAACATACCACCCACCAAAAATTAGCTGGATCGGATAAAAACCCATACAAAGTGACCCAAGACAACTTTGCTCTACAGTTTATAAAATGAGTAGTGCGAGAACAAACTCCTGGTGGGTCACTTTGGAGGAACCCTTAGTTTTTATCCGATTGATAACGAAAATCGTGAAGCTTCAACGTTTGCAATGGGCGGGGCATGTACAGCGGATGGACGATAATCGCATGCCAAAGAAAGTAATGAACGCACAAAGAATTGACGGAGCGAGGTTGCGTGGACGACCGAGAGCTCGCTGGGAAAACTCCGTAGGTGAAGACGCCCACCAGCTGCTGGGCTTCCGAAACTGGAGGACAAGGTCACCTTACCGCCATAATTGGAGGTTAACGATTCAGGCAGCCAAAGCCCGACGTCGGGGTATTGGCCACATTGATGGACATGCCGTTTTGCCAAATTCAAATGGGGGTTTCTGATCGGAGCAACATTAAGCAAAAATCATCTTGAACTTAATGCGAATACTCACACAAAATTACATGGCTGGACTTGGGTTTTTTCAAGAGTTTGTAAAATAAAAATATTTTAATTTATTTTTTAGTATATCGCCTAATTTAAAAAAAATCAGAAAAGGTTTCTGCTTTTAAAACTAGCATTGGAACCTGTTTCTTGACACATTTGATTGGGACCTATTCGGGCGTATGGATTTGGCATTTTGGCCTTTTTTACCATTAATTTACAATTTTAGCACACCATAATTTTCCGATTTTTTTAATACCTTTCTATTGCATTATTTGATGCCTCGTCCTTGGTAATTGTTGCTAACATTAACTAGGCACAAACAAAGCATTGAGTCGATAAGCTTTGTCCCCCAGAGGCTTTTATTTTAGGGCCTTTTATAGAACGAACCACATAAGTAATTCTGCTTCGTATACACATATTTCTTTTTTCTCTCCCTAGTAGTAAAACATTTTAAAATTATTGGGAATTGATTGCGAGCCTTACAGTGTTTCACTGCTAAAATTAATATAAATAAATCATGTTGAAACGGATCAAATATTGAATCGTATGCCACTAAATTCAAAATTTACACTTCTTTAGTTCCAGAACAGAAATGTTTACTTCGATACATAAATTTGACGGGAAAAATTATTACAGGTAGAAAAAGTTCATGAAACGTTAATTGCAAGCTAATTAACCTTAGGTTTCGATTACATTGGGCTAGTTTACTCGTTACAACCCAAAAATGTCGTAGGTGATTGGAGTAATTTGCTTATAAAATTATGGGAATTTAAACTTGAGAATGGATTTCTTAATTTTTATCCGAGTCCCGGGAACAATGTGACTTGGCTACTATGTTAATCACGTTTTTCTATATTTCACTTCACAAAAATATTGCTCTTTAATTGTACCAATACTTTAATTAATTTATTGTTAATCGGATTCACCAGAAGTTTAATCGAAAATTTGATTTATGGATATGCACGTTTTTGATAGTGAATAATTTTCAACTACCATACTGTACAGGAGTTGGCGTTTTTTGTTACCATATGAAAAAGATGGATTTGGCGTATTTTGAAACCCAAACTGGATTGGAGATGGCGCATTTTGTAAATAACCGCATTTTGCTTTACTAAATTTAGAGGGGTTTTAATTGAAAATCAAGGATTCTGATCGCAGAAGCTTATAGATAATTTAGTTACCTATCGGCTGGCATCATTAACTCAAAATTTTTAAAAATTGGAGATGGTGGCTTTTGAAAATAGGCTCCTCATATACGAGTACGTACATATTAGTTTAATATTGGATGAGCATACGCACTGTTTCATTCATCCCGATGATCCTAAAGCTTCCACCAAATCAGCGCGGTAGCGGTACGCGGTACGCGGTACACACAACACACGCACATCACAATAATTGACAAGTACTCCGTGGTGTACCGCGGCGGAAACTATTTCATACATTCTGACACGTACCGCTACCGTTCTGCGCTGGTTTGGAGGAAGCTTAAATATGGCCCTGGGACACCAAATCGGTTTTGTCAAGACGGTGTATTCTGTTGTGTTCAAACCAGAGTTACGTGATGATGGCATATGGAAAATTGATTTTTCAAGGAATTCTGATGAGTCAATTTGAACAAAATTTGGCATGTAGATTTATTCTTGTAATTCCACCCGGTTTGATCCTGTTGTAGTAGGCAAAAAGGTACTGTTAGTTATATAGTGAATTTCATAGCTATCCCTGATTCTTGGTCATGAAACCACTTTATTGTTGTAAAAGCAATGCTCGTCATGACTCAACAGGTTTTCGGGACCTTTGATGAGGGATAAAAGGATATTTTCACATGTACATGTCTTTCTCTTTGTGTCTTAGGCGCAATGTGGAACTTAGGAAATATGTATGTTATTTGAATCACATATTGAGTACCCAGTGAGGCTTAATGGTTACATTAAAAATTATGATTTAAGATTAGGATGAATGTGATAGAGATGAAGTAAAGGTTTAGACTCAATTTAGGGCTGTGTTAAAGTCAAAATCAAGTTTAGGGTAACGGATAGGGTTAAAGTTATTGTTACATCGCAGTTAACGTTATTATTAGGGTTAAATGTAAGGATAGGGTTTGGGTTAAGGTTGAGTCTGAGTTTGAGGTTTAGGTATAGGCCAGGGTTATGGTCAAAGTTAGGGTTATCATTAAGTTTAATGTTATGTATAAAGATACCAAGGTTAGCGAGGTTACTAGGGCTACCAAGGCCATCGGGGTTACCAAGGTTACTAAGGGTTTGCAAGATCACCAAAGTAGTCAAGTGTACTATGGTTACTAAGATTACCAAGGCGAGCAAGGTTACCAAGGAGACGAAGGTTAGCAAGGGGTTTATCATTCTTATAATTATTGTTCTCAAACAAATTCGTGACAATAGGGCAATGAATATCGTCTTCATAATATATTTACGAATTTTGTAAATCGAAGACTGCAAAAAGATATGATATCTCACAAAAACAACTGTGTTGTAAAAGGTGTCCGCCAAAGAAAAAGTCATCAGCCGCAAAAAGGATTGATATAAATACATTCCCGCCAAAATACTCGCATCTTGTCTCAATGATGGTGGTGGAGCAAATTTTTTTCAACGCTATTTGGCGGGGAGCTTGAATAAGGTTAATAACAAAATAAAATCAATGTTAAGAAATTTATGAAAGAACTTTTATCGTATAGAAAAAAAACGAGTTCCATACGAAGGAAAGCTAAATAAGGTTCTAAAACGCATTTTTATTTTCTATAAGACTGGAAGCTTCCAAATTATCAAGAAAAGAACACAGCAGCAAATAGTACCCTCGTTTAGCTCCCCGCCAATAAGCGTTGAAAAAAATTTGCTCCACCACCATCATTGAGACAAGATGCGAGTATTTTGGCGGGAATGTATTTATATCAATCCTTTTTGCGGCTGATGACTTTTTCTTTGGCGGACACCTTTTACAACACAGTTGTTTTTGTGAGATATTAATACTGCGTTGGATAATTGATTATATTCTCTATCATTAGATGATGCAGTAGCGTTTTTCCATAGTATTATGAATAATCTAATTAATGAACATATTCCTTGTATTCACCTCAGTAATGATAAATTTCCTAATTGGTTTTCGGTGGAGCTGAAAAATTTGACAAAAGAAAAGAAAATAGCTCATTTGTCTAAAATTTTACTCTGATTTTTCCAACTTAAGATCCAAATGCAAGGCACAATCTAAAATTGATTTTCATCGCTTTATTTACAAATTGGAATCGCAAGTTTCCACTGATGTAAAATACTTTTGGAAGTACACAAATTCTCTCAAAACAGAACACGGGCTTCCAAGCAATTTGTCTCTTAATGGTGTCACAAGCTCAGATCATTCCGTTATTGCTAATCTGTTCGCACAACATTTTTCTATTTTTTTTTTCTCTCTCTCTCCGATTTTGTTAAAAAAATAACCTCGTAACTAACTGTTTAACTTCCATTGTTCGGCCACTAATAATTGATAATCAACACGGTTTTTGCAGAGGTTAATCTACGGCCACAAATCTTATTTGTTTCGAAAATTACATTTTCAAATCTTTCAAAAATCGGGCGCAGGGGAACTCGATATACACAGACTTTAGCAAAGCGTTCGATAAAGTCAATTTCGACCTTTTAATAATTAAATTGAAAAACTTTGGTTTCGGTGGACCAATTGTTAGTTGGATAGATGACTTCATAACAAACCGTTCCCTGATTGTAAACATCAATCAAACTTACTCAAATCAGTTTTTTTCCAACTTCTGGTGTTCCTCAGGGTTCTCATATTGGTCCTCTTCTATTTTTACTATTTATTAATGATTTAGCTTATGTTTTCGATGATATTGATTTTTTGTTGTTCGCAGATGTCTGCAAAATATTCAAAGAAATTAATAATTCAAATGATATTACTATTCTTCAAAATAATTTAAACAATTTTATTCATATTGCGCCAATAATCTATTAGAGCTTAATTTATCCAAATGCCAATTCATTATTTTTAATAGAGGCCGAGCTAATATTGAAAACGTGTATTATGTAATATTAATACTCCGCTCAATCAAGTGAGTTTAATAAAAGATCTTGGTATTTTATTTGATTCGTCCCTTAATTTCAACGCACATATCAAGGAGATTGCAGAACAAGCACGACGTAATTTGGGATTCATAATAATAGTATAGTGATTTTAGCTGAAAAAATGATGAAACCCAAACATCCAAAAAAGAGCTGACTTTGGATGCCAAATTGTTCTATGGCCTGACCACATTACGCAGTAAAAAGTTAGACTTTTTTGTGCGTCACATTTGGGGGGGAGGGGGTGGCAAAGGGGTGAAATTATGATTTTTCGCCAATATCTTGTTAACTGTAATATTTACAGCAAAATGTTCTGAGGACGATTTAAACTACACAAAATTTCCTTTCTAATGATGTATTATATCATATACCTTCTCTTGGCAGATTATATACTAGACCTAAAACCATTCGGTGTAATTTCGCTCTAGCTCCTGAAGTAATTTAATTGGAGCCATGGTAATTGTGATAACTATTCCTAACAATATATAGCTGTCCCAAACGGAGACTCAGGCTGCCCCGACAAAGCATTCCCCTAAAAAAAGACATGCCTGTAACTTTTCGCCGAATCACAGCTGGAAAAATGTTGGTAAGCGTTAAGGCTAAGTCCCATTAGACCCTCCACCAAATATAACTTCGATCTGATTAAAACAAAGGGTACCTTCCATACAAAATGACCGGAAAATTGCCTACGAGCAAAACTTTAATTTTGGTTGACTTGTTCCCTTATTTCTTAATAAACTAGTGGCATTGAATTTGAATAATTTGTATGGGAGGTACCTTTTGTTTTAATCCGATCGAAGTAATATTTGGTGGAGGGTCTAATGGGACTTAGCCTTAACGTTTACCAAAATTTTTCCCGCTGTGATTCGGCGAAAAGTTACAGGCATGTCTTTTTTTTTAATTTTAATAGGGAGCATAAATAAATTACTTCAGGAGCTAGAGCGAAATTACACCGAATGTTTTTAGGTCTAGTATATAATCTGCCAAGAGAAGGTATATGATATAATATATCATTAGAAAGGAAATTTTGTGTAGTTTAAATCGTCCTCAGAACATTTTGCTGTAAATATTACAGTTAACAAGATATTGGCGAAAAAATCATAATTTCACCCCTTTGCCACCCCCTCCCCGCCAAATGTGACGCGCAAAAAAGTCTAACTTTTTACTGCGTAATGCGGTCAGGCCATAGAACAATTTGGCATCAAAAGTCAGCTCTTTTTTTCGATGTTTGGGTCTAGAGCTCAAGTCACTATACTAATAAGAAGCTCATCAGAATTTAATAATGTACATGCGCTTAAGTCATTATATTTTTCTTTAGTACGACATAAATTAGAATACTTATCTATAGTTTGGAACTCCTTTTACTATTGCCACACTAAAACTATTGAAACAATTCAGCACAAATTTCTTAGATATATCGCATACAAGCTTCATATATCCTTTGACAACATAAATTATTGATATATTCAGAAGCTATTAAATATACATAAGTTCCCTAGAAACTCGTAGAAGCTATTTTGATGCAATCTTTTTATATAATTTAATCAATGGTGCTTTTGATGCTCCTAACATCTTGTGCGATATTTTATTCAAAATTCCTACTGAAAATACAAGGAACACGAACTATTTTATAAACTTACATTTGGATATAATTACCTATGTAATTCCCCAATTGAACGCATGAAATCAATCGGAAATTTAATTGCGAATTATTGCGACTTTTTTAATACAAATAAATTTGAATTCAAAAAAATTGTCTGAATGTATTAGAGTAAATTATTATTATTTTTTTTCATTTTTTGTTTGGCGTATTTAATAGGAAATTTTGAATTTCTCGTATTTGCATATTTATTTTTATTATTTTTATTTATTTTTTCTATTTGATTATTTTTAGTATTATTACTTTTATTATTTTATAGATAACATGTTCGTAAATCAATTCGTATCGAATTATATTCACTGAATTTCATTTGAAAGCAAAATTGTACAAAAATGTAAAAGGACAAATGTCCGTTAAAATAAATTAATTTAAATAAAATAAATAAAAAAAATAAATTATTGACCTTAAGTCGAAACTAAGTTGAATTCGAAATCAATATACAATATATCAATACCACCTCTGACGAATCTAACCGTACACATTACATCCAGTTGCACTAACGGTTATTGCCCATAAGATCACTGCAAAGTAACATTCTGTCGTGGGCCCTATTTAGTTTTTGACCAACTTGGGTCAGTTTTCGCATTTTTATGATTTGTTGCGTTATAGTAGAAAAAGAGTCATTTTTGCGAGGTTCTCGATCGATCTAAAAAAATTTTGTTAATGCAATTATCTTTTGTGTGGATATATTTGCAAGCGAAAAACCCTACGGCGCGTAGTGTAAATAAAGCTTTACACAATTTTCTGTTTCAATTCAACGGATCAAGGCTAAAGACTGGACGTATCCAAAAAAAAAACGATGTCCGTTTAAAAATGCCATAACCGATTGCAGCTTCTCTTAATTCCTGACCGACAGAAGTTTTTTTTTTGTTTACTATGCTCTGCTTGCTCCAAATATTCGAGATTTCTGAACAAAAATTCAGGAAATAATAGGTACAAAAAAGAACAATAGCAGATAAACTTAACGTCGGAGTATACGCGCCACAGCCCAAAAAGGGAAAGTCCGGATGTGCCGAAATGCAGAAAATCGGGGTAAATATTCCAGTGCATCGACGTCAGAACGAAATACATGCATACGATGCTCTCCCAACTGTATGCATCATGCACACAGTTGCCTTGGGGAGAGCATCCCCATTCCGGATGTCGGGAGGTAGGTTGGTCACTGATTGATTAATGCGCAAGGCAGCAACCGCTGACGTCATAGCTTCAATGGAACTGCCATATAGTTCACATTGCATTTCTTAACGAAATTTAAACCAGCCTTATCGCCGCACGGCATATGCCTTCGGGGGTCTAGAGACCAACATGCCTATAGCATACGTTGTTGTACACTTGGCGCTCCGCATCCTGTTTTCGGGCATATTTTGCAAAAAAAGGGCGCTGTTTTTTTTCGGAACGAATTGCATACATTCGGTACAGGACAATGGCAAGAAAGTGTTTGCTTTGTTGATTTGACGAAGGAAAACATTTTGGGGACCGAAGCGGTACGGAAAAGAGTAGTAGCAGAGAACGTTACGAAAGGGATATAAGTAAGATGAAATATCTGGAGCAACTTGTGCTCCAGTTATTCATTACCTAGTTGCATTATGCGTTGTTGTTGCCGCTATGCTGCTGCTGATGTCATGTTGGTTGGCTTGTATCTGAGTCTGTTAAAGGATATTACGTACGTAAATCGGTAGCTTTGCATGCGGCATGTTTTGATAACATGCAGTACAGTGCACCCGGCATGCATATGGAGCAAGAAATAGAGAGAGACAGAGATAAATAGGCTTAATTACATGATTTAATAAGCTTGGTATGTGTAAGGATGCGATAAAACCGTCCCAATGTTCTATTTATCTGTGCTGATTATGTTTGTACGAACACATGCAGACATATGATGTCCTTCGTTGTCCATTTTAATATAAAAATTCTTTCAGCTTGGATGCACAATTTTTTTCTGAGATCTGTTAGCTGCGAATGAAGTACGTACGTATACATGACTGCAGATAAAAATGAGAGTCCCTTTCAGTGATGAAACCAAATGTAATGTAGGTCAGGCTGGCTTTATCTATATGATGAGGTGAGAAAATATTTGTGCAGTGTTGCCGGCACACACAGTTTGTCGCATGCATCGTTTGCCCTTTCATCGACATTTCAATGGATATTTTCCCGATGAACAGAGCGCGATGACACGCCTTCTGCTTTAACTGCGTGACTGCTACTATAGGACTACTCGGCCGCCTTTCGGCACAATCACTTTAGCAGTATGCATACAGGTACAGGATTTCTTCCGGCTGCACCTGCCGCTTCTGGCGTATGACTTGCACTGCTACTATGTGACTATGACAGCGTGTCGGTGCACTGCTCCCATATACTCGCTTTAATTATACTGACTGTGGCTGACATCATTTTAATGACTTTTAATAATTATAATTGGATTGCAGCAGAAAAAAATAAATTGTGGTGCGAAAGTTTCAATATCGGGTCCTATGTCGTAGGATGAATTGAATCTCCTGACTGTGTGTACATTTGCCTGATATCATTGCAAGCAATGTCCTAGTTTTGTCTGTGTGTTTGCAGGCTATGAAGACACATAGGAAACAGGGCGTTATGACCGACTGAAAACCATACATAAGTATTCAATAGGGAATTCAGAGCAAACAGTGAATTTGTTCGGCTTTCATGCTTTTCTATTTTCCTATATACAGGGTGTCCCGTTCATGGTGGAGAATCTTTTAATGGTAGATAGTGTGGCTTATTTGGGGAAAATTAATGTTCTACGAGACACCTCTATTTTGAACCGTTACAATGTAAAAGCACTTTTTGTAAATTGTGTCAAAATACCTGACTTGCCGAACTAAATCAAAATTTGCCAAACCACCAAACATGTCATCCGAGTAATGACTTCACTTTCCGAAACTACATAAAATTTCCTATAAAACGACACCTCGTCCGTTACGAAGTTGCTCGTATCTTCCGAGATACATCAGTTCAAACTTTGAAGAAATTTTAAAATCGGTTTTTCATGCAAAATTCAAATGATAAAATCGTAACGGTACTTTGAACGGACAAATCCGCAAAGTTGAAAAAAGTTGCCTCATTATGTTAGCTCTCGAACGACATATAAAAATTAAGGGCTCACGATTTAAAAATTTGCGAATTTAACGTTTCAAAGGTAAAAAAATGTGGTTTCAATGAAAAGTTTTTTCGCCCAAGAAAATGAACTGTGTTGATCGTACAAATTTATCTTCATCATATCAGATGATTTGCATTACACGAAAACCACATTTTTTACCTTTGAAACGTTAAATTCGCAAATTTTCAAATCGTGAGCCCTTAATTTTTCTATGTCGTTCGAGAGCTAACATAATGAGGCAACTTTTTTCAACTTTGCAGATTTGTCAGTTCAAAGTACCGTTACGATTTTATCATTTGAATTTTGCATGAAAAACCGATTTTAAAATTTCTTCAAAGTTTGAACTGGTGTATCTCGGAAGATACGAGCAACTTCGTAACGGACGAGGTGTCGTTTTATAGGAAATTTTATGTAGTTTCGGAAAGTTAAGTCATATCTCGGATGACATGTTTGGTGGTTTGGCAAATTTTGATTTAGTTCGGCAAGTCAGGTATTTTGACACAATTTACAAAAAGTGCTTTTACATTGTAACGGTTCAAAATAGAGGTGTCTCGTAGAACATTAATTTTCCCCAAATGAGCCACACTATCTACCATTAAAAGATTCTCCACCATGAACGGGACACCCTGTATATGGTTGCATCTGGTCTAAGTCTTTCACGGCTGAAATAATTGCTCCACTGTCCGGAATGTGAGCAGAGGATACTTCGGAAACTTCTGTATGTTAGCTTTTATCCTTCAGGCTCGTACGAGTATATGTGTTTGGTGTGTCATAGTAGTCTGCAAGGCGATGGTTTTTTGTGTCAGCTTTGGAGGTATCAAAGAAGACGAATGAGACAACCGTGGGGATAGGATTTGACACGGACCAGTAGCAGATAAAAGTCAAACATTATTCTATTGATCGTAAAATAAAGTTTGTGCAAAAATAAGATTTATAATTGGACGTGTAATATGTACAGTGAATTTTTAATGAAGTTTGATGATTTTGTTCTCTTGGAAGATAGAAAGCTACATATGGCGACTTTTGTGTATTTTTCGTGAGACTCATATAAAAAATCAAATAACTTCTTATGTATAAACATGTAAGTTTTGGAATTAATAATTCTATTTTTTATTTTCAGGTAAGTAGCGTCTAACCCAACCAAAGAATTCGTAAGTATGTACATTATGTATATCGTTTCTTTTGTTTTTAATTGTTTCGTATGTGTTACTCTTGATCTCTTCGTAAATCGTTGCCTAAATTTTTGTGTTCGTGGGAAAATAATTTTTTTTCGTCCATGAGTAGTTTTCGCAATGCACAAATCGCAGTAAAATGCATACATAATTACAAATTGAAGTATTTTCGCTAGCCAAAGGTCGAACTAAAACTTATCTTTGGAATCGAAAGGTCAAACTACATATTTGATTCATCAATGTCCAAATACCTTTCAGCTAGCTTCTGATTACCAATATCTGTGCGCTATCATCCAATTCTGCCGTTCCGTTAACTTTTGGGGCACGCTGTATACTCATTCGGGCATGTTTCCTTCAATGTTTAAGATATTCACGAAAAAAATAAAAGAAAACGCAAATATATTTTTCCTGTACTAATACGTACTGCAAAAACTGATAACGTTTCACGACCGCTTCAACTTTCAACTACTGTTTACACGGCCAACAAGTTGGATAGGATTTGTTTGATAGGATTTGTTTGAGAGAATATCGTACGTGTAAACAGCCTTCCAATTTGGATAAGTTTGAGGGAAAAGTTGGATGCAAACAAGTTTGATGCCATCTAAACGCGCCTTTAGATGCAAACAAGTTTGAAGCCGTCTAAACGCGCCTTAACCCACGGGACCCGTACACGTTTAAAATGTCTACGAAGAGAAATTAGAGCGGCAGTGTTTTCAATAAAGCTTCGATCCGTTCAAAAGCAGGAGTTGTGCAATCTTGTGCGGCACAGCCATTCCAAGGCAAACAAGCTCTAATTTCACATTTAAATGATTTTTTTTTTGGCTTAAACACCAATTACGCCCAACGAAGTTTCTGTGGCCTTTGATAAATTAAGTTTGCAGCGATGCAGAATGACACGGGACGTGTGACGAGATTTTTAGTTTCCATTGAATATGGTAAGATCGCCATACCTAGGGATAAACACGCACAGAAGTAATGGTTTTTTATTTGCGAGTAAACTGGCAGCTTACAGCTATCGCTAAATAGATTATAGGATCTGTTGAAAAGCAGACATTGAAAAACTAAACCAAACACGCGAACGTCATAAGGGTGAATATTTTTAAGAAAAGCTTGGCTAAATATCCCCATACCTCTCCTGAAAAATTTAAGCGTGGCCCTTGAAGAAACAGTTGCAGCTAAGTTGCAATGAAAAGAAATGCGGAAAAACTGAAGTGTCAATTACATTTTAAAGTATAGTACTGACTTTTCAGGAGGACTACATTTTTCACACCAAAAGAGCGCGGCCCGGCAGAATTCTCCTGACCCGGGGCGTCCCGGCAGCACCTTCTAGGCCCGAGCAGGTGGTAACCCTACTTGGAAGTGATACAGCTGACAACCGTATTACGTTCTGAATGCAGTTGTCATTGAAACGTTGACGACAACACACGTCACACGGTAGTTGTCAACGCATAATGCTCCACTAGCAGTTAGGGCAAATCAAGAAGATAATTTCATGTCAGGTTGCAGATTTGTCCTCAGTCCAAATATTCGCATACAATTAAATTAAAGAAATAAAAGGAGTAGAGATATATTATCCAGATGTCGGGGTAGGTATACAGGGCTCTCGAACCCAAGGTTAACCGGAAACCGGTGATAAGCCAAGTAGAGGCAGTTGTCAGACAAATATTAAAAAAAGTATCCGCCAATTATTTTTTGACTTATAGACTTACAGAAAAAAATGAAATCATCACAAGGTATGATTTTTAAAGAACTGTTATTACAAATTCTCATTTTTCTTCCATTTTTTATGTGAGGCAATCCTGACTAAATGGTCCACAAATCACCAACTAAAAGTAAATATTACTGTGTTAGTTTTAAATAAAATATTACTTTTTTCCCCAACTTTGTACTCGCAATTATCACTTATGTCAACTTCAACTGACGGCAC
Organism: Microchrysa polita; assembly: GCA_949715475.1. Classification (NCBI taxonomy): domain Eukaryota; kingdom Metazoa; phylum Arthropoda; class Insecta; order Diptera; family Stratiomyidae; genus Microchrysa; species Microchrysa polita. The sequence goes on from OX454416.1 coordinate 49,751,764, forward strand.
TGTAAAAAATACACCACACGGTTTTGGCAAGTAACTGTAAATGATGGCGCATTTTGTCCAGATTCCACAATGGTATAACACCTCTAATATACACTGCTCAATATACGCAGTAAAAAGTTACACTAATTTGCGCCATGGGTTAAGGGGGGAGGGGGTGGCAAAGGGGTGAAAATTCAGTTTTTTGCAAATATCTGGAAAACTATGAGTTTGACCTTGAAATGTCCCGAGGACGAAACAAACTACATAAAATTACCGTTGTAATCATATATAACACTCAAGAAATTTTCGCAGAAAATTATACCTTAGACCCAAAAGTATTATAGTGAATTTACATTTTTTGAGTTTTACATTTCGCACTGTAACTCTTGATATACCGTCATAAGATCTTGTCCATATACATATTGATAACAAAATTTATTTGATTTGTACCAAAAATTGGGGTGCTCCGACCATTGACGCCCCCCCCCCCCCCGCACTCCTCCTAACATTTTTGTAGAAGGCATGCCCGTAGCTTCTTTTGAAATTGAGTCAGGCAGATCAAATTTGGTGGGGTGCCTAGTCCAAGCTCCATTATGCTCTCCATCAAAAATTATTGCAATCCGATCAAAACTAAGGGTACCCCCCATACAAAGTGAACGAAAATACTAACAAATTTCACATTTTTTCACTTCTAAATTCTATGTAGAATAGAAAAAAAAATTATCTCTTAGAACGTCATTTTAACAGTCAATTGTATTCTTGTGAATATATGTTCAAAAGGTTGTATCAAGGCGTACGCTACAAGTATCAAAAAATTGGGTTTGAATGTCAGTGATACCAGTTCTAAGGCTATTTATGAATATTTCGAGTAACGTGTACTAGCAAACTTCAAACCCGATTTTGCGTACTTGTGAGGCACGCTCTGGTACAAACTTTTTGATATACATTCAGAAGACTACAGTTAACTGTTATAAGGACTTTCTAAGAAATATTTTTTTTTTTTTTAGATAGAATTTAGAAGTGAAAAAATGTGAAATTTGGTAGAAATTTCGTTCACTTTGTATGGGGGTGCCCTTAGTTTTAATCGGATGGTGATAATTTTTGATGGGGAGCATAATGGAGGTTAGACTAGGCACCCCACCAAGTTTTATCTGCCTGGCTCAATTTAAAAAGACGCTACAGGCATGCGTTTTTGAAAAATGTTAGGAGGAGTGAGGGGGGCGTTAATGGTCGGAGCATGCCAATTTTTGATAGAAATTAAATAAATTTTGTTAGCGATACATGGACAAGATCTTATGACCGAAGGTAGATTCTATCAAGAGTTACAGTGCGAAATGTAAAACTCAAAAAATGTTAATTCACTATAATACTTTTGGGTCTAGGGTATAATTTTCTGAGAAAATGTCTAGAGTGTTACATACCATTACAAAGGTAATTTTATGTAGTTTGTTTTGTCCTCAGCACATTTTAAGGTCAGACTCATAGTTTTCCAGATATTTGCAAGAAACTGAATTTTTACCCCTTTGCCACCCCCTCCTCCTTAACCCATGGCGCAAATTAGTGAAACTTTTTACTGCGTATATTAGGCAGTGTATTCAACAATTTAGCATCAAAATTTCCTTTTTTTTATGTTTAGGTTTGGGCCTATTTTGAACCAATTGTACTGGACTATTCCTATATTTTCTCTTAATCAGCGGCGTAACGTTTCTATTTTCCCATTGCCAGGCTAGCAAATATCCACCTGTTTACCAAATAATCGTTATTGGCTCAACCGATCGTCATGAAATTCGGTAGAAATGCATAGAATGGAAATTCTATTTGTTATGAATAATTTTGCTGTTTGTAGGGCCACGTTAAATAAGGGTGTCCCAGAATAGGTGCAAAAGTCGACTGTTTCATTATTAATCGGAGAGAGATGTGCGGGCACTCATATCAAATAATTCGGTATAACGGTAACAAAATTAAAGCTATTAAATTCGGTAACCTTATTCTTAGGTTTGCAATTCTAAGTTTTTGGTAGACATGTAGTAGACATACAACTTTGTTCTTCAGTACTCATCGATTTATAATGTGAGTAGTGCGTAGAACAAACTCCTGGTGGGTCACTTTGTATAGTAGGTACCCTTATTTTTTATCCGATTGAGCTGATTTTTGGTGGGTGGGGTGACTATGACCTCCAATCGCAAAAAACCAACATTTAGCACTCTACTCCAATTTTGGGAATGGTGATGTCGTTTTGAAATTCAAATGCGGGTCCTTGACCGGAGCGACTCAATGTTTACCTTAAAAAGATCTTGAACTTATTGTTGAAAATACTTGTACAACATTTTAGGGCTAAATTAGCATTCTTTCAAAAGTTATGATGCTTTTAAAAAATGTCTAAAATGAAAATATTAATAATTTATTTTTTAGTCTAGCGCCGAAATATCCAATTGAACTCTAATGTGTTATACATTATTGCAAAGATAATTTTATGTTATCATACCATTTTATCTTTTGTGGTTTTTGAAATAATTGCAAAAAACCTGAAAAAAGACCCCCCTTTTCCCCCCTTTTGTAAGGTTGCTGACTTTTTATCCCATAATCTGGGGACCATCCCCAACCATAATCCAAAAACATTTCCGAAGTAGGATTTTTGCCGACCAAATATCGTAATTTCCTTAGACTAATGATGAATTAAAAATGTCTGTTGATTTGCCGTTGAGTAACTTTTGCTAAACCGGGAAAATAGCAAATTTATTATATCCTTCGCTAATAGAGGGAAAGGGTATATTAACTTTGTCACGAAGTTTGAAACGCATTGAAGGAAGCATCTCCGACCATATAAAAAGTATACCATAATATGTATACTAGCGTGACTAGATGAGTCGATTGGGCGATGTCCGTCTGTCCTTCTGGCTGTCCGTTTGTCTGTCTGTCCGTCTGTCGCCCGCCATAAAAGCTAGGGAGCTTATTATTGTTGCAGGCTGTTTGCCTCTTTGAATAATTGGATCACTGCGTCATGGGGCTGCCATACAAACCCCTACACCCCATTTTGGTTCTTCTAAGATCTAAGAAACATTTTTTTCTTCACCAATTTCACAAAACCTTGTATTAATGTGTCTTTATCGAAAAAATGGGATCATAGTACAAAAATATAACTGACAGAATTAAAATGATTTTAAGGTTATTTCTGATTTATAATCCAAATAGCATAATGTACCTACTACAAGTATTAAATAAATAGCAGGCGCTACAATCCAGCATTGGACTAAGGCCGCAGGATGTGTTAGTGACATCCTATTTCCAAGATCTTATCTGCTTTTTGTTGAGGTAATGAGATCAGCATCACGCTCAGCAATGTTATTTATCCCCATAAATGGGTACTCGTTTAACATCTGAGTGAGATCATAGTCCGTCACAAGTTGGTGAGTTCGAAAAACACCATGATCCACGGTGAGATTCGAACTCATGACCTTGTGCACCGAAGGTGCGCGCACTAACCGCTAGACCAGCCAGACTAAGTATTACGTACGCGTTAAAATTCTAGAAAAACAACTCACGTATTGCGGGCTCAGCCCTCTGTAATGCCTGTACGGTATTTTTCTTGTATTCTTCGGGGCGGATTTTTATCATGTCGGATTGGGTGTTTTTTTTGGCGACATTAAAAGTTGTTTGCGAAAACTAATAGTTTGATTATCCTTTTCACGAGTATTTACCACTGTTTCGGTGTAAAACGAACTTTTCTATGAAACTATATTCGATTTGCGCTCTGATAAGCTTAACATACATGCGAATCATATTAAAAGGAAGAAAACACAATTGAATTAATTAATTTATGTATCTGCCATTGAAAAGTTTTAATGTTTTTTTTTTATTGTTGCTTTTTTCGAGGTTTTACGGGTGAACTTATAATTATTTCGTTCATTCTCATTTTCTTTTTCTATAAATGATCGTAACTTCGATGCCTAGGACATTTAACGCCCTTCGAATTAATCGAAACCAATTAGAACATTACATTCTATCACAGTGCAGCCTGGTTTGATTCTCAGTAATAATATTTTTTTCACATTAGTATCTTACATAATTTATTCGATTTCCATTTCAATCATTAACATATCATAGTGTAATTCAGATTAGATTTTCAAATTAGGTGTTGAATTCAAAATAAAATTTAAATTCGAATAAAATCAAAGTTAACATAAAATCAACACTCATATAAGATCTAGGCTCCACCGAAATCGACCGATTTTATTTTTAAGACTAAAAGTTTACCAGAAATCGCTTGATTTAAAATTGATAATGTTTTCTATTTACTTCAAACTTTAAGAAAATCATAAAAAATAGGCAGCCAAAATAGAATTGCGTATAGATGAGTCCTTCCAATTGAAAACATGTTTTTAGACGTTTCCTGAAGTTCCTCATTGAATATTTCAATCGAGGATCTCATCTTGGATGGTTTCCTTCGACTTTATGGCAATACGCCTCGGAATTATGTTTCGATCGAAGTGTCGGCGAACGAAGAAACTTTAGAAAAGACTAGAATAATTTAGTTAGATAGAATACAGCTTAGCGATATATTAAACCGTTATTAACTCCTTTGAGAATATTTCACTCGTAAGCTGAGAAAATTCAACTGTACTTTTAGCCATGCAAACCTCAACTGGTGACTAATCCAACATCTTATGCTAAGTAACAATTCACTATACTGTCATCGAAAGCATGTGTGCACTTTATACAATTGTAATCCTTTGAGAGGTCCTTCGTCAAAAACGAACATCAAACGTAATCAGAACCAGATGTTATATACATAATACTGACTTATGTCAGACGAGAGCAATTCATTCCACTCCCAATCATAGGCAATCGACAGCAATCTTTTCCTATCCTTCCGCATCAAATTCCGGGCCACCAGTTCAAGATTAACTTCCGTTGATTTGTTTTCGAAGCATACGGCTACGGCTGCTAGCCCTTACCGCGCCAACAACAACCACCACTACCACCCTATAATTCAATCTTCTTCAACTGATTTCATTTCGAAATCCCATTTTTTCCTTTTTTTTCTTCCTTTTTTTCATGCTTCCAATACCATTGATCCAATCTTCAACGCTATATTCCTGCTCGGGGGAGCCTGAACTGAACTAAGCTCAACATTCTTGTGGTTACCATGCTAGTACCGAGTATAGGTATACACAACGGAACCGAAACCAGTTACAGCCGCATACGATAGACTACGTCATATTGTGTTGTATGCAGCTTGAGAATAGCAGCAGCAGCAGCATCAACCAGCAACAACAGCTGTTTGGTTTCAATCAAATTGACCTATCTTCATCCGGGTGGGGGCCAATCTGGTCAAAAAGCATAGACGCGAGATGCACTAGGATAGTTAAAGGGACCACACTGTGTACACTCAGTGCGGAATGTACAGCAGAAACATAATTTCAGATTGACAAGACGAAAAAACAAAAGACGAGGCTCGAAGGACCGAAAGAGGGGTGCAACACAGGGTAGGGGGTTTGATTTCCGCCGCTTCAAAAGCCATCTTCTGCATGCCTGCTTTCATATGCGAAGGATCCAACCTGCAGGCATATCGGCTTTGCTCTCGTTCCTCTGTGCCTATACATGGCTTCCACACAAAACACCCTATGACCTTCTTGCAGTAGGACACATGGAAGTTCGATTCTCTCTGCACTTTTCTCGCCCTTTGCGGGCTTTAGGATGCTATGCTACATCTGCTCGATATAGAAATTCCTAAACAAGCGTCATCCTTCTTGTTCCACTCCGTCTCGCATATTCTCTTTCTCTCGCACTCACTCCCTTGACCAATTTTACATCATAGCGCGAACTTTCAAAATAATCACGTTAGAAAGTTGGCAACTAGTCTCAGGATATTCGGAGCATGTGCGCACAAAATGGAAATTTCCAATGAATATGGTTCAGTGGAAGACTTTTTTTCCCATTCCAATTTCGAAAGTTTTCGAAAATGGAACGATGCTCTCAAGTAGTGGTCATGCGCTTAATGGTGTATTGGAATTTGTTGAGTAGAGCTTCGTGTCCTGCGAAAATAGGATGACATCCTACACGAGATGAAGAGAGTTTTTGATGAAGCATATGGTTGTGGTGGATGATGAAGTAACATAAGCAACGAGATAAAATCTGAGATAAGGAGAATGTTCTTATTTGGTTGTGAGTTTGACATCTCTGCGTATATCCTGTCCTTGATCTGCTTGTTTGCAAGAGAGTGCGAGTTCTGCTGCGGAAAAGCTGCAGTTCTTAGAATGCTTGGCTAGCACTGGCTAGTCTGAATCTGGATAGCGATAGTATATCCTGTCAGGGTAGCCAACATGACACACTGCGTATTTCATATGTTGGCCTTATACTCGATTCTCGCGGATGCTGGTACAACTTTAAGAGAGGCTCGAAGAGAAATGGCTAATTTCGAAAAATAAATGTACAGATATCCTGGGAAGGCGCGAGAAACAAGCTTTCGGATTCTGAGCACGCGAAACAAGAAGTTGGGAAGCAGATTTAATGGGATTTTATTGTGTTGAGCGGAAAACTTTTCCCATTTCAGTTTAAACGAGAACGTCGAGTCGTCGGGTGTTGGTCATAGATTGTCGGAAGCCGTTGAGCGTTGGTTTTATTTTTTGTTGGGCACATAAGTTATAGGTCGTGTATTGTCTGTCCATACATATTGTGAAGACCTAAAAGGCCCTTCAAGCTATATCGGTTCGCGAAGATCGAAATCATCTCGCAAATATCGTAAGAATGCCAGTGAATCGTTGCGGTAGGGTTTTTGTCAAGTGTCACCTATTGCGTAGCGTTAACGTTTCGTATTTGTGTCGATATCGTTGTTGGTGATTACGCGAAATGCGCGGTGGTTCGACGGCTTCTTTGGAGTTCGGTAAATGATCGGGTTTAGTGTGTGCATTCTAGTTGGGCTCTAGTTTCGACCCTACGCTCGCTTTTTACGTGCAATAATAAATATAACTAGGCACCCTGTAATAATTACGCCCCAAATAACGCGCATTTTGGTTTGTTTGAAATATCCGTATGAACGACGAGTGTGTTGTGTGAGTTTTTCTCTTGTTTCTCTCGTATATACCACAACCGTCCCCTCAGCAATTCGTTTCGTACATAAGTCTGCTCGTCATCGGTGCCGTGCGGAGAGAGTGATTCTAGCTGCGAGACTAGTTAAGTTAAATTCTTCTGCGACCGTAGCGAACAGCAACAATGCGAAACATATAAAAATAGCGGCGACAGCGATGACAGTAACTTGACTAACAAACACCACCCCCAACGTTTTCGAGGGTTTTATGTCAACTGCTCGACTTGCCACTTCGTACCGTTCGCGACGAGACTAAACCTTTGAGATTCATCCCTTCTTGAGCGGACAACGTTGTTGATGTTGACATATTATATACCTGGTTCGTGCTGACATGTGATGTGGTAGCATATGTGCCGTTGTAGCTGGATAGTCCTATGCACGAACATACAAGGGACCACTGAGAGTCTCAGAGGGTTGCCTAGAGTCGCATTTCGTATATAGTGCTTCAGCGTCCTTAGTCGCTATGCGATGCTGCATTCGAGCTTACGAATGCTAAAACAAACTACGATGTACTACCGCTAGCAGGAAAGGAGACGAAACATTGGAATATCCCTATGAAAAGCGCAATATCATGAAGGATAATTACCGTGGTTGTTTGACACCTTGTCTTGCCGCAAGGGTCGTATTTACGCGGCATGCTCAATGAACCGTACCGTCAGTTATGTGTATATAGGTGTATAATAAAGGATTAACCCACATAGCGTTTGATATACGACTTAATGTTGAATGTTGTGTTAACTTAGGTGTCTACGAAATAGTTTAAGAATCACCATAACGAGAATTAAGGCATTTGAGCCCGTTTAAGTGTCGTAGTTTATTAATCGTATTTATAGATTAGAAATTGTTGCTGTTGTTCAAGACTGTCTAGTTCTTTAAAGAAAACCTAAAGTATCGACGGAAGAACTGCCACGCGGATCGTTCGCCATACTTTACTAGCTCTAAGCTGTACATAAATCGGGTTTGAAATTAAAATCAAAACGAAATTGAGCACTTGTGATTTGACTGTAAATAGAATATCAGTAAATTTATTTAAAAATAAAATAGGATAGTGTAAGTGAGTTTATCAAGTAGATGCGAAATCCAACTGCCTTTTCTCTCCTTAACGTACTCAAGAATACCGAGCTTAGCGGACAGCACAGAAAATCTCTTCTCTATTGGGAGCCGTATACTAACCCGGACTCACAAGTGCATTCGTCCAGCGTTCACCCGTACCGTAGTCTGTTAAAATCTCACAGTTGTCCCGACACCTAAAACCATCTTTTGGCTGAAACCCATCCCTTTGCTTATCGTCAAGCCTACAGTTCAGTGATATTTTTATGATTTTAAATTTTTTGTTGTTCACCGATCTTCAAATGAAAGTGGTATGTGTAAGTGTCGAAAGAAATCAGTGATAAAATCAGTGCCACCGCCTAAAGTAAAAACTTCGGATAGACGAAAGCGCAGTAAAAGCAATCGTTCGCGGTCGAAATATCGGCGAAAACCCCAAGCGACGTTCTCCGGATCTCGTAGTTACGTAGATATTGGCAGTGACGGCGACGGCTGGTCATTCTGGCCGCATCACATAGCGATAACGAAAATAATAATTCGACGAGCGATCGAAAAACATTCTCGTTTCATTGCTGTTGCGTGATAGTGGATATTACACCGGTGGCCCAAGGACGGAGCCACCTGACGTCAGCCTCAATCACGGGCGGCAAAGATGTAGCATCGGGCGGGGCTGGTGGCAGCGGAAGTGGCGGAGGCGGTGTCAGTGGATTAGCTAGTAGTCTGTTTCGACTTGGTAGTAACGCTAGCGGAAGCGGTCGCGGCGTTTGCATATGCAATGCTCAGTGTCGGCTGGGCGACGGTGCGTTGGGTGCCAAGGTGCATCACGGCTCCTTGGATCGATTGTTGCACGGTGAAATCCGCGAACCGGGTGAAAAAGAGGTGCCACTCAAAGCTCTGCCAGCTCCGCAGCCAGTCGCCGGTGAAAGTCAACCGCTGTCGGTGAAACAGCAATTCGACAAAGGTGTTGCTGTGGAGAAGTTCTATCATCAGATCAATGGCGACATTTTCGAAATCACACGCCGCGTCAAGGCACGCGATGAGGAGACGATGGAGCAGAAAATCATCAAAAAACGCGGTTCGACTAAGCGGTCATCGCACACGCATCATCGACACGAATTGGCCCATTCGTCCTCCGTGGGCACGTCCGCCGAAAAACCTGTACCTCCCCCGCGAATATCGTCACGACAGAAAAGTGCAGAAGCCGAATACGAGGCCCGTAAGCAAAGTTTCAACTCAGAATGGTTTGATCGTGCGGCGAATTTGAGACATTCTGCTCGGTCGGCCGAAAGTGGTCCGATACGAGACGAAACAATCGAATGGCTTGACCGACAACAACATCCACAACGAACATCATCCGGTCCCAGTGGCTTGGCCATATTGAAGCACGACCTGCCGCCGGACTGGACCACGACCCTGCCTAGAAAGCAAAGTGTTCCTGAAAAGCAACCGCCTCCTGCCGCAGAAGTAGAGGCAAAACAGCCAGCAAGTTTTTCGAAAACCCTCAAAGAGGAGCTGTCGGAACTGCTGAAAAAGCCACTAACACGACAACACTCTGGTCCTGAACAAATTTCTATGCTCAAACACGACATCCTCGAGTGGTTGGCGAAGCTTCAGAGTACGGCCGGCGTCAGCCCGGGTATTGCCGAGCAAAAAGTGCAGCCCAAAGAAGATACCGGTACGATACCAAAGCAGCAGCAGCCAAGCCATCAACGCAGTCAGCACAGAAGAAACGGCAGTGGCGGTGCACCGCGAAGTGTTTCACAAGAACCCGACACCAAACATCGTAAACGCAATTCACTGGGTCCATCCGAACGAGATCCAGCATCCAAGGAGTTCATACCCGACTGGATTCCATACCCGCTTTACAAACTTCAATCCGTTGGCAAGCAGGGCGAGCGACAACGCCTTCCCAGTCAAGGCAGTTGTGTGGACTTACACAAACGATCTCGCGATAGATCCGAGCGATCTGAGAAGCACCGATCTAGTCGAAGACTGCGGCACTCCGCCAGTGAAGTTGTCACGCCTACAATCGATCGTCAGGCAACAGAAAACCTTCACTTTCAGCCCGGAATCTGCCGGGAGACACAATATCAGTACATCCCCAAAGAACCCTCGAGCTCGTCACGACGCGAACGCGAACGATCCAGCCGACGACATCAAACCCAACGCTCGGCAACCGTTACCGACATGTTTGCCTCCAAGTCCAGTTCAGGCCCGGCTCGAAAATCCTTATCAGCCGAACGTGCTTCACGAAGTCAATCGCCACCATGTACAGACCCTGCCTGCCAAATGCTTAACATCTGTACGGAACCGTGCTGTTGCTTTACCGAATACTATGACAGTCGAACCACCGTTCGACCACCCTCTCCTCCACTTGCCGTGTGTCAAGAATGCCAATACAATTCCCTGCCCCGCTGTAACGATCCCAAGTGCATTAATACAAATCGCGTAAAATGCAATTCACTGCCTCGGTGTGCAGCCGATTTTCATCGAATGCGAACTCAAACGGTCGTGGTGCATCATCATCGATCCAACTCCCAGCCGAATACTTTGAGTCGTGGCGATTCGCGTGCCTCGTTGCCCCGGGCTGAAAAGCCCAAGGTGCATAAAAATGGTTCTAGTACGAAATTGATGAAATCTCTGTCGGCAGCGTCGCTAAATAATCGACGTCGTCGTCACAAAACCGTTCATTTTGGTGAGAATTTGTTGCGCGAAGTGTGTCAAAATCGTAAATTGATAAAGCCTACAACTCCGTCCGGTTCGGCGCCAATGCAACCGAACATTCAAATGCTCTACAATTTTGTGGAGGGTGTTCTTAGTGCCTGGGTTGATGATGAGGACGATCAAGTGAAATCGGGAGCCGAGTCCGAACCGGAACGTGGGGTTGTTTTGAAGCCTATACACAGGTGTAATCGTTTGCGATTTCAAACGATACGACGTGTGGTTGGTGAGGCGGCACAATTACGGGGTACGTTGAAGTTGGGGAATTCCCGATATCGTCATCGGCATTGGAGCGGCACGGCGATGGAGTGTAATGATCGATTTTTGAGAAAGGTGAGAAACAATGAAGCGATTTATTATACAAACCATTAAATGACGGTTTCATATTGACATCAACATGTTCAACACTAAAAATACTTATTTCCGTAAATACTTTATTTTTTTGAAAGATGCTGACATTTTTTTTTTGATTTTTCAGCCTAATACAATAAATTCTCTTTAAATGACATAACATAAATTCTAGGGTAAAGGTGGTATTACACTATCAAATAAAGTTTGTCCAGTGGGTCACACAAAATTTGTCCAACTTTTGCAATGACCAAAAGTGTTTTTCGAGACCTATTACACTATGGGACAAACAAATGACCAATTGCTTTGGCCAATGATATAGTCAGTCGGGTTTTGGGCCATTTGTTTGACCAAGCAAATTTGTCTATCACACTAGTATGACCGTTTCAGAAAACAATGACAAACCTAACTTAGATTCAATATGCATTTAGTGGTTATTCGGCATTGATTCATTTCTTTGTCGAATTTGCAAAGGTTAAGTTGAATCAATTTTTGTTCAATAGAAAATCATTTTAATTTAGCTTGAAGACGTAATATTCTTATTTAAAGGACTCGTGTTATTCAAGAAGGCGAAAAGTGGCCGCCGGGAGAATGAAAAGAAAAGTTTGGGTTCGTGAATGTTAAGATGGTATTACACTATCAAATAAAGTTTGTCCAGTGGGTCACACAAAATTTGTCCAACTTTTGGAATGACCAAAAGTGTTTTTCGAGACCTATTACACTATAGAACAAAGAAATGACCAATTAGTTTGGCCAACGACGTAGTCAGTCGGGTTTTGGGTCATTTGTTTGACCAAGGCAAATTTGCCTATCACACTAGTATGACCGTTTTTAAAAAATTACCAAGCTAACTTAGATTCAATATGCATGATTTGACACAAAAAATTGGTAATTTTAGAATGACCGAATGACCAAAAACCGCAAAATAAATTTGACCAAAGATGTGTTTTGTTATTACACTAAGGTCATATGTTTGACCAGAAATGAATGACCACAATGGTCATTAATTTTTGGGCAAACACATTTTTGGTCATTTATTTTGCTATTACACTAGTGGGACAAACTTTTTGCGTCATTGATGAATTTTAATTGGTTAGTGTAATACCTCCTTTAGAAACAGAAAAAGCGTCTACGGGGTACTTAGGGAAAATTAGAGAAGCAGCCAGCTCTTTTCACAAATTTTCTGTGTGTTTCATGCAGGAGCGTACGCAAGGAAATATTTCGAAAGGGCTTTCAGGAACAAGGCTGACGCTGCTCATATTTGATAACTATTATACTAAAGAGCACTGGAAATTATCCTGAGAGTTATAAAAACCATCAGATCTTTAAACCTTAAAAAAATGTTTTTCGCCTTCACGTTTGTAGCTTGAAAAATATGGCCCTCTTTTACTTCTAAAGCGAACGTTTTACTAAATTTACATACTTGCAACTAATAGGTAAAGGTAAAAATGAACTGTTTCGTGTTCCGAGATCCTCGGAATTAGAAAGGTTAATCGATTTTATTTTAGTTTAATTTGTATTGGAGATTTTTTCTGTAATGCTCGATTACTAAGCAACTTCACTGCTCTATTCGGTAGTAAAGAAAGCGTTAGAAGCGGTGCAAAGCTTCATAGTACTTGGACGACCCTTGGAGCTTCTAGTCACTAATCAGGTTTTTTCTCTCCTCCCATCTAAAATTACGGAAATACAAAATTCAAAAATTACTGCGGATCTTAGTCTCAAGCTAGTGGAAAATTTGAGAAACACCGGGGAGTAGTTTCAGCTGTCCTACTTCTAACCTGAGAGACCCTACAATCAATCTTTGTCTAGTAATCAGCTTTGGTTCATAATACAATTCTGAAAGTAATTACGCGTGATAATTTTGATTTTGATAATTGTGAAAGAAAAAGAAGCACCTTTGAAACAGCTATCGTTGTATCCCTGGCTCTTGCTCACTGTCTGTTAGGTTGCTACATATTGCTTGTATGCCGGGCTAGAAATTCGGACATTGTGCTTTTGAAAATTTCGGTGAGTGGTTTATATTAACTTTATTTCTCATCCAAACATCATTACCAAATTTCGGAGGGGTTTGGAACCCCGAAACCCATAGGTATATAAGATCGCCGCTAGTTCCAAGTCATAACTTTATTGTGAGTGCGTTCGACCATTAAAAAAAACAAGCTACCATCCTGAGCGAAATAATTGGAGCACGGGAACTCTAAGAGAGCCAACTACAGCGATAGTTTTATATATCCGTTCCCGATTTATTGCGAATTTCTAGTAGCAAAGATACAATATCTAACAGTTACTTAAGAGTAAAACAAAACTTACAAATAAATCAATATTTTTCATTCTGGACTACTAATTACTAATTGTAATTGAATTTATTATTGACAGTATGGCCAAAAGTTTCCAAGTTGTTGAGAAAAAAAGAAATTTTTAGAACCGAGAAAATGATTGAAGCGACACGTGCGACGATGAGATCGCCAAACTAGAGTTGTGTACTGAACACGCAGATTGTTCCACTTTACCGAGAGTTGTAATTCTACGGATTAATTTAAATTTTGAATTTTCCAATATCTCACAGTTTGCAAAAAAAAAAGTATAAAATTGTCGTTATTTTTATATTGATCATTAAATGCACCCAATCGGATCATTTTGTTTGACCATCATGGGCCACACAAGAAATTGATAATTTTTGAATTACCGTATGACCAAAAACCGCAAAATAAAATGAACAAAGATGTGTTTTGTTATTACACTAAGGTCATTTGTTTGACCAGAAATGAATAACCATGATGGTCATTCATTTTTGGTCAAACACATTTTCGGTCATTTATTTTGCTATTACACTAGTTGGACAAACTTTTTGCGTCATTGGTCAAACTTTATTTGATAGTGTAATACCACCTTAAGAGTTGTAGCGAAGGATCTCGACAACAGATCACGAAAGCGGCATTTTTTGTTAATCGCAAAGCATATTTGGTTTTAACTGATAAAATACGAAAATTTACATACCGTTTCGAGTCTTCAATCTTTGTCTTTTCGTTAGAAAATGTTTCACTACCTCTGAAGTATGAGTTTGATTTTCACGGATATGATCCCCCTTTATTTCCAATATTTTTTCGTAGAATTTCCATTAAAACAAGGTAAAAACAGCCACACGAATTCCACTTGATATTCCCAATTATTTAGCTCGAATTCTGAAATTAATTGTAAATAAACCACCGTAGAAATAAAAACAATATTCACCTCTATTAAAAAAAAAAATCCCAGAATCTTTTTCAATTAACTACCGCATAGTACGACTTTATCCATCTCCCTCTAGAAAAATAAGTGTTCAACCGAATTAAAACCTCACTCCATTCCCTACACAACGGCGTACAAATAAATCACTCCCGAAAAGCAAACACTACACAATCCAAATTTATTCAATGCACGTGGTTGATGCATTTTTCTACGTTTTTCTTCGCTCCAGGCCCTACCCTACCTACCCAAAACTTTTCGCACAAAAAGTGTTTTTAGCAAACAAAACATGATTTTATCGATTCGATGTTGTTGTAAACACACTTTACAATTCCGAAGATACACTCGTCGTACACAGATAAGCTTACTAAGCATTTATCAAACAGGATTTCCTATTTGTTCCATACTTACCCCGTTGTCGTGTTTCAAGGTGGTATTACACTATCAAATAAAGTTTGTCCAGTGGGTCATACAAAATTTGTCCAACTTTCGCAATGACCAAAAATGTTTTTCGAGACCTATTACACTATAGAACAAACAAATGACCAATTGGTTTGGCCAACGACGTAGTCAGTCGGGTTTTGGGTCATTTGTTTGACCAAGGCAAATTTGCCTATCACACTAGTATGACCGTTTAAAAAAAAATGACCAAGCTAACTTAGATTCAATATGCATTTAGTGGTTATTTGGCATCGTTTTATTTCTTTGTCGAATTTGCAAAAGTTTAGTTTAATATTTTTTTGTTATATAGAAAATCAGTTTAATTTCGCTTGAAGGCGTAATCTTGTAATCTTGTTATTTAAAAGGACTCGTGACTCGCAAGAAAATATTTCGAAAGGGGTCTTAGGAAAAAGGTTGACGGTGCTCATATTTTATAACTACTCTGTGCATACAAGTCGCTGAGCTTATACTAAAGAGCAGAAAATTATCTTGAGAGTTATATGGATCATCCGATCCTTAAACCTTCAAAAAATGTTCTCCGCCTTCTCATTTGTGTAGCTTGAAAAATAGGGTCCTGTTTTATTTCTAAAAAAAAGTATTTGTTTCTGATCAATAAAGCGAACGTTTTACTAAACTTACATACTAGTATGTAATATAGGTAAAGGTCAAAATCAACTGTTTTGTGTTCCGAGATCCTCGATATTAGAAGAATTATTCGATTTTCTTTTAGTATAATTTGTATTGGAGATTTTCCTCACCGCTCTATACGGTAGTAAAGAAAACGTTAAAAGTGCTGCAAAGGTTCATAGTAGTTGGACGACCCTTGGAGCTTCTAGTCACTAACCAGGCTCTTTCTCTCCACCGATCTAAAATTACCGAAAATTAACTGCGCATTTTCTCTCATCAAGCTAGGAACAAAAATTTAGAAACACCGGGGAGTAGTTTCAGTTGTCCTATTTCCAACCCTACCCTACAATCAATCTTTGTCCGGTGGTTCATAATAAAATTCGGAAATTAATTCCGTGATAATTTTTGTGAGAGAAGAAGCACCTCTGTACTCCGGGCTCCTGTACTCCAGGCTCGAAATTTGGACGTTGTTCTTTTGAAGGTGCGGTGCGAGTTTTATATTAACCCGATTTCTCATCCAAACGTCATGACCAAATTTCAGAGGGGTTTGGAACCCCCAAACCCATATACACATATGTTGGATCGCGTCTAGTTTCAAGTCATAATTTTATTGTGAGTCCGTTCGACCATTAAAAAAAGCTACCATCTTCAACGAAATAATTGGAGCACGGGAACGGGTTTATCGTGACATTAAGAGTGCCAATGACAACGCTAGTTTCATATCTCCGTTCCCGATTTATTGCGAATATCTGGTAGTAAAGATACAATATCTAACAGTTAAAGGTAAAACCGAATCTACAAATAAATCAATATTTCTCATCCTTCTTTAAATTTCTCCACATTTTTTATGGAAAATATGAAAGAAAGTACTTTCCTCTCGAAAAAAATATTATTTCCTTTATAAATCGTGGATTACTAATTGTAATTGAACTTAATATTGACACTATGGCCAAGAGGTTCTAAGTTGTTGAAAAAAAAATAACTTTTAGAACCGGAAAAAGTCGAGAAAATGACTGAAGCGACGTGCGCCTACCAACATTTTTTGATAGAGATGAGATCGAAAACTAGAGGTGTGCACTGAACTCAACTCAACATTTTTCTTCGATGTAATTCCACGGGTTAATTTAAATTTTCAATTTTCCAATATCCCACAGTTTACAAAAAAGTATAAAATTGTCGTCATTTTTTATATTGATCATTAAATGCACCCAATCGAATCATTTGGTTTGACCACCATGAGCCACACAAAAAATTGGTAATTTTAGAATGACCGAATGACCAAAAACTGCAAAATAAATTTGACCGAAGATGTGTTTTGTTATTACACTAAGGTCATATGTTTGACCAGAAATGAATGACCACGATGGTCATTCATTTTCGGTCAAACACATTTTTGGTCATTTATTTTGCTATTACACTAGTGGGACAAACTTTTTGCGTCATTGATCAAATTTTATTTGATAGTGTAATACCTCCTTAAGTCTCTATGAACATTTATAGCCGGCATCAGCGGAGGATGTTGTGAGACTAGTCCTTGGACCAACTCGATATTCTCAGCTAAAATAAAACCAACTTGAATTCGCATTAGGAAATTCATTGTATCGTATATCTATAGGCTATGAGAAAAGATGAATGACGTATCTAAAAAAAATTAGGGAAGGAGAAAATTGCTAGATGTGTTTTTACATGCCTGTTAGAATTTTAATTGAGCGTTTAGGAGGTATTACACTATCAAATAAAATTTGACCAATGACGCAAAAAGTTTGTCCCACTAGTGTAATAGCAAAATAAATGGCCATAAATGTGTTTGGCCAAGAATGAATGACCATCGTGGTCATTAATTTCTGGTCAAACATATGACCTTAGTGTAATAACAAAACACATGTTTGGTCAAATTTATTTTGCAGTTTTTGGTCATAAGGTCATTCAAAAATTACCAATTTTTTGTGTGGCCCATAGTGGTCATACGAACTGATTGGTTTGGGTGATGATCAATATAAATATCAATATATCAATATAATAATATAAATAACGACAATTTTATAGTTTTTTTTGTAAATTGTGGGATATTGGAAAATTGAAAATTTAAATTAACCCGTGAATTACATCGAAGAAAATGTTGAATTAAACTCTCGGTAATAGCTTCGAAGTGGAACTCTTAATGTTACGATAAACCCGTTCCGTGCTCCAATTATTTCGCTCAGGATGTTAGCTTTTTTTAATGGTCGAACGGACTCATAATAAAATTATGACTTGAAACTAGTCGCGATCCAACATATGTGTATATGGGTTTGGGGGTTCCAAACCCCTCCCAAATTTGGTGATGACGTTTGGAAGAGAAATCTGATCAATATAAAACTCGCACCGCACCTTCCAAAGAAAAACGTCCGAACTTCGAGCCCGGCATACAAGTACTCTGTAGCAACCTAACTGACATTAAGCAAGAGCAAGAGATGCAACATTACATGGATGATATCAAGATGTTTTTGCTGTTTTAGAGGTGCTTCTTCTATCACAAAAATTATCACGGAATTAATTCTAATTTTATTAGGAACCACTAGAAAAAGATTGATTGAGTCTCTCTTTCCCCTAGCTTGAGACTAAGATCCGCAGTTAATTTAGAATTTTGTCTTTCGGTACTTTTAGATGGATGGAGAGAAAGAACCTGATTATGTAGTTACTAGAAGCTGCAAGGTTCGTCCAACTACTATGAAGCTTTGTAGCGCTCCTAAAGCTTTCTTTACTACCGTATAGAGCGGTGAAGAAAATCTCCAATTAGTGCGCGCACCTTCGGTGCACAGGCTCATGAGTTCGAATCTCACCGTGTTCCATTGTGTTTTTCGAACTCACGAGCTTGTGACAGACTATGATCTCACTCAGATGTTAAACGAGTACCCATTTATGAAGATAAATAACACTGCTGAGCGTGATGCTGATCTCATTACCTCATCAAAAAGCAGATAAGATCTTGGAAATAGGATGTCACTAACACATCCTGCGGCCTTAGTCCAATGTTGGATTGTCGCGCCTGTTATTTTTTTATTTTAAGTATATATAACTGTTGCCATGCACGCTCCAAAGTTAGTGTACAATGAAGTGACGACTCGACAAGATTAAAATGCAAGTAAAACACGCGCTAATTGTCGTCGCAGAACGCCTGAACTATCGGTAGATGCAATCGTCTTATCGATCGTACGATTCTTACGAAAGAAAAACAATCGTGTCACGATTTTTTTCTTTCGTAAGACGCGTTTTTACAATGTGAACTGCACAATGCTTGTCTGCTGGCCACTACAAAAGCTCTCTTATCTTGCAAGTTTACCCGTCCGGTTTCGTCTTACAATCTGAAACCACCCAATACAAATTATCCTAAAAGAAAATCGAATACTTCTTCTAATTTCGAGGATCTCGGAAGACGAAGCACTTGATTTTGACCCTCAGAGCAGGTATTAATAGAAGGAGAGGGCGAAAGTCACGAAATCCATACAAAGTGACAGCTCAAAAATGTGCCGAGAATTCAATACATGGGAGAGCAAGCATCTAACAGTAAAGTAGTAATTGTATCAAAAATTCCTGTGCGTTTGGTTGAATTCTTCTTCTTCTTCACTCTCTTCGTCTTTAATAGTGGGTTGTCAAAGCATGTAACTTTGTTTGAATTGTACTGTTACTCTACTTATGTGTCAAATCGCTTTGTTTCACCAGTGTTGTTGTTGTATTTTTCTCTCCCATGAATTTGCGCTTTCGGCACACTTTTTAAGTGACATTTCCTCTCCTTCTATTAATACCTGCTCTAAGCCTTTACCTATATTAGTTGCTAGTATGTAAGTTTAGTAAAACGTTCGTTTAACTTTTTTTAGAAATAAAAGAGGACCATATTTTTGAAGCCACAAACGAGAAGGCGGAGAACATATTTTGAAGTGGATGATCCATATAACTCTCAAGATAATTTTTCAGTGCTCTTTAGTATAAGTTCAGTGATTTGTATGCACAGAGCAGTTATAAAATATGAGCACCGTCAACCTTATTTCTAAGACTCCTTTGGAAATATTTTCTTGCGTACGCAACTGCATGAAACACACAAAAAATTTGTGAAAAGAGCTGCTTTTCTTATCTGTTTTGAACATTGACGAACCCAAACTTTTCTTTTTATTCTCCGGGCGCGGGGCCTCTTATCGTCTTCTAACAAAGCCAAAGCCCGAAGTCGAGGTGCCACATTGATGATTGATGAAATAACACGAGCCCTTTTAAATAACAAGATTACGCCTTTAAGCAAAATTAAACTGATTTTCTATGTAACAAAAATTTATTAAACTAAACCTTTGCAAATTCAACAAAGAAATGAAACAATTCCAAATAACCACTAAATGCATATTGAATCTAAGTAGCTTTGGTCATTATTTTTAAAAAACTAAACTAGTGTGATAGGCAAATTTGCCTTGGTCAAACAAATGACATAAAATCCGGCTGACTACGTCGTTGGCCAAACTAATTGGTCATTTGTTTGTTCTATAGTGTAATAGGTGTCGAAAAACACTTTTGGTCATTGCAAAAGTGAGACAAATTTTGTGTGACCCACAGGACAAACTTTATTTGATAGTGTAATACCACCTTTATTTTCAAAGTAAAAGGCCGCTTAAGAGCCACGCATGTCAATGTCAATATACGATTTCCTCATTATCATCATCATCATCAATGTGGCACGATAGCCCGACGTCGGGCCTTGGCCGCCTGAATCGTTGACCTCCAATTGTCGCGGTTACGTGACCTTGTCCTCCAGTTTCGGAAGCCCAGCAGCTGGTGAGCGTCTTCACCTACGGAGTTCTCCCAGCGAGCTCTCGGTCGTCCACGCAACCTCGCTCCGTCAATTCGTTGTGCGTTCATAACTTTCTTTGGCATGCGATTGTCGTCCATCCGTTGTACATGCCCCGCCCATTGCAGACGTTGAAGCTTCACGATTTTCGATACTTCCAGCTCATCGTACAATTGATACAACTCATGGTTGTATCGGATACGCCATTGGTCTCGCTCGCGAACGGCCCCGAAAATTCGCCGAAGGACCTTTCGTTGGAATCGGTCTAGCAAAATTTCGGAGGCTTGGGTAAGGGTCCATGTTTCGCAGCCATAACATAGCGCGGGTCGGATGATCGTTTTGTACTCGCGGAGCTTCGTGTTCCTGTGCGCAAGTTTCGAATTAATTATAGGGAGGACCGAGAAATATGTCTTATTGGCTAGTTGTATCCGTCGCTTAATTTCGCCGGTTTCGTTGGCGTCCTTTGATAAGTTACAACCCAGATAGTTGAAGTTGTCTACATACTCGATATTAAGGTCCCCCACTGTGATGCTTGAATTTGCTGGCGTCCTTGTTTTCGATTGCATCATGGCCTTTGTTTTGCTTTCGTTGATATGTAGTCCAACTTCCTTTGCGGCGTTATTGAGGTTATGCAGGAGGGTTTCTGCATCACCCAACCTTCGAGTCGTCGTTGTAGAACTCGTCCTTAATCGCATCTTCTTTTACTTCTGTAGGGGCATGCGCATTAATGAGCCAGAGATTAGCGAAACGGGTCTTAATGCGGATGGCACATAGCCGCTCGTTGATGGGTTTGAAGCCGATAACGTGGTCCTTGAGCTGCTTATTCACGATGAAAGCTACTCCAAACTCCTTGTTGCCCTCTTCTTTACCACTCGTAATTGCGAATTGAAGTCGTTAATCTCGGTTTTGAGCCATTTAGTTTCCTGGGTTGCAACTATGCTCAGCTTGTATTGTTCTACCTGATCCAGGAGGGCCCTTAAGGCCCCCGGTCTATTCAGGGAGCGTACATTCCAGGATCCGAAAGAGTAATCAGTTGTTTGTTTGCGGGGTCGTCGTTGTTTTGTATCCGTCCAATCCGAGGCTTTTGTTTCAGGTTTCTTGACTTGAAGTTTTTCTTAGGATGAGTTGTCGGCACATCGCTAAACCATGATAGGGTTTAATCGTTGAGTAAAGGCCATCATAGGCATGCCTCGAAGATGCTGCTTTAGTGGTTGAGTTAGACGTTTTCTGTCACCTATCACGTTAAGTAACCTGAGACGCTGCAGATGTAAATACAGCACTCAGGCGCAGCGGTGCTTCTTCCAAATGTCGCATCAGATGATTTGACTTAGTAGTTAGAGGTTTTACCCACTACCGTTACCAGGGGGCGCCCGCGCGGAGGACACATGGAGAAGTCTTTTGCCCTCTTTCCTCATTATACTACTTCTAAATTAACGTTACCGTAATACAGGTACTCGTAGGTTGACCAGACGATGCAGATTTTCGTGTCAATTGTCCTTTTTGGGGCTCCCAACAAACCCTTTTTGGAACTCTTGAAAAAGCTCGAAAGCGACGTTACTTGGCCCTTCCGAAAGAAGACACGTGTCGATTGTTTATAGAGGAAACGTTAATTTAAAAGTGTTTTGTGTGTGTAGGTCCTAAATTTGTAGATCCATGCATAAAATTGTTACGAAATTGTGTTTTGCATTGGACCTTCAAACGATTTTCGTAACCATCAAGTCTATAGGAAAGGAGTCTATGAGAAGAAAAAGTTTTTGACGTTCTTAAAAAAATGCTAACGACTCACGAGAATTAGCTAAACCAAGAATTTCAGCGTCATTTTTCCATAGTTTCGTGTTATTCAATTCGGGAATTGAGTACCGTGATAGAAGAGGAGTGATTTAAAAAGAAAAGAGAGCAAGGACAACATTGCACCGCATTTCTAAAGCCTTGTTCGTCCACCTTTTATATACGAAGATAATCTGGTCACTCTAGGTATTCGCGCAAAACAGACCATTTAAACGTTTGATCACACATGGTTCCCGGAGGAGAGCATGAATAAATGTTTTTTTTTTTATTTTATTTGATTTGGAGCCCTACTTTAAGACTGTTTGAAACACTTGTTAATCCCCTCTCATTTTTCCGAAGCTTAGCCATATTGAAGAGTTGTAAGGGTTCAAACCATAAAGTAAAACTAATCTTCCGAGGGCTATCCTGAAATTCTTGATGCGAAACAAGAATTTCGCATAAACTAATTTTGAATATTCGAAATTTCGCTGAAATTCGTATAAAAAAGAATTTTGTACATTTTGTTGTTGTTAAATTCTCTATTACTCTAGAGATTCACGCAGTGAAACGAGGGATCAAGACCCAGTACTCTAAATATCTTCGCGTTTTTAATATTTGGAAATATTTAATAATAATAATAATGTGTATAGTTATGTGTAGTTCCTTTCAATTTTGGTGCTCGCTGAACAAAGAGAAAAACTCTTCATTGCAAAATCGCTTTACAGAAAACAAAGATCATTCATCAAACCTCCGATAAATTCTGTGAATCCTTTGCATTTACAAATGTCTCAATTCTCCTTAACTAGTCAAGTCATATTAGCATTTCAAATAGAAAAAAAGTAGAGTAAGGCTAATGTTCGTTGTTTTTGAATCAGTGGGGTCGCAGGAGCCTAAAACTAATTTTGCTAAAATTTTTTTTTGATCGGCAAGGTCCCAAAAAGGACAAAAAAATACACTATCTAATCCTTAACCGGAGGTAAGCATGAGGAGCATATCAAAGGGGAGGGTATTACATATCCGGTGATTGTTTCCTGTTTCAAGGACCCTCAATGGAATAAATCGCATTTGAATGGAAAATGTTCGCGTTTATCGTAACTTATCACCTGTATTTTTCCAAAGCCCTAACTACATTTTTTTAGAATCTATAATAGCTGAAGATTCTACCATTAAATTGGCTAAACACAAACATTTTTCATTTGAGCGCGATTTTCTCCTTTGAGGGTCCTTGAAACAAGTAACCAACGCCGGATATGGAATGTACTCGACGTTCCTTTGATATGACTTCCCGCATGCCCACGTTCGATCAAGTATTAACTAGTGTACTTTTATGTCCTTTTTCAAAACTTTCCAAACAATTTTTTTCTTAGCAAATTTAATGGTAGAATTTTCAGTTATAGCTATTATAGATTGTAAAAAATGAAAAAAGATAGTGACAACTTGAATTATTTGCATAGTTCTTTGGAAAGATACAGATGATAAGTTACGGGAAACTCGCAAATTTTCCATTTAAACGCGATTTATTCTGTTGAGGTTCCTTGAAACAGGAAATAAATACCGGACATGTAATCTACTCGGCGTCCTCTTTGATATGACGCCCCGCATGCCCCCTTCGATCAATGATTAATTAATGTCCTTTATTTATATTTATATATATATTTCGGAAATATATTTCCGATCAAAATTTTTCCTAGCAAAATGAGTTTCAGACTTTCGGCACCCTACCGAATCGAAAACAACCAAAATTAGCCTTACTATATTTTTGCCTGAATGGAGATATTTTGACGATTTTAACCGGATGGACCAACAACCGTCCGGGTTAACCCTCATCCAGCGGCAGATTTTTACAACGCTTGCCGGCGGCAAAGGTACACCTGTACCTTAGTACATTTTGTATGAAAATCTTCACTATTTGTATGAATTTTGACCGTAAAATTGTTATATTATGTTGACTAGTCACAAATTAGTAACTCTTTTTGCCGAAGTGAATGTTTTAAGAAGTTGGGTTTATGTGGATTTAATTTTTGGAGTGGGTAAATTTAGGAAATAGGCAAAATTTTAAAAAGAAAATTGAAAAAAAATGGGTTGCTTGGAATTTTAATTTGACGAAATCTAAAATTGATTTACAAATGAAAAGTAGAAAACGGTTCAAATTAAGTCATTAATAATTTTAGAAGAATTTGGTATGTTTGATTTGCGAATTGTGGAGTCTTAGGTTAAAATTTACCCCCTGTCCCCAATATATTATTTTGTTACTAGAACCCGTTATCGCTAACGAAGAAAACGTCAATAATTATCACATTCTCGTTATTTTCCATAAAACAACAATATTAGAAGCAATAAATATATTGGAGAAATGAGTTAATGTGTTATTATACGAAAGAAAGGTCCTGTCAAGCAACAAGCAAGTAGAATCGGATAGTATAATTTTCAATCTCTAATCTTTGTAAATCTAAACTCAGGCCAATTCCTATAATAAAAAAAAATATCTAAAATTTTAATTGTGATTATTGTTGGTTAATTGTAATATATTTGCTCGTAGGTATATGTAATTAAATCCAAGGATCGATTGAAAAATTAAAACAAGAAACCGAATACATGTGGTATATTCTATAGCAGTTAGCGGTATCTATATATGGTACCGACGTACAATTCAACCAAGTTTATGTACCACCCAAACATTCATTTAGAAATTTGGTTGGATGCTTCTGCTGGTTTTCAGCTGAAACTTCAAAAGGAACTCGGGTGGAGGTCCCGAATTACACAAATTATAAATATAAGGTGATGGAATACAAATTATGGGAATTTGTGGTAAAGAAAATCAACCGCTAAAATCCAAAATTTTAGCATTTGTTACAAACCTAATTTTCACTAGATGTTATGGGGAAAGAAGAAGAAGGCGTAATACATTGTATTGATTGCCCCAAGCCATTACTTCAAAAAGTTTGGTATGCCAGTAAAAGTCTTTAGATTGATGTCAAATAACCAAAAACCGCTGTATGAGTTAGCCTAATCCTTATAGATCGATATCTCCAAGGACCTTGATCATTACAAATAAAATGCGTAAATCAAATACTTCTGTACATCACTCGATACTCAACTTATTTATGCTTTAATAAATCTCTCAAAGCATGAGCATTCACCAAAAATATTTTATTTTCGTTTTTTGTAAATTTTCTTTCATACAAAATATATGAAGGTACAAATGTACCTTTGCCGCCGTTAAAGGGTGTAAGATTAATTTTGCTCCATAACTTGGGGATGGGTGGTCACACATTTCTGAAATTTGGAATACATATTTTAAACTAAAATCGTAGAGATGTCAGAAAATCTCAGCCCAATCGGAACCATAGCAAAAAAGTTACGGTGTTTTAAAAACGAAAAAGGTACACCTGTACCTATCCCGCTGGATGAGGGTTAAAACCGGGAGAAGGAAAAAACCGTAAAAAACCGTTTTGAAAGTACCGGTTTTCGGACTAACCGTCCGGTTTTTGACATCCCTAATTTTTATTGATAATATCGCAGCGGGAAGAATTTTACTCTCGATCCAAATTTAGCCCTTAAAGGAAAAAAATCTTTGTTTTTTCGTTAAGGAGCCGTGAAGTTAGGGAAATGGGTATGTCTAATTTTATCATGTTTTATAACATCACCTACTCAACTGAGATTGAATTCAAGGAAATTGAAACCAGTTTTATTTCTTTTTTAATAGTAACGACTAATCGGCAAAAATCCTACATGGGAAATTTTTTTGTAGAATGGTTGGTGACGACCCCCAGATTATGGGAAAAAAAAGTCCCAACCGATTGGGGGTTTGCAAAGGGGGTAATTTTTCTGTTTTTTTGTGATTATTTCAAAAACGACAAAAGATATAGAAAAATGGTCTGAAAACGAAAAATAACTACATAAAATTATCTTTGCAGTGATATATAACACATTAGAGTTCTATTAAATAATTCGGCGCTGGACTAAAAAATAAATTAAAACTTTTTCATTTATACCTTTTTTAAAATCCCCATAACTCTTGAAAGAATGCCAGTTCAGCCGTAAAATTTCGTACAAATATTCACAATTAGTCCAATATTATTTTGGGGGAAACATTGAGTCGCTCCGATGAAGGACCCTCATTATCCCCCCATTTGAATTTGGCAAAAGGACATATCCATGACTCCCCCCAAAAATGGAGCAGAGTGCCAAATTTTGGTTTATTGCGATTATAGCTCATAATCACTCCGCCCACCAAAAATTAGCTTATTCGGATAAAAACTAAGGGTGCCTTCCATACAGCAAGCAACTGGCATTTATTTGAATAGGGGACTTGCTGATTTGCCTTTCACGCCCAATGATGCCATATGGCATCATGCTCATGCAAAACCACTTTATAGTGTTTTCCTAAAACAAAATCTAAAAATCTTTTGATTTTCTCTTACAACAACCTCTTTACAAATGAAAACCAGTGAAATGATTTGTATAAAACGATTATTATCAGGAAATATGGGGAAATGGATAAATCAGTTTTCGGCTTTACGACAATTGTCAAACCTCCTCTAAAATTTCATTAAAAATAACATCCCAAAACCAAAAATGTCACGCTAAAAAAATCAACTAGGTATTACACTATAGGGAGAGTCTAATACTACACAAAAAGTTTAAATTTATTTGTTGCATTTTCTCTTAAAAATCATTAAATTTCATGATGCCATATGGCACCATTGGGAGCGAAAGGGTTAAAACTGCGAGTTTAGAACTAGCTGAATGACTCTACGGATAAACATTTCACTTTTTCTAAAAAAAAAAAAAATTTTTCTCAGTAGGTCCAGCCAGACCATCAAAACAATCAACCATCATTAAAATCAAAATAAGCTGCTAAGTTGATTTCAAGAAATGGGCCTGTCAATTGGCCTTCAAGGTCGTGCGATTTAACACCTCCCGAGTATTTCCTGTGGGGTTACGGCAATTCACAGGTTTATTCTGATAAACGAACAACAATTGACGCCTTGGAGGCACACATTGTTCGCGTTATTCGCGACATACGGCCAGAAGTACTCGAAAAAGTGGTCCAGAATTGGACGTCAAGAATGCGCATCGTCAAGAACAGCCGCGAAGGCCATATGCCTGAAATCGTTTTTAGGGTTTTTTAGATTTTTTTTTGATTTGGGATCGCACATAAATAAGGGACGTTTTGCATTTTATTACGATAAAAGATACAAACTCATATTTACTAATTTCAAGATTACGCTACCGTTATAAAAATATTTAGGAAAATTCCTGAAAAAAATATTTGATATGGTGTGAGCCCTTGATGCTTGTCCCTAAGGGGCGCACGGATCGTAACGGAATTTGCATATTTATTGAACTTTATTGTTATAGATATTTTTATATACTCTTATTAGAAAAACAATTTCGCAACCTTGTACCATTAGGAGAGCGAAAAAAGTACCTCCTGATGAGTCGGCGTGCTAACGGGCGAACACATCGAAGAATGTTGAATTTCCTTAAATAGTGACTATTTCGGGGGTTATACCAATCAGTCTTATCAACCAACTGGCTAGTATGACCACATAACCAGCTTTTATTCTAAAAAAAAGAAAATGGTGTACATGAATGAATATTGTTTATACAACTTGCAGAAAGTTTTCGACGAGATTTTCACAACAATTTATTTTTCAGGTGTTTGGTCCTCGTACGGAGAAGAACTTTTCGGGTCTTCTTTATAACCTCAATAAGGACTAATGCAAAAATTCGTGGTGTATTAACGTTTCAGGCTATACCGAAATGATTTCGTATATACATCCTCCGTTCTTCCTTATAATCCTTACAGAGCTTTACATACACTTAAACATAATCCATTTCTCTCCACCCAGCGTCCTCTAATCAAAGCTCCTTTAGGATTTCACGACAAAAATCACATCCAATCGTGTTTACAGTTGACCGCAATTCAAACAAAATTGGATTAAAACCAACACGTCACCGTGTCATAGACGTGTCCGTGTTTCCGTCGTTTCGTTTCATCGTAATTTCAGGTCAATGTTATTATTTCACCAAAGTGTAAATAACTTGTGGTTTGCTTTCGGGCTGTATTTTTACCGAGAACCAGGACCAAACCGTCGCCATCAACCAACCAACTAATCTCATTTCTCCTCCATGTTCTTTTACTTTGTCAATTTTACACGGTTACACATAGCATATAAAGAGAAGAAATCTTTGATCAATGTTCAAACACGTCATTTACGGATCACAGAAATGTTTTCTGGCTCTAGCTGAAATGTTATGTTTCATACATTTCTTGTTTGGAGTTCGCCTGAATCCATCGATGAGGATAAAAGGGATATTTGTACAGTCGCCACACGGGGGTGGAGATACAGGCGAAAAGCAAGGCCGGAAAAATCATTTAAAATCACAGTCACGTTCGATTGATTTCCATCAAAAACACGCACACACGTATGACGTCATTAGACGGTCCGCAATCTCAATATTATTATTTTTTCTTACAATTGGGAGCATGTACATAGGAACCATATGTGCTGTTTGGTTAGCGTGCGCGGTAATGTTCGGTAAGGATATTATACAGCGGACGTGATCCGACACTTTGCACATGTGTTTGTTTCAAATTGTCTGTATGGATGAGATTATTTGAGATTTGAAGAAGCATAGCACAGTTCCACCATAAATTACAAATTAGCCATAAATTATCGTTTAAAAAATGACTCCATCATGTATTTGATTTGATAAAAAATTTCGGATAAAAAAGGATCATTACCCTATCGGTTCTCGATAAAAGATACTTTTTTCTTTTTCGATTTACACTAGCGACACTTAACTTCAGCGGAATTTATCTTAGGAGAAGCCAGGATAACCATTTTTCCGGGTTTCAACCACTAGCAAATTTCCCAATCTACGATAAAAAAAGTAAAATACCGAGCTATTGTAATTAATTGTGCCTAATTTTCTCTACAATATTCTCTGCGATATAACATGTGATTTGACAACCAGAATAATTATGTAACGACCTAGAAATAAAATCGAAGCACCGACGGTTTAGGCCTTCGGTTGATTGAATCGCCGCTCAATAGAATGAAAATGTCAAGCAGAAATGTGATTCTACTATCCGGCACCTATTGTAATTATGGATCACGTTAATATTGTCTGATCTTAAACTCGGTTAAATTTCGGCTGAGCCCCATTTAAGAAGATAAAACTAAAATAATTGTAACTTTAACTCTTTATTGACATCTTTCCGTCGTCACACTTCTAATTTATATTTTCGACTGACTATCGGCTACATTGATTGAGTTCATTATTACTAACTACTTAGATTTATTTTATACTCCTATACCTATATGAGCGATGTTCACGAACATTTATATTTTCCAGCAATCAAATAAGGGTCCAGTCTAAACAGCACAAGGTTGAAGGTACCTCACGTAGTCTGGCTGGTCTAGCGGTTAGTGCGCGCACCTTTGGTGCACAGGGTCATGAGTTCGAATCTCACCGTGGATCATAGTGTTTTTCGAACTCACGAGCTTGTGACGGACTACGATCTCACTCAGATGTTAAACGAGTACCCATTTATGGCGATAAATAACACTGCTGAGCGTGATGCTGATCTCATTACCTTAAGAAAAAGCAGATAAGATCTTGGAAATAGGATGTCACTAACACATCCTGCAGCCTTAGTCCAATGCTGGTTTGTCGTGCCTGTTATTCATTTATTTTTTATTTACCTCACGGAACTTCTCACACAAATTTAAATTCACTAGCAAACTTTTGTTACAAAATTCAGCTTGACATTTTTCCATAAAATGGGTTTCGAAAATTCTGTCCTACAAACGAATTGATTTTTGTTTGTACAAAAACCTCTTTAGATTTATAACTTGTACACAGTTTCTTGTATATTGTGCAAGTTTTATGTTTGCGGGCGGCGGGCTGAGACCACCTCCTCTCCTTTATTAACATTTCTTCTTTCTCTTTTCCTATCCGCTCAAGTACGGAAAATTTTGGACCACGCCGAGATTCGATCTCCGGACCTCTAGATTACTAGCATCGTAGAATGCGACTCATCAACTGAGCCAAGCAGCGTACATCTTTTACAATTTCGAAACTGAAAAATCTAAAATTTACTAAAAACTTTGTATTCGATACTACAATGTTTTTGTTTTTATATCGCCCCCTACCTCAACTCATGCAGCCTGAAGTGATATGCGGTCTTAATATTATTTCTAACTTAGTAATTGAGTCGTGCTGACAATTTGGTTAAATTTCTTTTAGCTGTTGAAAAATTATTCATAAATAGACAAAATAGACAAAATTTAAATTTCACATTGGTTTTTGATGATTTGATCGGCAAATTCAAGATCGTTTTTCGAACTCATTTTTCACCATCGCAAAGAGCACATTTTTTCTGTGGAAATCACTAAGAAAGTGAAAATCGAAATGTTTACACGATAGCCCCTTTTTAACTTTCCCGGTAATAAATGAAAACCGAAGTAATTTCAAAATGATCTCTACACTTCCTATTAAACAAAAAAAAATCCTAATAGGATACACATATGCGCACACACTCTAATACAAAAATCCATTAAATCCAAAATCTCGACGACATTTGTCAACGAAACCTTCTTATCATTAATTAAATTGAGGGTGCACAGACGTATTATAGTAACAGGATTGTGTTGTACTACTACAATGTGATGATGATATGCTAAGCCATGTGACTAGAATCCTTGTCATATCTGCTTAGACGAATGAATATTTTGTTTCCCTACTAGCTCAGCTCGTACTAGCCAAAGCCCACATCCCTGCCATAAATGTGTACTCCAATTACGTACAATATTCCCCCGAGGACCATCGACTTTTGTCGGACATCATGTTATCGCTAAAATATGGCATGTGTTGTGTGATATGATTTCATGCGTACTTCATTTTTATGTTTTCGCTTTTGCTGTGTTCTTTATTTTTTGGGGAGATTTTTGTCGTCAGAATCTCAACATTGTGTGTAGTGGTATATAGTCGTCATCATCATTGTCGTCGTTTTCATTGTCATAAGGACATCATTTCTGATACTTAGGGGCGTAAAATACAAAGATTATGTATATATAAATATTATATATCACAGTGGTATTTCGATGTTTGTATATGTAGATAGATAGATAGATAGATAAAGTGGTTTATTTTTTAAAATTCGGTTCAATATAAATCAGTATAATATTATTTACAAAAACCAATAAGGCATGGCATAGTGCCGTCTGCCTGAGTTGATTGAATTCAATTTTCAAATACACATATTTTTAATATTTTTTTTTTTGTTAATATCCATTTTAATTTTTGTTTTCTATTAATATCTACATCATTTCAGTTCATATAATTATTTATCCGATTTTTATGAATATATAAAGTATATCTGTTATTACTTATTTATTTATTATTGTAATTATTTTTATACTTATTAGGTTTACGATTTAGTTACTATGGTTTTTAATCGCCGGTTAGTATTACACAGAACCAAATCGGTACGTAATATACATGAAAAAGTACGTTAAATCAATAAACGGTGTCCTCAAAATGTCTCCGATGATTGCCTTTATTAATATAATAAACACACCATCATTAGTTTATGTTATGTACATTATATCAACAACCAACTAATTATAATACTGGTAAAGAATTTCAATTCATACAATAACCATCGGTTATTGAATTCATTAATCGGTTGGTTAATTCCACGTGCTAAAGTTATAGAACTAACGACTAAAAAATTGTTGAAGTAATGTTTGATTTTGTTAAATCAATTAATTCCTATTATTGAATCTTTATGGTTTTTTTTTTCATTTTTAAAATAAAACAAATCTGACGCATGCCAGCAGTGAACCTAGACTTCTATAAGTGTTTAAGACATTTCATTTACCTCAGTGCGCTATGAAAAGCATCATAAAACTAGCACCTACCTACAGTGGGATTCGATCCCGGGATCCTATGATTCGAAGACCAACACCCTACCTACTAGACCAAGCAGACATACATGATGAACGTTTCTAAGATACACTTAAAGTATTTGTCTAGCTAAAGAATCGTGTTTATTAATGTTATGGACAATTTATTAATATCAATGCTTCGGTCTTCAAAAGCAAATCAACAAATTAGTTCATAAATACAATGAACAATAATAATGTTAATAAAAAAACTTGTTCGTTGTAATAATGAATGGCTGATCATGAAGCAGTTGAACAGAAATAATCCTTATGAATGGGGTATCATGACGATTATGTCTGTTTTCATTGAAAAAAATAAAATTAAATGAGAACACCCGTTCATAAATACTACATATTGAGCGATGTCCGTTTCTCTGTCTGTATGTCCGTCTGTTTCTATGCAAACTAGGGAGTAAGGCCGCAAAACATATAATAATAAACGACAATTATTTGTTATCTTAAGTACAGTTGTTTAGCTACACGAAATCTATAACAAAGTTGTAGAATCAAGAACTATTTATTAAATATGGCTCGGGACTCGTAGCCTTGAAAAGCGATAGACAATTACCGAAACTAAAATTCATTTATTGATTTGACAAACGTATTGATAGATTCAATCAAGGCTATTTTCAATGTTAAGCCTGAAGTTTTTGATTGAATTATTTTGATTGTAAATATAACAATTCGCAAAGTAATCTATTTAACGAATAAGTACGATCACTCAACGAACAATAAAATTTATTAAACCGATACGTTTTTATTATTAATACAATAAAATATATAATAGGATCTTAATAAACGCTAAATTTTTGGAATGATAAAAGCGGTCATTATTTAATAAATACAAAATTATAAATCCAATATAAATTACACTGGCACAATTAAATTAATTTATTAATTTTTCAATAACTGCCGTTTATTAATAATACGAACGATATTTTTTTGTGTGTAGGTATTATTATGAGACGTACGGGGCAGGGTGATGAAGTTCACACAACTCCAAATTCTGCATGTTCATCGACCCTACCCCCATGTCCCTGCATTAATTAGATATCTCCGTTGATAATTCCGTTGCGATATCTCAAGGCAATTTCGAGGTAATCATACAGTGCGTCCCAGTTGGACCCATTTAGCAATTCGTTTACTTCGAAGTCGTCTAGCAGGCCTTTTCCCAAACACGAACGTCTTGTCTCTTTGAGTACAGGGCAACTACCGATGAAGTGTTGCGAGTCCTCCCTCGCCCTTTTATTACACAATTCACATGCTATCGGCAAGTTTTCGCGGTGAGGTATATAATTTAATGGTAAAAGCTCGCCTCTAGCTTTAAATATGAGAGATATTTTGCGGATGGTATAACCGTTCTGGAAGTAGGTGTTCGCCTGTAATTCGTGGTTCAAGTTGACGTAAATCCTTCGGTGTTGTGATGCTCTCGCTTCTTCCACGTTAGCTCGTATGTGCATACTCTTAACATCCTGGATGAGTTGGCTGAGTATGTATCCATTGCTACTTGATCCATCCCACCTAAAAGTCGTTCCAGCCTTTTCCGCGAGCATCTCCAGATCGCTATAAAAAAGGGTCCTCCGATTAACTGCGTACATTAGCACTTTCTTAGGCAGCCGCTCAAAGCTCATTTGTGCAACATTCGCCAGATAGTTTATATGCGTTTTCAACGTCTCTATGAATAATGGTGGTAAGCCAGTCTCACGCAGCAGCATATAATTTGGGGTTGTTGTAGGCAATTGAAATGTCCGTTTTAGGAAGTAGCGTTGTAGCTTTTCAACTTCATCATAAGTGTTTCCACCCCATACCTGCGCACCATATAACAGAATAGACTGCGCCACTGCCTTATAGATTTTATATTTCGCCGTGTGTGCAATATTTCTGTTACTAAAACAGTTCTTCCATACTGAGCTAATTGCCCATTTCGCTTCCTTTAGCTTATCTTCCAGATGTTTTCCCATACTTGCATTGTACGATATTAATATCCCAAGGTATCTGTACTGTTTGACTATTTCAATGCCGTTTCCTTTAAAGGTCCATTTCTCGTTTCGTGCTAATCGAAATTTTTTCTTAAAAACCATTATTTTGGACTTCTGGAGATTAACAGTTAATTTCCATGTAACGCAGTAAATTTCTAAATGGTTAATCATGTGCTGCAAATCCTGTGGTGACTCCGCAAAAAGTACTATATCATCTGCATACAACAGCCCCTTTATTAGCTCTCCAAAAGCTTCTACTCCTCCAGGGCAATCGTTCAAAATATCGTTAATGAAAACCGCAAATATATCCGGGCTCAATTTGCATCCCTGCCGCACACCTACGTTCGTTTCGAATGCTGCCGATAGCTCATTCCCGCTCCATACCATCGCCGTTGTTTTTTCGTACAGTCTTTCCAAAAAGTTGCCAAATTTCGCAGACATTCCACAATTATACAGCTTGTAAAACAAGGAATTACGATTGATGGTATCAAATGCAGCCTTGAAGTCGATAAAGCACGCGTACAATTTTCTACCGTCATTCACGTATAAATTTGCCAGATTTTGAAGTACAAAGATATGGTCGGCCGTCGAATATCCTTTACGAAATCCCGCTTGGTTTTCCGATATCTTCTGTTCATCACATAGCCATTTCGATAACCTTGTCTGTAGAACCGTTGCCAGAATTTTCGCCGTTGAGTTCAAAAATGAAATACCTCGGTAACATTCCGGATCGTTAACATCGCCTTTCTTGAAGATGGGGAATATGATCGCTTCCCTCAATTCATCTGGTATATTTCCCGTATCAAATATTCTGTTAAACTCTTCGGTTAAGATACTTGTCAAATTTTCACCGGCATATTTGTAAAACTCCACGGGTACACAACTACTCCCAGCCGCCTTCTTATCCTTACATTGATCAAGGGCTTTGCGGACCTCATCTGACGTAATTTCTGCATCCAATATCGGTTGGACCCAGTTCGGCCTTGCAAATTGTACCCATTCGTTCACTTTGTAACATTTGCTTGAAGTGTGATTTGAGCTGCGCCGCACTTAAAGCATTTCCAATTTTATATGTGTTAGTTTTGTTCATGCGGTTCGCTATTTGCCAAAACTCTCTAGAACTAGTACATTCACCCAATAGTCCCGCTTGTTGCTGGTAGAACAGTCGCTTCTTTTCATTACACAAATACTTAAATGCTTGATTTGATTGAACGTACGCTTTCCTTGTAGTCTCATTTGAATATTTCTTAAATAATTTCAGCCATGCGAATGCTCGTTTCCTGCTTCTTTCACATTCAAAATCAAACCATGGTTGTTTAAATGTTTTCGGATTGCTTGGTCTGTGCGCAATATCAAAGATTATTTGGCTGAGTTGTTCGATGGTTATGCTTGATCGTTCTAATAACTTTGTGTTCAAATCTGCGATATAATTTCTTGCGTTCTCTTTCCTCCATATGATTTTGTGCAGTAATTTCATTGACTCCGTTTCAGTTCCTCCGATGCAATCTAACCCAATAGTGGCAAGTATTGGGAGATGATCGGAGTACTGCTTATGTGCTACCGTGAAGTCCGTAATGAGGGGCAACCAGTCCCCTCCGGCCAGGCATAAATCAATCACTGAGTGCCCTTGACTCCCAACATATGTGCATTCTCCAGTGACGTCACTCGAAGAGCAACCATTAAAAACTTTGAGTCCGTACGAATCTATTAAATCGAGCATATTCTTTCCGCATGCATTAAGCAGTTCATCTTTGGATGCCCTCATTGAGTTCAGCCTTCGATTTGCCATTGGTTGCTCATTTCCAATCCGAGCATTTGCATCCCCAATGATAAGAATATTACTACTGTTTATATGTGCGAGGAGATCAGCCAGTTTGTTATAATCATGCGTCCAATTGTATATGTATTAAGGGCTATTTTTAGGTTGTCGTTAGAATTATTCGTCAAGTTTTAACATTTGACTCCGTAAATGAGTTTGAAAAGAGAAAAGAAAACAGCGATTTATTATATGAAATTATATCCTGACTTCATATTCGATTTCGATTACGATTAGTATGCTAAAAATAGACTAGACTTACAGACACCCTCGTTTATTGATTTCATGATAAAAATAGCGTTTCAAAAGGACTATGAAAAATTGGCTGAAGCATAAGGAAGGGTAAAGTTAGGAAATTTGAGAAACAAAGAACAAAGATGGGAAACTTGCAATATTCTGATATTAATGACATTTAGGCTCCATCAATCCTATGGCATATATCAACGAAACATGCCGAATTTTCACAGCGATGTATGTAGCCGACGAGACTGGTTGGGTAGACTTTAATTGAGTGGGTTGACTAGTGGATTTGGGACGCTCTAAAAAAAGTGCACCGAATACCTACATTATTATTATTACATATTTATGACGAGTATTCAATATGATGCAATACAGATTCAGTACAAGCATGTGTGGTAAAAACGGCGCTAAGGTGCTCCCTTCATCGATAAATTCCAAAATGTTGAGACCGACGAAGTACATATTGCATATTATTTACTTTGTTCTCTGTGAGTTCACAGGCTCTAAATTATCGATAACTTGGTTTTTCATGCTACGTTTGCATGCTTTCTCGGGGTTACAGCGCAGTGAAATTAGTCCTTACCCAATAGGAAAAATAGAAGCGCTTCTGATAGAAGCGACGTAGAAGCGCTTCCTCACCATTTCCAAATGTGCTTCGGAGGAAGCGCTTCCTCAGAAGCATATTTACGAATGGTGATGAAGCACTTTAAGATCGTATAGAAAAGCTTCGACACTTTGCGACGATTGCATCACACGACGAATATTCACCGTTGTTTTAGATAATTTCATAACGTGAAAAGTGTACGTTATTCGTCTTGTTGAATTTAAAGTGATCAAGTCGAGATTTTTTGCAGCATACCTACTCTTAATTTGAAAAAAGAAACGGATGAACATATCTTTGTAATAAATAAGCTGTGATAGCTCGCTTCGCCTGCTCTCCCATCTTGAGCTCGCTCCGCTCGCAAATTTACAAAACTAATTGTAAATTTGAAAGTATCTTTAAAAATAACATAAATGAATAATGAGGGGGAGCTACTAAAAGGTGATAGGAAAAAATAAAATATGTATATTAAAACTATAGGGGGCTTCGCCCCCTGCTCGCTACGTTGACCAACCCCCGAAGTGTGGGAACGAGTAGATTAAAAACACGAGCGGGTTGTTCGAGTGATGATAGAAGACTAACTTTATTGTAAAATGTAAAAGTAGTGTACAATGTATGTACAATAAGAAGCCGAGGCTAATTTCGGGCGCGGCCGAAATTTGGATACCCTTCGCTCTCCTTGGGCCAAAAGTTTTTTCGGGCATACCTATGACTTGTATTTAATCCCCCTCCTCATTCTTTTTCTTCCGTCTTGATTTAGGTTTAGGCTTGGTTGAAATAAGTGGGCAAATGAAGATATTTACTCAGAAAATTTTATTGGGGTTGCGGGAGCATGACTCCACAGTAAGCTTCCATTCGTTTTGAACTTTTTTGTTTCTTTGGTAAAGACACATTAATTTAAGTTTTGTGAAATTGGTGCAATTTCATCCATTCTTACATAAATGTTTGGTGCTGTCAATAGAAACACATTTGTGTGAAATTTGGTTGAAATTGGTGCCGAAATAAAACTGGTTGGAATTTCCTAGGATCAAATCTCAATCTCAGTTGATTAGGTGATGTTATAAAACGTGACGAAATTAGGCATAACCATTTCCGAACTTCACGGCGTTTTATAGAAAAATCTCAGACATTTTTATCGTTTATAGTACAAATTGAGTTTAAATTACATGATTACATCATAAATAAGAGAATTTAATATTTGCATTTTTTACTTCAAGGGAAAAATGGGAGGAAAAACTATAGGTCTGGCCAGACCTATTGGGTATCAAAAAAGACTATAAATTGAAAATCATCAAAAACAAACTCAAACTTCAACCGATTTTTTTAATTTTTTGCAAAATGCTTCTAAGCATATTATTCTAGGATATCATGAAATATGAAGTCGCTGCGATTCCATCTTCTATGCTTTTTTCACCAAAATATAGTGCCAAAGGAGAAATTGAAATTTTAAAAGAAGCGATGATGCTGTCCTTGATGTTGTTCGCCGTGAGTTTTTTGCAGTTAAGCCAATCCGGTCTGTGGCCTAACTTAGCACAGATGCATTTATTCACATTATCCGCAGAGGTGTTGTAGGCAACACACGATAAAAAGATTTGGAGCGGCGGAGACACAATCGTTAAAGACGGACAAAAGTCGTTCCATGGTCGACTGGCTAGTGGAAGCGCAGCAGTCGATTGAGTAAGCTGCAACTGTTTTGCGCAGAAGATGCTGACTATGATTTAGTGTGTTCGCCCAATAACACTGAAAATCAGACGAAGGAGGCGAAAACAACAAATTAAGCGGCGGAGACACAATCGTTAAAGACGGACAAAAGTCGTTCCATGGTCGACTGGCTAGTGGAAGCGCAGCAGTCGATTGAGTAAGCTGCAACTGTTTTGCGCAGAAGATGCTGACTATGATTTAGTGTGTTCGCCCAATAACACTGAAAATCAGACGAAGGAGGCGAAAACAACAAATTAAGCGTCAAGTTGGGCGACAAATTTGGCGTTGGTAGTTGTTGTTATATATTTCCTATCCGCACATGTACGGAAATTTTGGACCACGCCGAGATTCGAACTCCGGACCTCTAAATTACTAGCATCTTAGAGTGCGACTTAACCAAGTGAGCCACAGAGCGTTCTCCACATGATAGGCAAAAAGTTTGCGGACGTATGTATATGTGATATGAAAGTTTCATATTTTTTTCGAAATACCGATGTGTTTGCTTCAAAATATGTTGCTTCCCAGGAACGTAGCCATCAGTTTCAAAAAGCGTTGCAATTCCAAAATTAAAAATGAAATGCACACTTATCATATACGGCTGTAGAATTTGTGGAAAAAGCGTTCTAGTTCAGGCACAAGTGATGTGAGATTGCAAATGTGGTGGAAAATGATTGTTCCTTTTTTAGGAAGGGTAGGCGGAGTAGTTTCCCACCAAAACTTCGTTGAGGGACCGGTTTTAAATCGCGAAAAACTATCGCTGTTTTCCTTTCTTTGGCTTATACATAACTCTGAATCTGAATGTTCCTGCGAAAAGCTGTTCATACATGTTAGAAAGAACATGATTGCACATCTAATAGAGTGAATGCTTACGGCGAAGTGGCGAACTTCAAAGGTAACACTTTGACCTCATCTGGGACTTCTGAATAATCTATTAATCCATGTTTCCGACAGTTTGAAATCTGCCCAGGGGCGTCATATCAGTAAATACGCTCCTGCCTATTATGATTGAAGACGATGCCAAAAGTCCCAAGACGATGTATGTCTTCCTGTAAAGGTGCTACATTCAAATGATTTTCGAAAAATATTTTTAGACTTTTTCTATGGCGGTGACTTTTGGAAGTACTGAGGAAATGTTGGAATGCTAATTGCCATTTCTCAAGATTTCAATCTAGCACTTCTCACCCCAACCAAAATTGATCATTATACATACTTCCAATTCATTCCGCCGGATCCAGAAATTGTTTTGTTTTTTTCTAAGAACGCTAATGATTACTTGATATATCAATAAACGTTTAAAACAAACCGACAACCTCCGACCACATGACTCCAAAAATTTATCCACAAACCACCCTAATATTCCTCTAAATACTATCACGTGTCCTGAATCCGGTTCATTGGACGTGCGTAATTCGAAAACGTCTTCGACACGATCCCATCAAAATCAAATCAAAGTATCTGTTTACCCATCACACCCAAGTTTCATGTTACTGCCATCCTGCCAGAGCCATAGTCAGCCCATAGAGGCCATCTACCACGAATGGCCATGACAGTAGACACGACGCAACGTCAGGATAAAATGATGGCAGCGGCGATATGTACCGACGTATGTCCTGGCTGGCGTTGGTAATGTCGTCAACGGCGTCGGCAGGTGTATTTTAATCCGTTCGTGGTGTAAATTCAATTTGCTGAAATTCTCCGAATATATCTAGGCGAAAACCCTCGTCGGTGCATGAATAATGAATGTCGTGTTTTCGACCTTCTGAAACGTATCGTACATCGTATTTCGATATATGGATAAACACATAGTGATGGTGCGGTGGATGGCATAGAAGCAGCAACGGCGGTTGCTTCTCACATTCATGACATTCATTCTACACTCTGACTCTGGCTGGGTGCCAGATCTCTCTCCTGAGTCGGTGGGAATTTCGCAGGCACAGGGTATATAAGAGGTTGTTCAAGGATGCTCGAGACGCGCAAAGGAGGACGCGGCGAAGATAACGAGACAAAAATACGACCCGAATCGGACTTGAGAATGAAGCTAACTCGTTCCGCGGAACCAAGTCAAGACCATCGTCATGTCAGGTTTTCGAAGGGAGAGAATACACTTAAAAATCTTTCGTAGAAAGGATAAATGCTGACAGGGATACAGACAACGAATATGGTGAATGTATTTTTGTTCGAGCAAAGTGAAAAATAGAATCCTTCGTTTCAATTTGGCGTGATCTCCCCGTCGCCATATCGACTCCTGATAAATTTAGAAGAAAAAAGTGTGCGAAACAGCAAACGTTCCTATGGTTCAGTCTTCCAGAAATTGGCTTCCCTTTGTTGTACAAAAATTGTCCGCGTTGTTATGGACACATAGGTATGAAATCTACTCTCGTTATTCTATTTCAAAATCGAAATTTCATCTGCTGCAAAGTTTCTTCTTTTAAAAAAATTCGTGGCGAATGGATACGCCCCATGTCAAAATATGTACTTCCAAAAAGAAAAAAATTGCATTGATATTTTTCCTCCGTGGAAACCCTTTTATTCAAGCAACCAGACAATTCTTATACGGAACTCATTGTTTTCGTGGATGCGGAGATTTTCCGCCATTGTTTTTGAAACGTTAAATTTAGCTAAGGTAGCCTGACGATGAAATTTGCATGCCATGCCAAACTGTTCGAAATTAAAATGGAAGCTACAGCGTAGGATATACCTTTTAAGGCAACGGATGATTCACAACGAATCTAATTAAACGAATGCTAACTAAGAAAGGTGGCTATTTAATTAATTGAGCTAATCTCAAATGGTTCTAGACGCGCCTTTGGGGCTAAGTTGAAATTGCCACACAGCACAAAGCTCAGGGTACAAAACATATTTTGGAAAAACTGTTGGCGTGAAAACGTAATACACGCAAGTACCTACGACCCTATACGTTCTATTCTCAGTTCTATTCCATTCAAGCGAATATCAAGACAGAATGGAACTGTGAAGGTTCTTCTCATCTGCCCCACCCGCGCCGATTCATTAAAATCCACCGAAAAGTTTTTCCCAGACTTTAATTGGCTTGTAAAATCACACCCATTCATGGTGACAAAGATATCAGCGAAACAAAATGTTGACCGTGATTTTGGGCCTATATCTAGTTGGAAACGGAGACAGCGGGGGTGGCCGCGCATAGAAAAACGGCTTTAGGCTTTCTAACGAAGGTTGAATCATTAACCGGGTGAATTTGAAATACACACAGAATGACAAGAGCAAATTTTCCCATCGCATGGCTGATATAATTAAAAGGAACATTTTAATTCGTAGCTCGTTGTTTAGGCCAAAAATGACAATGGGTTTTGGTTGGATGACTTTTACTTCTGATTATGTTCTTGTACGGGTACGCATAGATATTCCATAATGGTCGAAATTAGCTGAATTGCCATGACAGGGATAATGATGGGTGGAAAAAAAATTATAAATCTCGGTGAATAAATCCGATGTCTCTCCTGGGTTAACATCTCGCGAGAATTTTCGAGAAGTGGTCTTGGTCTGTTGGGATGCTGTTTTCGCCATCTTATAGTAGATGGCATCTATGGATTTCTGTAATAGTTTTTTCCCTGACAAGGCATTTGCTACCACATCTTCATTCAGGTTGGCTACGATTTTCCGCCCATCATATTCCCGGTTCTTATTATCCCTCCTTACCATTATCACGCCAATTAAAAATCCCCCCTCAATTAAAATCCCGCATAATCAAAGTCCTCCTTTTTAATATCCCGTCATAGAAGCAGCGCCCGCTCTATCACTTTTGCCGCTCTGGGCAAGCGGATATTTTGCCGCCCCTTGAAGATGAACCTTGTAGAAGCGGCGATTCAAGAAACTTATTTCTCTTGCATCGAGTGATTTCGGAAACTCTTACTCTCGATAACAGGCAGTAACTCCGAAACGATTTATATGGTGTAACCGACTGCAGTAGGCCCATTTTTATAAGGACAGCACAATCATTCGTGATTATAGTGAGACTCAAACCAACGCTGCAGTAGTTCAGAGAATAGAATTTCTACTCACTGAGCTACTGAAGGCTGTGGCTGTTCACCATACGGTTAATCATGTGAGCTTCGGAGCTGGCGGCTTCGCATAACCCGAGCCTCGAAGGGGCTAGTTAGGGAGAACGGCCTTGGTGGAAGATGCTTACGCGCCTATATCTAACTAGTTTGTAGATTGATGACCACACGGCCCGAATCGCATTGCTGACTAGTATACTGAAGGGGCCGCCCGGATGTGAAAAGCAGCGCTACGTTCTGCCTTAAGCAGACGAGTAGTCACAGGTCCAACGAGCCTGGGATGTGCACATCTGAATTTGTACGTGAGGCTTAACCAATAGGGGGCCAAAGGAGGATCACACCTGCTATAGAGAAGTCTTTAGAGAATAGTGTACATCGGGGATGGGTGTGCCCAGGGGACCATGGTCCTCTTCCATCAACGTGTTGGCCTCGAGGT
Organism: Microchrysa polita; assembly: GCA_949715475.1. Lineage (NCBI taxonomy): Eukaryota > Metazoa > Arthropoda > Insecta > Diptera > Stratiomyidae > Microchrysa > Microchrysa polita. The sequence continues at coordinate 49,794,585 of OX454416.1, forward strand.
GGCTGTAGGTTGCTACCCGAGACATCGAGCTGGTGATGCAGCCCCGGGGTTGGGTTTCTGAAGGTGAGTGCATTCACTGGATGGAGAAATCCCCATCTGACAATAAGACCTTCTCAGTAAAACGCCAAAGGTCCAAACCGCCCGAAGGACCGGGAGATAAGGGCGTTACGGCTAGATGCTCCCCTGACGGTATACCCCGTAGATGGTATCTATGTTTGTGCTGAGTATTAATGCGACTCCTTTTTTTTTAATTTCACATGAATTTCTCCGGATATTTATTTAGTGGACGGTGCCATCTTGGAATGCAACAGAGTATAAACATAAATTTTAGAACCCATCTTCCGGAAATCAAATTAGGATATGTCGCATAAATGCAATAATAATCGCTAAAATTTCGTACTGGTATTAGGAAATTAGGTCGCCCTTCCCTTTAGCAAGGGACCATGCAAGCAAGCACAGATCCAATCGAAATCCTTAATGCTGGTGAAAATAATAAGAAGAACATTTTCATTTGGAAGGTGACATTAGCACATAATTATTATTTTTTAAAGAAGAACTTATTTTGTCCAAAACTGAGCGATCCCACATTGCTCTTTGGAAGTAGGGCGGGTGCTATAGCATCACACACACATTTTTTTTGTGTTCAAGCTCAAATACAATCGAATTTTCGACTTATTTGATATCCATATATGGCAGTGTCCACACTGAATGCTGAATAGCTGTTCTCTTCAATCGTTACTTTGTTGTAAATATTTTAAAAACGAAATTGTAGTTCTGCAATTCTCACAGCTGATTTTTGAGTCAGTGCAATAAACAAGGTTTTACCAGCGTCATTACATTGCAAGAGTAAACAATGCTCTTTAATCGTTACGACAACAAGGAACTTTCTAATCGCCTCCTGCTAACTGCAGACTTTCAAGCGGTAAAGGTACTTGATTTTCAAAATGGTTTAAGTTATTTTTCCTCACCGCACCTATACCGATATTAAACATGAATTTCTAGAAGATTTGTTAGAAAACCAAGCAATCAAAACAACTTTTAAATGGAAATCCGTCAACTTGATCAAATAATCGTCAAAATGATTTGAAAATTCGTTAATTAGAAATGTAAATTTGAAAATTTTTCATGGAAATTCACAAATTAGAAATGGAAATGAATCAACTTGAAACGGAATTTGTCAACATGATTTGGAGATTCATCAATTCGGCATGGAATTTCGTCAATATCATATGGAAGTTTGTTAACGTCATTGGGAAATTCGTTGTTTTGAAATTCACAAATTTGTACTGACAACTCGTCAATTTGACATTGAATTTCATCAGTTAGAAATTGAAATATGTTATCATGACTTTGAAAGTCGCCACTTCTACATGGCATTTCGTAAATATGATTTTGAAATTCGTCAATTTGAAGTGAAAATTCGCTCTTTCGTTTATGGATTTTCGTCAATCTGATCTGGAAATTCGAAAATAAGACATGGAAATTCGCCAATTTGACATGGAAATTCGTCAAAGCTGAAATCGACAATTTCATCCAAAACTTTATCAATTTAATATGGAAATTCGTGAACATCTTTTTGGAATTCGTCAATTCGAGATGGAAATCGTCATCGAGATTTGGAAATTCATCAATTTGAATGTGTTTGCGATGATATTTTCGAAGCATAGCTTTAACTTAAGCCATAAAGCGGAGATAACAGTTCGATACTTCCGATCCAGCGGCTTGACTACGTTTTGTGTGCTCTTGAATAATAAGGAATAATATTTCGAACCAATGTGGCTCTCGGCATTTGGGGGTTTGTGGGCCTGTGTTCCACTGAACACATGAAACACCGTACGTTACGCCTTGCTTGCAGCCTCACGAGCAATTTGCGACTTTTAAACGCAACTTTTTAATAAAGAGAAACGAAGCTAACTCCCTAAAAAAATCTTTAACGCGCGTTCAATAAAGTAATTGATGTGCTCCTATATTTAAAAAAGCATTATTCTACCGTTTATAAAAAAAAATGTCCAAAACGATTGTAAAATGCTTTTTGTTGGTCTTAGTTTATGTCCTGCCTTGCTGCATTTTATTTTTCCTCTTTTGTAGTTTCTATGGTTTACTTTCCACTAAATGGAAATTGATATTGAATTTTTTTTTTCGGCTTTTCACATCTTTTTTATTCGAGTGGTGGTCAAAAAGCCGCCCCGGACTACCGCCCGGCTTGCCACCATGGGACAGGTGACTTAATTTGAAAAAATGTGGTCTGGGCTTTCGGTATTCGAGACTTAGGTATCCCCTATATGACAGTCTTGTTCTGTAGGGGCTGAATTATCATCTTGATCGAAGATATAAACAAATATCCCGACGGATTTGTCAGAAGAAAAACTGCTGGAAATCACACAACATAACATTTTTCGTTAATAAAAAAAAATTCTTATTACCATCAACGACATAATCTGCGATTCTCTAGGCGACCATAAAAGTAAGGGTATCAGGTGGAAATTATTTGATTACCGTCAGCACCTGGACTACCCCGACGACATTTGCCTTTTCTCAAACACATCAAATGACGGATGCTTTGCATCGTGAAAGTCGAAGAGCTGCTTTAAAAATGAATGCCGCTAAGACTAAATATGTGAGCTGGTCATCAGGAGGAGAAACCACCATTTCTATATCCGTACAACCGATAGAAGAAGTCCATATTCAAATCGTGGGACCAGCTAAGCTAAAGGCGATGGCTGCTAATATGCAGAGGTGGAAATGAAGCATAGTCAGTGCTCTATGCCCCACTAGGGAGTATAAGGAACCAGAGAGAGACATTTAATGAGTCAATGATGTTCCAGAATGTATCAGAATAGTTTCCATTTTCCAACTCTGCTTATGTATGTAGGCTCTCTGTTCAACTTGAAAAAAAAAAAATAATCGGGACTGTGTTATACAGATGCTTTGTTTCTTTCCATATTCTTCCCATCATTGTCAATTTGAACATATATCCGTACATTCCAAAAGTCTAGTCCTTTCATTCAAACCTTCATAAATTCAGTTCATCTGACACATTTCCATTTTCACACGACGACGACGACGTTCTACTTTTCCGCCATTATCATTCTTCTGTTCTCTCTACAAAAGAAAACTCATTTCAACGAAATGTTAGGCTTGTCTCTCTCTATTTTTGTGTGACAAAAATCACTTGCTTAAAATACAAATTCACCATCATATCTTTGATTCTATATTTTTCTTTTCAATTCGCAATGCAAAACACATACAGAAAAGATTCACCATAATTTCTAAGCTAATATCCCATTTTTGCCGGGATTTCTTTTTTCCATTCAGGACACTAAGACACAATTCAAAGAACATTAGAGCTGTTCGTTCGCTATTCACTTTTCCGACTCGACACTTTTCCCGCACCCTCCAACCCACAAACCCTCACTTTCGTGTCCGATTTTCTTTTGATGATATTCATATTTTCATACTAGACAAACATATTACATAAGACGAGCGACTGCCAACGCAAGACGCGCCGGCCGTGTCCCGGTAAAGTTAAGAAAAAATTTGTGGCATTTATATTCAACTAAAGAAGAGCGGCTTTATGGCGTCATCAAAATCGACATTTCTCGCGGAATATATTTATGAATTTATGCAAAACCATGCGTTGGCGCAAGTAGTGCGGAAAATCTAATCAGCAAAAATTTTTATGTAATTTGTATCTATATATATGGACTAGATGGAAATTATGGCATTTTCCAAAGTGGAAAATTACGACATACACTGCTGGCGGAGGGAAGAAAGTTTTGGGTTATGTTTGGATTTTCTTTGTTGTTTTGTTAAGTAAAGTTTTAAGTTTTGTGTGTGAGCTTCTTTTTTCTTCGGGGGTTGTATTCTGACGTCCAGAGAGGGCTATGATTTCGATAAACTTTTTAAAACCTCTAATGGACCCGCACCATGGTAAAGTTTAATGGAAAAACTTATGCAGTCGTTATTTAAGAACTGGCTCCTTTGTACTATAAGGGAAGCCCGAAAAAGCAAAGTCCATTTTTGAATATAATGGAAAATCCGTGCTTGGTTGTTCATTTGGAAAGTTTACCAACGTGTTTTAGCACATGCCTCCAAAAAAATGGAGAGGTATCGAGGATTATATAAACACTAAGTATGCTCAAAATTATGTGTAATTGCCAATACCGTAAAGGACGATCAGTTTCATAGTTTTTTTCCCAAACGTTAAATCGTAAAAAAAGGATATCATCTTTAAATAAACCATCATTTTCACGGCATACTTCGTCGTCATAAAGACTTCCAAATCACCAAAGAAACATCTCCTTTTGCGATGACAACTCTTTACTCCTTTTCAATGTCCTTAAGCCGCAATACAATCCCCAAAATCTGTTTAAACGACATCGAAACGAAGCGGGTCGTAATGGTTATGAATTAACAATAATCCACTTCCTACACATTTCAACCCTCTTCACGTAAATACCATGGAAAAGCAAATTAAATTTGCGCCCTAAAGACCTTTTTAATTATTATTCATCGATTTTATTCATTCATCGTCAATCTCGACAACCACTTCACTCTTATTGGGCGAATCGTTTAGTAGCTTATCAATATATACATGAATTACGTACGTACATATACAAGGGACATAGGCACATAATATACGTAAGTGGCTCCATCGTCTTTGCTGTACGATATACATATTTCAAAAAGTCCCCGGCCCCTGATGATTTCAATCCACTCTGTATACCACTTTGGACGACAACGTTTTCAATTTTCGCCTTCAATCCTGCTAATCGATTGCAAAGTCGTCGTCCTTCCCTTTTTCAATTGAAGTGAGTTCTCCATAAAATTCGTTTCGAATAAGGAAACTGAAGATATCTGCTGATTCATTCGTCCAATCTTAGCTGACTCTCGAGTACATTACACAGACAAAGCAATTCATAATTCAAATTCGACCCAATGTCCGGTTTTCGACCCAAACTTTAATTGTTCCGTTAGATATACTTATATCGAAATACATACATACATATAGCTTGGGTCCAAATTTGGTTAGAGAGAATGACGATTGACTATTTCGCCAGTAATTAGTTTTCCACGTTTGAAAGATCATTTATTGAATTTCGAGAATCGAGGTTTACGCTGAATTTGAGCCGAAGCGATCGGAAAGGCAATTCTTGCTCAATGAATATGAATTTTATTAAGAAAAGCCAATCCATTTGCTGATACGAGTATGCATACTTGAAAGGGATTCATTCATATGAAATGTTATTCAGAATTATTTTAAAAGTGTTGCTTTTGAATATGTAATAAAACACTCAAATATTTTTCAAGTTTTTTTTGTCTTATTACTAAAATAGGCCCGTTTTATTGGGTTCAGTACAGGACAAAACAATACAACTTCCATACAAATTTAACAGTTGGCATTCTATATACAACTACTGTCAAATTTGTATGGAAGTTGCGCTGTTCTGTCCTTACTGAACCCAATAAAATGGGCTTTATATTATTTACTTAATCCGTAAAATACCTAAATGTAATTTTTTGTACTAACTGGATATTTTATTCTTATTTTTCAGGTAAGTGACGTGGATAGCATGCTCGTTTCCTATTCTGCGTAGTCCAGTAAGTACATATTACTTTTATAGCAATCAATTGAATTGACCCGCTCTGTGGCTCACTTGGTTGAGTCGCACTCTACGATGTTAGTAATCTACATATGTACATGGGGCTATACGGCACTGATAAGATATGCAAACAGGAGTTTGTTCTCCGCACTAGTTGACGAATACTGTGTTGGCTTGACTCCCTTAGCCTGGGAAGCGGGGCCGTCGTTAGGGGACGAGATGAGGGCGGGCGCCTTAGCTCCCACGTCTGCACTTTAATTAATTTTTCGTTATTTTTTTTTTTTTGCGAGTATAATAAATGGCATATCAGACGTGTTCTTAGGAAACTGAATATTGATTACATTTTCCGAAAGAATGTCTGACACCCCGTTCACTTTGTAAGCGATGCGATGATAAGATAGAAGCGGGAAGCTTCCCATCGCATGAAAAAAATTCTTAGCATTTAAATGTGAGTCAGCACGAACCTGCTTGTACCATTCAGACTGCTGGCTGCTAGGAACTTTTCCATGACGAAAAAGCGTTCTTTTTCAGCAGCTGGAATGCGCATTGTTACCGATGAAATCCTCTACTAGCGACATGGGGGATATGATTTCTGTTTCGATCCGCTTAGTATTGGCATGGTGTATGGTATGTATGTACATATAAATGGAGAGGTTGATTGCGTCTTTTTGGTGCTGTTTGATGCTGATAGGGTGATAGAGAGGCACAATTTGAGTTCAGATCGGCTTCCATTACCGTGGGAAATTTGTATATATACGTACATATGTGTCGTATGTTCATGTATAGTTGTATATGTTTGTAGTGTAGATATTAAACGAATAGATAATCGTATGAAGGTATTGTAATATGTAATGGATTGGTCTACTAAATAGACTTTGTGGAAATTTACAGTGCTGTTCAACCCAGTCCGTAGCGTAGCCGTACGCCCAAAAAAGGCGGCATTCGGATTTTACAAGAATTGTTGCTATATACAAATCTATGAATGGGTCAAATTGGCTTTACGGCAACTTAAAGCGTCTTCGAGGCGGACCACACCTGTTTGTTCAGCAAACCAGTGGTGTATTTACAGAGGGGCACAGGGGGCACGTCCACATCTTACTAAAAACTGCAGTTCAAATGTTCCCCTTTTATGTTGAGCGTTTACATGATTAAACTTTCGCCAGATCTCCTCGCTGATGGACCCTCTCAGTTTTTCCAACGGGTTGAGTTTATTTTCATAGACGCGTGGTTTCAAGAACAAGAACTCTCAGAGAATAAGTAGCAGCTATGGGTATGTCGGGGCAACGAGGTGGTCATGAAACGTTGCCCAATCTCGACATGAATATGTTCGGATACAAGGATAGCTACTGAAACTCTGGTCATGTGTGAAGTGAATCCCTCTTCCCTATGTTGACATTGGTTGAGAAGAATCAACCAACGTTTTTGTTTTGCTGGAATCGATGTCTTGTAAGCCGCTGAATTGATAAATATTTGAAACAAACGGTTAATTTGGCCGTAAACTCGCGTTGCGGCTGCTGTTGTACGGTTAAAACAAAGGCTCGGTACCCTGTGTTTGGCTGGGGTACTTTCTTCAATGCATTAATTTTCACGAAATAAACATCATCGTAGTGATTCCTTCTTAAACGGTATTGCAGATACTACAGATTTGAAGCTAGTGTAGTGGAGACAGCAAACAATGGTACCTATATGCTTACTTTTGTTGTTCCATTTTAACTAATCGATTGATCACTTCCACTTGATGGTACACGGTTTAAAATTTTGTTGTAAACCGGGAATCAATTTTATAAATAAAAAAGTACTAAAAAGCATAAAAAAGTAAACTCCTATCTATTCCTGTTTTCAGTAAATAGTCCAATAATATCGTATTTTCGTCAGGAAAAAAATACAGAAGTTTATTTCTCAATTTTGTTATATGTATTTTGGGGCGCTGATTCCGAATATCAACTTTGCACCCTAAAAAACGTGCCGCAACCTTTAAAAAAGGGGGGAAAGGGGGGCATTTTTTCGGTTTTTTGCGATTATTTCCAAAACGGTAAAAGATACAGAAAAATGGTCTGAGAACGGAAAAAACTACATAAAATTATCTTTGCAATTATATATAACACATTAGAGTTTAATTGGATATTTCGGCGTTAGAATAGCACATAAATTAGAATATTTTCATTTTAGACCTTTTTTAAAAGCTCCATAACTTTTCAAAGAATGATAGTTCAGCCGTAAAGTTTTGTATAAGTATTCACAACAAGTTTAAGATAATTTTAACGTAAACATTGAGACGCTCCGGTCAAGGACCCCCAGTATCCCCCCATTTAAATTTTTCAAAACGGCATATCCATAACTCCCCCCAAAATTGGAGCAGAGTGCAGCAAACCCCATAATACATAAAGAAACAGTGAGAAAAAACTTCTGTATTTTTTTCACGGAATGGTACTAAATCGACACGATATTACTGAACTAAAAAGCTGAAGGCCAAATAGCTAGTGCTAGTGTTATTCTTAAGGCAGACCGACCGGAGTGTGGCAAACACCGCACAAAAGAGTGGTTGGGCAACTCCAAGGTATCATTCTTGGAACCGGTCTTTTGTGCGATGTGTGCCACACTCCGGTCGGTCTGGGGCCGCCTTTAGATCTACATAATTGTATTGTGTTTGCTTATAATAAATAATAATAATAATGTTGTCAGGGGAACTAAACTTTTGGTGTTTTTAGCTCGAAATGCAAAGAACTCTCAGCCGTTCAAAGAACGCAGCTCTGAGTACCACATTTTCTATATTAATCAAACTTTGTTTTTATGTAGGCTATAATGGTGGTCGAACAAGGCGCGACCGGGGACGGAGCTGATCCCGGGGATGGAAAATGCTCCTCTACGAGCAGGCAGCGGCACGTTCCATCGCACTCACAAAAACCACATGCTTTCGAGAACTCACATACCACAAACTCCAGGAATTAAAAAAGGGGAGAAAAGCGAAAAAGAGGCAGAGGGATTAGGGGAACACATGCACGCCTCACACATCATAACGCATAAGGGACACATTTACACATGCGATACTCATCCTTATTTGAGGCTTCAGCATCGGTAACGCTATATTTCTTCCTCGGGCTTCACAATTAACGTTTTTGCCACATGTGGCCCGAGAAACGTTACCTCCTTTTCAAATTGCCGAGGTGGCCAGGTGTTGTCTCTAAGACGACTCAAATCCGACTCCTCGAATTTCTCCCACGACATCGCTTACCCAAATTGCTTATCTTTGCCGCGATAAGTCATCTTCCCGTCGACATTAAATGAAATTTTTCATAAATATAGCCCGGCGACTCGCAATTGCATATGGCAATCATTACAGGGCAGCTTATTTGCAGCGGCTTCAAAGGAAAATAGGCTGAGGACTACCACCGGATATCCTTGGCATGATAAACACCTACGGACCTGCTCTGCAGATCCGACAGAATGTACCGATTGTTGCCAACTTTTTTGACAACGGGAATCTTTATAAATTTGAAGTCAAGCTTGGAGTTGTAGTGGGCAGCCGCATCACTCTGGGTAAAGCATTAGCGGAACACTTCATCTCCAGGCTTGAATTCAACTCACGAGAGCGCGTATTGTAATGAGCTGCATTCCTTGAGTGTTTTGTTGATGCCACCATGAGCAATGAGGGGGTGATCATGCGCACTTTTAAGCAAGTCTGACTTCAGCTCCTCCGGAACCCATAACTTCCAGGAGCGTTGCTCTTGTAGTTCATCTCCGGTCGTATATTCTGTTCGTTTGTATACGAATCTGTCAGATACTTTCAAGTCTTGAAGTCGAATTCCCCGAGAAAACAGGGGTACCATTACCATTCTGGCGCGGGCTCCCCATTTTTATACCCTATACCCATAAGATGGTATAGGGTATATTGTTTTTGTTACGCCGATATTATGTAACACCTCAAAGGAGCCACTGGAGGTATGGCAAAGTATATATATAAAAGATCATGGTCGGTCCCTGAATCGAATAAGCCATGTCTGTCTGTCTGTCCGTGTGTCTGTCTGTTAGCATGATAACTCCCGAAATAATGAAGCTAGCGGTTTGAAATGTTGGTCAAATGTTTGTTTTGCTAAAATCTTGGGCGGTATTGAAAATGCGCCAAATCGGACCACGGGTTCCCCTACCTCCCATACAAACTACCCCTCCTTGATATTTTAATTCAGCCATAACTTTCGGTAGGATATCGCTATCGACTTGATATTTTGATCAATGTCTCATTCTGACATATACTTTGAGTTGGTGGAAAGTGGAGTAGGTCCGACAGCCCCTACCCCTTCTTCCCCTACAAAGTTATATTCAGCCATATCTTTTGATAGAATGTAACGAAAAACTTCAAATAAGTATCAAATGGTAGCCGTTGGATGCCTTGACAAGGTAATAAAGATGAGTCAGGTCCGACCCATCTACCCCTCCTTCCCCCACAAAAAATATGAAATTGAATATTTTGGGTTTTGCGTGCCTTTTAGGTCTGTACATGGGTATAGGGTATACACTCATCGTGCTATTCGCACGATTATAACTCGGTCTCGTTTTTCTTATTTTAGACCTCAAATTTTGGACCCAAATTTACCTTAGTGTTGCCACGCCGATCGGATACGTATTTCCCCGAAAAAACAGGGATGCCATTTTGGAGGTGGCAGCCTGAAAAGAGTGCGCGTACTCTACCAACTGGGTTTCATTGCACCGCATATTTCCATAAATTACCTATTTCATCAATTCATATATATGTTAACAACAATTTATACCAAATCCACACTCTAAATTTTTTTCAACTAGATTCTAGTAAATAGCAACTAGAAAAGGACAACTGATATTTTACAGAGAATCTAGTTCGGTTTACTAGAGTTTCAAACTCTGATAATCTAGTAAAATATATACTAGACCTTCAAGTAAGTTTAGTACCTAATAGAAACCACAAATCCAGTGAAGCAAACGGAAGTAACAGGGAATAGACACTGGAAATTTATCAAACGAAGTCTTAAAGCGTTTTACGAATACTATCATGGTTAAGCGATGGGCCGACAACCCATCCTTGGAAAACATTCTACGTCAAGAAACCTGAAATGAAAGCCTCGGATTGGACGGATATAACCCAACGACGACATCGCAAACGAACAACTGACTACTTTTTCGGAACCTGGAATGTACGCTCCCTGAATAGGCCAGGGGCCTTAAGGGCCCTCTTGGATCAGGTCGAAAAATATAAGCTGAGCATTGTTGCACTCCAGGAAACTAAATGGCTTAGTAGCGAGATTGATGACCGAAATTCGTACACAATTTTCACAAGTGGAAAACCTCCGGGCCACAGGGAGTTTGGAGTGGCGTTCATTGTAAACAATCAACTTAAGCCGCATGTTATCGACATCAAACCCATAAACGAGCGGCTGTGTGCGATTCGCATTAAAACCCGGTTCTTCAATCTCTGGCTCATAAACGCGCAGGCCCCCACCGAAGTCAGTGAAGACGCGGTTAAAGACGAATTCTATCACCGCCTAGAAAATCTCTTCGATTCACTTCAATCAAATGATGTCAAATTGCTGCTAGGGGATTTTAACTCCAAAAGTCGGAAACGAAAGTTGGCATAGGGGGATTACTGGAGGGTACAGCCTCCATGAAGACTGTAACGACAATGGCCAACGACTAATAGACTTCGTGACCAGCAGAAATATGGTCATTAGCTCTACCTGGAGATCTCCAGATCAACATACCGTCAACTAAATTGACCACGTCCTTGTCTGCAAGAGATGGGCATCGAGCATAATGGATGTTCGGTCCTATCGTGGAGCAAATATTGACTCTGACCACTATATGGTGAAGGCGACTTATAGGTGCAGAATTTCTTCGGTGCATCATTCGAGGTTCAACCCGGCAAACATTTTTGCGGTTGACAAATTGTTGGATGATGCCACGGTGGTCACTTATACGACTGCCCTTGAAGAGAAGCTGACGCCCTTGCTAAATAACATCAGCAACAAAGGCGCCCTTGAGATCTGGGATACACTCAAAGACACCATCAAAGGGGTCGCAGAGGAGGTTGTGGGATACAAAGCCCGGCGAGCCCGAAATGATTGGTTTGATGAAGAATGTCAAAATGGGTAGATGCTAAAAACGAGGCATATCGCCAATGGACTGAACGCGCAACTAGAGCCAAAAAAACAAAATATGACGAGCTTCGACGATTTTCGAATAGGTTAATTAGGCGTAAGAAACGTAAGCATCTTGACGAGCAGTTGATGCAAATAAACCAAAGACTAGTTAGTAGGAACAGTAGACAAGCGTACAAGCTGATCAATTCAATTAAAAGTGGATACCAACCCAGGACCAGCCTCTGTAAGGATAAGGATGGCAATATCATTAGCGACACCGATAGCGTTGATAAACGATGGGCCTCACATTTTGATGAGCTCCTCAATGTTCAACCGAACAACCCCACACAAGAAGCTCCGGAGCTGATGGCTGAACCAGGCCCTCCCGTTCAACCCCCAACAGTAGAAGAAGTTGATCTCGCCATGCAAGCACTAAAACATAATAAAGCCCCGGGCGCTGACGAGACTCCAGCTGAACTGCTGAAGCATGGCGGGGAGAGCCTTGTTAAGGCTATACACACACTTATCGTTAAAGTATGGAACGACGAAATAATCCCGGAAGATTGGCGTAAAAGTATCATTTTTCCAATCCACAAAAAAAGGGGATAAGTTGAAATGTGAGAACTACAGAGGCATCTCATTAGTTTGTACGACTTATAAGATTTTATCTAAGATTCTGGAAAATAGAATTAATCCGTACGCAGAAGAAATCATCGGCGAGTACCAAGGCGGCTTTAGACCTGGTCGTTCGACGACAGATCAGCTTTTTACAGTGAACCTTTTACTCCGGAAGTGCTGGGAATACAACATAGACGTATACCAAATATTTGTTGACTTCAAGCAGGCATACGACAGTATCGATCGAAGCGTACTGTACAACATTTTGCTACATTTTGGAATACCGGCTAAGCTAGTGCGACTCATAAGGATGATGATGACTAATACCGTCTCGCAGGTCAGAGTTCAGAACAGACTCACTGACCTATTTGAAACTCGTACTGGACTCAAGCAAGGCGACGGGCTGGCGCCGACGCTCTTCAACCTGGCTCTGGAGTATGTGATTCGAGCCATGAATTTGGACAGCAGCGGAACGCTACTCATTAAATCGACTCAACTAGTAGCCTACGCCGACTACATCAACATCATGTCTCGAAGATTATGCCGAAAGCCTTCTGCATAATCTCAATAACGCCGCCAAAGAAGTTGGGCTACATATCAACGAGTCTAAAACCAAGGTCATGATGCAATCAAAAACTAGAACGCCAGTAAATTCAAGCATCACAGTGGGGGACCTCAATATAGAATATGTAGACAACTTCACTTACCTGGGTTGCAATTTGTCAAAAGACGCCAACGAAACAAATGAGATAAAGCGACGGATACAACTAGCTAATAAGTGGTACTTTGCGGTCCTCCCAATTATGAATTCGAAGCTGGTGCACAGGAACACGAAGCTCCACGTGTATAAAACCATCATCCGACCTGTGCTATGCTATGGCTGCGAGGCATAGACCCTAACTCAAAACTCTGAACACCTGTTGGACACATTCGAGCGAAAGGTTCTCCGAAGAATCTTCGGGGCCGTTCGTGAACGAGGTGAATGGCGCATCCGATACAACCTTGAGTTGTATCAGCTGTATGATGAGCTACAGGTGTCGAAGATCGTGAAATTGCAGCGATTGCAATGGGCGGGTCATGTACAAAGAATGAACGACGATCGCATGCCCAAAAAGGTGATGAACGCGCAACGAGTGGACGGAGCCAGATTGCGTGGACGACCGAGAGCCCGATGGGAGCATTCTGTGTGTGAGGACGCCCACCAGATGCTAGGCTTTCGGAATTGGAGGACAAGGTCGCGTGACCGCGACAATTGGAGGTTTTCAATCCAGGCGGCCAAGGCCCGACGTCGGGCTATCGTGCCATAAAGAAGAAGTCTTAAAGACGTTAGAGCTTTATTACGGAAATGTGTGAACAGAAATCCAGTGAAACATATTGAATCATCTGTAGTACTACCTTTAAATTAGTAACTAGAGAGGAAACTATTAGCCACTAGAGAGGAAGTTATAAACAGACAATCATCGGAATTATAAAATGAGTAAAAAGGCGTGTTATATTTTTCATGAGAAATTCACTTTATTTGCACATCATAACTATATACACAGATACACATAAAATATAACTTAAATTTAAATATATAATAAAATTAACATTACATTTGATTACAAACTTCTCTACACTACATACACATTACAAAATATGTATTACACAGGTACTTAATAAATATACCTAAACACTTTTCACTAAATACATATCACACACGTACACACGTCCGGAACACTTTACACCCGCGACGAGAATGAAGTTAATATTTCAGATAAATTTTTGAAAGGTAAGAAAAAATCAAATTGATAGTCCAGTGGATGTAACTAGAAACTACATTTAAGTCACTGCATTTCTAAACATTTTTACTGGATTAGTAGATAATCTGCAGTTCACTAGAAAATCAGTAGTAATAAAAACTGGAAAATCAGTGGTGTAGCAAATATAAATTGATTTTCTAGTGTTTTTCAGATGAAAGATGTATTTCTAGTTATTTCCAATATAATTAAAATGAAATTCATTTTTTTTACTAGTTTATCGATGAAAATATTTACTAGACTTTGTCTAGTTGGAATTTTACTGGGAAAAAAACTTAGTGTGAAATGCCGCCCGAATATTGTTTTAAAACACGTAAGCTAACACACTGCAAATTTCGACAAAGGATGCCTCTCACCCACTTATCATTACATTATATTACCTATACCTACGACAATCGATTTATTAATGCCCACAATTATCCACAACACTACATAAACATACCGGCAAGTTTGTATGTATATTGCAAATATCAATGATACAAGACTTGAAGCGCCATGTCATGAAGTCGATCTGAAATCGTACCCATATCACAATCAAACAGCGGTAGCTCGCACACACCAGCGCCGTATAAAATCCCTTTGAAAAATCCGGTTTTCTTGCCATGGAAACAAATCGCGTCGTCTCGCAACAAATCGCATCGCATCGTATCGCCCGCAAAAGCTCGGCGTCGCACTCTATGTGTACGCGCCCTAACACGTGAACTTGTTAACGGATCTTTCTCAAATCTGGCACACTTATTGAAATATTGGTTCATAACCCGGAAATTCATGAGCGGAAACAAATAAAAGCAATGAAAATCTTCTTCCTTTTTGATTACTTTTCTGAGACAACAAAAATGAAGTTTGAATAAGGATACAGGAAAACATGTAAACTTGAAAAGAGTCGCTGGTTCACCAAAGAGGTTAAGTCTTTGGCCTTTTGTGCTTTTAAATGGACCTTAACAAAAGCCATGTTAAGAGAATGCATCACAAACAAAGCGGAGTACTATGGCAACTTTTTCCAGGTTTGCGTGCAGACCAATCCTATCAGTGACATAAACCTCATGCACCTACATACATCAAAGCGCTTAGTACATACTTTGTGACTTTCTAATGTTTTTTTTTTTTGCGACAATCAGTGGAAGTTGATATGTCCACCCACAAGCATCGATGGTCGGAGTACTTGTGAATACAAATCCGATCATTGTATTTAAGGATGCTTAACAAACTGAACATACTTAACGCATTTATCATCTTATGCCTCTTTGTATTTTCTGTAAATCTTGTGCATATTGCACGTTGGGTTTACAAAAAGGAAAAAAATAATCAACCTATCTTCCAAGTACATACCTACGAGTATAACAATTCGTCGCCATAATCACACAGAAGTCGCACCCGCGCTAACAGTGAACAATATTCAAGTTTCCAAATGTCCTTCTTCAGTCAGATTACAAATTTTGTAGATTTCCTTTTAAGATAATTTCCTTCCTTTTCGGATTCGAATTTCAAGCTATAGCTACTGACGGATGGGGGACAATACGTGGGTCGATCTATTCCATTTCAAGGCTCTGTCACCGATAGAGAAAGATGTCTTAATGTTGGGTTGTCACCGGGAATGCTATGGCCATGGTAAAGTTGGCCGGAAGTGTAATCGGTTAACCACTTTGATATAATACCCGGTATGTATGTAAGTATGTACATACACATATAAGTATATAAGAAGATTGAGAATTGAAGCAGGAAGTCGTCCTATAATTGAGACAGAGTCGCATTATGGTACATTGGATTTTGGGTTACGTGAACGATGATGTAATCCCCGGATGAGCACACATATATGTACATGTACCAATTTTGTTGCCGGGTAACATGAAATAAGGATTTCAACAAGAACTGTCAGCACACGTAAGTACTAAAATATGTCATTAAAATTTGGTCGATGGGTTTTCATGTTTCGGGTTTGAAGAAATGGTATTTTCTAGGCCAGGAGGCTGATATTGTTGGAATTTGTTAATTTAATTTAACATCAGCTAAAAGCTGGGAGATGCCATCTTTGGTAATCATTTTTTTTTCAAGATAAACTCTCAAGTTAAAATCCGCAACTTGAAAAATAAATTTACGTATATTTTTCCGCTAGAGGGTGCTTTCTGCAACATTAAAAATGTTTTATTTCGATAAAATTTAAAAATTCGGTTTATTCAATATAGACACATTTGAAGTAGTATGTAGTTGCAATTTCTATGATTCATACAATTTATCGCGATAAAAGTGTTAAACTATGTACTATGAATATGGACTCCAATAGTAATCCAGAAGATTCGTAATTGCTCCTCAGGGATCAAAAAATAAGTTTGACCTATCCTCAGGACAATTAAGAAACGTATCCTATTCGAAATGAAAGTAAAACAAAATTTGTATATTTTCATTTTCGGAAGTATTCTCCCGATTCGTATCCTCATCCCCCGAAATACATCAATGAGCCTAATGAAGATTTGATCGTGACTAATAACAAAAACTTTTTGTCTCACTATATTATTGCGTCTCTGCTACAGAATAATTGGTTTTCCGTATGTATCTCCTGTAGTAATGCAATATCTAAAATTCTCGTAATTCTGTCCAACTGTGTCAGATATCACGTATCCTATTGAAGAGAAACAAAAAGGTAATTTCGTCAAAGTTGGCAATCGTATTATGTGGTGTGGTTTTCACATGTGTATAAGAAAGTAGTATTTCGCCATAATTAGCTTGCGCCCCAGAAATAAAATATGCAATACATAAAAATACTCGGATTTCAGTAACCAGCATAAACATATACATAAACCCAGCTGAAAAGGACACACGGAAAAGACATAACACATCTCAAAGGGTCTGCCATGAGCGAATGGGATGAATCGAACTAACACATAGTCTCTCTGATATTAAAGCCAAATGCAAACGAATAATGTGTATAGGACTCTAAACACATTAAATTTTCCGAGAAAAGGAATTGATTTAGAGAGCACACGGAATACATATGCGTATTAAGTTTGAAGTCAACGAAGCAGTCATGCAAATTACAAGTCTGAATGGATGGATAGCGACGAGATTGTATGGTTTAGTTATTTGATTTACTGACATACATTATACTACGAGTATGGATCTGTGTGGCTTCACATCGTTTTAAACACGGTGAATATTAGTCTAAGAAAATTGGGCCAAAATATGGCCATCGAATGGCAAAAATCCTACATCGGAATTTTTTTTGGATTATGGTTGGGGATTGTCCCCAGATCATGGCATTAAAAGTCCCAACCGATTGGGGGTCCGCAATCTTAAAACAAAAGCGGGGAAAGGGAAACTTTTTTCGTTTTTTTGCGATTATTTCAAAAACGGTAAGAGATACAGAAAAATGGTCTGAGGACGAAAAAAACTACATTATTATTATTAATAATTCATTATAATTCGTAAAAACAAAAATACTTATACAATAAATATGAATATAGAATAATGGGGTCATAGAATATGTGAGATGGCAATACTGAATTTAAAATTTAGTATACGCTACTGAATATTTCAATATGTTCCATGTTCCATGTGTAACGCAATTATTCTATGCATATAAATATAACTTTAATTATTTGAGATTGAGTTTTCACTTATCGTTTTTAATTTCAGAAAGATATTTTTGAATATCTCACGATGAGCTAAGCTCGTGCTGTGAGACATTGCTCCACATTAAATTAGTTTAAAAGTAAATACGAATTCATTAATTGTGAAATGTAATACTGTGGAGGACTGTCATATAATTTTGTAAATTTAACTATAAGTTAAGTGAGTTTTTAACATTTTTTGAAAAATAAAGTGACTGTTTAGGCTAGTAATTTCTTCAGGTAACTTATTAAAAAGCCGAGGTGCTGAGTAATGGGCATGGTTGGAAGCGGCTGATGTATAAAATTTAGGTTCATGTCGCAACTTTCGCACACGTCTGCGGGTTAAATACCCAGTGTTGTTTTCCATATACGGGAATTCACGCAAGCTTTTAAATACAAATTTAAGAATTTTTAGTTTATAAAGATTACATATTGATAAGATATGAAAATCAGTATAGATATAAATGGATGGATATCGTATAGGTTTTTTAAGGCAAATTTTGATAATTCTTTTATGCAATATCACGAGAGGTTGTAAAATCGTTGCTGATAGACCACCCCAACCTATCATACCATATTCAATTACGGATTGTACTAAGGATATGAAAACCATTCTCAATCGTTCTATAGAAAGTATGGATCTTAGTTCCACAAATTTATAAATAGTTTTTTTAAGACGGCTACAGATTGTTCAGATTAAAGCATAATTTGTTTTTGGACAAGCATGACGACATTTTTGTCATACCTTCGGTAGCATAGTTGAATGCTTCCTCCCAATTGTTCCCATAGTATACCGCAACTACGTCATCAGCAAAAGCGAACATTTTGCAGTAAGGTATGCTCATTTTGAGCAGCTCATTGATGTATATGAGAAATAAAACCGGACCCAGGACGGTTCCTTGTGGAACACCAATATTAATATCCAAGTTTGGGCTAGTGCAGTTGTTAATACGCACGGCTTGTTTTCTTCCTTGCAAATATGATTTAAATAAATTGAGCGCCATGCCTCGGACTCCAGCATTTATCAGTTTTAACAGTAGTATGTCATGCTGGACGGTATCAAATGCTTTTCTGATGTCTATAAAGACACCTAAACATTTCGAGCCACTATCTAGTTTATGCATTATTGCTTTCGTGACGCTATAAATAACGTCCTCAGAGCTTTTACCTTTCATAAAACCATGTTGGGCCTTGGATAATATTGCATATTTATCTAGAAAGTTAACTAGTCTGTTTTTAATAAGTTTTTCAAAAACTTTCGACATGCAGGGTAATAAAGATATAGGTCGGTAATTATTCATGCTTTTCTTGTCTTCGCCTTTATGAATCGGAATAACTATCGCATGCTTGAGTTGTGTTGGAAATATACCTTGAATAAAGCATAGGTTAGATATATGTGTAAGTGGCAGAGCTAAAACAGTCGCATTGTCCTTAAGTAGTTTGGAATCAAGTCCGTCAATCCCAGGAGAAACATTTGACTTAAGTTCAAACAAAAGCTTAAGCATTTCATTTTCTGATACTGGATGGAGAAAAAAAGAATTAGAGATGTAAGTTTCTTCTAAATGTTCATTTATTGGGTTGTTTGAAGTTTGTATACTCTTGGCGGTATTGTGTCCTACTTCAGTAAAATATTTATTAAATTCGGACGCTATCTCATCTTCTTTATTGCTGGGTAATAATGCACCAGTTGATGAAATGATATCACTTTTAAATGTACTCTTTGTTGCTTTTGCATCAGTGATTTCATTTATAATACTCCATATTTTTCTAGTATTATTGCTACAGTTGTTCAACTTAGTGATGTAATATTGTTGTTTAGCGCTGCGAATAAGAGATTTGAGAATATTTCTATAGTTCTTATATTCGAGAGAAAGGGTATGATTTGTCGGCTGCTTTCTCAATTTAAGTGCCATTTTGTCCCTGTATCTTATGGATATTATTAATCCCCTGGTAATCCATGGTTTGATTGGCTTCATTTTACAACAAATTTTTCTAGTAAACAAGTTACTATTATATAAAAAGAGGAGTCGTTTATAAAAGTAATCAAAAGATTTTTGAGCGTCCTGCTCACCTAACACTTCGGTCCATCTTTCCTTAGATAATTCAGTTTTAAATCTTACTTTATTTAAAATAAATTTCTCAGGTTCCAATGGGCGATCAAATTTTTTGCACTGTTTATTCCCTTTTGGCGGCAAAAAAATGTTGCCAAGTATAGCGAAGTGGTCTGTAATATATGTAGAATATATAGCTGAACTAAATTTGTGTGTGTTCCTGCATTTAAAAAATAGATGGTCTATACATGAACTACGAGTACTACCCTTTCGTGTACATCCGTAAACGTGGTTTATGAAGCCAAAACTGTACAACATATACAGATATTTGTGTCCATAAATATCTATACTATCTTCTTGGATATCAATATTTGTATCGCCAACTATTTATAAAGCTGTGAATATTTGTATTACTTGGTGAACGATAAAGACATGTTAAAAGTACATGTTCATCTTCTATGCGCATTTCTACGTTGAGTGAATTTACATCATTAATGTCGACACTCATAACATTGTGAGTAATAGTTTCTCGAATATATGCTATGACTCCATCACACTTATTAAATTTATTTGTTTTTACAATTTTACTGTAACCACTGATAGAGTACGCTAATGTATCATTATCTAACCAAGTCTCAGTTAAAACTATTATATCGAAAGTTACATTTAATTGTGTCATCCATAGACAGAATTCATCGAAATTCTTGCTAACACTCCTAATGTTTAAATGAATGATTTTGATGTTCCCTAATTTATTAAAAAACTCATGACATTGTATACTATTATTAATTAGTTTCGATTTTTTATCTGAATCGAGTGAATTCAAAAAACTATTTACACCTATCATAAATAACAAATTAATAATATAAAAAAGAAAAGAAATGTTAAAATAAGCAATTAGTTAATCAAGGAGTCAAGATCGTGTTTACTTTTTATCAGGACAGGTTTAGATTTTTCATTCCGCCGTACAAAAATTTTTCCATCCTAAAGCGCAGTATAGACCTCGGGCGGAATGAAAATGAAATTTTTGTCCGCTGCGATTTTTTCAATGAAAATGCATGCTTACTGTCGTGGAACATGTCGGAAATGATGGGGAATTCCATAAGCTACAATCCGAATATGGTTCCAAAATTTTTCTCGGCCATTTTATGTATTATTTTTCGATTCCCCGGTCATTTCACCGTGGAAAATATCTAATGACGGGGGAATCGAAAAATAATACATAAAATGGCCGAGAAAAATTTCGGAACCATATTCGGATTGTAGTTTATGGAATTCCCCATCATTTCCGACATGTTCCACGACAGTAAGCAGGCATTTTCATTGAGAAAATCGCAGCGGACAAAAATTTCATTTTCATTCCGCCCGAGGTCTATTCAGGCCTTTAGTCCAGATGAATTGATAATCTTTGGGCTTCAGCATATTTTTCGTTTCGCGTAACAATATAGAGACGGATGGCCCACTAGGAAAAAGAGTGTGAAGTAAGCTCTTCCAAAGGTCTGCTTGGAATGAAAGAATTCATTCTTTTTACCTACCTTTATATCTACCATTTTCCATAGTCATGTCCGCGGAAAGAAGTAATTCCAAGAAGGAATCTTTTGGAAGTACTATGTAATGATTCCATAATGACTTCTAGGAAGGTTTTATTTCCAGTACTTCGGAATGAAATAAAAAGGACTTCATGGAAGGCTTTTTTTGCTGTACTTTAGAATGAATCAGTAAGGTCTTCTAGGAAGGTTTCTTTTGCAGTACTTCAGAATGAATCAGTAAGAACTTCTAAGAAAGATTCTTTTTCAGTACTTCGGAAGGAAATAGTAAGCATTTCTTGAAAGGCCTTATTGGTAGTTCTTTAGAATGAAAATGGGAAGGACTTTTAGAAAGATGTTTTCACTAAAAATAAGCGCATTTTTTGTGCATTCGGTGTCGATTAGTTTCGGGTAACAACATAGTGTACCTTATAAGAAGTTACTATTATTATTTATTTAAGATCTATTTTATATTTATTTTTATTTATTTTTTATTTATATTTCTATATTTTATGTTGGAAATACCACCTACCCGCACTCAATGTCCAAAAATGTATTAAAATGATGCAAATTAAGTTGATACTTTACTTTTGAATTGAGATCGCCGTTCAGAAAGGAACAAAATTCATTTATTGATAATAACTAACTTATCGCATTGGTCTCGGCGATGACACGATCCAAAAGAGTAAGTTACCTGTACAAATAGGCTGAGACATTACCGCCAGAACGGGCGACGTACCTACACGGCAGGTCGAGCTACGCGACGCAATGGTATAGAGGGCAAGGAGGAAGAAGAGCAAACATTGCTTACGAAAGAGATAGATCAGCATCTCACGAGTTCGAAGAACTCTCCAATCAGGCGTCGTGCGTATAGCGCCCCTTGATGATGAAAAAAAAAACTTAGTAATTTATTTAGATTTTTTCTTATTAAATTTATTATATCACACTCTTAACATTTTTAAAATAAAAAAGAAAAAAAAAAACAATTTCGTTATTTTTAAGTAAATAAACTAATATGTATATGAGATTACTCAGCTGTTTTTAGTATAGACAAAAAAATGAAATTTAGAATTTTTTCTGTAAAAAAAAGAAATAGTTTGATATTTTTTCGGTAAATTCAGATTTTTAACAAGACTTATTGACAATATTACGCGTTTTTTTGTAAAATTTTTGTTTTGCAGCTTTAAATTTCGCCTTCATCTCTTACACGTAATTTAAGTATCCAAATTTTTCAGTTTTCACAGCATCTTAGGATGAAATTCTTATTAGATATATAGTTATACAGTCGAGAAATAAAAGTAATGCAAACGTACCAAATATATATTGGTTAAAAATGCACTTTATAAACTTCAAACTATGTATAATCGAAATTTTCTGCTACGAACTGAATCAATCCACCACTCACAACAAAAATTATGCACGAACTGCGCAGGAAATGATTTCCAGCAATATACGAAATTGTACGTCGCAAAGTTAGCGGTAAAACAAACGGCATATTCCTTCGAATTCGCTCCTAAACACCTACCCGGAAATGATTTTATATTGTCTTCTGAACTCATTCTAAATGCCTCCATATTTACTTCCTCGGAATGACTATTACCTTCTAAATACCTTCCCGAGAAGGATTTCATTTCATTTTTAAAGTCATTCTAAATACCTCCTTATTTGCTCCCTTGGATGAAAAAGACCTTCAAAACATCTTCTTCGAGAAGTACTTCTAATTTTTCCTAGTGGGGAATTAGATGTTCGTTGACACTCGTTCTTTATTCATGTACAAGATACCACCCTGCAAGAAATCGCTAACCGAAACTACTACTACATACACAGTTTTATCTAGATGTGTGAGTTTTCGAAGCTGCGAAAACTCACACAAACAAATATTTTACATATTTTTCCCAGCAAGAAAGCTACTGGTTAAATTACTAATGTTTATCTAGTCAAAATCCGTTTAATTTTCTGGGTACCGTGCATAGGCCGTCGGGAAAAAATTGACCTATATACTTCACACAGCACTCGTACGTGAGAGTTCCCCTACAATGTTATATAGTGAAAAGGCAACAATCTTTGAGTTATTTCCAACCAAACTGTCCGGTATTTTTGCGTTAAATACCATAGATTTATTGGTTATTTTATCCACTTAATCACTCGGTAACCTTGTAAGTATTATACTAGTAATATTACCGGTATTTTCCGTGACATTTACTATAAAAGTATCAGTTAAATTAGCTGGTAGTACTATAGTAAATATCATGGAAAATACCAGTAAAATTACTACTTCTTTAACCATTATTTTAATGCAAATTAGCGGCTATTAAGCTGGTAGTAATCCTTGTATTATAATGATATATTACCGATAAAATCTGACCAAAATACGATAGATTTATTGGTATTTTTATCCATTTAATTGCCCGGTAACATTGTAAATATTATACTGGTCATATTTCTGGTATTTTCCGTGATATTTACCATAAAACTACCAGGTAAATTAGCTGGTAGTCCTATGGTACAGATCATGGAAAATACTAGTAATATTACTACTACGTTAGCCACTATTTTAGATCAAATCAGCGGCTATAAAGTTGGTAGTAACCTAGTATTGCAGCAGAGTAAAGAACGTCATTTGATTTTTGGTAATATTGTTGAGGACGGTGCCTTGATTATGAGGAAAAAATTCTGACCCATAGGGGGACCGGGAGTTGGAAAAAGGGGGAAATGGGGGTAATTTTTCGGTTTTAGCGATTATTTCGAAAACGGCGATAGTTACAAAAAAAAAGTTCTAAGAAAGAAAAAAAACTACATCAAATTACCTTTAGGAAGTACCGTTTTTTGAAAAACTCTATGCTAGCTTGGAAAAAAAACCTCGCATATTAAAGTTCATTGGTTAACTCACATTTTTGGGGAGTTATCGAGCATTTTTTCAAAGCATAAAATTTTCAAATAAAGATCCGTCGTATTATTGCAGTTTATTCCGTTCTCAGTACATTTTTTTTTGTAGCTATCACCGTTTTCGAAATAATCGCTAAAACTTCACACTTTCACAAAGGATCGCTGAATACTGACGAAAAATTAAAATGTGTCCGTCTGTCTGAAGAAAAAAAAAGTACCGTTCTCTTGCTTTATACCGAGAAATGACATTGCACATGGAACAATTATTCCTGCTGCTTATAGATTTAAAGAAAAGTCCTCATATAAATTACCCACAGTTGTGTGGTAAAACATTGTTAATAAAATAGTAATATGACCTGGCATTTACTGTAAATCTTACGAGTTAATTAAGTGGTTAAATAACTAGTAATTTTACTGGCTATTTTTCTTATTATTAAATAGTAATATTTGTTGGATTTAACAGATAATATACCTCAATTTTAAGGGGTAAAAATAATATGACAAACTTACCGATATTTTATTGGGTATTTAACGTGTTTATTTCCCATAAATACTTGATATTTTGGTTGAAATTTACCTAATAATTATGAACTTTTTCACCAGGGGAAATAATGCTATGGGGAATATATAGGTTATTTATGGCCCAATCGTATACGTGCGTTAACTAGTCAATTACAGTGAGCCTTTTTTTAGATATTTAACTAGTCATTTGACCAGGTTTGCTCTTGCAAACTCGGAAGGCGAAAGCAAAAAATATGTAAAGTATTTGTCTGTGTGAGTTTTCGCTGATAAAAGTTTGTATGTAGTAGTAGTTTCGGTTAGCGATTTCTTGCAGGGTTGGCTTCTCATTCATAGTTTGCCACAGCGAAATTGGTCAAATGACTAGTTACATATCTAAAAAAAGTTTACGTTAATTGACTAGTTAGCGCACGTATGCGGCTGGGCCATAAATAACCTATATACTCCCCACAGCAGTATGTCCTCTGGTTAAAAAGTTCATAATCAATGGGTAAATTCCAACCAAAATATCGAGTATTTATGGAAAAAATCCACGTTAAATACCTAATGAAATATTGGTCAGTCTATCATGTTATTTTTAACTCGTAAAATTGAAGTAAACGCTCTGTTAAAGTCGACAAATATTACTATTTTATAATAAGTTAAATCGCCAGTCGAATCAGTGGAACTACGGGTTATTTAACTACTTAATTAACTCGTAAATTTCAGTTTATATTACTATTTTATTAACAATGTTTTACCACACAACTTTATATGAGGACCTTCTTAAATCTATAAGCATCAGTAATTGTTCCATGTGCAAGTTCATTTCTACGTATACAGTAAGAGAACGGTAAATTTTCTTCAGAACAACGAAGAAGATTTGATTTTTCGTCTAGTATTCATTTTTCCTTTGTGAAGTGAAGACACGTGAAAGTTAAAAGTTAAAGAAAAGAAAGTTAAAGTGCTCAAAAGAATTAAAGACGGAAGAATATAAATCAGGTAAGTGAATTTTTACTGTTACCGCGTGCCGCTACCGTGACAAATTTTTATTTTTAAGTACGCGCGTTTCGTTTTCAACTGTCGCGAGGGTTTGTTAACATTATTAATCACCTTATAGTGGTTCGTATCCCACATAAGCTCTCAAATGAATAAAAAAACTTTAAGTAATTTGATGAGTATTCAAAAGGGAGTTTTCCGCGAAGATATAAGAAGATACACCGATGACTTAGTTGGAAGGCCAATTGTCACTAACGCGGAGCCGCTTGATAATTTCGAACCAACTCTTGAAGAGTTGGCATCTCAACTTGGCTCCGTTTTAGATGACGATCAGGTGTCTATTACATCAACAACTACCGATAATGATTTGATTAGCTCTGACAATTCAAATTTTAAAAGAGAACAAATAAAACTCTGGGCTATTCGGAACAATGTTTCCCAAACAGTTGTGAGCGATTTGCTGAAAACTTTGAAATTGATAGGAGTAAACGATTTGCCAATATCAGCTAAAACATTATACATGAATGAAACATGCGATATTCCCGTAAGACCAATGGGCAAAGGCGAATTCTTGTATTTCGGCCATCCTTACGTTTGCCTTAGTTTCTTTTTGCTCAAAGGCCATCAGAAATCTTAAATCGAAAAATGCCTGTAGATTTGCCTTGGAGTACTTTTATACCAACCGCAATAACATTTTCCGAAGAGAGCGAAGGGTATCCGAATTTCGGCCAGGCCTGAAATTAGCCTCGGCCCCCGGGGGTTGGCGAGCAAAGCGAGCAGGGGGCGAAGCCCCCTAGTTGTCATTACACTGCAATAATTTGTACAATAGGCCAGCACCAGTATAAACAACTGAATTGTAACCAATTTCACTACATTTTAATAACTTTCACTACAAATTTAGTGAAATTGTATGTTGTGAATTTCATTGTATGATTTTGTTGAATTCATTGCGCATTTTTCTCTCCGTGTATAGACTTAGAAACATCGAAAGGGTGTGCTGTTGGTCCTAACACCTCTACAAACAAGTCAGAGGGTGGTTGACAACAATAAAACGCTACAAATGAATTAATTTTTGGAGCGTTATAGAATGAAAGACTATATTTCCGATTTGGGTTGATATTTTCAGTTAACATTATTAGCTCCGTGGCTTGGTGGCTGTTGACAAAAAAATGCAGATTTTATTTACAATATTTTGTTTTTTTTTTTTAAGCAAAAATGGCAAGAAACATTTTGTCGCCGATTGACAGCCAATACGAAAACTCAATGAACAGCGCGGGCATCCCAAGAGGTTTTATTTCCTCGACACCAATTGGTATGAAGCATATATACATACATGAATTATGTTCATTTTGGAACAAGTAACACTTATTTGCGAAAATATTTCAGATAGTCGTAATATGTCGAGATCTCCTTCTCCATCGGTAATTAATCGTAGAAAAATATTTACTACGTTGCAACCATATCGCAAAGAAGGTAAATTAAAATGCAGATACCTATAGGGTTGTTGGTAATTCGATGTAAAAATTAACTCATGATTTTTTAAAATTATGCATTTAAAATCGGTAAAGCATTTAGGCCTTAATTTAATTGGATTTTAACTCTTTTTTTGACGTCATACGAATGCGAAGGAATACGAACTACCAATATCCTACAGATATCCATTGATTTTAAGTATTTTGAATGTTTTAAACTGTCTACCGAA
Organism: Microchrysa polita; assembly: GCA_949715475.1. Taxonomy (NCBI): domain Eukaryota; kingdom Metazoa; phylum Arthropoda; class Insecta; order Diptera; family Stratiomyidae; genus Microchrysa; species Microchrysa polita. The sequence continues at coordinate 49,821,979 of OX454416.1, forward strand.
AATACACGCAATTACACGTACCTACCTGTAAAATATCAGCAGTGGATTTTAAAATGACGGCGCGATTTTCGATACATATAAAATGGCAATAGAAATTAATTATTAGATACGTTTCTTTGATCGCGTTAATCTATCCTGTGTAGTTTTGGGTAACGAACATCATATAAAAAAATGACATCCTACCCGGTTGACACTCACGCCGGCAGTCAACCTACACGCGATGGAATAAAGAAAAATGTAAATTTTCCAAGGAAACTCAATTGGAATTGACAATTTGGTTTTTTCTGCTAATCTCGTGTTAACCAAACCTACACGGGATGCGAATAAGACTCTACAGTTATTTTCAATCAGTACCGGCTGTGAAAAATCGAAAAGGTGTGTGTCCCAGCGCGCTTATGGAGATGGATACATAAGAAAAGAAATAACCATTTTCTTTGTATACGTTTGTAAAAGCGGATCGGCATTAAGACCACAGCGAACTCCGCGTACGTATGCGTGACAGTCAATTTGAAATGCATGTTTCAAGAATCATGTTGTTGGAACTGCGTCCATGTGTGGATTGACCCTAATGTGTATTGAATATAATATTCAACCAAGATCTTCCATTTTGCACATTTTGTAAAAATATTTCAGATTATGAAGATGTAGAGAACCAGCCAGCGGAGGACATTGCAAAACAAAACCAAAGTAAAGTATTCCAACATCAACATGCATAAATATTATTTTTATGTTATTGTTTGATTTTCGCAGATCTATTGAAACAGATTCTGCAGAACCAGAACACTATTTTAAGAAGACTGGCAGTAGTTGAGAACTACATTCAAAACGAAAGTGTGAGTTTATGTTTGTTAATGAAAGTAATGTTATCCTATCACTAATAATTGCCCAAAATCCTAATTTTTTAAAGGACATTTAATTTATTTTTATATTTTGAATCAAAACACCTTAAATGACCGTGCTTGCTTTTATTATTATTTATTTATATTTTATTTATTATTTTATTTTTATTTATTCCTTATTTAGATACTTCCACAGACTACTAAAATGTAAATAACATCACAACTACTAACCATGCACAAATTATTCGGGTTGGATACGATATCCCCAGTCACAAAATCCCCAAACCAAAATCCCCAAATCAAAATCCCCGTAATCAAAATCCTCGAAATTAAAATCCCCGGAATCAAAATCCCCGAAATCAAAATACCCAAAACCAAACTCCCCAAACGAAATTCCCCATTCCCCATTTGAGGTGTGATCTAAGAACGCACGCGCGTTCTAAGATCACATAGTGAGATCATAGTCCGTCACAAGCTCGTGAGTTCGAAAAACACTGGATCATGGTGTGAGATTCGAGCTCATGACCCTGTGCACCGAAGGTGCGCGCACTAACCGCTAGACCAGCCAGACTAATCTATATGTAAAGGGTAACACATTTTATTATTAACAGATCCTTATTATACTTGTTGCAGATAAATAGAAATGAGTTCAGCGCTCAATCAAAACAAGTCCGGGAGACATTAGTTGTGGCAAAACAGTCACTAAAGGCGACGAAACACCTCGTTGGGGACAATGTCGACGAATATGGAATAGAAATTGCATCAGCATTTCCAATGACTTCCGTCGCCGAAGTAAGCGACATGGAAGAAAGGATGCAAGACGGCGAATTTGCCGACTCAATGGTAAACCCATGGAAATCTAACATTCGAAATAATTTTACATTTGGTTTTATTTAGCGGATTTATTTACAAAAAATGAAAGGCTCATCAACCACTCCCGAATTTTTATTTAGAAAAATTATATCTGACAAATGTGTCCAACATTTCAACTGGGACGGTAGGTGCGGCAAAAGAGCACTGAGAGCCGTACAAACTTTCGATAAAACTATGTTCGGTAATTTGTGAACCTTTGCGTATTGTGTGATAAATTATTCATATTAATATATATTTATTTAGATATTTTTCCCGCATTGGGTCGGCAGGAGTTCGAGTCGCTTATGCGAAAATATATTGAAAAGTCTCACAACAGATTCAAACAACAAAAACGAAAGCTTGCCGAATTAAATTGATTTTTTTTATTTATATATTTATAATGAATTGGTTTTTTTTGTTATGTTTATATGTTATATTGTGGATTGAAAATTAAAAAATGACGAACTATTTGTTTTGTTTTCATGGATAAAATATAGTAATCTCAACAGGGTTAGAGGTTTAAATAAGAGAAGAGAAGGACTTCTTACCATTTCATTGAAACGCAGTATTGGCAAATTGTCCTTAATATAGGGTGTCCGGCGGGAAATTTTCAACTTCAACTCGTAATCACCGAAGTACTAGCGTGGTGAGGTACGCGGGAGGGGTATCATTCAAAGCGTACGACTTGCGGATTTGTTAGTGGCCATGCTGTTAAAAAATTACCGAGATTTGGACGACATAATTTTCAAAAAATAAAATCCGCATTGTCTACCTACATTTTGAAGAAATAAAAATATAAAAAAACAATGCCGTTTTATTTATATGGAATTTTGAAGTTGAAAATTTCCCGCCGGACACCCTTTATAAGATTATTATAAATGTGTACACTTTTCTGCCGGAAAAAAATCACTGAACCCAATCCAAATTACTGAAATTACAGAGAAGACTTGCATGTGCACCCTAATACCTGACTCAGGCAGCCTGAGTTAGAACAATGGCAGTATTATCTGTAAACATTTATGTAGTTTATATTCCGTTGGGAGTACATTTCTTGGTTACTGTCACCATTTTTAAAATAATCGCTAAAACATAAAAACTACCCTCCTCCTTTTACCAGTTTTCCAACCCCTATAGGTCAGCAACTTTTTCCTCGCAATCAAGGCACCGTCCCCCACAATATTGCCAAAAATCCCATCAAATAACGTTCATTTACTCTGCTGTAATACTAGGGTAACTAGCACCATAATTGCCGCTGATTTGCTCTTAAATATCGATTAAAACAGTACTAATATTACTATGGTATTTCCCATGATATTTACCATAGTACTACCAGCTAATGTACCTGATAGTTTTATGGTAAAAAACTCGCAAAATACCGGAAATATTACTAGTAAATTATTTACAATGTTACCGAGTGGTAAAATGGATAAAACATCCAATAAATCCATGGTATTTTCCATGATATTTAACATAGTACTACTAGTTAATTTATCTGTTAGTTTTCCATTATATTTAACATAGTACTACTAGTTAATTTACCTGTTAGTTCTAAGGTAAATATCACGAAAAATACCAGTAATATTACTAGTATACTATTTACAATGTTACCGGGTGATTAAACGAATAAACAATCAATAAATCTTTGGTATTTAATACCCAAAATACCCAACCAGTTTGGTCGAAAATATATTGTAAATTATTGCTTTTTTACTATATAGCATTGTAGGGGAAGTTTCACGTACGAGTGCTGTGTGAAGTATATAGGTCAATTTTTTCCCGACGGCCTATGCACGATACCCAGAAAATTAAACGGATTTTGACTAGATAAACATTAGTAATTTAACCAGTAGCTTTCTTGCTGGGCAGGTCCGTCATTCCTGCAAGAAATCGCTAACCGAAACTACTACTACATACAAACTTTTATCAGCGAAAACTCACACAGACAAATACTTTACATATTTTTTGCTTTCGCCTTCCGAGTTTGCAAGAGCAAACCTGGTCAAATGACTAGTTAAATATCTAAAAAAAAGGCTCACTGTAATTGACTAGTTAACGCACGTATACGATTGGGCCATAAATAACCTATATATTCCCCATAGCATTATTTACCCTGGTGAAAAAGTTCATAATTATGTATTAGGTAAATTTCAGCCAAAATATCAAGTATTTATGGGAAATAAACACGTTAAATACCCAATAAAATATCGGTAAGTTTGTCATATTATTTTTACCCCTTAAAATTGAGGTATTTTATCGGTTAAATCCGACAAATATTACTATTTAATAATAATAAGAAAAATAGCCAGTAAAATTACTATATTTAACCACTTAATTAACTCGTAAGATTTATAGTAAATGCCAGGTCATATTACTATTTTATTAACAATGTTTTACCACACAACTGTGGGTAATTTATATGAGGACTTTTCTTTAAATCTATAAGCAGCAGGAATTGTTCCATGTGCAATGTCATTTCTCGGTATAAAGCAAGAGAACGGTACTTTTTTTTCTTCAGACAGACGGACACATTTTAATTTTTCGTCAGTATTCAGCGATCCTTGGTGAAAGTGTGAAGTTTTAGCGATTATTTCGAAAACGGTGATAGCTACAAAAAAAATGTACTGAGAACGGAATAAACTGAATAAAATTACCTTTGCAATAATACGACGGATCTTTATTTGAAAATTTCATGCTTTGAAAAAATGCTCGATAACTCCCCAAAAATGTGAGTTAACCAATGAACTTTAATATGCGAGGTTTTTTTTCCAAGCCAGCATAGAGTTTTTCAAAAAACGGTACTTCCTAAAGGTAATTTGATGTAGTTTTTTTCGTTCTTAGAACATTTTTTTTGTAACTATCGCCGTTTACGAAATAATCGCTAAAACCGAAAAATTACCCCCATTTCCACCTTTTTCCAACTCCCGGTCCCCCTATGGGTCAGAATTTTTTCCTCATAATCAAGGCACCGTCCTCAACAATATTACCAAAAATCCCATCAAATGACGTTCGTTTACTCTGCTGCCATACTAGGGTTACTAGCAACTTTATATCCGCTGATTTGATCTAAAATTGTGGCTTACGTATTAGTAATATTACTAGTATTTTCCATGATCTGTACCATAGGACTACCAGCTAATTTACCTGGTAGTTTTATGGTAACTATCACGGAAAATGCCAGAAATATTACCAGTATAATATTTACAATGTTACCGGGCAATTAAATGGAAAAAATACCAATAAATCTATCGTATTTTGGTCAGATTTTATCGGTAATATATCATTATAATACAAGGATTACTACCAGCTTAATAGCCGCTAATTTGCATTAAAATAATGGTTAAAGAAGTAGTAATTTTACTGGTATTTTCCATGATATTTACTATAGTACTACCAGCTAATTTACCTGATAGTTTTATAGTAAATGTCACGGAAAATACCGGTAATATTACTAGTATAATACTTAGAAGGTTACCGAGTGATTAAATGGATAAAATAACCAATAAATCTATGGTATTTAACGCAAAAATACCGAACAGTTTGGTTTGAAATAACTCAAAGATGGTTGCCTTTTCACTATATAACATTGTAGGGGAACTCTCGCGTACGAGTGCTGCGTGAAGTATATAGGTCAATTTTTTCCTGACGGCCTATGAACGGTACCCAGAAAATTAAACGGATTTTGACTAGATAAACATAAGTAATTTAACCAGTAGCTTTCTTGCTGGGAGCCCAGCAAGAAAGCTACTCGTTAAATTACTAATGTTTATCTAGTCAAAATCCGTTTAATTTTCTGGGTATCGTGCATAGGCCGTCGGGAAAAAATTGACCTATATACTTCACACAGCACTCGTACGTGAAACTTCCCCTACAATGCTATATAGTAAAAAAGCAATAATTTACAATATATTTTCGACCAAACTGGTTGGGTATTTTGGCATTAAATACCAAAGATTTATTGATTGTTTATTCGTTTAATCACCCGGTAACATTGTAAATAGTATACTAGTAATATTACTGGTATTTTTCGTGATATTTACCTTAGAACTAACAGGTAAATTAACTAGTAGTACTATGTTAAATATAATGGAAAACTAACAGATAAATTAACTAGTAGTACTATGTTAAATATCATGGAAAATACCATGGATTTATTGGATGTTTTATCCATTTTACCACTCGGTAACATTGTAAATAATTTACTAGTAATATTTCCGGTATTTTGCGAGTTTTTTACCATAAAACTATCAGGTACATTAGCTGGTAGTACTATGGTAAATATCATGGGGAATACCATAGTAATATTAGTACTGTTTTAATCGATATTTAAGAGCAAATCAGCGGCAATTGTGGTGCTAGTTACCCTAGTATTACAGCAGAGTAAATGAACGTTATTTGATGGGATTTTTGGCAATATTGTGGGGGACGGTGCCTTGATTACGAGGAAAAAGTTGCTGACCTATAGGGGTTGGAAAACTGGTAAAAGGAGGAGGGTAGTTTTTATGTTTTAGCGATTATTTTAAAAATGGTGACAGTAACCAAGAAATGTACTCCCAACGGAATATAAACTACATAAATGTTTACAGATAATACTGCCATTGTTCTAACTCAGGCTGCCTGAGTCAGGTATTAGGGTGCACATGCAAGTCTTCTCTGTAATTTCAGTAATTTGGATTGGGTTCAGTGATTTTTTTCCGGCAGAAAAGTGTACACATTTATAATAATCTTATAAAGGGTGTCCGGCGGGAAATTTTCAACTTCAAAATTCCATATAAATAAAACGGCATTGTTTTTTTATATTTTTATTTCTTCAAAATGTAGGTAGACAATGCGGATTTTATTTTTTGAAAATTATGTCGTCCAAATCTCGGTAATTTTTTAACAGCACGCTCTTGTAACCGTACCTTCATATTTGCGAAAATGCGCCGACAAAGCGCTGGAGGAATGTTCTGGCGGTGTTGCTGACGTTGATGGTCCAGGAGGAGGTCTATTGACTGTTGTCCGTTCTTACCTGAGTCTTTGCACCCACGACCTGATAAGTTGCGTGCTCGGCTCATCACGTAATCGTAGAATATCGAAGTGAGTTACAAAAAAAAAGTGCGATGGCGCACGGACCAGTGATATGCCGCACTTTAAATATTGCGCGACTGCAAATGCGCGATGTGTCCACAACCGGTGACTCATGGCCACTAACAAATCCGCAAGTCGTACGCTTTGAATGATACCCCTCCCGCGTACCTCACCACGCTAGTACTTCGGTGATTACGAGTTGAAGTTGAAAATTTCCCGCCGGACACCCTATATTAAGGTCAATTTGCCAATACTGCGTTTCAATGAAATGGTAAGAAGTCCTTCTCTTCTCTTATTTAAACCTCTAACCCTGTTGAGATTACTATATTTTATCCATGAAAACAAAACAAATAGTTCGTCATTTTTTAATTTTCAATCCACAATATAACATATAAACATAACAAAAAAAACCAATTCATTATAAATATATAAATAAAAAAAATCAATTTAATTCGGCAAGCTTTCGTTTTTGTTGTTTGAATCTGTTGTGAGACTTTTCAATATATTTTCGCATAAGCGACTCGAACTCCTGCCGACCCAATGCGGGAAAAATATCTAAATAAATATATATTAATATGAATAATTTATCACACAATACGCAAAGGTTCACAAACTACCGAACATAGTTTTATCGAAAATTTGTACGGCTCTCAGTGCTCTTTTGCCGCACCTACCGTCCCAGTTGAAATGTTGGACACATTTGTCAGATATAATTTTTCTAAATAAAAATTCGGGAGTGGTTGATGAGCCTTTCATTTTTTGTAAATAAATCCGCTAAATAAAACCAAATGTAAAATTATTTCGAATGTTAGATTTCCATGGGTTTACCATTGAGTCGGCAAATTCGCCATCTTGCATCCTTTCTTCCATGTCGCTTACTTCGGCGACGGAAGTCATTGGAAATGCTGATGCAATTTCTATTCCATATTCGTCGACATTGTCCCCAACGAGGTGTTTCGTCGCCTTTAGTGACTGTTTTGCCACAACTAATGTCTCCCGGACTTGTTTTGATTGAGCGCTGAACTCATTTCTATTTATCTGCAACAAGTATAATAAGGATCTGTTAATAATAAAATGTGTTACCCTTTACATATAGATTAGTCTGGCTGGTCTAGCGGTTAGTGCGCGCACCTTCGGTGCACAGGGTCATGAGCTCGAATCTCACACCATGATCCAGTGTTTTTCGAACTCACGAGCTTGTGACGGACTATGATCTCACTATGTGATCTTAGAACGCGCGTGCGTTCTTAGATCACACCTCAAATGGGGAATGGGGAATTTCGTTTGGGGATTTTGGTTTTGGGTATTTTGATTTCGGGGATTTTGATTCCGGGGATTTTAATTTCGGGGATTTTGATTACGGGGATTTTGATTTGGGGATTTTGGTTTGGGGATTTTATGACTGGGGATATCGTATCCAACCCGAATAATTTGTGCATGGTTAGTAGTTGTGATGTTATTTACATTTTAGTAGTCTGTGGAAGTATCTAAATAAGGAATAAATAAAAATAAAATAATAAATAAAATATAAATAAATAATAATAAAAGCAAGCACGGTCATTTAAGGTGTTTTGATTCAAAATATAAAAATAAATTAAATGTCCTTTAAAAAATTAGGATTTTGGGCAATTATTAGTGATAGGATAACATTACTTTCATTAACAAACATAAACTCACACTTTCGTTTTGAATGTAGTTCTCAACTACTGCCAGTCTTCTTAAAATAGTGTTCTGGTTCTGCAGAATCTGTTTCAATAGATCTGCGAAAATCAAACAATAACATAAAAATAATATTTATGCATGTTGATGTTGGAATACTTTACTTTGGTTTTGTTTTGCAATGTCCTCCGCTGGCTGGTTCTCTACATCTTCATAATCTGAAATATTTTTACAAAATGTGCAAAATGGAAGATCTTGGTTGAATATTATATTCAATACACATTAGGGTCAATCCACACATGGACGCAGTTCCAACAACATGATTCTTGAAACATGCATTTCAAATTGACTGTCACGCATACGTACGCGGAGTTCGCTGTGGTCTTAATGCCGATCCGCTTTTACAAACGTATACGAAGAAAATGGTTATTTCTTTTCTTATGTATCCATCTCCATAAGCGCGCTGGGACACAAACACGAGATTAGCAGAAAAAAACCAAATTGTCAATTCCAATTGAGTTTCCTTGGAAAATTTACATTTTTCTTTATTCCATCGCGTGTAGGTTGACTGCCGGCGTGAGTGTCAACCGGGTAGGATGTCATTTTTTTATATGATGTTCGTTACCCAAAACTACACAGGATAGATTAACGCGATCAAAGAAACGTATCTAATAATTAATTTCTATTGCCATTTTATATGTATCGAAAATCGCGCCGTCATTTTAAAATCCACTGCTGATATTTTACAGGTAGGTACGTGTAATTGCGTGTATTTTCGGTAGACAGTTTAAAACATTCAAAATACTTAAAATCAATGGATATCTGTAGGATATTGGTAGTTCGTATTCCTTCGCATTCGTATGACGTCAAAAAAAGAGTTAAAATCCAATTAAATTAAGGCCTAAATGCTTTACCGATTTTAAATGCATAATTTAAAAAAATCATGAGTTAATTTTTACATCGAATTACCAACAACCCTATAGGTATCTGCATTTTAATTTACCTTCTTTGCGATATGGTTGCAACGTAGTAAATATTTTTCTACGATTAATTACCGATGGAGAAGGAGATCTCGACATATTACGACTATCTGAAATATTTTCGCAAATAAGTGTTACTTGTTCCAAAATGAACATAATTTATGTATGTATATATGCTTCATACCAATTGGTGTCGAGGAAATAAAACCTCTTGGGATGCCCGCGCTGTTCATTGAGTTTTCGTATTGGCTGTCAATCGGCGACAAAATGTTTCTTGCCATTTTTGCTTAAAAAAAAAAACAAAATATTGTAAATAAAATCTGCATTTTTTTGTCAACAGCCACCAAGCCACGGAGCTAATAATGTTAACTGAAATATCAACCCAAATCGGAAATATAGTCTTTCATTCTATAACGCTCCAAAAATTAATTCATTTGTAGCGTTTTATTGTTGTCAACCACCCTCTGACTTGTTTGTAGAGGTGTTAGGACCAACAGCACACCCTTTCGATGTTTCTAAGTCTATACACGGAGAGAAAAATGCGCAATGAATTCAACAAAATCATACAATGAAATTCACAACATACAATTTCACTAAATTTGTAGTGAAAGTTATTAAAATGTAGTGAAATTGGTTACAATTCAGTTGTTTATACTGGTGCTGGCCTATTGTACAAATTATTGCAGTGTAATGACAACTAGGGGGCTTCGCCCCCTGCTCGCTTTGCTCGCCAACCCCCGGGGGCCGAGGCTAATTTCGGGCCTGGCCGAAATTCGGATACCCTTCGCTCTCTTCGGAAAATGTTATTGCGGTTGGTATAAAAGTACTCCAAGGCAAATCTACAGGCATTTTTCGATTTAAGATTTCTGATGGCCTTTGAGCAAAAAGAAACTAAGGCAAACGTAAGGATGGCTTGGCTTTATTGTATTAACTGAATTATTAGATGTAAATCTACTGTTACTGTTTTTTTAAACAAGGAAAAGCAACTTATATGAAATGATTCCATTGTGTCCCCTGACAAGAGAGACACAAAGTGAACGTGAAAGGGATGACGAATGTTGGCTATGTGTGGACAAAGCCAATTGTCATCAGTAGGTAACCGCTTGGTTTTTTCAAACCTGAGTAGTTACGATATCGGTTCTAATGTAGATGACTATGTAGTATCTATTACATCAATCAATGTCGGCGATGATTGGTTTAATTCCAATAATTCTAATTTTAAAAGACGATTTTTTGTCACTGTGAAGAAAAAGCAATTTATATAATAGAATAAAACAATTCGTTGCTTTACTTAACTGAAACTAGAGTCCGGATTTCTATGCAACTGATATGCATTTAGTATACGATTTCCACAAAATTAAACTAAATCATTTTTCATTTCATTTTTCATCAGCTTGCGTACAAGTCCGCAACTCAGTGGGACATTTTCATGTTTCCATTGTAGTTTATCTCTCCTATCTTATTAAGTTGAACCCAAGTTGAACTCAAGTTGAACGTAAATTGAACCCAAGCCCAACCTCTGTTGAACCTTGAATGGCACCCAAAACTCACAGGGTACTGGTACCTGGGTACCTGTAATGCCAAAAACGTAACGCTTTTTCGTTGCAATTTTCGTGACGCTTTTCGAATTTATGTGCCAGAGTCAAAACATAAAAATGTTAAAAAATAATTATTATGACACTGCACAGTCAATAACGCATTTGACATCCTATTCACATCCAAGAAACAAGAAGAAGTCGAAGTCGATCAATGGCTATGTGCACACATGTGCGCTATCGTCTTCCCTATCGTCTTCAAGCTTCGTATCCACTTTCAACATTGAACTTGTCATTGATTGCGTCAAGTGAACAGAAGAGATCAATGTCTCATTCTATCCAGATCTGTTTATTATTTATCGTTAAATGTGTGTCGCGGGTTTGGTCAGGACGGGAAAATGTTAAATTCTTTCATGAATAGATTCATACTAGATGATATGTTATTAATATTTAACATTGGCAATTGCGTTCAAGAATGAATGCCTTTCTTCAATAGCGCAGAGATCCCAAGTTTCAATTGTCAAAATGATGAAGACGAACGAAGATTGAAAGTGTCTAGACAGGCACAATGAGCTACGAGCGGATTTTCAATCTGATCTTTGATTAGCAATTTCAAATCGAAATCCGGTTCGTGATCTTTTGAGCTTCTGAACGTTGCCAATGTTTCCCAAATAGTTGTGAGCGATTTTGCAAAAAAAAAACTTAACGAGACCGATGCTTCCCCGCCCTGTGGCATGGGCAGGCGAATCCGAATAGTGCCACCGTCTTTTCCGGTACTGTCATAAAAGGCGATTATGAAGATTTTGAAGGCGAAGAAGAAAAAGTGGCATTTTGGTACGATGTTGTCACACTCCTTCAAAGCAAAATTATGAGGATTGCCATGGTGGAAACGGTAGTCCTTTTACAATCAGAAATGATGAAGGTGAAACTATCCTGACAATGACCAGTGCGCACGGTTTGGTCATCCTAAACACGTGGTTTGTGAAAAACCAACCAAAAACATATATATATATATATATATATATATAGCTGCCTGTAAAAATAGGCTGAGACAATATCGTCAGAATGGGCGACGTGCTTACACGGCAGATCGAGCTACGCGAAGCCACACAGTGGTATAGAGGGCAAGGAGGAAGAAATTTGGATACCCTTCACTCTCTTCCGGGTTAATAGTTTTGCGGGTGGTACTATGACCGAGCGATTCAATTCCGATGGCGGTTCCATGACCGTTCACTTTGATTTCATTGGTTTTTTACATAATATTTTCTGGCATCAATGGGGACGAATTTATATGCAGTTTGAAGAAGACTGGCTCGGAAAACTAAAAAAGAACAATCTTTGAAGAATATCTTCATTGTGGGGGTGGAGCTGTTATGGCAGCCCCATGACCCCATTGTTGAATTACGCCTGCTCTGGTATACACCTTGTGACATCGATAGATACGCGTTTATGTGGAATTTTGCCAAGGTTTTTATCAGAACAAGCTACATTTGAAGGTGGGGCTTCTATCATAAAGTAAGAAATTGGAATAGAGATGGAACTCCGTATAACATTAAAACCTACTGAACAACATTTTACCTTTGAGTGTGTGCTGTATGTAACGTGTATATACAGAAGATATCTTCCTGTATGTACACGTTACATACAGCACACACTCAAAGGTAAAATGTTGTTCAGTAGGTTTTAATGTTATATGAAGTTTCATCTCTATTCTAATTTCTTACTTTATGCTTCTATAGCAGGCCCAAGACCCATTTTCGGATGTTGTCTGCTCTTATAAATGTTTTGAGAGTGGAGCTTCTATGCGGTAGGCCCGTGATACCATTATGCGATTTCGTCTGTTCTTGCATATATTTTCTGGAAGATTAGTTTTGAAATAAAAAAGTTTTTCTTCAATCGATTTCTGTCGACCTACTGATATATACTTTATATTGCCGAAGATTTTTCCTTCTATGCGTTACAAACATTGTGACAAAGTTAATAATACCCTTTCACTTGTAGTGAAGGGGTATAAAAATTGAAAGGATAAAATGCAGATATCGAGCTACACAACAGGAGAGAATTCATGAAAACAATGGTGAAGTATAGGGATTAGAATTACCTTATCATTTTGAGGAATGCTGAAAAATTTATAGCCCACCTCTTCTCTATAAAATTTTTGTTTTTGCGTTGACAGCTTGCTACACAAAATTACTCCCAAAGCTCTTGAGGATTCTACAGGCCCTTCAAAGTAATTTTCGATATTGTTGAACACGTATCCGACGATTACGTCTTTGTTCTCTTTACTATCAACAGCTATTACCTTGATGGGCCCTATGTTCTTTATATGACAGAAACTATCATTTTCTTTGAGGAAATTAATATTAAAAGCACCTAATTTTCGAATACTACTAGATAGACTATCTAAGCTATTCCTTTCATTCAACCTTAGGAAAAGTTGCTGCAGTATTTTGTTTGGTTTCTTTACTAACTTCTTCAAATACTGCATATAATTTTCGAATTTGTATGCGGAAAAACTGTCTAAGGAACCATACAGTTTCACACAATCAGGTAAGTGAAGAAGGCCATGGACATTGAAACTCACCAGGTGTTCGCCATAGATTTGAACAAATACTTTAACAAACTCGTTCAAGATTTGTTGAGCTACGTCAACTTCCGTGCGGCAGGATACTTCGCAAGATAGCAATCTTATTCCACTATGCAACAGAAGAAAGAGATAATAAACATCTTCGTCTACACAGTCTTTTAAAACAAAAATGCCTGTGTAAAGCAAAAATTGCCTATATTCCGTTGCCTTCCAATTGGGTAGTTCCTCGAACCCTCTACAAATTCTTCCAAATTCCGAAGGAGTATGTTGGGATAGATTTTGTAGTTTTTGGTTAATTTTGGAAAGGTTCGCTTTTTTTAAAATAAGCTGCAAAAGTTTTCTTGTAACGCCTAAATCAACCAAGTGCATGGGATCTAATGGAAACTGGGAAACCATTCCAATGTTTAGGGACTCCAAAACTACTTCTGCAGTTTTGAAATTAAGGTTGTGGTGGAATTTATCGCTTCGTCTTTTGAAGGATTCATCCGTACGAAGTACACCCAATTTCTCTGAAAAACATACTCTTCGCTCTGTATATTTCCCCTGCTGGCAGCATTTCGGACAACTATTTTTCCCGGTGTGGTATTGGGTCCCAGTAATAAAAGCCCGAGCTGGCGAGTCGCACGTAAATAGTCGAATTCGAAACTGTTTTAATATATTTACGGGACCGATTATAATGCCGTTTTCACTCAGGTGAGTAACTTCCCGACAAAAATCTTTTAAAAATTCATTAACATGTTCAGGTTTTTCAAAACCTGAAAAGCATGCAATAAAAAAGGGAGGCTCATTGGGAAAACCGACAATCGAGCCTAATATTGGCCAAAGGACTCTCCGTGAGCTATTGAATATATTCAGACCATCTATGCCAATATCTATTACAATTTCCGATGTATTTTTTAAAAATGCGAAAGGTTTTGAAGAAAAGTAATTTTGAATGCCGAAATACAAGAATTCGCCTTTGCCCATTGGTCTTACGGGAATATCGCATGTTTCATTCATGTATAATGTTTTAGCTGATATTGGCAAATCGTTTACTCCTATCAATTTCAAAGTTTTCAGCAAATCGCTCACAACTGTTTGGGAAACATTGTTCCGAATAGCCCAGAGTTTTATTTGTTCTCTTTTAAAATTTGAATGGTCAGAGCTAATCAAATCATTATCGGTAGTTGTTGATGTAATAGACACCTGATCGTCATCTAAAACGGAGCCAAGTTGAGATGCCAACTCTTCAACAGTTGGTTCGAAATTATCAAGCGGCTCCGCGTTAGTGACAATTGGCCTTCCAACTAAGTCATCGGTGTATCTTCTTATATCTTCGCGGAAAACTCCCTTTTGAATACTCATCAAATTACTTAAAGTTTTTTTATTCATTTGAGAGCTTATGTGGGATACGAAACACTATAAGGTGATTAATAATGTTAACAAACCCTCGCGACAGTTGAAAACGAAACGCGCGTACTTAAAAATAAAAATTTGTCACGGTAGCGGCACGCGGTAACAGTAAAAATTCACTTACCTGATTTATATTCTTCCGTCTTTAATTCTTTTGAGCACTTTAACTTTCTTTTCTTTAACTTTTAACTTTCACACTGTTTTCACCTTTTCACGTGTCTTCACTTCACAAAGGAAAAATGAATACTAGACGAAAAATCAAAACTTCTTCGTTGTTCTGAAGAAAATTTACCGTTCTCTTACTGTATACGTAGAAATGAACTTGCACATGGAACAATTACTGATGCTTATAAATTTAAGAAGGTCCTCATATAAAGTTGCGTGGTAAAACATTGTTAATAAAATAGTAATATAAACTGAAATTTACGAGTTAATTAAGTAGTTAAATAACCCGTAGTTCCACTGATTCGACTGGCGATTTAACTTATTATAAAATAGTAATATTTGTCGACTTTAACAGAGCGTTTACTTCAATTTTACGAGTTAAAAATAACATGATAGACTGACCAATATTTCATTAGGTATTTAACGTGGATTTTTTCCATAAATACTCGATATTTTGGTTGGAATTTACCCATTGATTATGAACTTTTTAACCAGAGGACATACTGCTGTGGGGAGTATATAGGTTATTTATGGCCCAGCCGCATACGTGCGCTAACTAGTCAATTAACGTAAACTTTTTTTAGATATGTAACTAGTCATTTGACCAATTTCGCTGTGGCAAACTATGAATGAGAAGCCAAAAATATGTAAAATATTTGTTTGTGTGAGTTTTCGCAGCTTCGAAAACTCACACATCTAGATAAAACTGTGTATGTAGTAGTAGTTTCGGTTAGCGATTTCTTGCAGGGTCAGACAATGCTTTGAATGTGGTTGTAGTTTCGGTTAGCGATTTCTTGCAGGGAGGTTTTGTCTGAGAAAACGCACACAACCAAATCGTTTACATACTTTCAGTTTCCCCAAGGAGGGAAATTGGTGTTTCAGACGGGCAATTTTCTGCATATAGTTAATTTTGATGTATCGATACCGGCAAAATACCATATTTTCATCCCCAGACAAGGTAAAGTATTGTGAAATGCTATATGCGGCATTCTCGCAAGCAGTCTGGCGGAGTAATTATATGCACAATTGTACAATTGCATCGAAGAGTCGTAATTTGGAGCTCCTATGACCCTGCAAGAAACGTACTGGTTAAATTACTACTTGTTACCCAGTCAGACTTTAAGGTAAACCACTAGTTAGCGTGCAAAGGCCATCGGGAAAAAACTCACCTATTTACTTCACACCGCATCCATACATGTGACTTCCCCTACTAAATTTCCCTCGTATTATGCATGTCAAACTGATGGTAAATAGCCCGTAATTATAAGTTTATACAATGATTAAATAAACTGATACGAATCGGGTATTTATCGGCTATTCATTGGGTAAAATACCCGAAAATTATAGACTTCCTACGTTGAATTTATTCAAATAATACTTGGAATTCTTGGTAAAACATCTAGGAACTGTACTCGGTATAATCGAGGTCTAATTCTAGTAATTTCACCTTTAGTATGTGGATAAATTTCCGCGTTCTGTCTAAACGCTTAATTTTTTTGTGGATTTTACTTATAAAATGCACTTCAAACATGTCAATTATGCAAATATTTGAAGTGCATTTTATAAGTAAATCGTCATTGGCATTGCTGTTTCAAGAAGATCATTTTACTTTTCTAATTTTGAAATAAATTTAGGAAAATGTAAAATTCTTCGAATATAATTACTCCGCCAGACTGCTTGCGAGAATGCCGCATTGCATTTCACAATACCCCTGCAAGAAATCGCTAACCGAAACTACCACCACATATAAGGTTTTGTCCGAGAAAACGCACACAACCAAATTGTTTACATACTTTCAGTTTCCCCAAGGAGGGAAATTGGTTTTTCAGACGGGCAATTTTCTGCATATAGGTAATTTGGATGTATCGATACCGTCAAAACACCATATTTTTATCCCCAGACAAGGTAAAGTTATTTTGCCAGAAAGTAGACAAAGTGAAGAAAGCTGCCATTTGCCTTGTTGATAGAAGCCCTGCAAGAAACGTACTGGTTAAATTACTACTTGTTACCCAGTCAGACTTTAAGGTAAACCACTAGTTAGCGTGCAAAGGCCATCGGGAAAAAACTCACCTATTTACTTCACACCGCATCCATACATGTGACTTCCCCTACTAAATTTCCCTCGTATTTTGAATGTCAAACTGATAGTAAATAGTCCGTAATTATAAGTTTATACTGTGATTAAATAAACTGATATGAATCGGGTATTTATCGGCTATTCATTGGGTAAAATAGCCGAAAATTATAGACTTCCTACGTTGAATTTATTCAATTAATACTTGGAATTCTTGGTAAAACATCTAGGAACTATACTCGGTATAATCGAGGTCTGATACTGGTAATTTCACCTTTACTGTGTGGTTAAAATACCGCGTTCTGTCAAAATGCTTAATTTTTTTGTAGATTTCACTTATAAAATGCACTTCAAACATGTCAATTATGCAAATATTTGAAGTGCATTTTATAAGTAAATCGTCATTGCTGTTTCAAGAATCATTTTAACTTTTCTAATTTTGAAACAAATTTAGGAAAATGTAAAATACTTCGCATGTTATTACTCCGCCAGACTGCTTGCGAGAATGCCGCATGTTGCATTTCACAACACTTTACCTTGTCTGGGGATAAAAATATGGTATTTTGCCGGTATCGATACATCGAAATTGACTATATGCAGAAAATTGCCCGTCTGAGACACCAATTTCCCTCCTTGGGGAAACCGAAAGTATGTAAACAATTTGGTTGTGTGTGTTTTCTCCGACAAAACCTTATATGTGGTTGTAGTTTCGGTTAGCGATTTCTTGCAGGGAGATTACATCAGAATTCGCGGAGCCATCTACTTCTTATATGTATGGTCATTGATAAATGGTTTTCCTGCTTGATCCAGGCGATGACGGGCGAGTCCAAGGGGGATTAATCCTCCGTCGGGCGTACCTCAAATCAAAGCAGGATCAGGCACACTCGGCCTGAGAGGCCACCCATCTATTTGGGTCCTTTTTTCTTAATATGTTACTATAAGTTTCAGATACTTTTCGGAAATTAAGTTATTAGTATCTTAGGGATGTAATTAAACTAAATATAGTACTAAGAACCCTATTTACTAAACAGTATAATACACAAATAAGATTATTGATTTACCAGGAAAAAACCAACAGCGAAAATTTTATGAAAAATACCGTTCGTCAGAAAAATTGAAATTAATGAAAGGCAGGTCTAAATTGACAATCGTTATTTGAAAAGGTTCTTAATGCTCCATGTGGAAACTCATCTTTTATGCAGCGCTTTCGATTAGTTTAGGCACGTTCTAAATTATGACGCGATCAGGCGCACCCGGCCTGTGAAGCCATGTGCCGCACGGAGGGTTAAGGGGATCCGAAGAGTTGAAAAAGTCGACCAAATTTTGACTGGGGATGGACGTATGGCTACTCAAATCAAAAAGGACTCAACGAGTACATTTTGTTTCAGTTACTTTTTTCCACTTTCGACTAATGGTAACAGGGTTATGGGTGCTTGACGTTAAGCTTACGTTATCTCCTCGGTTTTTCTAAACCGTCAGGTACCGATATTCAACTTCGCATAAAGATTGCTCAATATGAGCTTATATACGCTAAATACTAAGGCTGTTGACATTTGCTAAGAAGAAGTAAGTAACAGAAAATTTGTGAAATTTCTTTTTGTGCGTGTGTAGCCCCTCTTAGGACTGTAATGATATTTTGATGAGGCTTTTTGGGAAATCTCATAAGGAATATGTCTGTCACTTTATCCAAACTGGAAATATAGCCAACATAATTTGGTACGGGCGTTTGACAATACATACCAGGCAGTGGCGTAACTACGGGAGGGGCTAAGGGGGCTAAAGCCCCTCCCAGACCCAGAAATTTGCAAAAGAAAAATTTTAAAATGTAAAAATGTCCTTTCGCGCAAATACAAAATTTTGCTAATGTGAAGGCTTTATATTGGGAAAATTGTCTTCGAAGTTCTCACTTAAATTTGTATGCATTTTTCGGACGAAAATCACCCAGAATCTCAATTGTTTTTATAAAATGTCTCTTTATCATAAAAATTTGTACCTGTTGCTTTAAGGAAAAACAAATTCTTGGTTTAGTGTACGCATAACAAAATTGTTTAACCTTAATTGTAAGCGTTGCATTCTTTGATATTTACTTAATTCGACAACAAAAATTAAGGTTTTCCGTCAGATTAAATTGTCAACCCCCAAAATATTGATAGAAAACAAATTACAAATTGTAAAGCCAAATTTAAAGAAAGGCGACAATCGAGAATGACCGTTCACTTTTCGATAAGTGGTATCTGGGTATCTTTTACTTCTGGTTACATTTAACTCGGTTACAACTTCCACGCCACTCCATCTGAGCCAGTAATCAATGTAATGCTTGAAAAATTTAAAATTAAGTTTTCATATGAAAATAAAAGAAAGAACGGGCCGATGACATAACACTAGCGTCTCATGGCGCTTAGTTACGAAAAAAATATATCGGAAATAAGCTTGTCCAGTAATATTGATGGCCTTAGCTTAGCCCCCTCCAGGACAAGATCCTGGTTGCGCCACTGATACCAGGGCATCGTCTTAAGCGTTCACTGCATATATCCTGTGACTGGATCAGCATTTTGTGAGACTGCATATAATGGTTATAGTGTTTGGCACGAATACTTTTGAAGTTTGTAGGACCAAGTTATCGAGGTGTCCCTGAATAGCTGCAAAGTCTACTTGTTCAATACTCATAGGAAAGGTTGGGTTCAATACTCATAGGAATGGTTTTCAGGGATACACAGGTTCATAAAAGGTTACAACCAAACAAAAGCTAAAAAAGGTTCAAAATGAAGATATTAACGTAGCGCACTCCAGAAGGCCAAATTTACGTTAACACCTTCTACATTTATTCAGCTTTACTAATTAATATACAAAATCTTGGAAATCTGACTCTTTACGCTTAAATTAAAAACAAAATTTTTGTGAAAGAATTTTGAGTCGTTTTTTTAATATGTAATTTTGCCCTCGTGGCGGTACACCACTGGGAATTACAAATATAATTGTACTTTCTAAATTCTATGGATGTGTGCAAATACATTTCCCAAAATACACTTCAAAAATCTTATGTCCCGCTATAATGTGAATCTGCGTAGGTTTACGAGGATGTCATGATGAATTGGGAAGAAATATTTCTGTATTTTTATGCAATATTAACCTTACTATAATTTTGGAACACCCTGGCGTACCTAAATTGTTCAACGATAGCGTGTTATCACAATTTAGAAGGAGCTGGCTTTTAGAATTACTTTGACATCTTGGTTATTATAATTTTTCATTGAAAAAAAGCGGGTCCCTTAAAGCGAAAGGCACGTTACATTTGCCACCTTCTACGAAAACACCCATCCCGACTTATTGAGAAAAAAATATTTAAGGAACTGTCATATCTTCATATTCTTCAGATTTATAAAAACAAAATTCTTGAATTAAACGAGTCAAACTTTATTTCTAACCTTTATATTTTTTGCACCACAATGAGTGTGTAGAAAAATTTCACAATGATGTATTTTTGGGTTGTACATTTTCAAAAGTGAGACAAAATTATTGATTAAATAGTCTTAGCCAGTAAAACGGGTGAAAAAATAAAATGCGCCCAAGAATCCGGTCTTCCGCCTGAACAGCCTAGTTTCCAGCTAATTTTCAGACAGGTGACAAATCTGGGGACGAACCAAACAAGGTTTCCTAATACGCTACCTTAATGGTTGTAGCATAATTCTACTCCCAAAACCACAAGGGTGCACGCAAAAAACATGGTCGCAATATGCAGGACTAAATGTTACATTACACAATCGAATATTTAATAAGTTTTGACTCTTTACGATTATATTATTGTAACCTGTAACAAATCTTTAGTTTTTAATTTAAACATTACTATCCCAAATAATAAACTTGTTCTCATACCTATAATCACATAACAATTTAATTTCAAATCAACTTCCGTTCCTAACGAGCACAATCCCATTTCCATACATGTGTGTATAAATATATTCAAGATGGTCCTTTGAGGCATTACAGACCCGATCCAGTCCTTGTCCGTTTCAAACAGACAATCCAATTTTGCCAAGAGCCATTTTCTCTCAAGAGCACAATGCAATAATCACCCGAGCCGTAAGCAGTTTCCATTCTTATTCGCGTATATGTCATAAATTTAATTTGGTCAACATAATGGAATGTATAGCACTAGCAGAGAGTAGAGTGTTGTTCTCGTGAAAATTATCCTATACCTTTTTAGTATCCAGTCACTGTTCCCAGAACGCCATTGTCGGCGGTCGTCGCCATCGGGCGCTCTCTATCCTATTCAACCTATTCTTTTATACAGACAGACACTTCAGCAATAGCAAGCAATGACACAAACAAATCACAACTCAAATCCGCAAGTTCTAGACCGTATGACGCACGTCGCCGGTGTCCTATGGCAAAGACCAGATGTGGCCATATATTGGGGCCGGAAAATCTATATAGAAAGACAGACGAACGAAAGGCAGATTTTCGTAAAAGGCTATTGCGAAAAACATAGTTGCAAACATTATAACAAATTTCATTCAATTATCCTCAATTCTTCCACTTTATCTCGATATAAAGACGTCTTCTTGGTTTGTGCCTCTCTATACTCTACAACGGATCGGCACAAGGTCGAAGACGTCGTCGTCGTCGTCGCGGCCCTGTTCACGGTTGGTTTTACCATCAGCGGACGAGAACAATGCGGACTAACAGAAAAGGAAAAAAAATGTTTGGACAACGCGGGGGAGTCATAGCCAGCCAGCTAGCCCATTACAGAGTACCTACTTGCTGGGGGTGCCTGTGCGCAAGCTTTCAAACTTCAAAATGAAGTGAATGAATTTGTTAAATTACATGGACTATGCAAAAGCCATTTAATCAAGTATGAAATACATAGAAGAAAAAAAGGGACACGACTTTTCATAGTCCGTGACATAGTGTGCTATGAGCAAAGGAGATTTGGTATGGCGCAGTCTATGTCCTTATGCTGATTATGTTGACCTTTTTTACGAACAAGTATAAACGTTATGGAGATGTTTTTTATTGTCACATTGTGCTCTACGGTCTTGATGTTCTGCTTGTTATTTTTATAGATCCTTGATAGGTCAAAATGTCGAATACGTCCATTTGACTCTAAGGAGACAATAGAACGACCGAATACAATAGTAACGGGAAAATACCGTTCTCTACAGATAAGATTCGAGGAATTTTGATGCAAGAAAACGTGGATAAGGTTTATTGTATCAACAAAGCTTCACAAATTCTTTTACTTGAGTTGACTTGACGCACCATTGACCTAAGCGTTGCAGGTGATCCTCATAATCATGCAAGTCATCAAGCTTGACTTCATCTTTGGGTTTTATTATGGGTCAGAAATCTTTATAAATTCTTATTATAACCATAAAAAGATAGTTATATTGCAAATCAGGATCTAGTTAAATGGACTTGCCAAGCATTTTAGCAAAACGTACTCGAATTTTATGTTTGTTGTAGTCCGTTGCTTTCTCCATATTATAGGCTTTTATAACGGTATTATATTCATTAGCTTTAATTTTCTAATATCTTTACAGGTAAGCTCCAAATAAAATATTTCTAATTTGGTAAGAAGCTGTACATCTGACATTAAATTCCTAAGTTGTTTGGTTTCGTGGTAATATTTGCGTTCACAACTCCAACTTTCAAAATCATATTTGACGGTTCTCGGAGTCTTAAAAACCATGATACGGCAGGGGCATAAGTATGGACGGGTCCGAACCCGAACACTTCTTTAGTAGGCTTTAAAATTTCAGTGATGAAAACATGGCCTAACATAACTGTAAAAATGTATTCATTTGACTTTGCTGCACATTTTCTTCAGACGGTTTACAAAGGCATGTTTATTTTTTGTACTACGGTGTAGGTTAGTTTAGTGTAGCTACAATAACAGCATAGCCCAAACAAACCTACTGAAGGGGTAATTAACCAGAAATAATTGTTACAGATATGACGAACCTGGGGTGCTCTATCACGAAAAAATTCAATTCAACATCAGCCAGCCAGTCATCACAAATTTGTTGATTCAATAATAGAGTAAAGCAGAATTTTGCCGTAAAGCGGTTTTTAAACGCGTATATTCGTACTCTTAACTTTAGATGTTTTGAAATCAGCATCATCATATTTAAATTTTTATCAAAGGAACTAAAAGGGAAATCAGCATCATCATATTTAAATTTTTATCAAAGGAACTAAAAGGTTAAAACAAATTGAATCGTACTATCGGGCCATGCTCCCGCATCCCCCAATAAAATTTTCTGAGTATACATTTTTGTTTACCCACTTATTCCAACCAAATCCCACACAAATATATTGTTTGTCAACGCAACCGAACTTTTATGAAGACAGAAGGAAAATAATGGGGGGGGGGGGGAGATTAAATACAAGTCGTAGGTACGCCCGAAAAAATTTTAGCCCGAGAGGAGCGAACGGTATCCAAATTTCGGCTGCGCCCGAAATTAGCCTCGGTCTCGTTTTTATTATTTTTGCAGGCTGTTTGTATGATTCAATCACCGAAATTGGATCACCTGATCAAACCTGTCGCCAAGTTAAGTTCTTCTAAGGAAAACTTTTTTGTTTCTGAAGCCATCTTAACCAAACTTCACATCAATGGGCTCCTATTGAGCTTACAAAATATATGTAAAAATGAATGGAATAGTCACCCCATCCACCAAAAATCAGTTCATTCGGATAAAAACTAAGGATATCTCCCATAAAAAGCTCTCGGTCGTCCAGGCAACCTCGCTCCGTCATTTCGTTGTGCGTTCATTATTTTCTTTGGCATGCGATTATCGTCCATTCGTTGTACATGCCCACCCATTGCAAACGTTGAAGCTTCACGATTTTCGATACTTCGTACAGTTGATACAACTCATGTTTGTACCGAATACGCTAATGATCTTGCTTGTGAACGGCCCCGAAAATTCGCCGAAGGACCTTTCGTTCGAATCTGTCTAGAAGAAGAAGAAGACTACTCATTTTATAAACTGTAGAACTAAGTTGTCTTGGCTCACTTTGTATTGGAGGTACCCTTAGTTTTTATCCGAATGAGCTGATTTTTGGTGGGTGAGGTGATTATGACCTCCACGCAATCAACCAAAATTTAGCACTCTGCTCCAATTTTGGTGGGAGTTATGGATACACCGTTTTGACAAATTCAAATGAGGGGATAATGAAGGTCCTTGATCGGAGCGACTCAGTGTTTACATTAAAATGATCTTGAACTTATTAGGCCAGTAAAAATCGACACTCACCTCGGAATAAATGGAATACTACCATTCTTGCGCTTATCTGTTTTATAGTATTATTGGCTATATAAATCCAGATTTGCAACCCTGGGGACCCTGTGCTAATTTTTTGGCGAGCGAAAAAAAGCCATTTTTTTTTCTCTTTTTTTACATTTCCAACAATAGTTTTTAAAATAATTGTCTTGGAAAAAAAAACTGTGTTTAGCATTTGGAAAGAAAGAAAGAATCCAATCCAATGATATCCTAACCACTTTTGTAGCTCAAATATTGACGGAGATACAGGTTTTTAAAAATATGCTATTTTCCACAAAAACAGGCGAATTCTAAGCTTATGTTGTTTGCCGAAACGACATTTACTTGAAATTCGCAATTTTTTGGTAAAAAATACCCTATTTTTAAAAATCTGTAACTCCGTCAATATTTGACCTATAAAATTGGTTAGGATATCATTGGATTTCAAAATGCCAAAGACAGTTTTTATCCAAGACAGTTATGTATTTTAAAAAATATTGCTGAAAATGTAAAAAAAGAGCTCGCCATAAAATTAGCACAGGGTCCCCAAGGTTGCAAATCTGGATTTATATAGCCAGTAATACTCTAAAACAGATAAGCGAAAGAACGGTAGTATTCCATTTATTCCGAGGTGAGGCCATTTTTTTGTAAAGTTTTACTGGCGTCTATTGTGAATACTTAAACAAAATTTTACGGCTGAACTACCATTCTTTCAAAAGTTATGGAGCTTTTCAAAAAGGTCTAAAATGCAAATATTATAATTCAATTTTTTAGTCTAGCGCCGAAATATTTTGAAAATTTCCGACGAAGTAGTGTACGCGACATGACTGAGGAATTGGGCATCACCGTTAGTAATATTGAGTAAATTATTCATGAGCAGCTATAGGTTACCGCAAATATCAAGAATATGGGTGCTAAAACTTCTGAATATTGAGTATAAATTCAAGCACAGGAAACTTTGTACGCGTCTTCTACCGCATTGAACGAATCGACATGGGAAATTGAATAATATATTTTTTTATTACGAAATTCCGAGTTGTATTTGAACTGCTCTCGTATTATCCATTTTTAACCCTTCGCTCATAGAGTGAAAGGGTATATTAACTTTGTCATGAAGTTTGTAACGCATTAAAAGAGGCATCCCCGACCATATAAAAAGTATACATATATGATCAGCATGACGAGATGAGTCGATTGGACGATGGCCGTCTGTTGCAGCGCGTTTTTCTCGGCCACTATAAAAGCTACGGGGCTGAAATTGCACACGTGCTTATTATTGTTGCAGGCTGTTCGTATGTTTGAATCGCTAAAATCGGACAAGGGGATCATGGGGCTGCCATACAAACTTAACCCCCCATTTAGGTTCTTCTGAGAAAAACTTTTTTATTTGTGTTCAAATTTCAACCAAACTTCGCTTAAATGTTTCTATTAATGGGACACAAGATATGTAAAAATGGATCAAATCCGACCATGGGATCATGGGGCTGCCATACAAACCTAGCCCCCCAAATTAAGTTCTTCTAAGAAAAACTTTTTTATTTGCCTACTCATTTTAACCAAATTTCAAACAAATGTGTTTCTATTGATAACACAAAACATATGTCAGAATAGATCAAATCAGACGATGGGGTCATGGGGCTGCCATACAAATGTAAACCCCTAAATTAGGTTCTTCTAATAAAAATTTTCTTATTTGTACACGAATTTGAAACAAATTTCACACAAATGTATTTCTATTGATGACACAAAACATATGTAAAAATGGATCGAATCGGACCATGGGGTCATGGGGCTGCCATACAAACCCAACCCCTCATTTTCGTTCTTCTAAGAATCATTTTTTCCACAAATTTCACAAAACCTTGAATTAATGTGTATTTATCAAAGCAACTAAAAATGTCAAAACAAATGGAATCGTACTATGGGCCATGCTCCCGCATCCCCCAATAAAATTGTCTGAGTAAATATTTTTATTTGCCCACTTATTCCAACCAAACCCCACACAAATATTGTTTTGTCGACGCAAGGGAACTTTTGTGAAGACAGAAGGAAAAGAATGAGTGGGGGGATTAAATATAAGTCGTAGGTAGGTACGCCCGAAAAAACTTTTAGCCCGAGGGGAGCGAAGGGTATCCAAATGAGTGTTTTATCATAAGCAGAAGACTACACTCTTACACTCCTATAAGGCCACCCTTATAATGCGCTTTTCGATAGATAATATTTTGATTCTAGAAAAATTCCAAAATTATAGGTATACAAACATACAAACCATTATTTGCACAACCTATTAAATCAGTCGATTATCTTGGGATTTACAATAAGAGTAACAGATGCAAACTGTCTCTTCATTCTTTGTATACAGGTTTCATGTACCTCTATATCTCCCTCTCCAGAATCAGCTCCGCGATTAGCTCAGGCGAGAATTAAGTTTCCGTTTAATCCAACTATCGCCAAATGCGCAAAATATTTGCGAGCTTATAGACCCAAAGGGCCGATACTAGCACATCATTTTTTTTTTATTAAAAAAGGAAAAGTCTTCATGTACACGATTGATATTAGTCACAATTTTCAAAGAAATTCTTTCCTTGATAAAAGCTCGGTTTCAAGATTATTGTAGTTTCCGCGCAATTTATTATTAAGGGTTGTGTTTAGAAAATTGTGTATTGTTGTATTGTTAGGTAGGTTGTCCATTTCTTTATTACAGTTGACAAATTTTATTAATAAAAGTCCGATTAAGTATTTTCTGTATACTGTAATAATTTTTTATTTTGAGCATACAATTGTTTCGGAGACTATGTCTCTCCGTCTTCAGTGCTTAACTTAATCTCAGATTGCCATATGAGATATTTTTTTATAATATTGAGTGACACAGAATCTCCAGAAAAATATGGCAAAAAGTGATTTTTTTTTATTTTATATTAAATCATTAAAAATTCCTGTATTATTGAAAACATTTAGGGAATAGTCTGGACTCCATGGACCCCTCCCCTGGCTACGTCCCTGGTCACCAAAGCTGTTTTGCAAATAGAAACGTAGCCAGGGATGGTTCTGGGAACAGTATTTGCTATACAAATTTGGCCCTCATACACACCTTCCTTCGCTACGTCTCTGCTTACAAAAAAAAAGCTTAACTGTAACCTAAGGCTTACATTACATTAGAGGAACAGGCTGCAATATTTATAATTTATGTATTTTAGTATGATTCATTCTAGAATATACCGTTCAGTTAGATTTAGATCAACCTCCCAACATACACCTGTAATGAGTCCGTGTAATCGAGTTCATCAATGAAACACATCCTATAGTATAAAAACCAATGAACCTCAAACATCATGTCATCAATTCTTTTCCAATAAGATAACCTTTATCCGACCGGAACATTCTCATAAGAATACAATAGCGGCCTTCTCCTTAAAAGTTGACTGTGATTCAAAAAACTTCAAACCTATTTTCAACAATCACACATTTCATTGAAAATTCGCTCCTTATCTTTGGATTTCGATTGACAATAAATTTCACAGTTCATTCTTCAACTTCGAATTCAACATATACAAAAAAAGAGAATCCCAATAAACGTTTTATCGTTGCTGGTCTTCCGAAACGATTCCCCCGGAAACTTGCCGTGAAATCCACTTACACACTGCTGGTGCGTCGTCGTCGAGGTCGGGTCAAACAACAAAATCTTTTCTCGCCTTGGGATCCTAAAGCATAAACATACATACAACACACAAAAAAAAAAGGAGGAAAGAAAAAAAACGTCAACGGCATCGTTACGGATACGGCGACATTCTTCTTTTCGCTCCCAAAGCGATACATAGCAAGGATGAAATATATACAGTCATGCAAAACACCACTAGAGTCATAAATATGCACATAAATCGTTTATTGAAGGATATAACGACGTTATCCTTTGGCCTTTCCTCCGAATAATAAATCGATGGTATTCAGTTTCTTATTCTTTCTTGTCATTTGTTTGAATGTGCATACTGGTGTCGTCCTTGTATGTACTATGTACCCGATGTCAGTGTTACTACAATCTTATATGGAATCCTTCTTACCCGCTAGCTTACGAAATTCATAAAAAGACGGAAATCTGTGAGATTTAAGTGTATGGGCGAAACGATACTGACACCTCCGGAAAATTTATATTTCCTTTTACGACCATGAATTATAAAGCTGTAAAGGATTTTGCTTACTATACGATGGTCATGTCGCCGTCATCATCGTCATCATCGTTGTGCCTGCCATCGGTATTCCATGTACTCGGTGTCCCTCACTAAACATTTTCTGCCTTACGAAACTGTATACAGATACATTGTAGACTGCGTCTATAGTAGTGATGTCGCTTCTATAGAATGAAAGTGCTCCTTGGTAATACTCCAAGTGACTTAGAACGGAACCGATGCCTCTTATTTATTCCTCCCGGGGTTTTCTCAACCGTTTACGTTAATATCCTGAAGTCAGGGCTGAAACGCACTTTTTTTTCAAAAGGATAATAAACGACAGCCAACATGAATTTATGTCGCGTACAACAGAAAAGCCCATACGTTGCTGTTCTATAGTGAAGAAAATGAAGGAAAGGCAAACATAATGGCAATGCCTCGACGGATTAAACTTATAGTAAAAGTAAAAAAACACTCGAAGGAAGTACCGGTATGTCAAACAGGAGATTGTCAAGTTCCTGAAGATTAATCGCGAATTCTTTATTTTTCTTCGTGAATTTACGCGGATGTGTTTGTTACCATATCGTGTCCGTCTCCCTTGTTTCAGTTTTGCTCTACTTTACGTGTAAATCATAGATAAAAAACTTGGTTCGAAGCGAGCAGTGTACGGTGGATCCCTACATTATGTACTATCGTTATATTTCCTTTGGGAAAAGCTACATTTAGCTTGTTCCCGCCGAGTTTGATTAAGATTTAGATATTGCATGGAGTTGAACACAAACACCAATGTGTCGCGTGAGAAGCACTTAAGAACTTGGCTATATTCATAATTTTGTATAAATTTAGCGCAGCTCAACTTTCCGGGACTCCAATCGAATTCGGAAACAAACACAAAGTTTCCCTAACAGTATTCTGTTTACCAATTTCCCTTTTCAATAATAAATTAACGAAATGAAAACTTTATTTTCCCCGAGTTCACCGAAAGAATTTTAAAACTTTTACGCTTATTGTGCGGGATTTTACCTCAACCGACTTTTTGTCCAGGACGAGAAAATTTCCAGTTCGTCTGATGAATACAACACCGACCGCCGCCACGCCACTATACCAAAAATAGACTGAGCTAACAAAAAACCGAAAACTTTGACAAACCATATATAATGTACATACACACTTTATACCATTTCCCACAAAATTTTCAAAATGTAAAGTGGCAGCTCATCATATGCACATCGCCAGAGCCGTATTTAGCCTTTATGTTGCCCCTGGGCAGTCGACAAATAATCGCCCTCCGCGACTAGTTAAGCTTGTATGTAACTAGTAGGTCGCATACACGTGGTGGGCAGGTTAGCAGGGGTTGATGTACGAGAATTTCATAATTTTTTCGAGTAACCAATGTAATGTGTTTGCTTGAAAATACGAGTATGATGGTTTCCAGAAATTTAGATAGGGGAACAGGTCGGGAATCCTCCCGAAATTGTTTCATTAAAATGAAAATAATTCTTCTTCTCCGTACCGTATAGCCCCATGTGTCATGGTGCGTTAACTCAGCCGTTTATAGGCAATTTCAAGTCAACGTTAGATCGCATCGGAATGTATATAATGTTGCAAGCACTATATATTTCCTATCCGCACATGGAAATTTTGGACCACGCCGAGATTCGATCTCGGGACCTCTAGATTAATAGCATCGTAGAGTTGCGACTGAACCAAGTGAGCCACAGAGCGTGTGTCATGGCAATGACGACAACATAAAAACTGAAATGATGCACATTCATTTCATTTCGCTGTAGCCATTATACCGAAACAAAAATTTGAATTTATCTGTTTTCTTTTCGTCGGAAACTCCAATACGTATTTTTTTCACCTCTTATTATTTTTTTTTATATTTTCGGTAAAAAAATCGAAACTGCAAGCAGATGGCTGCATTCAGCGAACGAAATTCACTAGAAGAAGACTGGAAATGCTACCAGAATTACCCGTCACCGACCTCTTTCTCCGCTGAAAAGCATTCATGCGAAATGAGAATCTAATTGGAAGAGAGCTTTCCTGCTACATTTTTCGTTCATTGATATAATTTAGCTAATCATTGGCACCTAAAAAGCGCCACGTTTTACTGATTTTAAGTTTGTGATTTTTTTGCAGTGGAATTGAATTTTTTATTTTTCTCTGAAGAACCAAATTACTAGAATATAAACGAAAAACTTAATTATTTGTGGAAACATGTAACTGTAAAATTGGTGAGCCAATCCAATGGCAACCCGTCCCTAAAACACGAAATCAGCTCATTCTAAGTGGGGAAAACCTAAAGTATTAACAGTAAACTCGAAAATGTGTGCTCCCTTTTACTAACTAGCGCTTCCAATTTTTTGATCAATAAATTTTTTTTTCAACTTATTAATTGGGATATAAGCAAATAGAGCCTGTGATTTATTTTCTTGAAGTCGATTTCACCATTTCTTAATTTATCCAATCTTGGAGTATTTTAGGAGGCTTGTACTCGGGAAATAAGTACTCACAGCCAATTACTCGTGCGGGTTGCAATCATGTCCAAAGTCCAACACTAAATGTTCAGGAGTACATGTTAAACAATGGACAGCAGTTAGAAAACATGGTCGACCTTTTCACGGAAGCTATGAGGTCTGCGACCGCTCAATCATGTCCTGTTAACTCGTTTCGAGGTAAGAAAAAACCTTCTTGTTGGACCCCTAAGATCTCTGAATTAAGGGTTACGTGTAGGAGAAGCTTTAACAAAGTCCCGGAGATTTGAAAAAGTCGACTTTTTTTGTTTTTATCGGACATGGACGTATGGATACTCATATCAAAGAACTCGATGGGTACATTCCATATCAGTTGCTTTTTTCCAGTTTGGAGTAATGGTAACGGAGTTACAGCTAATAAATTCAGTTAATATGTGTAGATATGATACATAGTAAATCTATTTTTTGATTCGTCTAATTAAAAGTGTTACAGAATGAACGCGTTTATTTAGACTAATCCAAAAATAGGTTAACAAGCAGCATTTCATTAATATTGTGCAGACCCCCAATCGGTTGGGACTTTTTAGGCCATCATATCGGGAGCATCCCCAACCATAATAAAAAAAAATTCCGATGTAGGATTTTTGCCGGTCGATGGCCATATTTTGGTCCAATTTTCTTAGACTATCGTATCAGGAGTGATGTGAGATTTACGTTTACATATTCCGAAAACTGGCAGAAGTTCACATGCTAGTCATAAAGACCTGCGGCTCATTAGCCTCTCGTCAACTATGCTGAAATTGTTGGAGCGACTAATCGACACTCATCTACGAACGTTTATCTCACCTAGGACGGGTTTCTGATAGCTCTTATTGGGTGAATTCACATTGTAAGACGAAACCGGACGGGTAAACTTGCAAGACAAGAACCATCGTATGATCATTTCACACTATCCGATCAAAACACGGACCGGCGAACAATAATCACACAGCAAGTATGTATAAATGTTGCCATGCATGCTCCAAAGTTAGTGTACAATGAAGTGACGAGTCGACAAGATTAAAATGCAAGTAACACACGCGCTAATTGTCGTCGCAGAACGCCTAAACTATCGGTAAATCAATCGTCTTATCGATCGTACGTTTCTTACGAAAGAAAAACAATCGTGTCACGATTTTTTTCTTTCGTAAGACGCGTTCTTACAATGTGAAACGGACAATGCTTGTCTGCTGGCCACTACAAAAGCTCTCTTGTCTTGCAAGTTTACCCGTCCGGTTTCGTCTTACAATCTGAAATCAGCCATTGTGCCTGTCTAGACAGTTTCAATTTTCGTTCGTCTTCATCATTTTGACAATTGAAACTTGAGATGTATGTGCTATTGAAGAAACGCATTCATTCTTGAACGCAATTGCCAATGTTAAATATTAACAACCCATCATCTATTCATACAATTCATGAAAGAATTTATAATTTGCCCGTCCTGACCAAAGCCGTGACACATATTTAACGATAAATAATGAACAGATCTGGATAGAATGAGACATTGATCTCTTCTGTTCAATTGACGCAATCAATGACATGTTCAATGTTGAAAGTGGATACGGAGCTTGAAGACGATAGGGAAGACGAAAGCGCACATGTGTGGACATAGCCATTCAGTACCTGTCGGCTGATTAGTCTTATCGCGTAGAGAAGACACACACCATATTTAGATAGCTTTTCTATTGTGTTGAATGGAATTTTTTTTTATTTTGCATAGCTACGCCATATTTTGCTTGTTTAATCCATCATCTTAGATTGAGAAAATCATTGCGCACTTTCATCCAACAGCGTAAATAAGCAAAAGATAACATAACTATGCAAAATTAACAAAAAATCAATTCAATATAATGGAGAAGCTTTTTGAATATTGTGTGTGCCTTATCTGGGCGATAAGACTAACCATTCTATAAGATCTACGAGAGAATGGGCCCTAGCCTATTATCTATAGGGTGTTTTTGTTTAGACGTGTGGTTTTTAATCTGGCACAACTTTTTTCGGAGTTGGTTTTTTGACAGCTGCCACTAGATTTATGCTCAGTTTAGTTTGCTATTTCATAATAAATAGACTTATTTCGGAACAACTTTTGCAAATCGTGCCCAAAACGAGATGGCCACCGATCCCGAATTGCACAAGAAAATTTTGTTTAGCGATGAAGCTCACTTTTGGTTGAATGGGTATGTTAATAAACAAAATTGTCGCGTTTGGAGTGTTGGTAATCCACAAGCCATTGTTGAGACGCCGTTACATCCTTAAAAAGTCACTGTTAGGTGTTCTCTACGGGCAGAAGGAATCACTGGTCCATATTTCTTCAAAAATTAAGCCAGCCATAATGTTACAGTCAATGGGGAACGCTATAGAGCCATGGTTAATGACTTTTTTGTGCCTGAATTGGAGGATGTTGATGTGGACGACCTATGGTTCTAACAAGACGGCACTACATGCCATACAGCCGACGAAACAATCAATTTAATGAAGGAAACTTTTGGTGAGCGCATTATCTCGCGTCGTGGGCCTGTGGCGTGGTCTCCAAGATCGTGCGATTTAACACTGCTGGACTTTTTTTAGGGGGTCATGTGAAGTCGCTTGTCTACGCAGATAAGCCCGAGACGATTGACGCCTTGGAAGAGAATATACGGCGCGTTATTGCTGACATACGGGCCCAATTGCTGCAAAAAGTGGTCGAAAATTGGGCATCTCGGCTGGAATTTATTCGAGGCAGCCGCGTTGGCAACTTGCCCGAAATCATTTAAAAAACATAATGATAAACCCTTGGCTTTATAATAAAGCTAAGTTCTGGGACATATCATTAAATTATATGCGTTTTATTTCTTCTTGAAAACCACACCTCTATAAAAAGCACCCTATATGTCCCAACATGCATATTGCAAAGCGAGGTCAGTTGATACAGCTGTACATTCGCTGGTAAGTTATATTGAAAAATCACTTCAGCATAAGGAATACACGAAGGTCGCATTTTTAGATATTCAAGGCGCATTCAACTTTATCAAACCAAGGGCAATCACAGATTCTCTTCTGGGTTTACATGTTGAGGGTCCATTTTGTACCCCCGTAAAGAAGCTTGTTACTTCCAGACGCATACACAGCACTTTAGGTACTGCGTCCGTATCTAGATATGGCACACCACAACGAGGAACTTTATCTCCTTTACTCTGGAATGTAGCGATTAATCAATTGCCTTGGAATCCAGAAAGGATTGGATGCAAAGTCATTGTCTATGCTGACGATGTTGTTATCGCCGTTAGAGGTAAATTTCCTGAAACCCTTAGTGGGTTATTGGAGAACGCGCTATTTATTTTAGCGGAGTGGGCAAGTTTTAGTGGGGTTGGAATCAATCAAGCCAAAACGGAGGTTGACCTTTTTACAAAAAAGCGAACGATTCCTATTATTAACCACCCTTTGCTAGGGGATTCCCAACTTATGATTGCTGACAAGGCAAAATTTCTTGGTATTATCTTGGACAAGAATCTAAGATGGAAGCCCAACATTGAAGAAAGAGTGAATAAGGCCACCGTTGCACTAAATTCTTGCAGAAAGACTGTCGGAAAAACCTGGGGCTTCCAACCAAAAGTTGTATTTTGGTTCTATTGTCAGGCCAGTCTTACTATACGGAGCTACCTACCTATGGAGACTGATTACACTGCCTCCAAGTATTCTTTTGGTAAGAACTACAATGCCTTGATTCCGTCGAGAGATCAATGGGGTAATAATACGTCCCCGGCAAGTGGAGCTATCTCTATTTACACAGATGGTTCAAAGACCAACGCAGGAGTTTGTATTGGAATTTACTCGGAACAACTGGACATACGTTTGTTTCCTCTTCTTCCTGATTTTTGAAGTGCCCTCCAAGCAGAGGTCTTTGCGATTATGGA
This sequence comes from Microchrysa polita, assembly GCA_949715475.1. NCBI lineage: Eukaryota > Metazoa > Arthropoda > Insecta > Diptera > Stratiomyidae > Microchrysa > Microchrysa polita. The sequence continues at coordinate 49,856,963 of OX454416.1, forward strand.
ATCGCTAATTTTGCCTAAAAGGGACGTCACTCCGTATACTGACAGTCAGGCTGCAAAAGAACTGTTGAAAAGCTCCGCCTTGTTCTTAAAGAGATGGGTCGCTTTTTTAACATAAGACTACGCTGGATATACCGGGTCACTGTGGATTTGCAGGCAATTGCTGTGCGGAACATCTAGCTAGTGCTTCAGCTGGAGTTGAGTTCAGTTGAAGTCGACCGCAGAAGCTTTAAAGCATCAATTATCAACTGCAAATTAGCAATAACAGCAGATTCTAAGAGCAGAACCAACGCAATATGGATCAAGCACAGCATAGCACTTGTACTACAACGAAGATGATCTGGACAAAATTAGATTTTATCCGCCCTACCATGCTATTGTCATTGGACGGACCGGATGCATATTCGCAGTGTGGTCGGGGTTATAACGGGACATTGTCCAATCGGGGAGCTCACCAGGAGACTTCAAATTCCTCACAACGACTTCTGCAGAGGCTTTGAGGATGAAGAGGAAGAGGAGAGTGTACATCATCTTCTCCTCTGTGATTCCTGATTACTCGGCTTTGGCTGAGAAACGTTTAAGGTTTCTTGGTTGTAGGTACTTTTACGATCTGGATGATCTCGGAGATGTGAGCTCAATACAGATCAATAAATATGTTGCCAGCACACGCTTTGAAATTTGTTAAGGCTCTCATTGGCGGTAACACAATGGACTTATCACTGGTCTAAGTGCGCTGGTCTCACTTCCGGTGGCCCCATTACCTAACCTAACCTAACCTAATATTCAGGAGTCATTTGACTGTTACACCCAAAAGTTCCTCAAGGCTTCCTGTAAAAATAGATACTGAAAAATATTTCAGAGTCTGTAAAAAATTCATTTTTAAAACTTAATCTTTCCAAAATGTTAATCTTTAGACTTTCGTACTCTTAACTCAAATTGTAATTGGACTCCTCCTTCAAAAGTTGGCACTTATTCTGCCTTTTCCTTCACCCAAAATTCTGCAAGAAGTATTGATTTTGAATGGACTACTGGTGGCGGGTAGTATCTGTCAACACGCATTTGCTTCAGTTAAAACAAGTGCAGGGTTTCAAATGAAGCAAATGAGTTACGAAAGATACTACGCGCCACCATTCGTCCATTCGGAGTAAATGCCCCGGGCAGTTGTCCACGTTCCTCATACGGAAAATCCGGCTCTACCCATAGCTAGTAGGGATTACATTGGAAATATTTCTAGTTAGTCAACGAATAAAATTTTGTTGTTGTTTAGTCCACGTCGTCGTCGTCCGGTGGATGTTTGTATTCACGCGTCAATTTGTTCGACGTGTTTGGACGATTCCTAAATAGAAAGTTAGTTTAGTTAAATTGGGAGAGAGAGCGAAAAACAACAAACGAAGAGAGAAGTCCAACTGGATAACAATTCTCACTCAAAAAATAAATAGAAACGACTCTGCTTTGCAAAAACATAACGGGATGAATTGGATTAAAGGGACTCTTTCGTATACAGTCGCATGCAAAATGTTTAAAGAGTATACAACATAGTCGGGAGGAAATTGTTGTGGCGACCATAGAGTTGTGGAATAATAGTTCAGAGTGTATAATGAAAAAAATGGTTTTGTGGCGATTTACCAGCCCGAAAACGATGGTGTCTGAGGTAGTTATTTGGAATAGTTGCGAAACTTTTATTGCCACATAATTTTTTGATGATGAAAGGATTTTTTTACTCTTTTCGTGTAACTGTTGGAAATATAGACAAACTTTGTCTTGATAGTTTTGAATGAACGGGAAATATGTAGTTTGGTTGTTAGACTTTTTTATACCCAGTGATTTGTATTTTAGTTTTCACTTTCAGGCAACTATGAAAGTGAATTTGAATACGAAGATTACCCGGCGGTACACTTACTCATGTAAAAGAAAATGGTATTGTTACTGTCTTGTTTGTATTAAATCAGAGTCTGTGGTTAGATAACCATCAGGACATTGTTTTCGGCATACCCTCATTAGCAAAGCGAAACGATCCATTCCAATTTTTCCCATGATAGAACGCAACTATATCATCAGCAAAAGCATATAGAGTGCAGTGTGAAATATACATTTTCAACAATTCATTAATATATAAGTATAAGGAACAAAATTGGACCCAAGACTGTTCCTTGTGGGACTATGTTAATGTCAAGCGCTGTGCTGATGAAGTTGTTTACACGGACAGACTGCGTTCTACCTTCTAAATAAGATTTGAATAAATCGAGTGCAACACCTCTGATGATAATATTCGACATTTTCGACAGAAGTATACCATGATCTACGGTGTCAAAGGCCTTTTTCAAATCCAAAAAGATTCCTAAGCATTTGATGCCATTATCCAAATTATAAATTTTTGTTTTGGTAACTTTGAAGATAACGTCTTCCAAGCTTTTGTCTTTTCTAAAACCATATTGTGCGTCTGAGATTATTTTGTGTTTTTCTAAAAAACCCACAAGCCTATTTTTAATTAACCTTTCAAAGAATAAGGGATTTCAAAGAATTTCTGTAACTTGTGTACTCTTTTTTAAGTGTCATATTTAAAGGTTGTTTTTGTAATTTGCCCGTCATTTTGTCCCTTTTTCTAATGGAAGTGACCAATCCTTTGGAGATCCAGGGTTTGATTTGCTTCATTTTGCAGGTAATTTTTCATACAAATAAATTGTTATTATACAAATATAGAAGGCGGTTGTAGAATTTGTCAAGTTTGAGCTTCTAATGCATCAAATACATCTTTCCATCTCTCATTTCCTAAATCAGATTTAAATTTTGATGTATTAAGAATGCGCTTGAAATCACTCTCATTAGAAATTTTATCTGACTTATGAATTTTTGCTCTCGACTGACATATAATATTGCCTAAGATAGCATAATGATCAGTTATGCATGTCGTATAAATAGCTGAGTCAAAACTAAATGCTTTATTGTATTTTACGAAAAGGTGGTCTATGCATGACTCCCGTATATTCCCTCTCCTTGTGCACCCGTAAACGTGGTTAATAAAACCATGCTCATACATTACTACAAAGGCAATTTTTGTGTAATTTGTTTCGACTTCAGGACCGTATGCGGTCAGACTCATAATTTTCCGGATATTTGCAAAAACAAAACTAAATGTTCACCCCTTTGCCACCTCCTCCTTCCCGACGCGCAAATTAGTGTAAATTTTTACTGCGTACCTATAGTAGGCACTGTGTATTCAACAATTTGGCTACAAAATTTCAATCTCTTTTTGAATGACTATAGGTCTAATCGTATCTGTACTGTACTAATGTGTGTGTCCTTTTTTTTTGCCAAGAACTGATTTTTGTGGAAGTCATCCGAGAAATAAATACCTTCCCCTAAGTAGGTATAGAAATTATTTTTAGATTTTCAATGGAGAAGGTGGAGTTGTTTGCATTTTTTTAAGTGCAATTCAAACAGCTCAATTCAAACAGCGTTCTAGGAGGGCGGCCGGCGCGGCGGCAGGCATTGCACAACTAGAACAGAACACCCGAGAAATTCGCGGAACCTATATCTACCCATAGAGAAGAATAGAGAAATGAGAAATCACTAATGGGCGTGGTGATGCAGATGACTTGGGCTATTCAGCAGCACCGCCATTCCACCTTACCGAGGATGCATTATTTGCCGTACTACTAAAATGCATACAGAATAAAAAAAAATATTGCAGTGAGCCGAGCAACAGCAATGCATCCCTGAGGTTATTTCGTTTATTCGTCGTGGTTACTCTATGCATACATGTACGAGTACATTCCACATGTACGTATACAAGTGTGTGACGAATAAATCTGCGTTCCTTCTGCATAAGATTCTGGCTTCGTTTCCGTTTTTTCCACCTCTTGCTATTCAACGATTTCTGGTCTTAGCTTTATGGTCTGCATTCAAGCTGCATATACACCCTCAACTAGCCCTCCGTACAGATACACATATACATGTGCACTTCAAGAAGTAGAATAGTGCGAAATGTTTACTTTCTATAGATGTGCAATTCTCTATTATGCAAAATAGAAAAATGAAGGGTGGTTTCATGCATACATATATGAATTCGCCAACCACCCCTACCATTGTACGGGCTACAACAATGGAAACGAGAGTAGAATTGAGTCGAGTCGAGAGAACTATGCAAGCTAGTCGTCGGTTCTTTGTATTTTAGTGTAAAAGTTGTCATTCTTAAAAGACATTCAGTTTTGTCGGTTCCTTCGTCATTCTCTATACTCTGAGTTTGCTGAAAAGTCTTTGCTTTCTCCTATATGCTCGTAGATGCAACAAGGAACGACAGTCAGCATCACGTCTATTGTCCTAATAAACTCGATGGTACACCCTTCATCGCTTTGGTTTTCCTCAAATATACCCGTACAACCGTGTCGGTTGTGTCGTTATCGCTGTGTGTATGGATGCATGCATTTCTCCTGATCCTGACGTAGAAATATACAGTTCCGTCAGCTCCAGAGATTTGCAAATTCAAAACTAACCCGATGAAAAGAGCTTAAAAGAGCGCGTTTGTTGAACAGCTCATGTGTAAAAAATATGGAAAGAAACGGTCTCTATTATTGTTGGCATGAACACTTATATTATGACGATAAGAGAAAGATAAAATCCCAGAGAAATACAATCAATAATAATATTTTTATCTATTTGGTCCGATGAACTTTTCTATTTTTCTAGCATAAGGATTTGTTTATTTAAACTTTTTTCCTCCGGAGGAAGTCGTTAACTTTTTGAATAACAAGCAATGCCGTAAGGACGACTCTCTTGTAAGATTATGCGGAGAGTTGTTTCGAAATTTTTGTTTACCTAAGGGCTTTCTTCAGTGCTGATTGTTGCGCTGGCAAGATCGATACATCTAATTTTTGTCTTTTGGATGTCTGGTTTTAGGTAATTTACTTCATCATTGAGGCCTTTAAACCGATGTCGGACGGTGATCGCTCTTCGGGGAGTCCAATGTGAATGAATACACAACTGGCTTGTGCTGAATTTTATTAATACCTACTTATTTCACATTTTATACAATTTTATTGCTTATGGCTGCTAATTAATTGCTAAATAGAAATGCTAACTAAAGTCCGATTGACCCATAAGGCTGACGTTAGCATATGCGTCAATGATACTGTTTTATTATGAAGTTGATGGTCGCAGTGCGACCGTCGTTTGATTTGTTCATGAATGAACAGTCGCTTTTAGCGTTTACCTCCAATTGCCGAGTATATTAGACCCTACCTTTCAGCAGTGCCGTGCGAAGAGAGGGGCGAAAGGGGCAGTTGCCCCGGGCGCTACAGGTATTGGAGCGCCAAAATGCGAGCCGAATTGACATATTTTTTTTTTCATATTGCGATCTTATTTTCCTTTTTGAGGAGCCAGAGGATGTTTCGTGCTCTGTGGCCGTGATCGTTCGGTCGCCACTCTGTGAAATAGACACTCATAGAGAAACGAGTTTCCAAACTCGGCACGACACATTATTATTCACATATTATTCAGAAGAAGATGATAAGAAATATTCTTATCGTAGAATAATAAACTAACATTGCGACTAGGAAGTGGTATGGCTGACAACCGTATCACACTCCGAATTCAATTGTCTTTGTAACGTTGATGACTGCACACGGTAGTCATCAACGCACCATGCTCCACTAGGAGTTACGGTAATCAAGAGAGAGAGGATGTTTAAATATTCTTACAAAATATTAAGACATTGAAAAAACATTGCTAAACAATTTCCGTACCTTTTTGCAAACCAGTAAAGTTTTAAAACAGGTTTACTCGCCTTAGGTTGGGTTGGCGGTTGAGTTTTGTAATTTGCTATGCAGCATTAAGCTTAACTCTGGTTTTTGGCTCGAGAACAAGAGAAGAAAGCACAACTTTCATAAAATTTTTGACTAAAATTGTTTTATATCTGGCTCTCAATTCTCAAGAAAATAAATTAAAAATTTTAGAGATTGGGTAGGGTAGGGCGGGGCTAGTTGAGCAATTTTTCACTTGAGCGTTTATAGCTCCTCAACGGTAAGTCTTAATGGCTTCTTATGCATACTGATAGATTGGTAGTATATCCCTTTGCAAATGTGCCCTACAAAATTATTTCTAAAAAGTCAAATTATGGAGCTGTATCTGTTTAAATGAAGAAAGTCAAATATGCTCAACCTACCCCATAGGTGGGGTAAGTTGAGCTAGGGTATGGGGCAAATTGAGCACATAGAAAGTTTAGCCGAACCATGTGTTAAATGTTAACTAGGCATGAAATAAATTTTCCGTTTCATAATCAACTTTTTATTTATAGACTTTAAATGACAAAACAACAAAACTTAAGGAGGTTTTCACACTTGTACTTAATCTGACCACATTACGTAATCTGAGGTGTGGTGAATTTAAAAATATATGGAATTTGACAGCTCAAATGAAGTAATTTGCACAGATTACGTCATCTGGCCGTAAGTGTGAACACCTCCTAAATCGATTTTGTTTCAAAATGTAGGGTTGGCGTTAGTTGAGCAACTATAGCTCAACTAACCCCAACCCGAAATTTTGAAACAAAATTGAGGTTATAAAAAAACGGTTAGTATTATACCCAGAAACTATATACATATCAAAAGTACAATAAATTTATGAACTTTTAACACTTATCTGATTAAAGAAGGATAATATTTGACTATTACAGACGAAATATTTAGGTTTACGATTATTTCACTTTTTGGCGGTTGAAATTCATGTTGAGGAAACAAAGTGGAAAAAAAATATCTTTGAGTAGTGCCGGACATTTGAGTTGCGGAGTTGTCCAATTTTCTTCATGGCCACCCAATACGCCGTCGACGTTCCCCATGGATTTGTGTCCGCGTCCCCACAGAACTGTTGGAAGCAAATTTTGTTGCTCGTTTTAAGGATCTACGGACTGCTTTATAAGCCTCGAACAAATGGCTGTAGGCTGTTGTTTCTGTCGAACGTTCACAAAGGCGTCGACTTTGGAAGCACTCGCGTCATCTACTCGTGATCTTCTCGTTTCACCAATAGTTTTCTCTCCGATTAGTAATGGAATTCTTTCTTGGCATTTGGCAGTTGATCAGCCACTTGCAAGGCCCTCTGTTCCGCTGATCCTTTAACTGCAGCTACGTCAGACAGGCTTTCAATGAGCGATGCTTTGTCAAAACGTTTCGTAGACCACTCCACAGCTGGAGCTGACGATTTATCCCCTATCGAGAATAAAATTTCACGATGGTCGCTATGCGTATAATGCTGGTTACCTCCATGGTTGTAACCAACGAACTTCTCACGAATCTAAAGGTGATTACTCGCGTCGTACACATGGGCGGCCAGTAATCCCTCGAACTCTGTGTCATTTTACCGTGGCGGAGCATAGCACCTGTGACCAGTCCATTCCATTTAAGCCTCGCGATTGAGCTACGCAGATTTTTATATTGGTCGCAGACAACTGTAACGTTGATTCCCTATAGTGGCTTATAGTTGCACCTTATCGCCGGATGCCGCTTTGTGGCCATCCTGTCCACACTTGAAACCATATTTGACCTATCGTGTTATGACTATTGCAGTCCATCGTCGTCGAATGCTAAACACTTAAAACATCTCTTCGAAGACAGTTGCATTTTAACCCGCAGATGGTCCATCCCACCATGACTTTGCCTACTTCCATCAGCTTGCTCTCTGTCTGTAGGCAGACCTTCCGTCGCGAGGCTTTTTGTAACAGCGGCTAGAGGTTGTTATTAAGGAGACCTCGAGAGTTTAGAGCTCCTCCTAAATGGGTTCATTCCTGTTTAAGTCCCTACCGCACCTCATCTACACCTACATTCGAGTCTAAAGTGGCTTCTTTCGAAAGGGCCTTCGGGTTTGTGTTTATTTTTATTTGCTTGTTCATTGAACTCCCATGAGTAGCTAGGGAAATAAATGTCCACTACACCGCAGCTTTGCGTGCTGCAGAAAGGCCAACTTTTACCGGGGGCGGATGATATTCGACAGCTCCGTTAGTGATGTCTATTTGCGTCCCTATAGACATCTTCCCCTGATTAGCTTGGGATGCGCGTTGGGTCATTTTGTGCTTTCTTCGTCAAATGAGGTCGCTGTGTCTGAAGTACAGAGCGGGCAAAAAGTCTCTTACCGGTTTAGAATAACCTAATAATTTTTTCGTCTGTGATAGGTTTTCTATTTTTTTTATTCAACCCTTAAATTTGGGAGATTTTAATACAAAATTGAATATCATTGTACAACAAACCCGAAAAGTGTAATTTTTCTTTGAAAATGGCCGATGGACACGTTGTCTGCCAATTTCTGGTAAGGCATCAATTTAATTAGCATACTAAACTCGAGTTTTAAGTCTGTTAGAGAAAAAAAGCTGTTTATTCCCGATCGAAGAGTTTGATAGTCTATGCACTCGATTTTCATGTTCTGAAAATTTTGGTAATTTTTTTTTTCCGAAAATTGTCTGGAAGGCTGTAGCCCTGTTTTGAAAACATATTTCATCTGGTAATCTTGAGTCGACATACACTGTCCAATCATTTGTACAATAAAGCACATTTTCTTATGTTCCACTACCGACGTCGCTAAAGAAAATGAGCGTCATTGTCCAATCGATTTGCTCAAAGGCCATCAGAAAACTTAAATCGAAAAATGCCTGTAGATTTGCCTTGGAGTACTTTTATACAAACTAGGTAAATAGTAAATCTATTTTTGGATTGGTCTAATTATAGGTGGAACAATGAAAGGCGCTAGCGTTTATTTAGACCAATCCAAAAATATCGATTTACAGGAAGCATTTCATTAATGTTGATGTAAATCAATTAATCAAAATTGGGTTATTTTTGTGTTGCTGGGACCAATTAGTTAATTAGACAGGTTTGTATTGCCTCCTAGGTCCACGAAATAAATGAAACGTTCCTTTGTTTTAGAAAACCGATATATTTCGGGCGTTAATGACACATTTTTATAAATTTAAAGATTTTATTATAACTAATAAATGTAATGTTCTGTTTAGATTAAAAAAAAACCCTGATGATGGGCATTAACGCCCGAAATATATCGGTTTTCTAAAACAAAGGAACGTTTCATTTCAGTAATGTTGTGCACAATTCTTATTTATAGCTTGTAAAATATATGTACAAAAAATATTCGCTATGCATTAAAATTCTAAAAAACCCTCGTATTGCGGGCGCAACCCTCTTTACGCCGGCATTTTGTTCCTTTGGTGGCGAGTCGCGTCTCTTGATATTTTAATACGACCATGGGACATTCTCTCAAAACTCTTATCGAATGGTTAGTCTTATCGCATAGAAAAGACACACACAACATTCAGAAAGCTTTTTTCCATTGTATTGAATGGCATTTTTGTTTATGGCTATCAGAAACTAGCTATAAGAAACCCGGACCATGTCTTTCTAAAAAAAAAAGAAAACAGTTTCAAGAAAACTTTTTCATTTTCCTTGCTCCTAATGTGTACCGCCCAATTGCATCGCGTTGTTCGACTTGCGGCGTGTGGCCACGTTCACCTGGCGGTAAATGTTCAGGCTTCAAGAAAGCTTATGATGGATTACCAAATTGCTTCAGTGGGGGACTTTTGTATGTTTTGTGGTTGGTAGTCAGGTAGCCAGCTTAATATTTTATTTAAACAAAAGATTCATTCATTTCATACCCCGCCGACCCCGCCTAAGACGTTTTCAACCTGGTATTGTTCAAAACTGACAAATTTCACACCAGACATTGCATTTGAGCATTTGTATATGAACGAATCATTACAAGAAGATCTTCAAATTAATGTTTGTTGTCACCTGTATGTCTATACAGAATGGAAAACTATTCACAGTCATTATTGCAAATCCTGACATCCTCTCTCTCATCCATTACACCAGCAGCAGCCATTCAAACTTAAACGAGCACTTCATAGAAACAGACAATAGTCCGCCATCAAGATCGATTGGTGGAGCACACATACTCATTCTTCTGGAATTCATTATGCTAAGTGATGCGCAAGAAGGATACTTACGTACATACACGACATGTTGATCTATTTATGTATTCTATATGACGTTTCACGTCATTCGTGGTTCCGTGCACGATAGGACATCATTCATTCCATCTACTCCGCAGGTGTATATCGTGAACCGCAGCAGTTCACATCATTGCCATTCGCGTTAGAGCCGATAGCGTCAATACTCTACCATGCCCTAACCTTAGCTCACCTCATGCGATTATGACTTTCGAATTGCACTTTGATTGCGTATTCAACACACTCGTGTTTGGGCATATTCGATGGAACATACAAATTTTCACGACCAAGTGATTTTAGATTTTAGGCTCCTCTCTGGCATTTGAGAGCATAAATGCTTGCACAGGATTACATCCCCACGTAACCGAGATACAAGCATAAAACCATTAACGTCATAAAAGCATATTCGGCTACTATGTGTAGGGTGGTTAGCTAGAAAATGTGCCGAGCCCATTCCTGGACTGCACCTATTTGTGTAACAACGTGTAACAAATATGCAGTATGTAGGTTTCTATCCTGATACTTGATAATACGATGAATCGAGTATTTATAGGATAGCCGTGAAATTGGAAGCTAGGCAAACGTAAGTGGGTGGAAATCAAGACAGTTAATCGAAAAAGCAAATGAAATTTAACCCTTTCATTTGCAAATTAAATTACTTCGGGCAAAAAAAAATATCTTGTTAGTATTTCGTCTTTATTTGTGTCTAAAAATACAATTTCAATAGAAAAATACCGGCGTACGTTTTTTTAGAATTTTGATGCATAGTGAATATTTTTTGTACGTATATTTTATAAGCAATAGATAATTGTGCACAGCATTAATGAAACGCTTCCTGTAAATCTATTTAGTTTATTTATCCAAAAATAGATTTACTATTTACCCAGTTTGTATAAGAGGAGATTCACACTAGGTACTGACAGGATTTATTAAAACCACTAAATTAATCGAGCCGAAACCCACCTACTAGATAAAATCGTATGTCATTAAATTCAAAAAAACATCGTAGAATGTACTTGCATTATTAAAATTGCAGTACACACTGAACCAAATATTTCTTGCTATGAACGATTTTTTTCGTAAACTTTTGAATTTTTATTTGATTTGAATAATAATTTGTCGCATTGAAAAAGTACGGGTAGATTTTTAGAAAAAAAGTTGCATATTATTCAATATGAAAATTTCGTTTTTCGTTTTATCAAATTAACTAAATTTTCATCAGTTTTATTACTATTCGCTTAAAATTTTTTATCAATTTGAAGAAATCGCACTTTGTAAAAGTTCTTCTTCGTATAGAAGAAATTATTCAAACTGACGATTTATTTGCGCTAAATTATTGGAACCAATTGACGACGTCGGGCTATCGTCAGATTCGTCAAAAGGATGAAACCTAATCAAATAGAAGAATAGCATCATTCTTATATTTTATATATGTCATATTTTATCAAAGTGAATAATTTAGTCACATGGACAAAATTAATTCTTCAATTCTTCTTTTTTACGAAGTTTCTTCACACTGATGAATAGTAATAGTAACGCGTTTTCTGTGTCTTTTCGATTTTTTTGAGTAATCTTTGCCTTTAAATTTTAATGGAAATCTCAATTCCAAAAAGAAATTTTTTAATACAATTTGTGAGAAAGAAAAAAAAATTAAAAAGTCGTGGCCGAGCCTCAATAAGGCGTTCGCCATGCAGTTTGTATCAAGTACTGCAGGTCTTGAGAGGATTGGAAATATATTTCCCTTCTGGCGCAGTGGCAATGTGAGTGGACTGGCATGCAAGCGGACCGAGTTCGAATCCAGCTTCTAACAAAATGGTAATAGGTTTAATTGTTTATAAAAAAGTGTTTAATAAATATTGAGTGTCTTGAATAAATATAATAATAAATTAAATTAGTTTCAATACGAATAAAACAAGCCAAGCCGCAATGTTAATTTTTAATATTTAAAAAAATAATAGAAAATTCTTCATATTAACAAATTATTTATCAATTTAAAATAATTTCGTAATTATTCAATATGACTATGGTATTCTTCAATCCAAATAACAGCTTCATTGACCGTATTTTGATGAAATTTTCTTCATATTAAATGTAATTTTGTCGAATTTAGGAATTTTTTGGTTCAGTAAGGGGCGATTCAGACTATCGACAGGATTTACTAAATCCTAGATTTAGTTGACAGTTGTACCATTTGTACTGCAATTTGAATAATGCAAGTACATTCTACGATGTATTTTGAATTTAATGACACATGATTTAATCTTACGCGGGTGTTGACTCGATTAATTTAGTGGTTTTAGTAAATCCTGTCCATAATGTGAATCCCCTCTAAGGCACAACTCTTAACTAAATCTAGGATTTAGTAGGTAAATCTTGTCGACAGTCTGAATCCCCTTTAAGATTACTTCAAGGCAAATCTACAGGCATTTTTTGATTTAAGATTTCTGATGGCCTTTGAGCAAAACGAAACTCAGGCAAACGTAAGGATGGCTTGGCTCTTTATATGAACTGAATTTTTAGCTGTAAAACTACTGTTACTGTTTTTTTTTAATCAAGGAAAAGTAACTTATTTGAAATGATTTCATTGTGTCCCCTGACATAAGAGCCCACGCAAGCTTTCCTATGAGTATTGAACAAGTATACTTTTGAAGCTATTCAAGGACACCCTGTTAACTTGGTCCTGCAACCTTCAAAAATATTTGTGGCAAACAATATTACCATTCTATGCATTTCCACCAAATTTCATGTTCATTGTTTCATCAAGTTAAAAGATGCATTGAAGAAATGCTTAAGAGGCTTCACTTGCATTGTGAAAGGCCCTTACTAAATACTTGCATGGCTATATTTCCAGTTTGGGTACAGTTGTTCGAATGAAATAACGTAGACATATTCCCTATCTAATTTTCTAAAAACCCTTAGCAGAATTTTCATATTTGGAAACCTAAGAGTGGCTACACACGAACAAATTGAAATTTTACAAATTTACTGTTATTTACTTTTCCTTAGCAAAAGACAACAGCCTTAATAATTAACGTATATAAGGCTATACTGACCAATCTTTGTGCAAAGTTTCATATCGATCCCTATAACGGTTTAGAAAAACGGAGGTCGAAAAGGAATTCTATTCGAAAGAAACAAAACACCGGGTTTCGCGTGTATCGTTTTTCCAATATTTGAATTGTCGAAAAGGAAGTTTAACTTTAAACGCCAATAATTTTTGTACCGTTACTCGAAACTGGAAAATTTTAACTGATATGAGATTTACTCGTTTAGATCTTTGATTTAATTAGTCATACGTCAATCTCTGATAAAAACTAAAAAAGTAGACTTTTTCAAACGTTCGGGACACCCTGTTATATTCCTCCTACCAACTTCTAAGGCATATGTGCCAAATGACTGTAACCATTCTACACATTTCTACCAAATTTCATGACAATCGGTTGAGCCGTTCACGGGTTATTTAGTGAACAGACGGACAGACGGACGGACGGACAAAGTCGATTTCATAAGGGGTTTTTGAAAAAAAAAATTCTAAAAAACCCTAAAAAAAGGGAAAAAATTATGGGTTTGGAAAATAATAGCATGAAAACTGCAGTTTACATTGGGATTGAGCGGAAACTTTTTCGAATACAAATAGTTGACGGTAATTTGAATTATTTAGTTTTTATTACGCAAAAGATGAAAGAAATTTTCCCGATGAGTAAGACTAAGGTCCTTCTCATTTCTTCTTCTCAGTACCGTGCGTAGAGTGCGACTCCACCAGGTGAACCGCAGAGCGGGTCCTTCCCATTTACTGAAGCTATGTTTATTCGGATAATTCGATAATCCGGGCATCGGTCCCAATCAATCGGGAATATAGTGTAATCCGGATGAACTCGCCCAATTTTCACCTTCTGAAAGGTTTTATTCTACTTTGTTCCGCCTAGTTCATCTTTTTCATATCGGATTCATGCCGATTCACACCTAAAATTTCTTCTATTTCGTTGACTATGACTCTTGATTACAATGAACCGAAAATTCTGTAGAATAACAACCATATTATTGCACTGGTTTTATGAATGTTCAATTTTCATTGTTATCTCAATAAAACTTATACACGCTATTTCTGTCAAACACATCGTAGCTAAATTGACAGAAAAAACCGGCGGCAATGAGTCCATTTCGCCGAAAAAATATATCGAATTCTGGTTACATTACTCTCCACCAGAAGGCACTCAGAATTTGTGATCTTGTCCCAGTGTCTTCTACTTAGCGCAAAATTTCCACGCTTCCCAGCGAAGTAGTCATATAGCGAAGTAGATGGCGGGAAAACTATTTTGAAAATTATGAAGAAACAGATTGGTACAAAAATGTAGTGCAGGTTATGCTTATACTATACATATTTTCGATGACTGAAGACATGGCAATTAATGTTGTTTCGCATTAGTATCACATTGAATTCACACAGTACTTTTGCTGATCACATGTGTGTGCCTTCTGGTGGAGGAAAATATAAGTAGAATTCGCTGTAAAACTGGGGTCCGCTCAGTTGTGCGTGAATGCACTCAATATTATTCCATAAATGCTCTATGTAAACAACAGTTAACATACATATCTTTCAACGTTCCCGAATGCTACCCTATTCAATTTTTTCACATAGGCAATTTTTGACATAGGCACGTTAGCAAATTAATCTTTTGTTGTTGGCGAATAACGCTATATTTTTTTCACGGATTGATTTTGCACCTCGAATTACGTAGGAGGGGAGCAATTCACCACTTGCTACAATGAACGAAAAGGCCCTGACGGCCTTAATTCTAAATGCGTTCATAAAAATTCCAATCCATTGAGCCGCTTATTTTGAAAGTGGCATAAGTCCATTTTTTATGAAAATTGAGTTAATGATAAAAAAATCAAACAAATATTTCAAAAATGAACTGTCGTTTTCATAGTCACAAGTTTTGCTACTTGACAACAAGTTCAAAGCGTTTATTTTGAAACTGGCGTAAGTCCATCCGTGTGACCTACGCCACTTTCAAAATTAAAATGCTTAGGGCAACAATAAATTATCTTCTGCTCAGAAAATATTATAAAAATGTATTTTTGGACAATTATGTTTAATGTGCTTGTCAAAATTATATTATATTTTTCAGTAAAATTAAATAGAATTTTTTTGAGATATTTCATTTCAGAGGAAAATGGAAATTTGATAGAAAAAGCCTGAAATTATGATTTGAATGAATGAATTATTTAGAAGCATTATACGAGAAATATGTGAAAAAAATAATCTCTGCCCGCTCCGATTTAAGCCATTTTTATCGACTATAGAAAATCGAAATTTAATTAGGTGAATGATACATTCGCTTGGGCTAATATTTGGTAATAATGCGTGGAAGAAGTTCGAAGCACATGTCCTCAAATTCCTATGAAAATTATATAAGGTTATCCGATTTTACAGCTTGGTTATTTATTTTATTTTCCTTCTTTTTGTTTCACTGAAGTGCAATCCAAATAGGAATTTCAGACACCTATACCTATACAGGGTGCCCTGAAACTCAACAGCAAGCAGGATGGGATAATAGTGCTCACTCCGAAAAAATATTTAAGAATCTGTCACGTATTTTTAGAGTTGTGTGTGGCCAAAAGAAATTAGAAAATGCATACCTTGCTGGTATTTTTAATGCTATGTAACTGTAAATCATAATATTAAAAAAATTGTTTTTACAAAAAAAAACTGATTGGGTTTTGAGATAAATGTCACCTTCTCTTTGTGGAACCGAGTGTTCAAACTCATTGTTTTGCCTACGTTCAAATATGTAACTACTATAATAATATTATAATAATATAATAATAATATGAGGCATATTTTTGAAAGAGCGCATAGCTATTTAAACTTGAAAAAAATTAGTTTGATTTCTCAGTTCCACAAAATAAGTCACATTTTTCTTAAAACCAAAACGGTTGTTTTTTTTTTCAAATAAAACTAGAGAAATATCGTATTGCACAGCAAGTTATTAATTGAATTTTAACTTTCTTTTGATTGCAAATAACTGTAAAAAATACTTTATTACTGTTACTCTTATCACTAGTAACGATTATCTTTTCGATTTTGTATTTTTTACTCTTTTACTAGCAGTTTTTAATTTTGTAGTCTCTATTTTCAGTCATACCGTTTCGCCCAATCTTCAGATCTGCTTAAGTTGCTAATTACAGGAAAAAAATTATTTAATTTTTTCGTCTTAATGACCTAAGTTATTGACAAAATTGTCAATAATAGGGTAGAAAAAGCGCGAGACGGAATACAGAAAGATAAAACACAATATTATTTTTTCTTGTATGTACTTAGCAACTTAAATAGACCTGAAGATGCCCAGGTCGGTTGGGCGAAACGTTATCACCGAAAATAGATAGGCTACAAAATTACACACTGCTATTGTCAATGTGGAAAATATAAAATCAAAACAAAACAATATACTTAACAGATTTTATAAAATAAATTTTTCGTAGCGTGGTTTGATATTGAGTTAAGTGACACACACTGTACTGTACACCTATTCAATAGTAATCGAAGGCATACGCGAGTTACGTTTTCCTGAAGGCCTAAAACAAATAAAGACTTTGGAACTGGAATACCATCGACGTCACTTTCACTGTGATACATGTCAGCCTCCAGTTTAGTCTAAATTGTTGTATTTTCTTGGCATTATAGGACCTTTTCTTTTTTTCTAGTAAAAAAAGTTTTAGATTCCTATAATTTATGCCGATTTCAAGACAATAAAATATAAACGAAGTGTATTTTTTGTTTTTAGTGCGCTAATTTGCCTGGACTACTAACCAAACATATATTTTCAGACTTTTTGATTATTATAAATATTAAACTACCAATTTTTTTTAAATATTCGGCTGTTTGAAGCTGAAATCGATCTATTATAGCGAAAAAACAAGCAATTTTTGTCAAATTGTCGGTTTTCTCAAGTTTACCGAATGAAAAATCCCGTATTTTGTTGGGGTTATACCAAATGTTTAACATAGATAGGAAAATTAAAATCTGAGGAATATAAATACAATTGAGTCAAATCAAATGAAGCGATCCAGATTTTTAAAATAATTGAAACGCAAACCTTTAAATATCTCGATTCACGAAGAGTTGGACTTATGCCACTTTCAAAATAAGTGCTCCATTTATACATTTACTAAGTGTTTACTATTCGAATGTTGTTATATGTAGGTTTCAGTGTATATCACACTTCGCTCGTAGAGTGAACGGGTGTACATATTAACTTTGTTATGAAGCTTGTAACGCATTGAAGGAAGCATCTCCGACCATATAAAATATGTATGTTATGTACATTATATATGATCAGCATGACGAAATGACAAATGAGTCGATTGGGCGACGGCGACGTCCCTCTTTCCGTCTGTTGCGACGCGTTTTACTAGGCTAATTTAAAAGCTATGAAGCTGAAATTTTGCAATAATGCTTTTTTTTTGCTGCAGGCAGTTTCTATGTTTGAATCGGTAAAATCGGACAATGGGTACATGGGGCTGCCATAGAAACCTAACCCCCCCCCCCCCCCCACCCAAATTAGGTTTTTCTAAGAAAAACTTTTTTATTTGTACACAAATGAATTTCACACAAATGTGTTTCATATGTATGAATGGATCAAATCGGACGATGGGGTCATGGGACTGCCATACAAACCTAACCCCCCAAATTAGGTTCTTCTAAGAACTTTTTATTTGTGCACCAATTTCAACAAAATTAAACACAAATATGTTTCTGTTGAGGCCACAAAACATATGTAAATATAGATGGAAACGCGCATTGGGGTCATGGGGTTACCCAACACCCCATTTTGGTTCTTCTAAGAAACATTTTTTTACACAAATTTCAGAAAACCTTGAATTAATGTGTCATTATCCAAGCAACAGAAAAGGTCAAAACAAATGGAATCGTACTACGTGGCCATGCTCCCGCATCGCCCCAATCGTTTTCTGTGTTAATACACTCGGCGTCAAAAGTATCGGGCCACTCGCAACTTTCGAACTCCAACCCAATTATTTAAAAGTTATGAAACTTATAACTATGAAAGTTACATCTACAGAAAGTGCGTTTAATGGCAATTTAAACGACTTTTTTTCTTCTACAGTGAGGGTATAGGATATTTTTTATAATTTCTTTAGTTGTTATTCATTGCTTTTTCAGACGCGTGTATTTTTGCTACTTTTGTCAAGCAATAATGAATATGACACCGAAGAAAGCACCTCAAGTTGTAGCACTACTTCAAGCAGGCTTTGCACAACGTGAGGTTGCTCAGAGACTTCGAATCAGCCGATAATCGGTGCAAAGAGTTTACAAACGATACTTAAAAACTGGAGCATTCGATCGGCGTCCATTTACGGGTAGACCTAGGCCTACATCAACAGCAGATGATCGTTATCGTAAGCCAACTCAATGTTCTGCGAAATCACCGCCTCAACGCAGTTCAAGTCCAACAAAAGCTGCGTGGTGAACCCCAGGTGGTTATAAGTTCTTCTACCGTTAGAAGCAGACTCCAACCGACTCCGACTCCCCACCGTCAAGCACAACTTGAATTCTCTCGAGAGTATATGGATTGGACGTTAGAAGAGTGGGGTAATGTACTCATCACTGATGAGACCAGGGTGAGTCTGTATCAAAGTAATCCACGTCAGAGAGTATATCGTCGCCCTGGAGAGCGTTATTCTCAGTGTGGCATCGCGGAATCTGTTGCTTTTGGAGAAGGATTTGTAATGGTCTGGGCGGCATCTCGCTAACCGGGCTCGAATCTAATATAACTCTTATGGGATAAGCTGAAACGTCGGATTCAGGCCCGCGTTCCTGCTCCAACAACGCTTCCAGAGCTGCGAATCGCAATGGAAGAGGAGTGGAATGCAATTTCCCACGATTTAATCAACAGTCTCGAGAAGTCTGTGAATACAAGGATGCTACAAATTATTCGGGCAAGGGGAGAGAACATTGAATGCTGTCCAAACGCTTTATTTAAAATTACTTTGTTTTCAGCTTAAATTTGAGCTTTTCACTTGGTGGTTACAAGACCGGAAAACGGCCGGAAACGACTCTTATTTGTAAAATCTTTAGTAAACGCTTAATAAATTCCAATAACTTTCACAGTTGTAATTTTTATACTTTTTGAGAAAATTGGGTTAGAGTTCGAAAGTTGCCGGTGGCCCGATACTTTTGACGTCGAGTGCCCACTTATTCCAACCAAACCCCACACAAATATTGTTTTGTCGACGCAACGGAACTTATGTGAAAATGGAAGGAAAAGAATGGAGGGGGGTATTAAATACAAGTCGTGGGTACGCTCGAAAAAACTTTTAGCCCGAGGAGAGTGAAGGGTGTCCAAATTTCGGCCGCGCCCGAAATTAGCCTCGGTCCTCTTCTTATTTTAAAAAAACCAAAACATGGAAAAAGTGTTTTAAAGTTGGTGTAAACTGCACTTTACAATGGGAATTAAAGTGTTTGAGAAATTAAGGTTTGATTTTCACAACAGTTTTGCTAAGATCAGATCACAGTTATTTTGCAAAAGAGTCTTCAAAATTTCTTTTCGTTATATATTCTTCTAATTCATATGAATTAGCATTAGTAAATAAAATCATAGGCACCATTCTGAATATTAAAAAATAAAATTATTAATTGTGATAGTCATTATAAATTGAGATTTGACATTTCTTAATCATTTAAGATTTCAAAAACCCATCACAATTCGAAATTTTTAATTTTAAATAAAAAAAAATTTCTTCGATTTTTTTAAAGATATTTTTTAATGTAGTATTACTAAAAAAAATTATATGACATGGAGTCTGCAGACCACTGGAAAAACATACAGCTTTCCAAAAAGGTGTCAATGTCAATACAAATATTTGAAATAATTGAAACAGCTAGCTGCAACTTGTTCGGGAACCATCATTTCCTTTGAAAAAAAATGAAATAAAGCAGTACATTATACGATGCATTTTGAATTTAATGACATTTAATTCATTTTTTATCAAAGGAAATTATGGTCCCCGAACAAGTTGCAGTTCAATTATTTCAAATATTTGTATTGACATTGACACCTTTTTGGAAAGCTGACAATACGCGTATGTTTTTCCAGTGGTCTGCAGACTCCATGTCATATAATTTTTTTAGTAATACTACATTAAAAAATATCTTTGAAAAAATCTAAGAAAATTTTTTTTTATTTAAAATTAAAAATTTCGAATTGTGATGGGTTTTTGAAATTTTAAATGATTAAGAAATGTTTGCTATAGTGTTGACTTAAATCCAAAAATAAGTTTAAGCCCATTACCTTAGTAGTTTTTTTTAATTCTTACTTTAAATGGCAAAATTCTAGGTTATTTCAAAAAAACCTAAAAATTCATATATCTCAGTGACCATCGAAAATCGGCCTAACATTTATGGCCTAATTTTGTTGCATTTTGACCCTATTATAACGTGTTGCAGGGAATAGGTCAACTTAACCAATAACCCTGTATACATACATTTATAAAAGAGAAAATAGTTTTTAATTTAAACTTTTATAGTTCAGAAGTGGGATTGTATTATATTGTATTTGATTTGTATTCCCATTGTGTTGTGAGTATATATAATTAAAAAAAAATTACGGAAATGAGCATAGCTCAACGAACGAGATCAAAAGTTTTGTCGGACTCGCAACGAATGGAAGGGAATCCAGAAAGTGAGGCCGAGATGCACTACGAAACGAACTGGAATCAAACAAGTTTTCCACCAACGAAAAATGTGGAAAAAAATATGGCTCACTTATATACCGAATTATCTGACCACGACGATCGAGAATCAAATCGAACTGGCATACGAAGACAATCATTTCAAGGTCAATTTCGCATTTCCGATATCAGCGAAACGTTTGATCCGAGCGATCCTGATGGACTCACTGCGGTTCAATTCATCTGCCGCATTAAACGTTTGAAATCATTGTACGGATGGAGGTCTGAAGCGATACTTTTTGAATTGCAAACAAAATTAAAATCATAACGTGGTTTGATTCACAATTGAATTTATTCGACACCTTCGAAGAGTTCGCATCCGAACTATGTTTGAATTTTTCCAATTATGTGCAGAAAGCTGACATTCATATACGAATGATTAATAATGTTAGAAATAACGAAGCTAGAATAAAATGATGTAAGAAAGAAATGATCGCTAGACTATGCGCCAATTTTTAAACGAATCGTACGAGCACCTCACCTTGGCAGTTGGAGAAACTTGAGATGGAAAAACATATTGTTTTTGGGTCAAATCACAAAAACTTTACTTCGAAGTTCTGTTAAAACCAAACCTTTTATCCGATTTTAGTGATGCCGTTAGTTTTATTTTTTAGGTAAATTTGTTGGCTGTAATAATCATCTTATTTTTCTATTCTAGCTAGTCTAGCTTTTGAGGTATTGAAATTTTAGTCGTTCAAGAAAATTATTTTTTCAAAAATCTTCAAATGCATGTGGCAGCTAAAAGGTTTAAGCTAAGGGAGTATGTTCCGTACAACTTTTTTGCTGGAAATCACATGAGGAATCACAATCCGGTGCGTTTATGCGGCAGTTTCCGGACACCCTGTATAAAAGAGAAAATAGTTTTAATTTAAACATTTATAGAATCCACAAAAAAATCTTAGATTTTCCACAATTGTTTTTTTAATAGTATGATAATTTGCACTAATCCTGAACTCGCTCCGTCGCACCAATACCGTGTAATAATAATAATAAAATGTAGCCAACAAAAAATACTATAACTTTGTGAAAAATTGTCTATGCATCTGCACTGCTAAGCAAATACTCCAAAATGCAAACTTCTCAAAAGACCAACAATCCCATTTCAGATCGTCCTAATTAAAGGAAAAGGAAAGCCCAAATAAAATTCAAAACTTTCTTCCTTCAGTGATGGATTATCTTTCGCCAATTTATGCGCAAATTTACGTCGGACAAAGTCAGAAAAATTCCTAGGCAACATATTTAATTTTTTCGTCCGAATTTATTCTTTAGTTCAGTTACTCTCTTTCTGTCTTTATTTCCTGTGCCATAGAGCATGGAATTCTTTACATTTTGGTAGAACAGACGAGAGAGAAAAATGCCATCTGTATGGATTGTGAAATTCTCAGAAATTTGCACCGACAGTTATTATTCTATGAAGTGCTTGCGTCCCTCTCCGTCTCTGCCTCTATCGGATCGGATGTCTTTCTCTCTGTTACCACTTGCCGACTTCTTCCCCATGACCAACTAATTAGCTCATTGCAAAATTATAAATGTTGAAAAGTCAAAATGTTTTTTTTTTTACGAAATTTCTTTTTTGTCGTTTCTACCCCGCACGCCTCGTAATCAGGTGTGCTTTTAGTGGGGGACATCATGATTGTAGGCGGACGAAAAGGAGCAATTTAAAGAATAAAGAATCGAAACGACCGGAGATGCGGAAAACAATGCAATTAAAAGTTAGGAAAAATACATACAAACAAAAAACTGGAAAATCGTCCAAGCAATCGTACTAATTTTCATGAAAACTTTTTGTCAATGCTACGATGCGATGTGACACCATTATTGGCGCTGATGATAACTCATTTTCTGGCGGACATTTTCTCTCTATCACTTTCTATCCCTCCCTCTCAGGCTCTGTAATTATGTACATACTTAGAATCTTTTAAAGTTTTGTTCCGTACACTTTGCGGAGGAGGATTGATTGCTAAAGTGATGGTGGATTTGGAGAAGTTTAGGAAGTAAGACTTGGCGACAAACTATGTCTTCTGAACACTAATCGATTCAATAAAAGAAGAAGATTTTTGTTTGCAATAGTTTCTGCGAATAGTATTGCATAAGTTTTTATCTTAAGGCCTGGATACATCTTGGGCCAAAATGAGAAAGAATTTTTTTCCGCTGCGATTTCCTCAATTAAAATGCACACTTACTACCGTGGAAACTAAAATCCGAGAATGGTTTCAAAATTTGTCTTGACTTTGCGGAGAATATGCTCACGAGGTGAAAATGATTCACCCCGGTCGCCCGAGGCGTCCAATTTTAGTTTAGGGTCGGTTTATTTGCTAAAAGACGATTACAAAATGGAAAAGCCGAAAGGAGAAATTCAATATTAACTTCGAGTTATTGGATAGGAAACAACAGATGAAATAAAAAGAGTCGAAAAAAGGTCAACGTTTTGCTTAAGTATAAAGAAGCACTTCAATTGCTTCTTTAAGAAAAGTGTTAATTTTTGAATTTACGTTTGATAATCGAAGGCTCAAGTAAATTATTTGGAAGGATTCAAAGAACCAAAAAGTGTGTTCCCTTCCCTCAGGCATTTAACTGAAATTTCGCTCTTTTTGCGCTAATCGTCCAACTTGGACGATTTTATAGACGAATTGTCGTATAATTAGATCATTTTTGATCCTTATGCATTGGTTTTTTCCATGTCTCCCAACATAATTTTTTTTTCAACTTTTTACCTTTTTGGACTTAAAAGTTGATTATGTTCTGCTATTGTGTCGAGCTGACAAAAAATCGAATATTCTTTGAAACAACTAACTTTTGTGTAAGATTAAGCAGCCTCTGTTATCTATTTACAGAGTAGACGTGTTCGCTGCATTCCTATTTATTACAAGAATTTGAATTTCTGAAATGACAAGAAACACTTCTTCAGTTTTATGTCTCACTTGTAACTTACCAGTTACCAAAATGTATCTAAAAACTAGGGGGCCTCGCCCCCTGCTCGCTACGCTCGCCAACCCCCGAGGGCGAGGCTAATTTCGGGCGCGGCCGAAATCTAGATACCCTTCGCTTTCCTTGGGCTAAAAGTTATTTTCGGGCGTACCTATGACTTGTATTTAAATAAGTGGGCAAATAAAAATACGTAAAATTTTATTGGGTTGCGGGAGCATGACCCCACAGTACGATTCCATTCGTTTTGAACTTTTTTGTTGCTTTGGTAAAGACACATTCTAGGTTTGGTGAAATTGGGGCAAAAACTGTTTCTTAGAAGAACCAAAATGGGGGTTGGGTTTGTATGGCCACCCCATGACCCCATGGTCAGATTTGATCAATTCTTAGATATGTTTTGTGTCATTAAGAGAAACACGTTTGTGTGTAAATTTGATTGAAATTGGTGCACAAATAAATAAGTTTTTCTTAGAAGAACCTAATTTGGGGGGTTAGGTTTGTATGGCAGCCCCATGACCCCATTATCCGATTTGATTCATTCTTAGATGTGTTTTGTGCCATCAAGAGAAACACATTTGTGTAAAATTTGTTTAAAATCATGGACAAATAACAAAGTTTTTCCTAGAAAAACTTAAATTGGGGGGCTAGGTTTGTATGGCAGCCCCATGACCCAGTGATCGAATTTCGGTGATTCAAACATACAAACAGCCTGCAGCAAAATTTCAGCTCCGTAGCTTTTATAGTGGCCGAGAAAAACGCGCTGCAACAGACGGACAGACAGACAGACGGACATCGTCCAATCGACTCATCTCGTCATGCTGATCATATATGTATACTTTTATATAGTCGGAGATGCTTCCTTCAATGCGTTACAAACTTCATGGCAAACTTAATATACCCTTTTATTCTATGAGCGAAGGGTATAAAAACGAGTATAAGGTCGTGAATGCTATTATATCGGGTACCTATGAGAAAATGAATTCTAAAATTAATATCCAGTGGCATTATAAATGTGTATAAAATAAAATAAATAACAGGCGCGACTCTGCAACATTGGACTAAGGCCGCAGATGCGTTATTGACATCCAATTTGCAAGATCTTATAACTGCTTCTTTTATTGAGGTGTTGAAATCAACAGCACGCTCAGCACCATCTGAAGGTGTGCACGCTAACCACAACACCAACCAAACTACTAAATGTGTCTACTTTAAAAACATATTTGCCCCAAAATTTGACGCCTATTGAAATCTGCCGCCCTAGGCTCCACTCTACTAGTAAATCCGCCTCTGGCCTCAGATTTACAGTTGATCGAAATAAGCTTGACACGAGTTTGGAAAGTATCTACTAGGTCTCAGCTTCTGAAATGAGGCCAGAGTATACCAAGCAGTCTCTGAGTAAACAAACCTCATTGGTTGCCTCTCGGCAAATACTCAGTTCAGGCTCCATTCTTGAAAATTCATTCAGTTTCCTCAGGTTCTTTGCAATTAGCTAAGGGTACAATACAACAACACAAGACATACTTAGGGTGATTTGTTTGCTTTACAAAAAATTAAATGCCGAATATAGGCATTTCATATAAATACGAATCAATTTTTTTATGTCAACCGCAAACGTTTGGTGCTGAATTTGATTTTGGAAAAATGATTGATTGCCATTAATTCCAACTATTAAAAGAGAACGGTACAGTTAGCAATGCTACTGTGAATAACGGTTTTAGTGGTCTTCCTTTAACAAATCCTTTTCTTGCGTTTACGTAGATGTCAGTTTTCTTTGATGGATTTTACAGAGCTGTTTGTCTTCACTCAAGTTTGCTCCTAGTAAATGCTCACTCCTTATAAATAATAACGGATGGAATCGCAAGAATCCGTCAAAGGCAGCGGGAGACATTATTATTATTAGCCCAAAAGAAGCTTATGTCACATTCAAATGTGAAGGGTATTCAAATATCAGCCGCGCCCGAAACTAGCCTCGGTATTGTTTAATTAGCCGAAAACCTTCTATTTAACACCGATTTGCCGATGTCGTGCAGAAGGATTGTAAATTTAATCAGAAAGCTTAACTCAAAGAGCATCGTTTGCATTATTGATGATTTATTCACAAGCTCCTCAAGATCAAATGCAATATCAACAATTCATTGGAAAATCCAATATTAAGCAGTCAGTTTAATTTATTTAATCGACTCTCCTGAAAGTGTAAATAACGTTGTAAACTAAAACATTATACGGTCATCACAAATTAAACACGTAATTCCATTTGCTTATATTGCCAACACACGAAAGTCTTTCATTTCTTCTGTGCAAATGACCCCGTAATTTTAATCCTGCCCTGAAGGAAGCATCCGCCCATAACCTATACTCTAAATGTGGTACCATAGAATCGAGCAGCTCGTATCCGATGAAAGATATTATTACATCGTAAAATTGTACTAAGTGCTATTGCGTCCGGCTTCACTCCTTCTCACTCTGATCCTGTCTATGAACTCATTGGGACACACATCTCGACAAGCGTATAGTATCTCTTCTTGTCCAAAATGCCCGAAGTCATGCAATCTCGCAACAGCCGCACACAATGTTGGGAACATTTTAATGGACAATTTGCACGAAATTAAAACAAATTTTCAATGTTTCGATGTTGTACCAATATACTCTACAGCACTCTTTCTTCGTCCTCTTACAGCATAATCTAGGATGTTGCATTCACAGCGTATACCATACACACGTTAAAATTTAAAGCGACTACTCTCAACTAAGTCCTTGAAAGCCCATAGCGAAGCTATGCAATTGTTTGCTCGCCACATTGCATCGACGTCGTCATCGTCGTCGTCAATATCCTTGTTCGTGCAACAACCTAGTTTCAACGATCCTCAACAACATAACTTCACAACTCATTGGCCGGACTCTTGGTCGCCTTGGTAGCCCTGTGCTCGTCCAGCCAGACTATTTTCATGCTTTTCGCACAGGAAAATTCTCTAAGAATAAATCCTTGACCAAAAACCACAGCCAGAAAATTTCTTGGAGATTATCCAAGGAAGGATGATGGGTTGTATATGCGGGCTAGCAAGTTTCCTGTTTTATAATATATGTAGAAACGGCCGCAAGACCGGATAGGCAAAAAAAAAACATCGACTCAAAAAAAAAATTAACAGAACATTTCGAGACATAGAGAATATCCGGATTGCCAAGGTTTCAATTTACAGATGCATTTTTTGTTTCTTTACTGTGGAAGCGATTTCCACTGTCGTGTGTGCATTCAAAAGAAAAAATTGTACAGACTCAGAAATGGGCACGAGAAATGCATGATTTTCAGCATAAACAAGTATCATCTAAATTCAATGCAAATATGTATGTACTCGTAATATGGTTTTAACTTAAAATGTTCACTGCTCTTCAATTTGATGTTTTTTGTTTAGTTGGTAATTTAGCAGTGGAAATGATTTAAAGTAGATACCGCGAGTTTTCAGCAAGTTTACATGTTGTTTATTTTCAAATGTAATTTATTAATTTGTCGGGGGAACTAATTAACACCCTAGACAGACGATTGTAGTTAAACATACTTGAGTTAATGATATTTGAGTTCAAGTATGTTTAACTACATCTAGTGACACACGAGTAAAAATGCAATTTCATTTCAACTGTCAAGATAAAATAATTCACTAACTAGAGTCCGGATTTCTATGCAACTGATATGCATTTAAGTATGCGATTTGCACAAAATTAAACTAATAAATTTGATATCGAGAAAATAGGTAGTCCTAGAATATCAATTCGAATAAATACAAATTAGTATTGGCAAGTGAATCCTTAAAAAAAACAACATTAATTCCTTTGCTATTGATTTTTATATGTACTTTATTACAAGAACTAGCGAATTTTGTACTATCGAGTTGTACAATACTGTTATAAGAAAATTTTTAACAATTATAAAATTATATAAAGTAAGAAAAAGTAGAAGTTAACTGGTTCGTTTACTGAGTTTTTTTTTTCTCCACAACAAGACAGGACTGGCTCTATTTCAATTTGACAGGATTTTTCCTTAATAAGATTAAACAAGAACAAAATTGGTAATCAATTAATAAACGTAGCGAGCATACCTTCTCTAGTTCTACATATGTACATACATATATACTATCACTTCTCACTTCATCTATAAAAATTCTTCACAGTTTTGACTGCATAAAAATTTGCTTCTTTAAGTTGACAATTAAAAGCGTCGTCCTCCCGTCACTTTTTTTCCGTTTTATTGAGCTAAAAAGAAATTCTGTTCAATTCAGAATGCTTAAAATTATATAATTTGTATTCTGTTACCTTTTCAAAGTTGAATCTGCGACCATTCTATTTAAATTTAGCATCAGCTGACAGGACAAATCAGCTGTTACTTCCAGTTTTCCAATATTTTTTAAGTAGTCGGGACTGGATTACTCGACGAGTAAGCATCATTAAATTTTAATGACGTTGAGTTAATTATGTTTAAATTAAATTTTTCGAGTATCATCAAGTCAACGAGCACATGACATACGAATAAGTTAAACATAATCAACAGTTAATTATGTTTAACTGGTGTCGTCTGTCTAGGGTGTAAGGGATTCAATGACAATCTGTAAAGTTATTATTGTGAAGTCGAATTATCAATATTTTTTTTTACAAAATTTACAAAATTTGCCCTTTGAGAATAACTGCACCTTCTTAAGATTCGGGGATTTAAGGAAGCAGGCCACTACTATTTGGACCCCTTTTCATCTCCTTACAGTTCTCAGTGACTTCCAGAAGTTATCGACCGGACATAGTGATGAAGGAAGCATCATGCCTATGTCTGGTGCCATATGTAGCATATGAACTTTGAAACTAAGTGCACTCATGGCTCCCACACCTAGTGCGGATTTGCCTAGAATCCTCAGCATCGTGCTACCTAGTGCTGACTACTAACACGCAATGTTTGCTGGGTCTCAGTCTCTTCCAGACATAATCGGCCTACATCATCCTCTAAGATTTTCATTTTAGTGCGCTTTAAAATTACCATGCGCTGTCACTACGCCAGTTATCCATCTTAGGGCATATTCCTTAGTGGACTGGTATTTGCGTTTCGAGCCTGCCTATATACATGTGGTCGACCGCCGCCATCGTTGTTGATGTATGGAGTCAATCCAGCTACGTATCCTGGGCCCAATCATGCCATTTCCCAAAGCAATTCAGGGTTCCGGTCCCTGAAACTTCTCTGCTGATCCTTGTTTTATTAGGGTATCGACCCTTTCGTTCCGCAATATGTACATATGTGTCCTTTACCCTGCATTAGCGTACCTTCGTTAATTGAAACACACACAAAAATTTTGACTTGTCCTAATCGCTCAATCTAAGATCTGATTTCAATTTTCGAAACTAAATTTCTGCAGGGTTTTCCTTTATTTTGTCACAAGCTGACCTAGCTGTTCGCGGGAGTTAATAGGCTCGCAGTACACAAGATTTTTCGAATTACCCCATAATTAGAAATCTACGGGAGTAATGTTAGGAGTTCTCGCAGGCCATACGGCTGGCCCAAAGCTTCCGATCTATTTGCCGGCAAACTTATTTTCCAAGCATTCCTTAACTGGTTTCGCGTTGTGAGCATAGGACATCCGTCCATCTGCCACCAAATTACGTTTATAATGGACACTACCCAATTTCGTAATATTTCCAGAAAGCTCGCTGAATTCAATAGAGGTGGAAGGATCAAGAGATCTACATGTTTCTCGCACCTAAAAGTGTCGCCCACGCATTTACTCTAAACTCGTATTGAAACCGTGATAGACGGTATTCATGCGGATTGTTTTAAGGCCAGATATGGTTGTTATAAGTATTGAATACTCCGCTACGAGTAAATGTGGCTTTGTCTTCGGATTTTCTGAAGAGAAAGAGATCTTTCTTTCACACAAGAGCCATTGAGGTTATATGACATTGCAAAACCTTTTGCTTCAATATTTCTTCCAAATCGCGATGGAAACGGAAATATTTTTGTTAGCAACTATTTTCACTCCCGCACAATTAAAATTGCATACTTTAAAGTAAATTGCATACAATTAAAGTGCAAGTGCAGCGAGCGGTGAGCCAATGTTAGGCAATTCGTTAAATTTAGATCACTGGCTCGTCCATACATTTACTCAGATCCTGGGGCTAGCCCTTGGCTTCGTTCAGAACTCACTCTGTCTGTTGCACTTTTCATAATTCGCCATACAGCCTTGCGACCAGCGCTGGTAGGCAGTGAATAAGGCGAGGTGCGATCGCAGCGAGGGGTGAACCAATATATGGCAATAGGTAAAGCTTAGACTTTTGGTTCGTCCTTAGGATTACTCAAATCGTATAGCTCGCCCTTTGCTTCGACCTCGCTGTCTGTCGCGCTTTTCAGAATACGCAATTTGTAGAATTAAGACCTCTGGCCCGTCCATACGTACACTCAGATTTTGCTTGAAACCCGAATTTCGCAACTATGTGTACAGCATTGGGCCTTCGGGAGTCTGGTCACCTTAATGTAAAACTCTCTTTTATCAGTTAGCAGGAATTTAAACATTTTGTTTTTCAACAAAAAAGAGGTTCCCTCCTCCTGTTCGGTCGCATTATTAAAACAAATCATGCCGACCGAGTCTATGTACTCTATGTCTTCCAGCAAATGCATTGCTTTTAAATTACGACTAAAGAACAAATCACTATGGATCCAATTTTTCTCATATATAGCGAAAAAAAAATATATTTTTTTAAGATTTTACTCTTTGCCACTTCTTATTCACCCCTGGATCCAGATATATTTGGTATGTATTTTCTTTTTCCCTTAGCACCAAGAATTCCTTTTCATTACATTTCACATGGGGTAGCAACTCGTGACTGGGTCACTCATCCGGTTTCTTCTCGTCCATTTTGCTTTTTTGATAACGGCGGTCGGGCGCGCGCCGCTACCGTCCTAAATTTCCGTTCGACTTAAAAAGTCCGTGTAGCAATAGTAGGACGAATTTATTTTTTTTTTCATATTCCTTCCTGCCCGTGTTTTCTTCTTCTCTATTTCAAATTGAAATAATTTCCCCTATAAAACATTTTCATTACGACAAATTTCCTTGAATTCGTATTTAATTTGAAGTACATATATATATATATACAAAATTCCAGTGAAAATTGTTCAAGAAAGGACAAGAGATGGTGCTCCGAAAAGCTTTTTAAATACTATACTGGGCAGATCCGAATCTGAAGAAGCGGACATAACGGAACGAATGTAACACAACATTCCAAGAAGCAAAATAAATCCCGGAGACTTTGCAATCAATTCGGCAAAAATATTAGGCAACTGCTGAAAAGGAAAATCGGGGGTTCCCTGAGCTCCTGAGCTCGTTTTATATCGTCACGTCAAGCAGGATGTGAGTAAAATGTAACACACAGGATCTGTATGATTCCTTAAGGATTTTTCATGGGTATTTGGAAGAAGAGATTTTGTTTTTGAACAAACAAAGTGAAGTACTAAGTATGTTTTACGAACAGGATGTTACTGGCGACCAACCGTTGTGAGAAGATGTTGAAAGACTTTGTTGAAAGTTTACGAAAAATTGTTGAAAGTTTTGGGTAAGTTTGCGATGTGTGCGGGTGTCGTGATGATGATGGATCTGGAAAAGTAGAGGGAAATGAGAGTAAGTTCTACTACAGCAATTTGACTGTTAAGGATTTAGAAGCAAGCAATTGATAAAGTGGTAAGGAGGGTATTGATGTTAACCAACATACTTAGAAAGTTCCGTTCTACTTCATTTTTCTTTTATATGTATACGTTTTACAAAATCCATTATTAAGACTGTGGTATTGCATGTCATCTTTAACCCTCGGATGGTTCAGTGGGGTCTGACAGACCCCAGAGAAATTTAAATCTTAAATTTATTATAGAAAAACTTGCTGAATGGTATTTTTATGCATATGTAATTTAAGTATGTGTCACATGCGTTCATTTAAGCATGCATTTGTTTGAATTTTTGATTTTGTTAATAAGTTATAGCACTTTGAAATTGCTCTGGGGTCTGTCAGACCCCACGAACCATTTACGTATGTCTTTTTTACAAAAGTACATTTTTCGTTTTGTGGGAAATTTCCAAAGTATGTTATTTGGAAAACGATAAAATGTAATAATAATAGTCGGGAAGTGTTGAAACTTTGTAATTAGAGTACATTTGGGAAATTAGAAATGTTAATTTTGAAAGAAATGAAAAATTAGGGTGTTTTGAATTAGGGGGTTTTAATTTTTTTACTCAATTCACTTAAAATTATGCCGTTTTTTTTTACCTGGTTTTCATTTATGAGGATCTCCTTTCAATATTGTGTCATTACCTTATGTTTTTTTAAGTCAAGACATAAATTTATGACTTTTATGAGCGTAAGAATTAGGTGGGTATTTTACATAATCATAAAGCTTCCTCAGCGAACTTGGCTATACACTTACACACCCCAAAAAGGCAAAGATGTTTTCTATGCCCACGACCAAATGATCGGAAAACAAAATACAATTGCAACGAGTGCAAAAAGCCAATTTGCGAAGACCATCGAGGAAAAAGCTGTGAAGAAGAATGCTCTGAATATTGACTAACTTTGGATCCCCATTTAAGAAAAAATATTAACCTTAGCTGAAAAATCTTGATGTACTTATCTTTGTTAATTAGTATTAAATACGTTTTGACTACTAAAAATAAAATTTTTCTTAAAATTTTAGTTTTTATATTGATTTATTTGTGATAAGTTCAAATTACCCTCAAATTTGACACCACCTAATTTTTTCTTCCACATACTAAAAGCTACTGTCCGAATTACACTTTTTTTATATACCACTTAATCAAAAGGCTTCAAAGTTACTTCTAGCTCAAATAAATGTGGCAAAAAAGCAAAAATTTAAGTTTTAGAGCGATTTTTGCCTTGGGGTCTGTCAGACCCCACTGAACCATTTACGTATGTAAAATTTACCTGAACCATCCGAGGGTTAATGTCGCCTTCAATTTAACTTCAACCAAAAACGCACTATTTCATTTTACCGAACCTCTTCTTCCCAAAATTCCATCTGTTTAAATATTAATCCCTTAATTACAACAGTATCAATTCCATGGGGAATTTCACATTTCTTCGTATTATAAATACGCACACCAACCATCCGAGAATACATACAAAAATCCTGTCGACCAGTAATTTCACCAGAACATTAATACAAAATGACATCCTGACAAGTGTATAACACAGCTTTGTTCTGGTATGTCAACATGACATTCGATGTGCGATTCGTGCGGATACGTCTGAATACACACTCATGACAATCTCAGAATAGAGAAAATTTGACAACAACTGTCTCCACTCCTGAGGATTTTCGGTTTTTCAGAACCCCCAGACAATATCGTATTTCTTAGCACAGTATTTTCTTGCATTTGTTTCGTTCAAAGGCCCGTGAAAGTGCCAATTAAATTAGGTTTGACAATTGACGGCAAAAGAGATTGTGCTTAGTAACTGCTCCGGCTGAACGCATAGCCGGAGCAATGTCAAATATTATGAGGATGTTTTCTTTGTGTTTCATCGTTGCAAAGAGGTCGGTGAAAGCTTTTTTATTAGGTGATAATTTTTTCCATGGATGACTTCCGTAACAAGAAACAATGAAGGAAAGATTTTATTTGTTTTTATTGTTCCTACACCCAGCAAAAAACGTGTATTAAAACCAATGAAGTTTTTACTTTACTTCTAGTAAACAGAAAATTTCTTTAAACGTATGAAGTTTGAATATAATTAATTAAAAGTGCCATTGGATCAAATACACTATCATAGAATTTAAAATTTCAGTAGTAATAGAATTAATGCATGCCGACATACAACTAATGCAACAAATTACTTAGAATCTAGTAAATCAACTTCATGGGAACTATGATTTTTTTGCATAGCCTCTATGTATAAACATTTTAGTTTTGTATTGCACCGCGTACCAAGTAGTTACGATTTTAGAAACGTTGACAACATTCCACATCTAGTCTCATGGCAATGTGAACGGACTGGCACGCAGGCGGACCGGGTTCGAATCCAAGTTTCGGCATAAGGTTTTTTATGAATAAAAAAAATATAAAAATTTGAAATAATAATAAATAGAAAAAAATAAATAAAAAAAGTATAAAATAAAATAAAAAAAAAATTAAAAAATATTATTTTCTATTTTTTTTTTAAATAAAATCCAATGAAATTTTTACATAGAATCGATGAACAATCTCATTGTTATAATGGAATTTTCACTTTATATTTTCAATGAAATTTTTTCTATCATTGTCCCAAAGAGGCTATTTCATCGGCTCCAAATCATAGCCGAAATTTCATAGGTTCTATGTAATTTTTCTTTAATAAAAGCAATTTTTTTTTCTGGGTGTATGCATTTGTATAAGACATGTACATAAAAGAGACGCAGATGGTCCTGCTGAAAACCGGAAAAAAAGTTAATGTATCCATCACTTTCAAGAAAGTATCCAAACGTTTTTACATCCTTTAATAAATTTTCTTCTGATAAACTACTACCATTACTGCTAAATTAGATATAAATATATCTTCGTAAATTGCGCTAGATAGACTACGACTACACGAAAGATCTCAAGACACCTGCGGGTGTCTCCGAAAAAATCAATGGAAAGAGGGAATATTTAAGGGTTCGTTATCGTTCTATCCGGCAGTTATTTTTCTATTATACATTAGATACTGATATATATGCACTATTAGACTATCGTAAAAGGTAAAAGATATCTTTTTATAAACAAACGGAATTGCTACCGTCATTACCTCTGAGAAGAGAACTCTCAAATTCCAGCGAAAAAAAGAAAGAGGTACCCTGACGTATCGTCTATACCATCTACCATATCCAACAATCCATTGCACTCTGAAATTCTTTTCAGTGATATAATATATTATTTCAAACCCCCGGGGAACGATTTCGTTTGAGCACGTATATGTAGCTATGGATAGCGTACTATATACAAAAACGGTCCTTAATGCCCGGAAAGAAAATATGGCTGGCCGTAAACTAAAATCGAAAGGATTTCGTTGTTTTCTTTTCCTCTCCTTGTCGTTAGTCTGCCGCTCTGCAGATATATCCTTTTTCGGAAAGCACGATTTCATATTGATGCAGAATTTTGTTCATATCAACACAACGCGGGCGGTGTAAGGACAAAAAGGTCTTTTCCTATATTCTCATGGTTCAACGAAAATTACTTTCAATTACAGTTGCAATCATCGATAAATCGACTTTGTTTTCATACATGGATATCGAAGGGATATCCTTTTTGTTATTATTTGCTATCTTTGGTCGATAGTTTATCTAATTTTTTTTTTTATTTGTCGTTGCAGATATCTGATGATGATCGAATGAGCTTAACTACGGCCGTATCTGATGAAGATGATGGCGAAAGTGTCATGGCTTCACCATATAAAGCAAAAGCGACCGGAACAGCGGCCTCATCATTCAATTGCACAGGAGCAGTTCGTAAAGCGGGGTAAGTACATATTGAATCTGGAATTTTGGAGATGAAGGAAGTTAATTGGTTTGGCGCTAACTCAAGGATACGGACATGTAATCGAAATCTGGTTATGATTCGCCAAATTCTATATTCCTAAGAGTAGTGAAATTATTTTTAAGGTTTCATTGCCTCTCACCCATTCCTTCTAGCAAAAATCTACAAATATTTTTTGCATCTACGAATCATCTCATAATTTATTGAATTATTTGTGTTGATTTTAATCAAACGATAGTTTTATTCGGTTGCTCAGGACACGAATACAAATTTCACCTGCGCCCAACCCGCGATCCTTTTGCAGTCAATGAGAAAAAACACATTTCCGAGTCCCGAAGCGCATTATGCCTTTTATATACCTATTTTTATATATAGGGTGTCCCGCATTGGGTGGTCAATACTGCAAGGGTTAATAGCGCAACTTGTTTCAGCAAGAAAATTTCCAATACAATCGGATTTTTTTTTATCGTTGCCTTGTTATCGCTCTTTTTGTGAAAGTCATCGAAAATCGTGACTTGTCATGCAAAATCATGATTTGATTTCAGTTTCAGAAACTACATAAAATTTTACAAAAACTGAAGTTTTTTCTGTTGCCAACATTATTGCCACTTTTAGGATACAATTACTCAAACTTAATAGAAATTTTAAAATAGATTTTTCATCGAAAATTCAAACAGTAATTTCATAACGGTGCTTTATACGTACAACTATGCAAAGTTGATAAAAGTGGCTTCATCATGTTGGCTTTCCAATGGTATATCACTTTTTATTTTTACATTGCAGAATTTTAGGTTAACACCATTGAATGGTAAAATTCAAGGCTTCAGTGAAATCGCTAACAATTTTTCCTTTACTCGAAAAAAGACAAACGAAGGCTATTATAATTCGGGATAGAATCTCGCTACATTGTTTTGATCAGAACTGTAAGATATTCGAAATTTTGTACACTGTTTGGCAAATGCAACGTTACTTATAACAGTTAAAATTTAATATTTGCTATTTATGGCAGATAGACGGATAGATAATGCGAGACCTATCAAAGAATGTTTAGAAAACGAATTTCCCGGAAAGTGGATTGGCAGATTTGGGGCAGTTACGTGGCCTGCGAGAAGCCCCGACCTTACTCCACTAGATTTTAATTTCTGGGGTAACTTAAAAAACATTGTCTATTCCGAGCCGATTACCTCTCGGGAACACTTGCTGCAGCGAATTAACGATGCTTGTGACAACATAAAAGAAAACTCTCCTGAAATCCTTCGGACCGTTTCTTCCATGAGCCGAAGGTGTCGAGTCTGCATACAAAATGGAGGAGGTCAATTCCAGCAGCATTATTCCAATTCATCAAACAGACCCATTTAATCATTAGTTAATATTTTTAGTTTATTGGTTCTTTCTCATTTTTAAAACTTTACTTCCATTTTTATTTAACAAATTTTCAAAATTGCGATAGTAAAATATAAAAAATAAATCAATAAAATTTCAGTTTGAATAATCCCATAAGAAAATAATTACATACCTTGATTTTTACCATTCAATGCGTGTTTCTCTAAAATTCTGCAATGTAAATATGAAAAGTGATATTCCGTTGGAAAGCCAACATTTTCAAGCATATCAACTTTGCAGAGTTGTACGTATAAAGCACCGTTATGAAATAACTGTTTGAATTTTCGATGAAAAATCTATTTTAAAATTTCTATTAAGTTTGAGTAACTGTATTTTGAAAGTGGCGATAATGTTGGCAACTGGGAAAACTTCAGTTCTTGTGAAATTTTATGTAGTTTCTGAAACTGAAATCAAATCTTGGATTAAGTTATCAGGGGGGCTGCAAATTATGATTTTGTAGGACAAGTCACGATTTTCGATGACTTTCACAAAAAGAGCGATAACAAGGTAACAGTTAAAAAAATTCCGATTTTATTGGTAATTTTCTTACTGAAACAAGTTGCGCTATCAACCCTTACAGTATTGACCACCCAATGCTGGACACCCTGTATATATATATACATGAAGACGCAGAGTGTGTGGCTTGTGTTTCTCAACTTATTTTAGCATAATTTCCACGACGATAAAATTATGCTTTACATAACAAAAGCATGATATTCATTTTTATAATTTGATTGCCTTAATTAAATTGTTTGCTTGTCCCTCGGATTGTCGAATCGGACCCTCGTAACAAACATGAGGTAACTTTCACGAAATTGGACTTACATTATCATGCTATTAATAGACCGACATAGCAAACGCAGTTCTGCTAAAATCACACCACCAAGATAAGTCATGATAAAACTCCTAATTAAGACAAAAACTTGCTCTGTCGCCTCCACCATTCTCTCTCACTCGCCTGCTCTAAATGAGCAATGAAAATCATTATCCTTTATTGTCCTCTATAATTTACTCTGACTAATGGCATTGAATCCTTTTCACTCACTCTCCCGCATCTGCTGTTCTTCGGTCATTTATATATTTGCAAGTCACCTTTTTTCCGGCTGATTTCATTCTTTACTAAATATACACATAATGTACGTGCGTATGTTTTATGTATTTCTGTATATTTATACATACATTTTCTTTTGCAGATTTTTATCAGTGAAAAAATGGTTGTTACGAAAGAAACATCAAATCGAGTTGGCACGAAAGCGCGGCTGGAAAGGATACTGGGTATGCTTGAAGGGTACAACTTTGCTATTTTATCCGTGCGATTCGCGCGAAGGACGATCAGTTGAGGCGGCTCCCAAGCATCTAATTATTGTGGATGGTGCTATTATGCAACCCATTCCAGAACATCCAAAACGCGATTATATATTCTGTTTGAGTACGGCGTTCGGGGACGCGTATCTGTTCCAGGCACCGTGTCAGGTAAGTTGAAGAGAGAAATGAGAATGGTTTTTCACATTTTGTTTGTGTGTTTTTTTTTATAAGCTGCCTCTGGCGAGTTTACGTCTAACTTCCAAGAAATGGAATGTTTTTGAATGAATGGTATGATGTGATTGCTCCAATCTTTTAATTTAGTTGCTAGACCGAATGATTGGCCGATTTTGTCGTGAAAGGACTTGGTAATATAACCAGTTTGATGAAAATTAGAGTGACTTTAAGAAGTTAACTTAAAAGTTTTTTTTTGAATCTTTCCTAATTTTAAACCATAATTTTATATAAGTAACCGAATATTTCGGATACATGCAGACTCAAACTTGAGTGTGTAGAAGTAAACTTCCTCTACGATGGCATAAGGTGCATACCCTCCTAATTCAAACTTGATTACTCTACCATATTCCTGGAAGGCTCCGGAATTATTGCTCTAAGTTTTAAGACCTGCGGCCAAGTTCCTTCAAAAAGTTAGGAAAATTACAAATCTTTACAAAGTATCTGTGCTTCAAGAGCAAAACTCGTTTTTAATGTCCCTTCTAAAGCAGAAGAAAAATTTAATTCTTTCCGACTTTCCTATAGTCGCATGTTTGAACATTTCCGGAAATAAAAACTTCTGACAATCCCTCCAACCCCCTCTTTATCATGAACTTCTCACGAAATGTGAATGACACTTGTGTGTAACATACGTTAGACAATTGCAGGAGGTCCTTTGGGGTGACATTTTGTCACACAATTGTACGTATACGTTCGTTGTCGTATAATACGCCGGGTAATGTCGACTTCTTTGCGATAATTTACCCAAACAGTTTGCAATTCAGTGTAGGCTTTCAGTAAATTGTAACCGTCATCGTGTCGTCATGCTCCATGAACATATTTTTCGCGGTGTAAGTTTTGAATATTTCACGAGCACAAAGAGTGGTTATTAAAAGTTAAACATGTGAGTTGAATGTTTATTCGTATAGGTGTCAAGAATATGTCTTTCAACTCGTTTTTGTGAATGAATAGCTCCAGGGAGAAAATAATAATCTTTTTTGACCCACGCAACCTTTTCGAGCGCAGGCATCTTTTCAGCTTATTATTATTATCATCGTTGTTCTTTTTTTTTGCTCAGTAAAATGCCTTTAGGACGAGCAAGGACCCCGAACGATTTCAAGACAACTTGTCAAATCTTTTCCGTCTTTTCAAAGTGCTGATAATCCTTATCGAAGACAACTTTGCACTCTGTGATCCTTGAAAAGTTTTGCAAGTTAAATGGATGAAAAGGTGCACAAGGAGATGAAGAAGAAAAAAAACATCTCGCAGCGTCATGTCACCCGCATCCATCATATTATTCTACAAGGAAGTGGTAAACGTTGTCATCCGAGAGAGAGAGAGATCTGTATGTCTCGGTATGGCGATATGACGAAAAGGGTATGTACAGTACATAGTCATGAATAGGGAGCAGTGAAAAGGACTCTTGTAATGTGAATTTGAAAGGCGAATGTTAACAATTCAATTGGCACTTAGAATGTCACTTTAAATGTCTCAATGTAATCGCGAGCATAAAAAAGAAGAAGTGAAAAATTCAAGTGTCCTTATGTCAGTCAGCTTCATACTTATGGGTGGGGTGTAAAGTATTTGGTATATGAGTGGGCATTCAAAGTTAACTTTGATTTGACTGTTCGCTTTTGATTTTTTTTTGTTTCGCGGCGTTTTGTTCCTTTTTTATGCGCTGCAAACATAACAAGAGAATTCCATTGTTTTCGTTAATATGACACTAGATTGCGTTTTAATTCACTTTAAGAAAATGTTCTTTTGGTATGATCGTAGGGAATGCGGTCCAATGAACGAATCTGGAGCCCTTTGCTACTCACCTTCGTTCTATCGCTGCAGCCACCCAAATTGGCCGCTCTCAATAATGGATGGGATAAAACAGAAATTGGTTCTATTCCGCAAGACAAGTATACCGGCGGTGGCGAAGATGCCGCCACAGATATACTCTACGCGATACAACGATTAATTGGCGAGCAATCACACCACGATTAACCGGCGCACTTTGCACTTCAAAATAGAACGGCCGGCGTGAGAACACCGAGATCTCGACTTCCTTCACAAGTAAAAGATTTCGGATTAAGCTCAAAATGTACTTGTGTTATATTTTCAATTTTAAACATGGTACCTGTTGCCATACCCGGTCGGACGTTGGGGGCTCTAATTGTAGAATTCGACTTGTCGTGACTCGCAGAACGTGGTTTGATTTCGACTGCTTCACAGGACGCAGGACGATTTCGTTTTTCTCACAGGAATTGTGGCTCGCAAGACGCAGCCGATTCACTTAACTCACAGGACGATTTCGCTTACTCACAGTACGATTTCACTTACTCCCAGGACTTGTGACTCGCACGACGATTTCGCAGGACTTGTGACTCGCAGGATGCACGCATGCCCCGCAGGACTTGTGGCTCACAAGACGCAGGACGATTTCGCATTCAGATTCCACCGGCACGTCCCCTTGAAGATCAGTACAATCTTGGAGGTTGCCGTTGCTCAGGACGAACCTCTCTCGATCCTGCCAAAGAGAAAAAAGGGTTGATCGCTCGTTCCCCGACGGATACAACTAGCCAATAAGACATATTTCTCGGTCCTCCCAATTATTAATTCAAACAAGAACACAAAGCGTATATAAAACGATCATCCGACCCGTGGTATGCTATGGCTGCCAAACATGGACCCTCACCCAAGCCGTTTGCGAGCGAGATCAATGGCGGATCCGGATCGAGTTTTATAAATTGTACAATGAGCTGGATGTATGGAAAATAGGGAAGCTTCAATGATTCGATTAGGCGGAGCATGTACAACGAATGGACGAAAATCGCATGCCAACAAAAGTGGTCATCGTACAACGAATTGACAGAGAGCTGTTGCGTGGGCAACCGAGAGCCCGCTAGGAGAACTCATTAGGTGAGGACGTCTACCAGCTGCTGGACTTCGGAAACTTGGGCAGAAGGTCACGTAACCGCGACAATTGGAGGTCAACGTTTCAGGCGCCCAATGCCTGACGTCGAGGTATCGTGCTACATTGATGATGAAGTAGGGAAAAATAGAGTAAGGCGAATTTTTATTGCTTTGGATTCAGTTGCCTACCAGGAGTCGTAAACTAAGTTCGATAAAACAAATTGATCGGAAAGGTCCCAAAAAGGGCACTAATTAATATTTGCATTCATTTAAAGGATACCAATTAATCTTTGATGTGAGGTGTCATATCAAAGGGAACGTAAACTACATCACATATCCGTTGTTTGTTCTCTGTTTCAAGGAAACAAAAAGGCTTTGGAAAAATACAAAATCCTTGTTGCGTCACTACATCCAACAAACTTAATTGTTTACCTGTTCTTTTTTTTCAGATAAATTTCTCCTATTTTCTAGCTTCCACTTTAGCCGTATCAATGGTTTTCATATTCTTCAGAAAGTACATAAAATTTCCAATAAAAGGACATATCGGACGTTTCGAACGGTTTCGTATCTTCCGAGATACGACGTTTTGAATTTTGCAGAAATGTCATTTTAAATTTTTAATGTCAAAATTAAACCCGAATTTCGTAACGGTACATTCTAGTTGCAAATCTGCAAAGTTGACAAAAGTTGGCGTAGTATCTTAGCTTTCGAACGGCATATAAGAATAAAGCACAGGAGTCATCCAGTTTGTGAATAATATGTGTAAAAGGGAAAAAACATAGTCCGTAAGTGAAAGAAATCTTGCTTTTACGTGGGAATAGTTCAGTCATATAAAGCATTTCCAATACAAAAAAATACAGTAAGGCTATTTTTTTCTTGGTCTTGGATCAGTGGGAGTCTAAACCCATTTTGCTAAAATAAATTTCATCGGAAAGGTCCCAAAAAGGACAAAACTGTGTGGAACAGAGAAAACATAATTGGAGAGTATGTGAGGAGCCGCCCCTGGTACAAGTATATAATTAGGGTTGCCGCATTGGACAACACACGCCGATCGTTATTTGCGCCTCTGTCCCTCCTGGGCGTGTATTGGCACATCTTCGGTATTTTATACGGTTCGAGGAATCTGTGTGGTTGCGACCTAAGAAGATTGCGTTTCGTGAGGATTCCAACAACCTCTACTGATTTGTTCCATTATTTAATGACTTCTGGGCTTAAAATTTATCATTTCACTGTCCGCAATGTCTTACCGTCAGAATAAAGGATACGTCAGATGAAGGTTTCCCTTGGAAGTTAATGGAATTCAAACCATTCAGTCAATGTCAATTTCCGGACAAACGTTATTTATCGTTTAAAGCTGAGAAAGATCGTTCTTGATTGCTCTTGCTTCTTCTAATCATATTTTTGGAACTGACAATTTAAACTGACTGAAAATTTCAACTTTTGTCATACATTTTACTTGTAGTTTGGTTGGTGTAGTGGTTAGTGCGCACACCATCGGCTCATAGGGTCGTGGCCGTGGGTTAGAGTCTCAACGTGAACGAATGCAGTTTATATGGTGTTTATCGCACTAGTGACGCATGTGACGGACTATATGATCTCATTCAGATGTTAAAGGAGTAGGTACCTATTTGTGGGGATAAGTAACACTGCCGAGCATGCTGTTGATCACAAAACTTCAACAAAGAACAGTTAAGATCTTGGAAATTGGCTGTCACTAACACATCTGTGGCCTTAGTCCAAAGTTTGACTGTCTCGTCAGTTATTTATTAATTGTTATACATTTTAGTCAAAACGACTTTCTAAGGAAATTCCTTTCTACGATTAAAATTTGGAAAAAAAATACGGGCGTCCATTTAGAAATATACTATAGTGCAAGAAGTTAAGTTTTGCTCGATTCTCTGTAGATGAAAGTCCAAATGTTATGTGCGTAGGTATATTTTTTCAAAGAGCCCTTTGAAGTGGTTTTCCAAATCAATTATGTAGTACCTACCATGAAAAAGACTGTTTTATTTGTGATGTTGAAAAATAAGAACTCCCTCAAACTTTGAGACTGTATTATTACATACTTCCCTAACTAATTTACTCCTCTATAGCTCAACTTCATTTCCAAATCGCTAAAAATTCCTTTGAATAAATCAAAGTAGCAACGTATCCGTATATTACCTTGGCGGTTTTTCCCATACCTCAACATAATACAGCAAAAACATAAAACCGCACAAAAACTCCCAAGAAAAACCAATTCATTACACAAAGAGTTGTGCGTCAAAAAAAAGTATAAGAAAACATTCACTGCAACAGACTGGACCTTTTAAAGCCTTTCAGGAAAATTTCCTCATACTTATGCGAATATTTCTCATGAAATGCTGCCACCCGCACTGTTTCACCTTCGTCTCTTTGGTGAAGAGTTTCCTTCGTCATTTCTGTTTTATTTTCATTGCTTCTTTTTCACAGCCTCCACAAGTTTTTTTTTATTTTTGGTTTTTCTTAGAAAAAATAATGAAACCAGAACATGGCCGGCAGGCATTGAATTTTGTACAAGGCTATGTGATAGCCTTAGACTATATACACACACACATACACTAAAGATGTATGAAGAAAATTCCGGAGATGAGCATTATAAGAAGACAGAAAATATCCTTCTGCATTTGACATTCCCATCACAGGCCTAAAAATGT
The DNA here is from genome assembly GCA_949715475.1 of Microchrysa polita. Classification (NCBI taxonomy): domain Eukaryota; kingdom Metazoa; phylum Arthropoda; class Insecta; order Diptera; family Stratiomyidae; genus Microchrysa; species Microchrysa polita. The sequence goes on from OX454416.1 coordinate 49,900,624, forward strand.
ATAGACATTGAATGCTTGAGAAGAAAAACATAGTTCTGTGTACATTATACATACATTGGCATGAAAATTGTATAAATGCTTTTGTGGCAATGTTTGTTTGTTGGCTTTTTTCGCTAAGGCTAGATCAGGTAATGCATTATACTGAAGGCTGCCTAATAATAAATCGAAGTGGGTACAGATTGTTCAACTACATCCTTGACCTCAATTCCATTTTAAACGAAATCACCTCCTTTCTATGCACAACAGTGCTACCGCTACTATTCATTTCAAATGTCACCGCCAAGTGCTCTTCTCAATGTAATACACTTTGTCTCGTCTTGCCTTGTGGCAATGTGCCACTATGCCCGAGTTCATTATAAATATTTGATATTTTTAGGACACTGTGTTTTTGAAGTGCCTACATTGAAAAGGACACAACTTTGTGGTTGGCTTGGTTATCGTTATTTTCATCACATGATACTTATCATGTATCTTCAGGATCGACGATGCATTTAGTATTATGTATTTGAAACGCTATAGCACATTAAGATGTATTTCACGAGCTTGCCCGAGAAGGAATGCTTGTTTTCATTCGTTTCTTTTTTCTTTTTGTTGAAAATCAAGTGATACGCAGATGAATTCAAATTTATTCTTGAACATTTCAGTATGTGTTAAATGTTAAGGCCTGAATAGACCTCGGGCGGAATGAAAATGAAATTTTTGTCCGCTGCGATTTTCTCAAAGAAAATGCATGCTTACTGTCGTGGAACATGTCGGTAATGATGGGGAATTCCATAAGCTACAATTCGAATATGGTTCCAAAATTTTTCTCGGCCATTTTATGTACTATTTTTCGATTCCCCCGTCATTAGATATTTTCCACGGTGAAATGACCGGGGAATCGAAAAATAATACATAAAATGGCAGAGAAAAATTTTGGAACCATATTCGGATTGTAGCTTATGGAATTCCCCATCATTTCCGACATGTTCCACGACAGTAAGCATGCATTTTCATTGAAAAAATCGCAGCGGACAAAAATTTCATTTTCATTCCGCCCGAAGTCTATACTGCGCTTTAAATGTAATAAATGTTATGTACTTTGGATATGAGTACTATTCTCAACCAGAGAAGATCTTTTAAGGGTTTTTGACTCATATTGTATGAATGAACCTGTTTTCTTGATTGATTTGACTTACAAAACCAACGGTACGACTGAATTTTAATATTTTTCCATTCGTATTTTTTTTTCTATGCCACCCTTCTCCAACAGGTGGAATTAGAAAATTGGGTGAACAGCATTCATAGTGCATGTGCCGCTGCATTTGCTCGTCATCGCGGAAAAACTGGAACATTACATCTACTACAGGAGGAAATTTTCCGACTTGAGAAGGCCATCGAATCGGTAAGTACGATTACAAGTGCCAATATTGACTTTCCATTAGTGTTTTCATTTCTCGAACAAACTGAACTTCAAGTACAAACTATATCGTCGCCTATATGGACATCATGCACAAATACGAATATTGACAGACACACACACATTTGACAGGACCCATACACAGCAACATTTATACAGTCTTCGACATATCCGTTTCCTTCGCATATACATATCGTTGCGAAATCCTCAACGTGCCGGAAGAATGGCTGATGGAGCGTTGAATTTTGCATTTGTATGTTCATTGAAGTCAGCCAGCCCATTCCCCGTCCCTTCGATCGAACTATACATATTTGCTCATACGATTCTGTCAGAGGCATATGAGTCCTTGCTGCTATGGCGGAGCGGATAGTATATTTATTCTAACCGGGACTCCGAAGAAGAGCACATCGACAATATGAATGATGAATTGCTAAATAGCGAAATGCTTGTGCTATACGAGAATTGTGGCAAACGATCAAATATCCAATTGTTGACATACATTTTGAATTTATGTATTGATTTTGGTGAGTGGAAATATGATATTGATGGTATGGTTGAATGTATGTAGAATTATGTATACAAGCATCAAAAGCTAATTACGAGTGCATGCAATGATTTTGATAGATTTGAGTAGTCTTATCGTGGCAAAACTTCACAAACTTCGATTTGATTTATGATTCAAATTTCATTCAGGCTTTACCAATCAAATAGGTTGGAATTATTATTGATTGAATGAGATTGTATCAGGCACTATTTTGCTATTTTGTCTTCGGTTATTTAATACACAGCCGAAGGATGTCTTTCTGTTTGGAGTATCTTTTCCTGACTTCTAAAAACGCCTGTCTGACTTTGCAATATAATATCAGACAATACCAAGTTAAATTATTGTAAATTACTTGCTGTGAAATGGTAGAACTGGCAGAAGCATATGCTATTTTATTCAAATTTCGACTAGAAGGCAATAATGATAAAAGTTATAGATTTAATTTTCAATTGAGATTTGGCATTTGTATGTACAAGGTCCGATGACATATTACTGCATTTTTTGCTATAAAAAATATCCCATCTATGCGAAAGTACTTTAATTTTTGTTGACATATTTAGCAGAATGATTTCAATCTTTTCCCCTGTTTTTTGTTAAAGTAATTCAATGGAGCAGGATGCCAGTGAATTTGCAATTTTAATAAATCGTTTCAGTTTTCATTCGTATTTATCCTAAATTTATTTGTTCCCTTACTAACAGTTCATTGGAAACTTATGTATAGCTAATACAAACATATTAATACTAAATTAACCTTCGGGCGGGCGCAATGCATCTGACAGATTAAGTGACCGGTTTATGTTGCACCAATCAGCGATATGAAAAGGGAAAGATCTGAAACTCACAGTAGCTAATTATCTATCTATCTATTTACCATATGTCTGAAGGGCGGGAGGGGATGAAATAATCTCTCAGATGTATTGCGCCCTGTTGTGTGATTTTTCTTTTTCTATGAAAATTTCCACTTGTTATACTCTTCACATTACGTAATAATATCCTGTTGACTTTCAATAGTGTTTTTTTAGTAAAATAAGCTCACCTTTTTTAAGCGGTCGAGTTGAAAGCCGAATATTTTTAGAAAATTGAAAATGTGAAGAGTATCAAACTTTGTAAGCCAGTATTTGTGTCTAAAAACTCGCAGAACTGTTTCAAAAAGACAATGCAAAAATAAGTGAGAGTCTAAAATATACAGAAACTTAGTTTCATCCTTTTTCCTGCACTTAATCTGTCAGATGCATTGCGCCCGATCGTGTTAGGATTAGTATTGCGCCCACCGCGCCGGAAGGTTAACGAAAGTAGGTATGTATCACTAGAGTATGATCGGTCAATTAATGACAACACTTAAAATGAGAGAACCAATTCATTTTTGTGTCCAATCGGATTCTTAAATTCATTCACGGTTGTTTTTTAAGATTAAAAATATCAAAAATTCTTCCTTTTCCGTATGTAATCTCAAGGATTTATTCTATTATTGTGCTTCTCCCGAAGAAAGAAAATTTCTAAAATCCTATCAAGTTCTTCTACGAACTTCCCTCCGACTACCATATTCGCTGTTTTCCTGCGATAAATGTAATTTGTAAGCCTGAGGTTAGGTTGTTAGCATGCCTGTGCAAAATTCACATCGTCTCCATTAACATCATAGAAGTATTGCTGCTTTTAGCTTAGCACAGCGCTCGATCTAGCGTTTACGCCGCCCTGGGCAAGAGGACAAATTGCCGCCCTTCAGTACTATACCAGATATATTGAGAGCAGTGTTGCCAACTGGAAATTTAGAAAACAGCTAAATTTAGCCGGAAAACCGGCTATATTTTTTCCAAAAACGGCTAAAAATCCGGCTAAATAAATTTCAGTCAAAAAACGGTTGGTCAAGTTTATAACTACATCAAGCAAGCTCGAAATTGTGGAACATAAAATTCTTAAATTAGATATATCGCAAAATGGTATAGATTTTTGATAAATTTGTTGCTACAAACCCAACAACAAAATGTAATGCATCTACAAAAATGTGTAAGTTCTATGAATCGTGCGAAAAGGGTTTCACACTTGTACTTAATCTGGCATGATTACGTTATTTGTGTTAAAAATTTGACACTTTCAAAAATGGAAAAATGTTCGGGTACCCCTATGCTCCAAGACTTGCTCAGCAAAGAATTTTAAGAAACTGTCTTCCAGTTTGCAAATTATTGAGCATATTGATGGTTCGTCAATTACATGCTTAGACAAGGTACTAACATCGTTGTTTTAAAAAGCCGGCCGGAATTAGTAATTTCTTCCGGCTAAACAGCATAGTTTCTAAATCTAAATTTGGCCGGAAAACGGCTAATATGGCAACACTAATTGAGAGTGATTTTAGCAGCTCTTGGTTGCAGTGGCATAGATAAGGGGGCATAAATGGGATTAAACCCTCCCCCTCCCTGTCAGACATATTTTTTATATTTTTTTTTTATAATAAATTCAGATCTTTACTATTACTTACGATACTATTAATTAAACACATTTCGTTTAAAAAATACCAAAGTTCGGCTTCCCTAGGTATATATCAAAATGATCCCTTTACAGTATTCCTCTTGTGCTATGTTACTATCTCGGCTAGAATTTGATAACTGGTCTTAACACTTTGAAAAGATTTCTTGATGCAAATGATGGCTAGTTGAAAAATTAAGTTAATTTTACATTATAGCTGAAAGCAACGTTGTGGGATATCACCCCATTACAAAGAGTTGTGGCATCGTGGAATATGCTTCACTAACTTTGTTCAACCAAGAATCTGTCACATAATTTGCAGGGAAATTAAAGTGGCATAACATTTTACAAAACAATACGATATTGGCTGCCATTGATGGTTTCTAAATCTATACCCGGAGATAACTGGATTACTGTGACTAAATGGAAGGACCAATTTTAATTTATCTTCAAAGTCTGTGGCCGACGCAATTAGTTTATGGGATTTTTCCTACATTAAATGTGAATAACGTTTCTTATTCACATAAATACTAACAGTTAATTGTAGTTTTCTAAATGTATATTCAAAAGTTTGTAACCGAGCGTGCCTTACAAGTACGAAAAATTGGGTTTGAAGGTTGCTAGTACACGTTACTCGATATATTCGAAAATAGACTTCGAACTAGTACTAATGACTTTCAAACACAATTTGTTGATACTTGTAGTGTACGCTTTGATGCAAACTTTTGAACATACATTCAGAAGACTACAATTAACTGTTACAATGACGTTCTCAGAGATAAATTTTATTTTTCCATTTTAGATAGAATTTAGAAGTGAAAAAATGTGAAATTTGTTAAAATTTTGGTCCACTTTGTATGGGGGGTACCCTTAGTTTTGATCGGATGGTAATAATTTTTGATGGGGAGCATAATGGGGCTTAGACAAGGCACCATTTGATCTGCCTGGCTCAATTTGAAAAGAAGCTGCAGGCATGCCTTTTTGAAAAATATTAGGAGGAGTGAGGGGGGCGCCAATGGTGGGAGCACTTTAATTTTTGGTTCAAATCAAACAAATTTTGTTAGCAATACCTATATGGACAAGAGCTTATGATCCTAAGTCTATTTTACCAAGAGTTACAGTGCGAAATGTAAAACTCATAAAAAGTAAATTCACTATAATGCTTTTGGATCTAGGGTATAATTTTCTGAGAAAATGTCAAGAATGTTATATAAAATTGCAAAGGCAATTTTGTGTAGTTTGATTCGTCCTCAGGACTTTTTAAGGTCAGACTCACAGTTTTCTAGATATTTGCAAAAAATGGAATTTTTACCCGTTTGCCACCCTTTCCCCCCTTAACCCATGGCGCAAATTGGTGTAACTTTTTACTGTGTATATCGGGCAGTGTATTCAACAATTTGGCATCAAAAATTTCTAGAGCAACCTAGCCAAATCCCGATAATAACATGTCCAGTAAAAATTAAGAAGACTTGTTATTGCTGCTCTGTTACTGTGTCCTGTGGCCTTCATTTTGTTGAAATTGAAAACCACCACTTTTGTAGCTCAAAATTCGTTCTCTGGATGCTAGATGAATCAATGCCATTGCGAAGATATCGGGCGAATCGAAGTTTGACTGCTGTGCAAGGTGGATGAAGGTTATCGAAAAAAATAGTTTTTAAAATGACGCCTTTGGCCATGAAATTTCTCACAGGAGAGTCTTTTATTTGCTGATTGCTTAGTGCGATTCATTCATTTCTCTGTCATTCAACAGAATAAACAAAAATTTTAGAACTTCATTACTGGACAACTGAGCGAATTTTCCTACTTTTCTTTTTGGAAGAATACCGGGTGCTAGCAAAATTTAGGCAACTCAACTTTCTTCCGTTATTCACATTTTATTTAGGAAAAATCCCATAAACTCGTAATTGCGTCGGTAGGCCGCAGACTTTGAAAATAAATTATAATAAAATAATTAGTCACAGTAATAATAATAATTATCTCCGGGAAAATAAAGGTGTAGGCATAGGTGCCATAACAATTTTACAGATCTCGTTCTATACGGGATGTCCGGAAACTATCGCATATTTCCAGCAAAAAGGAGTATAAAAAAGCCCGAATTATTAACTCTTCAGCTACCACAGACATTTAAAGATTTTTCAAAAATGTAATACTCATCCTACCTACATTTTTTCTTTCGGTCGTGGCCAACAATTTTTCCTAAGAATAAACCCATTAAAAATCGGATAAGCAGCTTAAGCTGTGAAAAAAAGGTTCAAAGACAAAATTTTGTGATCTTACTTCATATAAATGTTTTTCCCGACGGAGGTTTTAGTGGTAACATTTTTGTAAAATCTTTAAATGCTTTTTGGCAGCTACGGAGTTAAGAATTCGGGATATTCCCGGTACACCTATTTTGCTGGAAATTACATTAATAATATCATATTTCGGTGCGCTTATGCGATAGTTTAGTTTCCGGACACCCTATCTAGAACAACTCAATTTTATGTTCAAATTTGTATAAAATTGGTGCTATCCTGTTCTGTACTTGATCGAGTGAAACGCACCTATTAAGTCATTTTCTAGAATACTTGAGTAGATAAAAGTTGAATTGATGATTTCGCGGAAAATAATAAATATTTACTTAGAACAATATAGTTTTGTTGTATTTTTGTAATGGAGCGGAGCGGAGCGGAGCGAAAAAAATTTAGTCGGAGCGGAGCGCTGGAGCGAAGCGGATTCAAATTGGTCGGAGCGGGAGCGGAGCGGAGCGAAAAAAAGTGTCGCTCCAAATTCCTGGGTGTAGGTATAGAAACCACCAATGGCAGCCAATATCGTATGGTTTTGTAAAATGTTATTAATTTAATTTCCCTAGAAATTAAATGACGGATTCTTGGTTGAGGAAAGTTAGTGGAGCATATGCCACGATGCCACTAAGGCATGTTGAACTCTTTGTAATGGCTTGATATCCCGGGATTCTATTTGTTTTTAAATACATTCTTTGGTTTCTATAGAGACAAATTTATACACCAGGTTTGTATGAAATTTGATTATCCGATTCCTTCCGTCGTTACATATTGTATTTTGTGGCATCAGCAGAAATACATTTGTGTAAGATTTGGTTGGAATTGGTGCACAAATAAAAAAGTTTTTATTAGAAGAACTTAATTTAGGGGGTTTGGTTTGTATGGCAGCCCCCATAACAACATGGTCCGATGTCAGCGACTCAAACATACAAACTGCCTGCAATAACTTTTAAACTAGGCGAGTAAAACGCGCTTCAACAGACGGACAGATAGACATCGATCAATTGACTCTCCTCGTCATGCTGATCATATGTTGATGTTAGAGGATATTTAAATGGTAGGTAGTGTGCCTCATTTAAGGAAAATTAATGTACAACGGGACCCCTCTATTTTCAACCGTCACAGTGTAATAGCATTTTTTGTAAATTGTGTCAAAATGCCCGACTTGCCGAACTAAATCAAAATTGGCCACACCAGCAAACATTTCATCCGAGATATGACTTCACTTTCTGAAACTAAATAATAATAAAGTTTCCGATAAAACGACACCTCGCCCGTTACGAAGTTTAACCTTTAAATAAATTTTAAAATCGGGTTTTCATCAAAAATTCAAATGATGAAAAAATAAATAACAGGCGCGACAATCCAGCATTGGGACTAAGGCCGCAGGATGTGTTAGTGACATCCTATTTCCAAGATCTTATCTGCTTTTTGTTGAGGTAATGAGATCAGCATCACGCTTAGCAGTGTTATTTATCCCCATAAATGGGTACTCGTTTAACATTTGAGTGAGATCATAGTCCGTCACAAGCTCGTGAGTTCGAAAAACACCATGATCCACGGTGAGATTCGAACTCATGACCCTGTGCACCGAAGGTGCGCGCACTAACCGCTAGATCAGCCAGACTACTAAATGATAAAAATTGATGAAAAACCCGATTTGAAAATTTCTTTAACCCTTCTGTCGGCACAAACGTCTGGCCAGACCTTAAAATTGAAAATTCAAATTCAATTTGTACTATAAACAATACAAAAAATTCTGAGGTTTTTCTTTAAGAAACTGTGAAGTTCGGAAAATGGGTATGCCTAATTTTATGTTCTATCACATCATCTAATCACTACTCAACAGAGATTTTATTCAAGGAAATTCAAACTAGTTTTATTTCCTTTGTAATAGTAAGGACTAAGTATGAGTGACTTGCAAACGTCTTTCTAAGTAGATTTGACTAAGAAATGTACGAAAAATTTAGAGTGAAATGATTTTTGCGGTTGAAAATTGATTATTTCTTTCCACCTATTTCCTGAAATCTGCAGACTAATATCGGGGTAAAATCTACCAGCAGCACCAAATATTTACAAAGGGATATTGGAATCGGAAAATGCGATCAAACTTTCTACTAGATATACTCCATGAAAATAGAAAAGCAAAAAAGAAGAAAATAAGAGGAACACATGTTTGTACTAATACCACCACGTAACATGTCTACTTAAAAACGTTTCCAGTATATCTACAAAAATTATATAAATGCTTTTATTGCTTAAATGCTAGTTTCGAATTGGCAGAATGACTGAGGATAAAAATTTCCCTTTTTCTGAGAAATTAAAACTTTTTCTCAGTATCGAAAATTTTATAACGAATTTTCCACCTTTGCATCGTCTAAAATCGTCAAATCATTCGATAAAATGCAAAACTTTGTTCTTGAATTTTCCGAGTTTTCTACTATGTAAGAATTTTATATTTCTTCATTCGAAAAGCTATTGTGAAAAAATTGCAAGCAAAAAAAAATAATTTTCAAGTTTTCCAATTTTCCGATTTTTCCGGAGGGTTTTCCCAGACTGTTCTTTCGCACAAACCTTCTCCTGGTAATTGCAAAAAACTGAAAAAATTGAACCAAATCGGTCCAGCCGCTCTCAACTGATGAATTACTTTGATTTTTCAAACTTTCCGACATTTCCAGTGGGTTTTTCCAAAGTTTTCTTTCGTAAAACCTTCTCCTGGCAGTTGCAAACAACTGAAAAAAAATTGAACTAAAGCGGCCCAGTCGTTCTCTATTGATGAATTTTTTCGATTTTTCCAATTTTCCGACTTTTCCGGAGAGTTTTCTCAACATTTTCTTTCGTAAAAACCTTCTGCTGGTCATTGCAAACAACTGAAAAAAAAATTTGAACCAAATCGGTCCAGCCGTTCTCAATTGATAAATCACTTCGATTTTTCCAATTTTCCGACTTTTCGGAAGGGTTTTTCCAAAATTTTCTTTCGTAAAAACCTTCTCCTGGCAAGTGGAAACATCTGAAAAAAAATTTGAACTAAATCGGTCCAGTCGTTCTCAATTGATGATTTTTTTTTGGATAGATAGTTATTTAGTTTTTAATCACTAAATAAAAACGAAAGTTTTGGGGTCTTGATTTAAGAATGTTTTTTTTAAGAAAGGGTTCCTTATTGACCACAAAAATCGAAATAGGTCCACTACAACGTCAGTAAAATAAAATAAAAAACATCGTGTTTCACTTATTTTTATATAATTTATTATGAATGCATTTCGGTTGTCAACAATGGGACAACCATCATCAGCAAAGCTTGATATGCACTGAGTGTTGAGTGCACATCAAGCTTTGCTTACTGACGTTGTAGTAGCCCTTATTTTTATTTAAATTTTTGTGGTCAATAAGGAATCCTTTCTTAAAAAACATTCTTGGATTTTTTCGATTTTCCAATTTTCCGACTTTTTCGGAGGGTTTTTCCAAAATGTTCTTCCGTAAAAACCTTCTCCTGGTAATTGCAAACAACCGAAAGAAAATTTGAACCAAATCGGTCCAGCCGTTCTCAATTGATGAATTACTTCGATTTGTTCAATTTTCCGACTTTTCCGGAGGGGTTTTCCAAAATTTTCTTCCGTAAAAACCTTCTCCTGGTAATTGCAAACAACTGAAAAAAAATGTCAACCAAATCGGTCCAGCTGTTCTCAATTGATGAATTACTATACATTTTTTTCGCTCCATTTTTATATACATATATAATATAGATAAATATATGGAATATGCATGTTGTAGTAGGTGCCGACAGAAGGGTTAAAGTTTGAACGGGTGTATCCTGGAAGATACGAGTAACTTCGTAATTGGCGAGGTGCCGTTTCATTGGAAATTTTATGTAGTTTCAGGAAGTGAAGTCATATCTCGGACGAAATGTTTGGTGGTGTGCAAAATGTTGATTTAGTTCGGCAAGGCGGGCATTTGACAGAATTTTCTGAAAATGCTATTACATTGTGACGGTTAAAAATAGAGAGGTCACGTTGTACATTAATTTTCCCCAAATGAGCCATACACCACCTATACCATTGAAATATCTTCCACCATGAATGGGACACCCTGTATACGTATTTTATTTACGAAGATGCTTCCTTCAATGCGTTACGAACTTCATGACAAAGTTAATATACCCTTTTCGCTAGGAAAGCGAAGGGTATAAACACTTGCATCAATTCAACATCTAGGGACGCGGGAGCGTCCCGCACGCCAAAGAAAAACGAAGAAATTTGAACAAATAAAAAGTGAGAAGCGACTAAGACTATGTTTACACGACGGAACAAGTACGGGTTTTTGGACCTCTGTAGCTCGGACCCTGGTTGGTCCTGAGTCTTCAAATTCGGTAAGCGTTGTCGCTCGCGCCGTCTTACGAAGTGTAGAAAATTTCAAGATGATACGATAAGAAACACCGGAGATATAAGAGTTTGAAAATCGCATTTTTTCAAAAATCTTGTTCTCGTTGTTCTCGTCGTTCTCGTTGTTCTTGTTGTTCTTGTCGTTCATTGACAGGGCTACAGCCTTGCAGAGGGCATCTCGGTTTGGTCTCTTTTCCCATTGATAGAGTCTGTCGTGAAGGTGTGCATAGGCTATCGTTTGCTCCGATCCGTGTAGTAGAAAAAAAGATACAGCGGAAAATGTGAAAAAATACACAGAGTTTCTCGCTTAAATCTTTTTATATTTAAAGGAAGCATTTTGCAAAAGTCGGGGGTAGGCCCGAAAAAAGCCTAGAAAAGAATCGTATAGTATAGTATAATTGGTAGGACCGAACAATCTTTTGTATCTAAAATTTTCAGTTTTAGATCGTCTGCAAGAGAGGGGGCGGGTCAAAGTTCCTGTTTTGGTTCGTCTCATATATACGAGTACGTACATATTAGTTTAATATTGGATGAGCATACGCACTGTTTCATTCATCCCGATGATCCTAAAGCTTCCACCAAATCAGCGCGGTAGCGGTACGCGGTACACACAACACACACACCACAAGAATTGACAAGTACTCCGTGGTGTACCGCGGCGGAAACTATTTCATACATTCTGACACGTACCGCTACCGTTCTGCGCTGGTTTGGTGGAAGCTTAAATATGGCGCTGGGACACCAAATCGGTTTTGTCAAGACGGTGTATTCTGTTGTGTTCAAACCAGAGTTACGTGATGATGGCATATGGAAAATCGATTTTTCAAGGAATTCTGATGAGTTAATTTGAACAAAATTTGGCATGTAGATTTATTCTTGTAATTCCACCCGGTTTGATCCTGTTGTGGTAGGCAAAAAGGTACTGTTAGTTATATAGTGAATTTCATAGCTATCCCTGATTCTTGGCCATGAAACCACTTTATTGTTGTAAAATCAAAAGCTCGTCAGAACTCAACAGGTTTTCGGGACCTTTGATGAGGGATAAAAGGATATTTTCACATGTACATGTCTTTCTCTATGTGTCTTAGGCGCAATGTGGAACTTGGAACTCCACCACCATCATTGAGACAAGATGCGAGTATTTTGGCGGGAATGCATTTATATCAATCCTTTTTGCGGCTGATGACTTTTTCTTTGGCGGACACCTTTTACAACACAGTTGTTTTTGTGAGATCATATACACACGACCCTCTGTGTCCCAAATACACACTATTCTAATATCGGATTCTCATTTCGCATATAGCCTATTCAGCAGGGCTAGATTTACCCTCTATGGCGCCCGTGGTCAGTAGTCAAATTATCGCTCTCTGTTACTAGTTAGGTCTGGAAGTAGAGCAGTCGTTTTATATGAAACCTTAACGAGAGTGTATGTGATGTTAAAACTCCTATTGATACCACAAAACATATGTAAGAATGGATCAAATCGGACCATGGGGTCATGCGGCTGCCATACAAACCTAACCCCCGATTTTAGTTCTTCTAAGAAACATTTTTTACACCAATTTCACAAAACCCTGAATTAATGTCTTTATCAAAGCAACAAATAACTCAAAACAAATGATATCGTACTATGGGGCAAATTTCGGCCGCGCCCTAAATTAGCCTCATATACATCAATTTGAAGTAAGAATTTTTCAGAAATGTGCCGCTTCTCAAAATTTTTCGCCCCGGGCATTTGCCCAGGTTGCCCATATGAGACATCCGGCGCTGCTATTCAGCGGGAAAATGGTTCGGTGGTGAGTAATTCTTGTAGCATTTAAAGTGTTTTCCAGTAAATTTCGTTCGCTAAATGCACTCAACTACTCTGTTACAATAATAAAAGGCTCCGTAAATTTTTCATTGAAACTGAGAAAACATTTGCTACTTTTTTGAGGTGCTCGAAAAGTGTCGGAAAAACTATTATGAAGCAAACAAATTCTTAAATTGAGAACAATGGTTACTGATTGAATCTACTAAGTCTTTTTCAAAACAAGGCTTTGTAAATAGCATAATTTCAAGATAACATTTTCATATTTGGAACATTTTGAAAATAAGAGCGCAGTTTCACCTTCCTTAGGGGATTTCATGTTTGAAAGTGTTTTAATAGTCACAGCGCTTTATTCTTTAGAGAGAAGCTTAACATTTTTAAATAATATTGACTGCCTATTTTATCTTTATCTGCTTATCTAGATAAACTACGAGAACTGAACCAACATTAATCTTTTGCAAACAATTCGTTTTTCAGGACTGTACCATTCCCTTACATATTTCAAAAGAAATCCTAATTCAAAATTACGACAGGAATCCGTACGTACTTGCTGCATTTTGATTTTCTTTTTTTTTTCGTAAAGAAGCTCGTTTTTCATTTCGTTGTCAACGAAACAATTCTGCTCACTGCTACTAGAACTAGTAGACGACAGGTGTAAATGCATATGATCTTCAACTGCAATGCTCGCTATTATAGCGTGTTTTATGTCAAGAACATTTACACATGATATAGTGCACTTATAAAATGAAAAGTATTTCCTTGAACAGGACGAACGACCATGGAGAGTAGCAAGCAAGCCATAGGTATATTCGTATCTAACTCGGGCCGCCAACCTCGAAATGACAATGTAAGGTGCCCGCGCGCTCGTTTTTGAGCCCCGAATGAGCTTTGTTAAAGATTTTAGTGTCGTAGTTTGTCGTGACAGGTCGAATGAAGGCTCATATCTTCAAGGAAACTTAGAGAAGATACGACGATATGTGTGTAGGTTTCCTTGTCCTTAAAAAGATGACCGAAGAAGAATGGGAATGTCAAAACTTGTATATAAAAGACTTCACTAAGGAGACTCATTCTGAAAGAAAAGCAGTTTCACAGTGAATGATAGCGTTTTCTTTACTCTCACTTAGAAAAAATATATGTGTGTGGATGTATTTCAGACTGTCGGATGGATACCGGTCCGACTATGCCGTAAGAATAGACCACGACGTGTATATGGAAAGAAGATCCCCTTGTGGAGCTATGAAGTAAAAAGCCGTCTTCTTTCTTGTAAAATAGCACTTAAACCTTTTACTAAAGCCATTCATGCAGGATAATTCAAGTGAACGACTGAGAGTGGACCTGTAGAAAGGTTGCATAGTACCGTATATTATAAGTGTTGTTACTCGCAGTTCAGCTTATAACAAAAGAAAATAGATGTTCATCTGGAGACCTTGTCAAATAAAAAAAACTATATTCTGTCCTCATATAAATTTGACACACTATAGAAATGGTACAATGTCCAATTATGACAAATGAATGTTTCCGGTGAAAAATATCGAAGGTTGGACTCAAGTCAACCGAATGAGTTCGAAGTGGTTTTTGTCATGGCTTGTATTTCTTTTGTTTTCATACTTATGCCCTCGAGAGCATACGCACATAAATGAATGTGTCTATGGTTTTGAGTGAATATTTCGCGATTTTATTTCTGTGCACTAGGTAGTGGGTACACTCTTGTTCCATATATGTATGTACTCGTCCATACTTGAAATTAATTGGCAAATATGGTTCGGTTGTTTCGGAACAATCAGAACTGAATGAGAGTAATCCTTCAGCGATTGTGTTGCGTAACAAAAGTTGGGATTTTCACCAATTATTTCTGTAACTTGGAAGACGTACATACATATTGTATTAATTGCTAACTCGGTTGAACTGTGCGTCTATTGATTAGTTTTTCGTTAGTTGGTTATGTAAGGTGCTTTGTGTATACAGCCAGATTAGATACCTAGTTAAATGGAATGGTACTAGGCACATATTGCACTGACGACCTCAACTTTCTTCTTCTTTATGGCACGATAGCTCTACGTCGGGCCTTGGCCGCCTGGATTGAAGACCTCCAATTGTCACGCTCACGCGACCTTGTCCTCCAGTTCAGAATGCTCCCATCGGGCTCCCGGTCATCCACGCAATCTGGCTCCGTCCACTCGTTGCGCGTTCATCACCTTTTTGGGCATGCGATCGTCGTTCTTCCTTTGTACATGTCTCGCCCATTGCCGTCGCTGCAATTTCACGATTTTCGACAAATGCAGCTCATCATACAGCTGATACAACTCATGGTTGTACCGGATGCGCCATTCACCTCGTTTACGAACCGTTCCGAGATTCTTCGGAGAACCTTTCGCTCGAATGTGTCTAACAGGTGTTCAGAGTTTTGGGTTAGGGTCCATGCTTCGCAGACGTAGCATAGCACAGGTCGGATGATGGTTTTATACACGTGGAGCTTCGAGTTCCTGTGAACCAGCTTCGATTTCATAATTGGGAGGACCGAAAAATAACACATATTAGCTAGTTGTATCTGTCACTTTATTTCATCTGTTTCGTTGGCGTCCTTTGACAAATTGCAACCCAGGTAAGTGAAGTTGTCTACATACCCTATATTGAGGTCCCCAACTCAATTGTATTTACTGGCGTTCTAGTTTTTTTTCCTTGGTTTTAGATTCGTTTATTTGTAGCCCAACTTCTTAGCCGGTGTCGTCATGTCGTCGGTGTACGCTACTAGTTGAGTCGACTTAATGATTAGCGCTCCGCTGCTGTCCATATTCATGGCTCGAGTTACATATCTAGAGCCAGGTTGAAGAGCGTCGGCACCAGCACGTCGCCTTGCTTGAGTCCAGTACGAGTTTCAAATAGGTCAGTGAGTCTGTTCTGAACTCTGACCTGCGAGACGGTATTAGTCATCGTCATCCTTATGAGTCGCACTAGCTTAGCCGGTATTACAAAACGCAGCAAAATATTGTACAGTACGCTTCGATCGATACTGTCGTCAAATGTTTGGTATACGCAGTGCGGCGGAGAGAAAATCCGGGCGAGGGACAATGATTCCGGTCCCACCTCTTCCAAACGATAAAAAATTATGAATCGAAGAAAATTTTTTATTTGACATGTTGGCCCTTAAACAAATTTTACAGTGGAATCTCTATAATGCGGCCTCTATCTAATCCGAAATACCTCATAGTCCTCACTAAATCGGCTCAGTCTCAGTAATCCTGCAGTTTTCTTATCGGGAGCCTCTATAGTCCGGCATCAGTACGATAGATATTTGAAGAGTGTTTAAAAGTGGTCTTCTTCAGGTGCATTTTGAGATTTAAGGTCTGAGCTAAAATTATGGGTTTTTAGGAAAATACGAATTGAAGAAAAATAATAAAAAACTGATACCGGATAAGCCATAAAACTGACAGAAACGGAATTCAATCATGAAGCATTTTTACATACCAAACTCACAAAAAGACGGGGTTGACTGGATAGTTGAACACTTGTGTGTGTGTGTGTGTTTTTTTTTTTTCATGTATATTTTGAAGACAAATCGGGAGTTGATTGGCGAATTTTAAGGAACTACAGAAGCCGAAATCATTCTAGAATAAGGTTAGTTCATCAGATTTTAATCTTCTATGGAGTTCCATCTCTGTGAACCCCCGACATTCGCGAGGGATGCTTTCCACGAAATCGTCGCGAATGTTGAATTCGGAAATATGTTACGAATATTCATAAAATCGGAGAAATGTGGGGAACCTAAGAGTTCAATCATGCAAACAAAAAATCATCCTTTTCTTGTCACTGAAATACTTAAGGCCAATGAGGATTTTAAAAAACTCCCTTGTAAAAAATTGCACGTGAATAAGTGGTGATAGTTTTTAACACTAAAATGTTGGAGTCGTTTTCGATTCCTTGCACTCTTTGCAGCAGATCAACTTCATTTCACTTTTTTCACGGATTTCTTCAGTTGTTTCAAAAGTCCAACAACTTCCGACTAGCATTTTCGGCTCTGTGGCTTTTTTTTGGCTCCCAAACATAAAGTTTTAGGTCGGGAAAAGCGGTTTACGTGCTTCCTACTTCCCGTGTGGATAGAATAGGAAAAACATGCGTGCCGCGGCGCTAAGTTTCATTGCATTGATTACAACAAACACGAAAAGTTCCAATTTTTTAAATTTTCGCTTTCGAAGAAGAACGAAATCGCGAATATGCATCGCGAATGTTAAAAGAATATCGCAAAATATAAATCGCGAATAAGCGAATTCGCGAATGTTGGGACCGCGAATACCGGGGGTTCACGTACTTACTTAATGGCTGTACTACCCGTAAAATAGACAGTGTATAATACAATAAACTAATCAAATTTATTTCTGTGCACCAAATACATGCATACCGCAAATTCGCTACGCCTATTATTTTTTTCTCTGGATGAAGATTTTTCAAAAGAAACAGCTGTGGTTTGATATGTACATCAACCCTTACAAAGGTTTTAGGAAAACATGACGGATACAGTTAAAACTTCTAACAAATGCTTGGGGAGCTCAAATCTGGAATTTATTAGCACTCTCGCAGTGGCCCAGACTGTTGGTCGTTACTCTTTAAAATAGGCTTTCGAAATGCACACCACTACGAATTTACAAAGTGTATTTTTTCCTATTTTACTTATTTCGTAAAAAAATCTCTAGTACACCAAAAATCTTTAAATTTTTTGTTACCGAGTTGGTAAGTACCTACTGATAGATAGATAGATTGAAATTAAGATTCCATAATTTAAGTGATCAACATTTGGGTGTTGGTACATTGAAAAACATTTTAGTAGCAGCAGCAGTACGTACACAAAATAATAATCGGAAAAGTCCTTCTAGAAAAAAATTTCGCTGCACAGGGCTCATATTTTTACTTCGAACACAAATTTTTTGAAAAACGGTACGCTACTGGATGAAGAAGTCGAAACTTCCTACTTGTCTATGTTTGAGATTGAGTTTAGAAATTTAGTAGCGGAACGATCCCCGGGCCCCCAATGAGTTCCCGGGCCTGGTGGAATCACCCCGTTCCCCATATCACAGATCTGTGATATGTATGTACACACCTTTATATTCAAATCATCTGTGATATTATTTGACATCCATACTGACACTAGCCATTTCTGTTTTTATTAGTTTTATCGTAATTTCAAAGTTTTTACAATGTGTACACCGTCTTTTTTGTTATTTGGTGTTATTTATTAATTATATATTAGGTACATACTCTTTTCCTTTTATTAATTTAAATATGTTGTTAATTTAGTCATGTTCTATATAGATGTTAACACCCTGATCAGTAGCGTAACGTTTCCAAAATTTATTGTGTTCGAAATTGGATTGGGGGCCCCTTATCTTTGATTTTTTAACCAGCAAATATTGACAAAACCAGCATGTAAAGCAGTGCACCAATAAACAAGCGCAATATTTTCCATAGACTATTTAGCTACTTATCACTTAATTCAAGAGCAGCGGCAAAAGAACCATACCTTGAGGAACTCTTCCTTATACCAGTATCCTAACAGTCATTAATTTTAGAGTAGAAATGTTCACCCCAAATCTGAGATTCATATATGGAGAGCCCTCCTATGGGCAAGTTAAACGAAAACCAGTCTTGGGCGTATCCACGTCCACATCTTGATTCAAATCGGCTGAAATCGAATTCGTGGAGCTCCACCGAAGATAAATGCGTCATGCAGCGTAAATGGTGAATCCATTATATGAACGGGAGGGTATATCGGCAGGCATTTGTTTCTTCATTTCATGAGTCCTAGTTACACAAAGTTCTACTGGCTTGGACCTTATTGAACGATCTTTGGGTCGACAGATCCAAAGTTATCCTTTTATATAAACATCGCGAACACATCTTGATGTAGCAGTCATTTTCTTTTCAAGAGTCAAATATTCAAAGAACTGAATCACAATGGCTCAATTTTACGCAAAAACCTTCAAGAGAGGCCAGAGCCGTGCGAATGAATTTTGGTGCCCGGAGCAGAACCTCGCGAAAGCGCCCGTCTATATGTCAAACATGTAAACATGTAAATATAAAATTTTCAGTAT
This sequence comes from Microchrysa polita, assembly GCA_949715475.1. Lineage (NCBI taxonomy): Eukaryota > Metazoa > Arthropoda > Insecta > Diptera > Stratiomyidae > Microchrysa > Microchrysa polita. The sequence continues at coordinate 49,919,578 of OX454416.1, forward strand.
TTACGAACGCGTCATTTCGCGGCTTAACGATTCTTACTTAACTAACTTAATGATAGAAAGCCGAAGAAATTTTAAGCCTAGCCCGACTAAAAAAATTGACGGATGCTTGGAGAATTTGTTATATTCTCTGAATGAGTGAAAGTTTAAAAAGGACTTAATGAGCTGGGGTGTCCAAGCTGACATGAGCCAAATAACCAAAATTGGTATGTTCAAGCGAGCCGGAAAATTGAAAACTTCGAAATGCTGCTGAGGAGTCCCTCTGCTAAAAAATAAGATGTACCGTTAGTCTTTTGTCAATTTTACTTAAAAATGTAAATAGTTGGAAATAAAAAATCAGGTTAAGGCTTAGAAGGTGTGAGCGTAGAAGGGATGAAAGTTAGGAAATGCACACCACACCCGTTGAAAATCGCGATGATCGAATTTGTAAAAAAAATGGTTTGAAGCCCATCTTAATTAGACACAAAGGATAGCAGATAAAACAAAGTCACATTTGAACTAGCGCGGGCGCAGATGGCAACACTTTGAGTGCCAATAATTTAGGCATTAGACCTCCAAAATACATAGAAGCGATTCTCGATTGGAAAGCTGTATCTAAAAAATAAACGACCTTAAGTAAAATAGAGCATGGAGCCACTACCCTTGCATATCTTTCGTTCAGTTTTGATTATGATTATTTTGATTTATTACAGCATTATAGACTATAGACAATATACTTACATTTACTAAGATTCGGATTTCATTATATGGTAGGCACCCGTTTTGCAAGAAAACTGATATACTACCCCTAAACGCTGAATCCGAGATGGCTCAACTCTCAACACAACTATGGCTAAGTGTAGCCTTATGGGAGAAACCGCTTACTGTGCCAGCAACGATCAAAGTTCAACTGCTTCCACCACGTTGCCCAAATATTTGTTTGAAGCATATAGGGCCGAATGTCCCTTCCAGAAATACCAAAGAGCTGGTTGGCCGTATACTGTATACGAACACAAAGTATTTATTGTTTGCGGACTAATAAAAATTAATGTCTTTAAAACAGTTAGCCAAAAAAATTGTCAAAGAAAAAAATCTCTATATTCGCGACTTGGGGGCCCTTGCGGCTTAGGGGCCCGTGTTCCACTGCACACATGGAACACGTACGTTACGCCACTGACCCTGATGATGGGCAGTCGCCCGAAATATATTGGTCATTCTATGAACGAGCATTGACTTTTCTTTACTTTCGTGGATCACAAAGGAGGCACTACAACACTTTTGTCAAATTCGAATCCGATCCCGGCAACACAAATATCGTTTGGGTAATTGATTCATCATATTATCCAAATATCAATAATAAGAATGCTATTAAGCAAAAAAGCAAATTTAACCTATAAGTAGGCAATTTAATATAACAACCCACTCCCATTAATACGAAAACTCAGATATAGATTTAGGACGTATCTCTTAACATCTCCACCAAATTTCAGTCATTACGTGTTTTACTTGAGGAAAATATTCTCATTACCTATTAGTGCTATTTTGCCCTATAACGGGTCATTATAACGGAACTATTTGGGCTACGATATTGGCTTAGGTACCGTTGAATAGACAATTTGGTTAGAAACAAAACTTTTATACATCACTTTACAGTAGGAATACCAGTAAGAATAATATTAAGGAAAAACGCAAAATTCCCCTATAAGTAGGCAAATTTCTATAACTTCCCCCACTCCCACAAATACGAAAACTCAGATTTAGAACTAGGGCACGTTGCTTAACATCTCCATCAAATTTCAGCCATTACGTATTTTTTCAGTAAAATATACTCTACTAAAAATATAAATGGAAAATTATTAGGCCAAGGAAGCTGGTCGCTATATTTGAGCGAATTTCGCACATTTAATAGATTACTGCTTCTTTCTTTCTTGGAATACCGATCACTTTTGTTCTACCATTTCTGTCTTAATATATTGGAAAAATTAAATCAAATTCCCGGAATAATTTAATGTTGATTGCAATATATATATATATAAAATATTTTTCAAATTAATCATTCGACAATTTAACGAACCTAAAGCGACCCGACCATTTCACTTTCCTAAAATATTTATGGAAACCCTACTCCATGCTCCACCGAGTAACAGACATTCCCTATCCCGATATACATTACGACATAATAGAAATTCTTATAATTTCATTATGAACCAATTCGTCTGAAATCCATTGAAAACATATCCCAAATTGAACCCTTTTCCTATGAGAGCCTTCGACAACAACAGTGCACCCATCATTTCAGGACACATTATAATGCTCAAGCAGCAAAAAAAAAATAACTTCAAGTCAATTCGAAGATATCTTTTCGCTTTCATTTTTTTTTCGCCCGAAATGGGTTGTAAATTCCATAACACACGTTTTCATATATTTATTTGTTTTTTATCATCGAGGGTATGTAAGTATATGGAAGCTGTGCTGTCGATTTTCATTCCAATCGCGCCGCCCCGATATAAGTTTGATTCAGAACGGACTGTTGTATGTATATATTCTCTTCAGAAATCATATGAAATGAAGGCTGAAATTCGTTTTTTTTCAACGTCCTTCTTTGCTAAAGACAAGACTTGCAGGATCTAATATACCGAACGAATCCTTGTGTGCAAAAGGGAAGGGATTGTGCTATTGCAGTATGTTCCAGTTAAGATTGATGTTGTCGCTCGGGGGGCAAATGTGGAATAATGATATTGATTCGTCGTTGTTGTCGTTGTCGGGCAACATTAACGACAATTTGATGAATGGCAAGGACTAGAAAGGTTCACAACAAGTCTCTTTTTCTCATTCTCCGTCTCTATACGTTTATTTCGTGGAAATTACGGAGACAGATGACGCTCGGCCTCGATTGCGTTATAACTATACACTAGTGGAGTTAAAAAAGGGAAAATGTATATAACTAGTGATATAACAAATACAAGACGTGAATTAGGAAAAGTTAATTACATTGCCATCGAAACCGATCGAATTCTGTTTTTTTCCTGAAAATTACTTTTATGTTGACATTTTCGTCAGCGTTTAAAGGTGCGTTAAGAAAAATATATTTTAAAGAATTTCTGCCAAGTTTTTCACAGCTATATGTAGTTGAAAGAAAGCCTTGCACCGCTTACTGGCACTTTCGGTGCAAGCTGAACAGTCTCCCGGGGCCCCACATTTTTGGGGAGCCAATTTGGCTAGCTCATGGAATCATTAGCGAAATTAAATTTTAGGAAGCTGTATCTTTCTTCAGTTCTAAAATTAAATGAAACTTTATTTCACTATGCAAGATGTATGACCCGAGATACCCTTCATATCCCTCTTATCTGCACCACTGCCAAGAAGAGTCATTCTGAAATCTACACATTATGGTTCTCATTAATACAAATTACACCTGCTGCGCATGCAGCACCCTAATATAATTCAAATACCAAGGCGTGAAACTCGATTCACTTCCCTGATAGAGCTTCCTCACTGATAGGCTTATAGTAGCTCTTGAAGAGTATATTCTGTTGATATCCGAAACCAGAGAGAAAATGGATAGCCTCCAAAAAAGTGATAATTTTGATTCAACGCTCACACTAAAATAAATGGAACGAATCTAATCGTGCGGGTAGCACGATGAGAAAATACCCTATACCCATGTAGAGACCTAGAAAGCACGCAAAACCCAATAATATTCAAGTTATTTTTTTTTTTTGTAATTAAGGAAGGGTCGGATATAGCACACCTTCAATATTTTATAAGCACATTCAACAGCTCCCATTTGACACAAATTTCAAATTGTTTGGGTCATTCTATCGAAAGATAGAATACAGGCTGAATATAGCTTTTTAGAAGAGGTAAGGGCAGGGGCTATCAGGCCGTCAATACCGTCCAAGGTTTTATCAAAGCAAACACTAGACGACAATTTCGAAACGCTAGCTTCATTAGCTAAGTCGCGCGAATCACCTAACTGCAATTTTAAAAGCAACCGAAGCAAGGCACTGTCATTGTGCCATATGTTTCATAACGAAATAAACGTTCAATAACTTATATCATGTTTAGAGTGGACGAACACGGATTGATTTCGCCGTATGTTTTCAGAAATCACCGAAAAGTGTTCAGAGTGCACTACAGGCATACCTCGACTTAAGACGCTAATCGGTTCCAGGAAAATGCGTCCTAAGTCGAAAACGTTGTAAGTCGAATAACCATATTAGGCCAGTCATTTAACGATTTTAGGTCGCAAAAAATTGCTCGGCTCTGTTGTTTTGGGATATTGTTGGGATAGATAGCAGAAGTGTACCACCAAGTTTGCAACTTCGAAAAACCTGTGCTAACCTCGTAACCCTCAAAAAACCTCAAAATGTTCGGACTTTTTTTATATTTTTGTTTGTAATTTCTAAAAGGTGCTTCCTACAAATAAGTCGTCCACTGCACTTTTAAAGCTAAGAAAATCTTCTTTAATTTGAGTGTAACGCCAGCTTTTTAGGTGCAAAGCATCCCAGGATCAGCACTTTAAATAATGTTTTTTTTTGTAAAAAAGTCCGAAATTGTATTTTAGGAGGTTTGTATGACAGCCCTATGACGTAATGTTCCGATCCCATCCATTCCTTGATATGTTTTGAGGCTTTACTAGGAACACATTTGGGTGAGGTTTGGTTAAGATTGGTTCATAAGGAAAAAGTTTTTCTTAGAAGAACCTAATTATCAGGGGTTGGTTTGTATGACAGCCCTATGACCTAATGTTCCGATTTCATCCGTTTCTAGATATGTTTTGAGGCTTTACTAGGAACACATTTGGGTGAGGTTTGGTTAAGATTGGTTCATAAACAAACAAGTTTTTCTTAGAAGAACCTTATTTCCAGAGGTTGGTTTGTAGACAGCCCTATAACGCAGTGTTCCGATTTCATCCATTCCTAGATATTTTTTGAGGCTTAACCAGGAACATACTTGGGTGAAGTTTGGTAATTAGTGGTAGATAAAGAAAAAAGTTTTTCTTAGAAGAGCCTAATTTTTAGGGGTAGCCCTATGACCCCATGGTCTGATTCCATTCGTTCCGGCATATATACAGCTAAGTAACTGGTTTATAACTTCATGTCACATGACTTTCTCCGTAGAATGCGCATTTAAGCCGATATTCAGCTCGGAACATGACTGAAATTATAATTTCGAACTTTTTTACAAAAAACGATGTTTAAAGTGCTGTGTCTTGGGATCCTATGCGCCTAAAAAGCCGGGGTTACACTTAAATTAAAGAAGATTTTTGCAGCTTTAACAGTGCAGTGGACAACATACTTGTAGGAAGCACCTTTTAGAAATTACAAACAAAAATATGAAAAAAGTCCTAAAATTTTGAGTCACGGAGTGAGCACAGGTTTTTCGAAGTTGCAAACTTGATGGTACACTTCTGGTATCTATCCTAACAATATCCCAAAAAACCAAAGCCGAGCAATTTTTTGCGACCTAACGCCTTATATTTCGGTTTATTGACTGGCCTATATTGCACGTAGGCAAGAACATGGTCATAACTCAAAACTCGGCACTTTTTAGTTAATGATACAGTGTTATAAGAAAAAGGAGCATTTAAAATGAATATGCATGTACACATCTCTCTCTCTCTTGATACCGTAACTCCTAGTGGAGCATGGTCCGTTGATGACTACCGTGTGTATGTGTAGTCATCAACGTTACGACGACAACTGAATTCGGAGTGTGATACGGTTGTCAGCCATACCAGTTCCTAGTCGCATTGTTAGTTTATTATTCTACGATAACAATATTTCTTATCATTTTCTTCTGAATAATAAACTTGCGACGAGTCGTGCTGAGTTTGGAAACTCGTTTCTCTATGAGTGTCTATTTCACAGAGTGGCGACCGAACGATCACGGCCACAGAGCACGACAATGTACACATCAACATTAACTAATTTGCGTAATATTTTTCATATCCCCTCTTATTGCGAACTGGCGAAGACGTCAGTCCAATTTTTGTTGTGACATTAGGCAGAATTCTCTTTTCCTATCTAACGATTTAATTTAACACTGCTATAGAAAACTTTTTATTATTAGTTGAGGTGATTGTTTTATATTTCAATAAAAAATTCTCATTCTCATCACCATGGCTTAAAATATGGACGCAAAATTGGGCAATTAGCAGTTTAGTTCGAGCTTAAGGTCAAAAAGTCAACACCATTGTAATAAAATAATCTCCAGCTAAGTGAAATAAAAAATCAGGCAGCATACATTCATCTCAAAAAGATAAAAGGTATAAATTACCGTATGGCAAATCGAGTTCGATGCCAAAGTGACAAGTTTATTGCAGAAGGCCAATAGAAACGTTCAGTTAAATCTAAAGGCGATATGGATGAGTAAAATATAACTTCATTCGTACTATTCGACAGATAGTTAATTTACGAAATATGATTCAAATTTCTATAGAAATGGTAGAAAATTTTCAGAGGGTAATAGATTTCTTACATTTAAAGAAAATATTCCTCATTCTTTCCATAAGTTGGAAAATTCTGTGTACAAATTATATTTTTTTTTATAAATATAATTCAAGGGACTCTAATAAGTAAAACAGGTTGGTACGGATTTACTACACATCATCTAGACTTTTAGCAAGTTGTGCAAGCGATAAAAAGGTTGAAAAATACCAACTTCTAAGGTATTTCTGCCAAAGAATGTAACCATTCTACACATTTCTACCAAATTTCATGACAATTGGTTGCGCCGTTCGTGAGTTATTTAGTGAACAGACGGACGGACGGACAAAATCGATTTCATAAGGGTTTTGTGAAAAAAAAAATTCTAATAAAAATTGAAATTTTTCTTTGCTATCGTTTCGTAGGATAGCGTGTATGGGTGTGTTCGGCTTAATTTAAGACAGAAAAATCAAATCCAATAACAATTCATAATTTTATCGATACCAATTTAAGGACGTACACTGCCAAGTCGTATCACCACGGTTTTTACTACTTGCTAAAACTAATTTCTTCTATTTTCGGTATTAACCTTCGGGCGGGCGCAATGCATCTGACAGATTAAGTGACCAGTTTTTGTTACGCTAATCAGCGATATGGAAAGGGAGAGATCTGAAACTCACAGTAGCTTAATCTTTATCGATCAACTACCCAAAGCAGTTTTCAGTTTCTATCTACCATATGTCTGAGGGGCGGGAGGGGATGAAATAGTCTCTCAGATGTATTGCGCCCGATTGTGTTATTTTTTCTTTTCTATGAAAATTTCCACTCGTTATACTCTTCACATTGCGTAATAATGTTATGTTGACTTTTAGGCTCACCAAGTCGTTCAAAAGTGTGTTTTTAGTAAAATAAGACCACATTTTTTAAGCGGTCGAGTTTTTGGATGTTTTTTAATAATTGAAGGGATTGAAAGCGGGATTTTCTTAGAAAATTTAAAATGTGAAGGGTATCAAACTTTCTGACCCGGTATTTGTATCTAAAATTTCTTAGAACTGTTTATAAAAGACAATGCAAACATAAATAAGATTGTAAAATATACAGGAACTTAGTTTCGTCATATTTTCTGCACTTAATCTGTCAGATGCATTGCGCCCGATCGTGTTAGGATTAGTATTGCGCCCGCCGGAAGGTTAATTAAGTTTTAGGTCACATTCGAAGGATCGAAGCACCTTATACGTGTTTACGAGGTTATATTTTGCCTAGCTAATATCTTTAGGTTGTTATATGGGATATTGTTTACTTTAGACTGCAACCACACTGCCCGGTTCGGCAAACTCCGGACTGTGTGGGGCCGGCATTAGATGAATGCTCAATTTTCCGGCATACGGTGCTCTGCGTTTCCAAAACGTTTAGTTCTTAAGTTTTATTGATTGACCGGGAACTGTTTGCCACCGCCGCAGAACTATGCTGGCCTAATCCTTGAAATTTACTTCTTTAAAAAGTCCTTAACAAAACAGCTAATTGACTTTGCAGCGAAATTCCTTCTTTAAATATCAGCTCCACAAGTAAATTAGAAACGTTGTGCACCAGGAAAGAAAAGGTAAAACAGAAATGAAAATTTTGGTCTTACTTGCATGTGTGTTCTTATACGAATCTTTTTTTTAAATCGCGTTGTAAGTCGAAACAAAAATTGTTGTAACTCGAGTCGTGGTCTAAATTGTTCATGCGTTGTAAGTCGAAATGTCCTAAGTCGAGGGATACCTGATTTGTAATTTCATATGACAAACGTCAATATTATTTTGCCTATAAATCGTTCCAAGTATAAAAATATGTTGGTGCAGTCATCGATAATCATTTGCAACATATTTCGTCACTTCAAACTGACCGTCCATTCTCTTATCATGGAGAAATTACAAACATTGGCATACACACGAAAGTGAACAATTTTTTTCGGGTGTGAGTTAAAATATCGGAGTGAACCGAAATGTGCTGAATAGGGAAATTTAGATTTGAAAAAAAAAAATCAAGGTTTCATAGAAAACACGCAAAATAGGTTATTTTCAATGTGTCAATTTGTATGGGAATTCAAATGTTTTCGGGCTGTTTTCATAAGAAAACATGAAAATAGCCCCAAATTATATGTTTTCGGTCACTATGAACATATTATTACCAATAAATAAATCAACAACATTCCACCATTGTTCGCCAAAATTTATTATCACGCTGAACTAGCTATTAAACACACAACCTCTAGAAGTTAGCGTGAAAGGAGAACTCAAATACAATCGTTGTCCTTTTGATTCTGCTTCCTCTTTCCTGCGTGCACAAACTACCACTTTACATTCGCTGATATAAAGTGACCACAACCGACCATGGCCATTGGTGCAGCCGCTATTGCATTGTATTCTACCCATGGCAGAGTTCCATACAAATCCCTATTGCAATACAACACATACGTTAGCTCCATTGCGACCATTCATAGAGCAAACAATAAAATAGGAAAGAAGAAAAATTGGTCACTTCGCAGTCTACGAAATTGGACTCTATACAGCAAGATACTACCCTCCTTTATAATACGTACGTTGCTTTCTTCGCGCAAAACGAAGTGTTACTCATTTCGAGTATTAAAGCGATAAATATGAGTGCCCGTTCGCTCATTGTCGTTGGTCCTTTCATGAGATTTCATTGTCCCGTAGTATAAAAAAAAGAATCCATAAGAAATAGTGTGCGAGATGTCGGACGAAAAAAAATGGGTGTGAGAACAAAATAAGTTCGTACCCACACATAATCATTGTATGTACTTCCAGCCAAGATACAAATCTAGCTTTAAGGTAACAATTCATAATACGAGTACAAAATCCAATCTTTTGCATCTTAATACTAGTCTGTTAGCGTACAGACGCACATAAAAAAATGTACCGAAAGTCTGGACATAGAAATCTCTGAAGCATATTTCATTCGGCAAAAGAGATTCAAGAATGGCGAGAAGCTAACGATCGTGGTTTGGTATACTAGACGGGTTGCAGGATAATGTCGGCCGTGCTCGTAAAAGGACTATACAAATGGAAAATCCAAATTAATTGCCGGCGAAATAAAGCATCGCGGTATAATCATGGTGAGGATTGGAGTGTATACCTATCTATGCGGGCTTTGTGTTTGGCTTGGTTTTTTTTCAAGAGTGGAATTAGTAGACTCATTGAAGATAAGTATGCATATGCAGAATGGTACGAGTGTGATGAGCTTTCAAATAATGTACCTATGATATAGACAGAGTGTGGTACATTCAAAGACATACCGAATACACAGAATTAGTATGTAAAAACCTATGGAACCATTTCAAATATTTAATGAAAAATAAAAATGTTCCATATCCTTTTTAATTTTAGTAACAAATGTACCTGGTTGGTACATTTCGATATTACTAAATGAAAAATGTAGTCTGGCTGGTCTAGCGGTTAGTGCGCGCACCTTCGGTGCACAGGGTCATGAGTTCGAATCTCACCGTGGATCATGGTGTTTTTCGAACTCACGAGCTTGTGACGGACTATGATCTCACTCAGATGTTAAACGAGTACCCATTTATGGGGATAAATAACACTGCTGAGCGTGATGCTGATCTCATTACCTCAACAAAAAGCAGATAAGATCTTGGAAATAGGATGTCACTAACACATCCTGCGGCCTTAGTCGAATGTTGGATTGTCGCGCCTGTTATTTATTTTTATTTTATTTAAATGAAAAATAATTAAAAAGAAATTATCAAGAAATTCCGCATTAATACCTGAACAATTATATGATCACACATCCTTCAAAGCAACAGAAAATATCGCATTTTGGCGCATACTCTCGCATATTTCCATTTTTCGTAGAAAGAGTGGTATTCTTTGAGAAACAAGTTCTCTACCGAATGTCGAACGAAGCGGTCGGTTCTGATTTTATATATTTAGTGGCGTGGTTAGTACTAAACTAACGTTTTTTAGGCAAAATTACACCGCCTACATTGTGTACTTTGCAGAGTTAGTTTCTGGGTGACATTTTACAGTTTATCCAATTATTATACATCCTTTCATACTATTTTCTTTTATATACCAAAATTTCCATGGTCATGGCCATGAGTCAAAATTACTCATGGCTAGTAATAATCGTCTAATGCCTGCCCCACACTGTCCAGGGTTTGCCAAACCGTGCGGTACAAAAGATGAAGTTCTGGACAACACACACTTGGAAGAGACAGAGACGATGGGGGAATTCAACAATCAAATCTCAAATCTCTGCCAGGCGTATGAAGTATACAGCGTTGATCTTTTGTACCGCGCAGTCCGAAAACCCCAGACAGTGTGGTTGTGGCCTAAAATTAGTGCTCCAGGGTTAATGGGAAATGCATTTTAATTGAATTGCAAGCACAATCATAGATGTATTTTACAAGACGCCGAGATTCGATCTCCGGACCTCTAGATTACTAGCGTCGTAGAGTGCGACTCAACCAAGTGAACCACAGAGCGGGTCTTTCAAGTTATTAAATAAAAAATTATTTTCTAGCTGAATCATACCAGCAATAAAATGGGTTCTATACAAAATCCACAAAGTCAAAATCCACAAGTCAATATCCAAAAGTCATAATCCATAAAGACAAAATCCATAAAGTCAAAATCCACAAAGTAAATATCCATCAAGACAAAATCCATAAATGTTTGTATGAAGAGAGCTTATTGCGTGGGCTCCGATTCGGTCATGTCAGGGCGCGTTTTATTTTTTTTTACAAAACTAATTATGAAATGGTCCAAAACGTTAATTGGGGTGCATTCCTCTCCGTGTCATCGGCTGAATCGTATATGCCACGTATGAATCCTTTTACGTGTCTTCAGGTAGAGCGCACATGCTCCGGGACTCGGTAATTGGCTAGTTAACGTAATAACGAACATAAATATTCTCAATATTCAATTGTGATGAGCAAACTGATGTAAATTTGAATTTATGGATTTCGTCTTTTTGGATTTTGACTTTGTGAATTATGACTTTATGGATTTTGTCTTTGTGAATTTTGTCCTTGTGGATTATGACTTTGTAGATTTTTCATTTTTTTTTTTTGGATTTTGTATTTTTGTATTTTGTATAGAACCCCAATAAAATTTAGCCACTGTTAATACTTTGATAAATTAAGAGGAAATATTATTATTTCAAGCAATAAAGGATTTATAAATATTCTGACGGTGCTACTTTGCTAAGATGAAAGTGACAGACGAAACAAACTAATTTCGCAAGTGGAATATGCAGTCTGAGATGCAAAAAATGCAATGGAAATAGACAAACTAATCAATCATTTGCGCGAAGACAAGCGTCACCATTTATTTTTGAGGGAGTAAATGAAACGGATGTTCTAAAAATCATAGATGAGCTGCGTGGAAAGTCAAGCCCAGGCTATGATGGGATTACTGTTAATCACATTAAGGACATTAAACAACTAATAATTTCCCCTTTGACACATATAATAAACCTAAGTTTAACGTCGGGAATATTTCCGGAGTCTCTGAAAGCATCGATCATAACCCCCATTCATAAAAGCGGTGATACCACACTACCAGAAAATTACCGACCTATATCACTGCTGTCAAACGTAGCAAAAATATTGGAGAAAGTAGCTAAAAAACAAGTACTCAATTACCTAGAAAGAAACAACATTTTATCAGCGAGACAATTTGGATTTCGGAAAGGTTAAGGCACACATGATGCAATTCATACAGTAGCCTCTGAGATCTACGATTCCTTAGATAAAGGCTTAAAACCGATATCTATATTTGTCGACCTTGCGAAAGCCTTCGACACGGTTTCACACTCCTTCTTATTACAAAAACTTGAGATAATTGGTATACAAGGACGAGCCAAGGAATGGTTTTCGACGTACCTTAACGAACGCAAACAACAGGTTAAACTTGCTGATTACATAAGTCCTCTTCTAAGCTGCAGTCAATACGGTATTCCACAAGGGACTGTACTAGGACCGCTTTTGTTTCTGTTATTTAATAACGATTTACCAGCTCTGGAAGAAATCATTAATGGTAGGATCTATTTATTCGCAGATGACGCAGTTTTATTATTCACAGGTACAAACTGGAATGAAAGTCACACAAAATCAGAATATGGTCTCGCAATAGTAAAATAATGGATTTTCAAAAATAAATTGTCCATCAATATCGGCAAGACCAAATATGTTACGTATTCAATCTATGAAAATGGACAACCATTAGAGGAATATTCCATAAAGATGCATGGTCTAAATTGTTTTGCAACGATGGGATGCCAGTGTAATAATCAAATAGAAAAAGTAAAATCGTTTAAATATTTAGGTGTTTCTTTTGACCAGCACATAAAAAGGAAAGACCATATTTCAATCCTAACGAAACGTTTAAACAGATTAACGTACATATTTTCTAGGCTTAAACGAGTTCTTAGCATGGGGGTGTTGAAAATGGTATATTTTGCTCTGGCATAATCTATCATATGTTATGGACTATTGTCATGGGGTGGAACTTATCCGTCAATTTTTCAGCCTGCGATCGTCGCTCAAAACGACATTATAAGGGCTATGCACTGTAAAAGGCGTGACGAATCAGTCAGCCACTTATAAATGAACTCTGTATACTGAAACTACCAAATATCTACAAATGTACTATTCTTAGGCGTACATTCATGTTAAGGGAATTTTTAACTCCAATTTCCCATGGTTATAAGACTAGATCGGAATCACGCAGACTTCTGTATGTACCCAGAAAATTAACTACTCACGCGATGAGGCACTGGTCATATATAGGGCCAAAATCCTTCAACGAACTCCCACGTGAATTAACAGCACCCGCGAATTATCTAGTGTTCAATCGAAAATTAAAATTTTTTCTATTAGAAAACTGATGGCTTCTCTGACACTCGGGCAGTAGCATTAATTAATAAATAAATCGAGTTCCTTCATATCATTATTACTGAAATTATATGTTCATATATGTATTGTGTACGAGTAACAATAAGTTAAATATAAGTAAACTCCTCTCCACGCTCTGGATATAACCATTGTGGAGAGTAATTCCAACTGTAAATTGTCCTTGTAATCTGAATTTGAAATTATAATGGAATAAATTTGAATTTGAATTTGAATTCTCATCTCCATTTTAAAAATTTGACTCTAAAATTAGCAAAATAAAAAAAAAACGTAATAACATGCGTGGCAGTCCACCAGTAAACTAGGGCCGCAGATGTGTGAGTGACATCCAATTTCCAAGATCTAAACTGCTGTTTTGATAAGGATTTGAGATCAACAGCACGCCCAACAATGTTATTTATCCCAATAAATCGATACTTGTTTACAATCTGAGCGACATCATAGTCCGTCACGTAGGTCGTGATTTCGAAAAAACACCATAAAATAAATTCGTTCACGGTGAGTCTGGAATCCATGACCCTGTGCACTAATCCAACCACAAGTCAGGCTACTCTAAAATTTGCTAACAATATTTATGCGACCGGAAATTTCATCTCCTAAGCAAATCATGATGACCGAAATCCTGGCTACGCCCATGTCTACATTGACTACCATTTAGTTGGCCGTCCTGTTTTAATATTCAATATGGCAACTGAATCATATGTCAGCTAAAACTTGGACAACCGCTTGCCGAATTCAAAAACTTTTTTTGTGAAATTGAATAATTCTTGAATTGCCGAGTAATAATTTAAACACGCAGAGTCCGATTTTCATAGTTAAATTTTAAAAAAGCTCCAAAATGAATAATGCCATTTTCAGGCTCCATTTGGTAGCTAGTGTAGATGCTAAGTAGCTGCCAAACGGCAGCTCGTAAAAAAACGGACATCGCGACATTTTGCAGTCAATGTAGATATCGTAGCTGTAGATCTGGCTAGCATCTTTAGTAACAGTAGTAACCAATGGTTCAATAAGGTCTAAATAGGATTTTTTTTACCCTACGCGCGTAGAGTCAAACCCATCCCCCCAAATTGAGTTCTTCTAAGAAAAACATTTTTATTTCTGCACCAATTTCAACCAAACTTCACAAAAATGTGCCTCTATTGATGAGACAAAACATATATATGAATAGATGGAATCGGACCATGGGGTCATGGCGCTGCCATACAAACCTAGTCCAGCCCCCAAATTAGGTTCTTCTAAGAAAAACTTTTTTATTTGTGCACCAATTTCAACCAAACTTCACATAAATATGTTTCTATTGGTGATTAAGAACATATGTGAGATTAGATAGAATCGGACCATGGGGTCATGGGGCTGCTATACAAACCCAACCTCCCAATTAGGTTCTTATAAGAAAATCTTTTTTATTTGCATACCGATTTCAAACAAGCCTCATACCAATGTATGTATTTCTATGGATTCCGCAAAACATATAGAAAAATCTATAGAATCGAACCAAAGGGTTATGGGGCAGCCATACAAACCCTTCCCCCCAAATTAGGTTCTTCATTATGTGTGCACCAATTTCAACCAAATTTCATATAAATGTGTTTCTGTTGATGGCACTGAACATTCATGTAACGATGAATATGGAATCGGACCATGAGATAATGGTGGTTCCACTGCATTTAATTTAATTCCACCAGGACGTCAACATACCGGCAGCTGATTAATTTGATGTCTGTCAGAAAGATAATTCTGGCCCTGCAGACAATCTTATAAGTTATCCCGTATAAATTATTATTCAAATTTAGATTTTTGTCAGAAGAAACTTCAGAAGCTTTACGCCACTGACGACAACCAACATCATGCTTCGTAGCTGAGATTGTTCGATAGCTTCTCCGTGGCTTAGAAAATTTTAAAGATTTCAAGCAATCGGATATTTAATACTCGGCCTGGCCAAACATCGTGATTCTTAAAAAAAAAAACAATGGCGTAGCATGGATGAGAATATGGGACTCTTATGAAAAATATTATTCAATCAGATTACGTGTAAAACGATGTTTTTTATTACATAGGAATTGTGCCTGTTAATTTAATGAGATGTATCATATTAGAGAATAATTAGATCATGTGTTTGTTTTTAAATGAAGTGACTATTGGGACAAACGGAACAAACATTTTTTGATAATAGTAACGGTCCTTATATTTTTCAAGTATAATGAAAATTGTTTTATTGACCACAAATAATGGGACAAAATGATTGGTATAATGGAATTTCCTATTGAAATTTTTCTGAGTGTATTTTTGTAGAACTCAGCCCACTCCTAAAATACTCATGTGAAAAAAATGCTAGACCAAGCGTGATGCATGGTAGTCTCATCTTACAATCCTGACATTTTTTCCACATCATTGACAGCTTACAAATTATCAATGAAACGTCAATTCTTTCGCTATTTACGCCGGGACGTCAAAGGATCCCATATATACCGTTAGGTTTTACCTTGTCATCCCTAAATGAATCTTTATGTTGCACTATTTGTTTTTTTTTAGGCCGTTTCTATTTTTTCCTGCACAGGTATTCTTTATATCAGAAAGATGTATCTTTTGACAGCTATCCTTTTATGACGAAGAGTGATGGTCATCGAGGATTCTACTCAAAAAATTACTATGGTACCTACAACCGGGAATAAAATTCTTCACTAGGCCTGATATTCTACTGACGTTTTCCTCTTCTTTGCCACCCGACAAAAAGGACACACATACATCAGAAATATCGAAGTAATGCAAAAATGATATGTTCGTCATTTTCCTGTTTGCCTAATATCTCATTTACGTTTGAATGTATGTATATGAGTATAGCTTCTCGTTTCGTCTATTTTCGGAAGTCTCGCGAGGGATGCAAGTCATCATCAATTTTCGCTTAATCATACAACACGATAGAAATTAAAATTGGCCTTTTTTCTGTTGAAAGGGACACGACAAAGGATGCCTAAATGGCATGATAAGATGAAATTGATTACCCGTGATTGAATATTTCGCAGGAAATTGGGCTATAATGGTGCTGTGAGGTGCTTTTAATAGAATATCAAGCAAAGAGCGCGATATTATTTTTTTTCTGTGAAAAAAGGTATTCAGATTGATAGATGACACGTGGTGTTGAGTCTAAAAATAGGTTTGAAATATTATTTTTATCAGGAGTCGTGTTTTGTTGAATTTTCTTTCGGGATTTTGTGTTGTGTTAATGTGATTAGATAAGGATTGATGGTGACTGACAATCTGTCCACAATGGGGATACGGATAAGTCAGTGTACTAGATTTGCTATATACATACCACTATGCATTTATTCAACATTGTCAGCTCTACAATAACTAAATAACACAAAAAAAAACAAGAATATTTCTTTGAAAGCAGAAACCTTATCTGGAGAAAAAACCTGGGGCAAAGATAAGGAAAACATGCTGGCCGTTTATAGAGTGTGGATTGAAGGGCAGCTGAGTATGCAGCCCGAATTTGGTCGCATAGTTTATGTGACACAAACTGGGGAAAAAGTCAGAACGCTACTCTACACACCGCCACAGGAGTCTGTCTGATGTCTACCCAGTTTCTGTTGTAAACGAAGACAGACGAGACAGAATTGTTACCAATTGTCTACTATGTATCAAAGCATTATCTAATCGGTTGTTATTCATCATATTATGGCCGTATTTCCTCCGACACAACATATCAGGTGATCTAGTACGTGATCCCGAGAGAGATGTTCGGCGACTAAAGCGAAAACCTTTCTTTGAGGAATCAAAATGTTTTGCTACAAAAATAAAATAGACATCATTCACTAGAAAATTGCTGAATATCATTTTTTTCTCAGACCAATTTGGGAGCTCGTAAAAGTACAGGCAATTTTTATCTTAACAAAAAAAGTATCTAAGTTTCTCTATGATGATTTGTTTCACTTTACTATTTACATCATTAAGAGTTTCAGCAGGATTCTCAATATTTTGCTTGTTGCAAGTCGTTTCCCCTATCCACCGGCCAACCAACTACGTTTTTTGCTGCCTCGAGAGATATAAAACAACTACTGGGCCTGTCTACACACGAACAAGAACAAGGTGAAAACCGTTTTTAAGAAGAGATTCGTAAAGAGCAAGGCAAGGAAAAATTCAATTTTCATATAAAAACCGTTTTTGATCTCGAAGCAAGCCCGAATTTTTTTCAACATCATTTTCTTAGAAGTTGAAATTGTCGGTCACGAAAATATTGTTAGGCAAGTTTTAAAGTAGTCTGGCTGGTGTAGTGGTTACTGCACGCACCTTCGGTGCACAGAGTCATGGTTTCGAGACTCACTGTGAACGAATTTAGTTTACGGTGTTTTTCGAACTCACGACCCATGTGACGGAATATGATCTCTATGATAGGGATAAATAACATTGCTGAGCATGCTGCTGATCTCAAAACCTCAACAAAAAATAGCTAAGATCTTGGAAATTGGATGAAACTTACATATCTGTTACCTTGGTCCAAAGATGGACTGTCAGGCCTGTTAGTTTTTTTTTAATGTTAGAACCAAATTTTATCGAAGGGCAGCTAGTGTAGTCATTAGGTGATTTTAGATTGCAAAATGTGGTGCAGACAATTTTTTTTGCTTCTTCTGTTTTTTGGGGGTGCTTAGCTCGAATCCGGAGCTTCCCACCAAAATTTCGTTGCAAAATAGGGTCAAAACCGCGAATTTTTCCCATTTTTTGACTTATAACTCCGAAAGTGTACATTTCTCCGAAAACCTGTCCACGAAAATGTTAGAGGAAACACCCCAATATACATATTATACAAGAAAAATGCAACTATTGCGGCCAAAAATGAAAAACCGTTCAATCTCAAAATTTTATTCATAATACGGAACTATGTTATAAATGACAAATTTAGCTTATCAATTGTAATAATACCGCTCATCGGATTTACAATATTCTCTCTCTGAACGCCCAATTATCTCCTCTCTAACATATTCATGTAGAGCTTTTCGCAGAAATAAATAGTTTCAGAGTTAGTGGTTAAATAACGGAAAATTAGCAAACATTTTAGGGTTTTTCGCGATTTTGACACTGTTCCACAACGAAATTTTGGTTGGAAGCTCTGAATTCGTGCTGCTCAGCACCCCAAAAAACATAAGAAACAAAAAAAATATGGTGTGGAACGTAATTTGTCTCCACCAGATTTTGAAATCTGATGTACTAGGTTTATCACGTACTAACTACACTAAGTCGAGATTAACGAAAAACCCTGCAAGTGTTTAGACATTCACTGGTCATTCTGTTTACATTCAACTAGCCTCCAATATCTGCGATTCCACTACCTTCTCGGACTGTCGACTTCATGTGACATATCAAGCTAGATATAGTGAAAAATCACCCAAAACTATAACAAATATTTTAGTGTTCAACGAGTGAAACGTAGGTATGTATTGGGACGCAGTCTAAACACCCCCGTCAGTTACGAGTGGCCACTTGCTGTTTTCCATTTGTCCGTGCTGAAAACTATCACGGTCATGCATTCCGTGGAGCGGCAAAGAAGGCATTATGGTTAGTTTTCCAGACTACAGTCTCAGCAGCAGAAAATTTTACGTAGTGCTTGGAATCAAACTCGTATTTTTACGAGTTCAAGCATTGTATAGTGCAGTGATATTTTTACTACATTGGCAAGGATTTTTTTTTTCCATAATCATTGGTCAGAAGGGGGGTGGTAGGGGCGGTCGCCCCTGGCTAGGCTCATGCTAGTGAATATGCGGCAGTTATCAATTTTAACTGTTGTGTTCTGTGCGAAAGGCGCATCCACGATGAGTTGGGAGTTGGGAGTGCAAAAAATCGTGAAGTTACACAAGCCTGCGAGCCGCGAGTTTGACCCGTCTGACCTAACCTAAAATTTCATATTTCTCAAAATTTATGATCGATTTTGAAAGAGTAGGGAGATGTCGAGATTCAACCCGCCAAAATCTTAAGGTTTCACCAATTTCCAAACGAAATGACGGCCGTATGAAGCGCCACTCTCCCCTTTGGGGGAAAACAATCGATCATGTTAAACAATCCAATGCATCAATAAAGGAAATGATGTAAAGAGGGCTCGCTGAAATGCATATTTGTTTTTTACATATTCGCACTGAACTGAAGCAGGGCTATAGACTGGTATCCGCGCATAATTGGAGCCATACACATGGACGGCAGCAGAACGCCACCCATTAAGTCGACACAATTAGTTGCGTTCGTAGACGACCACACATATTTGCGCAGAATACAGGTTCGAATCCAATATATCCTAAAAAGTAAAATCTCCTTTTGGATTATTATTAGACATTTTATCAGCCTATTCCTTATGTAAAATCAGCCTCCAGCAATGAATTGATATTAAATTAATATCCCAGCCACCGCTCCGGGACCATTCCCGTACGAAAAAAGGATATATGACTACTCTGGGACAATGTTGATGGATGGGTATACGAAAAGTTTTCCAAAAAGGACATAGATGTCTGGTTGGCTATAATTCATTTTATCCCGCATCTCAGCTCTGCATTTATCTTTAGTTCGGGTATGATGGTGGTCCGTTTATAGTATCTGACATTATTTCAAAGTCGCTTAACGAAGTTTCCTTGGGAAAACGAGAGGAAGTCAAACTTGAGTCCCTATCCACCAACCTACACACATCCATACGCAATTTATATGGCTTTGTCCAGTTTACCAGATGGGTTGACTTGTGCGGGATCCTGAAGGTGGCTGGTCACTGTAATTATTGTAACAGTTTACTTTAGAAATTTTGTTTGATGGTAAATACCTGCAGGCGTCTATTTATGTTCTATTAGAAATTAAGTCCGGGAGAAAGCTGTGCAAGCAACAACATCACCATTTTGATGGGACGGATTTTCAAAATTCGTTTCAACACTGTTTTGGGGAAATTTTAAAGGGTAGAGGATAAGTATACACGTTTTTTTCCTCTGTTTGCATTCGTCTCAAACACAAACATTTTCTGTTGCCACGATTTCGTCCTTACTTGACCCGATTCTATCGCTGTTAAAATGATTTATGGATTGCTCTTTGATATAAATACTCGGGTAGACGATGACGACACATGCCGGCTAAATTTTAGACTTTAATGGTGAGGCTATTTGTGCCGACATTTGTTACACCGAAATGTCTAGACAAGTGTGGTATATTGCGTGAAAGTGTGGTATATTGCGGCCCTGGCTGTTGTCTGGGTTTTTTGATAAAATATTTATTGTCATAATTTCAATTTCGGGGAACGGGTTTGTCTGTGTGGAGTTCTAAAGAACTTGTGTTTGTCGAAAAGGCTATATATTTAGCGTTTTATGGTCAAAAACAGTATTTTGATTACTGTATTAATTCTGATTCCCAAATTTCGTAGGTGCGAATTTTAACTAATTGTGACTTATCGTTCCATTCCATACACCAACTGCGGTGCATGTCTGTAGTACTTATGGCATGGCAACTAACCAGCTCTATGCGAACTACGCGGAACTTTGTCTGTTTGGAGGAGAAGAGCCCCTGCGGGAGAAATATCGAGTTATTCAATTTCGGAAATGTCACATTGGAATCTTTGCATTGAGACCTCTAAGCATCTATAGCTCAGTAGGTAGGGTTGCTGACCTTGTGACAGAAGGTCGGAGGTTCGATTCCCGATCTGTACTAAACCACAGAACTTTGGGAAAAAACACCAAAAATTGAGGAAATTGAGGGAAAAAAGTATCGTCCCAATCGGGATTCGAACCTCCGACCTTCTGTGACAAGGTCAGCAACCCTACATACTGAGCTATAGACGCTTAGAGGTCTCAATGCAAAGATTCCAATGTGACATTTCCGAAATTGAATAACTCGATATTTCTCCCGCTGGGGCTCTTCTCCTCCAAACAGATAAAGTTCCGCGTAGTTCCCATAGAGCTGGTAAGTTGCCATGCCATAAATACTACAGACATGCACCGCAGTTGGTGTATAGAATGGAACGATAAGTCACAATTAGTATTTTGATCTTTTATTATTTCTGAAATAGTGCGTGTAGTAGCAATTCTAAGGAAAACAGGAAAATGTATAGCCAGTTAAGTACATAATAATTATTTCAATTAGCTGGCATTTATAAGTATTTATAAGAACAACTGGAGCAATAGTTGAAAATAACTATTTAATTGTTGAAAAGAATAAAAAAAACAAGCAGAAAACTGGTTCAAAATAACTATTTGGATAGTTCAAAGGAATAGGAAACGAGTAAATACTACCCCCATAGTTGAAATTTACTATGTACAAAGTTGATAGTAATCATGAAACAAACCAGCGATGAACGTTGAATAAAACCTTTTTTTTTTGTAAAAACAATTTAATTTATTTAGAATAATTTTATTTATATGCAACATAATATTTGAAAAAGGAAAGACAAATGTTTATTAGACATTAAATTGTTAAAAGTACCTACGTAAGCAATACAATGATCTTAGTCATTGGCATATCATTCAATTATTGTCCCTGCATATAAGTTTTCCTGCTGCCTAAATGCACACCATCTAGATCTAGATGATTTGCGACCTCCGGTTGTTGCATTCATGGACATATATGATGACGGTGATGGTTGTCACAAATGCACCCCCTGGATTCAAACAATCTATATAGTAGACGGCAAAATTAATAAGAAAGCAAATACAGAATATATTTTTTAAATGTATACCTTTTCTTTCTTCCAATAAGAGTCTCCATCTTACATGACACGTCCTAAGTCAGCTTACAGCCGCAAAACCATTTCAGGAACGTTCAATTGAACTCCTGTGAATGTCAACATTTTGCACTAAAAGAGAATTAGAGAAAAAAAGCAAATACTAGAGTTTTCTGAAACCAATGCATATATTGATATTTTTTGGCAAAAAATAGATCAAACTAAGAATTATTAAATAGCATTTCTTACCGATAAGTGGATTGCGAAATAGCAAATACTTCCATCATCTAAAACGCAGGTTAGAGAAAATCGACGTCAGTGTCTTTTAAAGACATTTTCACTAAACATATCGTTTTGGTTGCCCGCACATTCACTAATACTAATAATTCACCGTCGTCATTGATTCTGAAACCATTTTTAACACTTAATAAAGTAAAGAAAAAGCACAGCGAAATATTGTTCAGAACTCACCAACGCTAACACATGACTGTAAAAATATGACAAAACGAAAAGAGCTTTTCACTTAAATTGTTGATTTTAACTATGTTCGTGTTGATTTCAACTTTCAAGATTGTCAAATTTAACTTCGAGTAATAGTTAAAATATACGAAACAACAATTTTGCATGGTTGACTTTTACTAGTCTTACTCAGAAAAAATCAACTATTTCTAACAATTAATATCAATTATGGTGAATATTGTATTCAACTTAATTAGAATGTTGTTTTTTATAATTTGAGTTGTTGCTTCTTACTATTTTTCCTTGTTTTAGTTCGGAAAATAGTTGATTCACGATTTTTCATTAAAATATACAGGTGATAGTCACAAATAACTATAATTTTGCTCTGAGGGTACATACCGAAGAAAGTAGGTTTGCATATTTTGGTTTGTTCAACAAACTCAATTCGCTGATGTTAAACAACTATTTACGACTATTATGCACTTTCCACCATGTTATACCCCCTTAAATCAGTTTATACGTAAATTGTTCTTAACTGCATCTAAAATTCATTGGAAAAATTGCTTTCTAAATTGGATTTTTGAATACCATCATAAAGAACATAACCACCGGAAACTTTGCTAAAAGAAATCAAATTATCGTCTACCAGCATCAAAACCGCTTCTCTTCTAAACGAGATCAGGTATCCTGGATACAGGTGCATCTTGAGTTAGCATAGACCACAAGTACCTATGTACCTATGTAACAACTATATAATACACACAAAACGTAAATCAAAAAGACAAGCACACCAAGCAATATACTCGTGTAAGCATATCCAACAAACTAGCTCGTCTCCAATTATGATTAAAGCGATGAAACTTAAATCAAAAAGTTAAAAAGGAGCAACCGCAAAAGTGCTTGTTGTTGTTGGTATGGTGTGTTTATACCACACATCATCGTCTGATCGGTGTCGGCGAGAAAAGAGAGATTTGCTCTTTGACTAAAGCTTGAGATTGTCTGTAAACGTAACACCAACCGCCCCCGCTTCCATCGGTCTCTCTCGACCCTTTATACAGGGCTTTCTCACACAACAACCATTCGTGTGGTACTCATATACTCCGCACCTTCATTCGTGAACTCCGTTTATCCTTAGTCCTTAGTGATTTCATGAACGTATAGAGCGTGCCGACAACTTTCGGTTTTTGCAATAAACGCTTCTTTCGTTGTACTTAACTGCTCGTAATTTTCACGAAAGTTTCCTTTCTGCAAGAAGTAACTTTCCGAAGTACTCAATTAGTGCTGGCATTTAATACAAGTATGCAATAAAGCGAGAATGGATGATGTTGAACGTATAGGTGAGTATTGCCAGCAATAAAACAGAGTACGAAGTGTACGATCGTAATATGTTTATATGAAACGCATTGTACATACGGAATGTATGCAGGTTAAATGTCGGTTTTGGTCCAACCGCTGAAACATCTCAACTATGTATGATGTATGTATACCGTTCTCTCATCAACGTATCCTTACACGTATAGCTAAATGCTAGCCGTAAATTTCGCTCACTTGCCCTGAAGACGCGCGGAAAAACGACCGTAACATATTATATTGTTACTTAGCACTGTTTAGTGTGGAAAATAAGTTGTTTCTCATCTGGCGAGAGCGTCCTTTTCTCCGCCTCTAGGGGTGGAGGTGTTGTGAGGTTAAATGTTGGAAGTCATGAACGCTGATGGCAAATTGTTTAGGAAAAAAAAGCAACAAAAAAGATTTTTATAAGCAGACGTCTAGGTGGAATCGTTTATATCGACCTACTTCATAGCCCTGGGGAAAACTTAATTGAGTAGGAGCAGCGTAGTTATTACGAACGTGCTTCAATTCAAACCTGTAGTTGTGATTCTTGAAACAGCAAAAATAGAGCAAAATTTACCATCAGGACGCAGCACGTCCTCTATCGCCCGAGGATATAACTTATACTTATAGCGTATTCGTATACTGTTGCATATAGCCAAAACGCGCTATTTTAATATTCGACTCGTGGTTGGACGATAATAATAATAATTTCTTATGAAGTACGAACGTCTGTTGGGACTGAGATTAAATTAAAAAATTATCTAGTTGGAGAGTGCCAATGTGTTTACATGGTAAATCTAAATGAAAGAAATTCTTAGGAGTCAAATAAAAATTATTAAATTTTTGGTAGAAGAAGAAATTTGAAGCATAGTGAAATATAGTACAAACAAAATACTAAACTCGTAAATTCAAAACAGGAGAAGATACTTGATGAGTTTACAGTTTATACCTACTTACTTACTTACACTGTGCCATGGGTTAAAAGTAAAATTTTTAAAATGAATACGTTCATTTTGTTGCTTTTTGATTCTAGGATAACGTATTTCCGGAAACACGTCGAGCTATTAGTACCTGTGCTCCGCTCTTAAAATCACTACGAGGACTAACCAACAAATCCTTTTTCTTTTCCCATAAAATTTTGATTTACGCAAGGCATCACGGATCTAGTAGTCTGGTCATGGGTTCGAGACTCACCGAAACTCACGACCGATGTGACGGACTATGATCTCACTCAGATGTCAAACGAGTACCCATTTACATATGTGGATAAATAACATTGCCGAGCGTGCTGTTGATCTCAAAACCTCAACAAAAAAGCAGTTGAAATCGAATGACACTAACAGATCTGCGGTCTTAGTACAATGTTGGACTGTGGTGCCTGTTATTTGTTTACTATCAAGGATTATAATTGTCTTCTCCTTTCAAGTTTAGTTTAGGTCAGTGATACCCAAACTGGAGGGCGCGCCTCCCTAGGGAGGCGTGATGATCAGCCATAGCTATAGTCTTTGAATTATTTTTGATAAAGTAGTAACGGATTTTGGTCACTCCAGTAATAATCAATATCAATTTTGCAGCTCGACGTATCGCTGATCCGGCCGAACTCATGACGAAATTCAGGATGCGGAAATCATGAAATTCAAATAATACTTCCTAAAAATTCTAGTAGTTCTAAAATATGAGCTGCACTCAGTGGCGGAACGACTGAACTCGGGGCCTTCTCGCCTACTTCTAGAGTGTGGGCCCCCTACACTGAGAGAAAAACAGTAGTACAATACCACATCACATTCATGGGACCAGCCTGATCGGGCATTTCTTCACGATACTAGTGGGTCTCATTTTAGGCGCCGTAGTACATCCTGAAACCCCTAGCTAAGCGTTGATTTGGAAAGACTCAATTCAAACCAAATTTGGCCTCAACACCGCAAGCAAGATAAAATAGTTTAGTCTTCAACGAAATATACAGGCCGTACTGACTAATTTGAAAGTTTAGTAGTACTCGCGAACTATTTTGTTCGTGTTTGACAGTGACAAAGTGGACTCGAAATTAGTCCGGTAAAAATACTCTTAAAGAACCAATAAATGTTGCATTTGTTTTAACTTAGAAAAGTGTATATCTCTCTTGCTTATACAAAAAATATCTATCGCAGTCATGTGGCTTTTGGGCCCCTAAATCTCGTGCCCCCCCCCTCACGGGGGCCCTGCGGGACCTTATGCGCTGCCCCTGGCTGCACTAACAAACAAATGCTGAAACAATTTAAATTGCTGCAATGTATTCCGAACTTATGTCCAAAATTAAAAGCATTCCTTATGCCCATGGCAATTTTTGCATCTATTTTCGGTTTTTGGCCCAAATTTTCTCGGGGGCGCCAGGATCAGCAGATGTCACAAGGGGGGGGGGGGTGAAGGGTTGCAAAAAGATTGGGAACCACTGGTTTAGATCCTTGTTAATGAATTTGTGGCAGTACAATTTAAAAAAAAAAAAACGATTTTAATCGTGCAAACAGCACGAAATCCAAGCTACCTTGTCCGAAATTTACCCACTTAATGCTGAATGAATCGATGCATCCATTCGCGAGGAGATCGGGCGAATCGAAATGGAATTGCTGCCAATGTAGATACATATATGTTTTCTAAAATGCCTGGAAAGGAATTGTGTTGAAAATGGTGGCCTTGCGCAAGAAACTTCTCACAGGAGATTTTTTATCGCTTTTATGTGCTGATTGTTTATACGACTACTGTTTTCTCCAGAGGTTCAATATTTATTTAGTGCACTGATCTGCTATGAATGCATATATTGTAACATAACGAGCAGCCATGGAAACTATTCAAACCCAAAATAAATT
The DNA here is from genome assembly GCA_949715475.1 of Microchrysa polita. NCBI lineage: Eukaryota > Metazoa > Arthropoda > Insecta > Diptera > Stratiomyidae > Microchrysa > Microchrysa polita. The sequence continues at coordinate 49,946,227 of OX454416.1, forward strand.
TGTTAAAAACGCTACCAAGTGTATAATTATTTCTGTTATATAAATGTTTTATGTTTTATAAATGAAAACAAGAGAAAGAACGGGATGACAATACACTCACGTTTGCACGAAGCTAAGCTAAGAAAAGTAATGCACCGAAAATAAGTATAGATGCAATAAGAGCTTAAAAAACCTGAAAACATGGTATAGTATCCTTACTGCAAAAATAGTATGTACCATCAAATGTCCAGAAATGTGGACAAGAGATCATGGATGCGCCACTGTTGATCGGGGTTTACAAAAGCGCGCAAAATATCAAAGTTGCGGACAACACACGTCTGGGAGGAACAGAGATGATGAGGATTTCAATTTTGTCATTTGTGCGGTATTCGGTAAACTGCTAGCAGCGTGGTTTCAATCCAAGGTATACCGATCTTGGACCGATCTCTGAAACATTACGTTTTCATCTCTTTCTATCGCCACTAGCGACACTTTCTGTATCAAATGAAAATGTTAGAAAAAACAATTTTCGACATATGAGAATGGATAGTAGCACAAGCCAATCTTCTCTTTGACAGGAATTAGGGATCATGCAAGCGAATCCTTAATTCTGATGAAACGAAGAGGAACTAAATGTTCAATTGGAGGACGAAATTAGCACATCATTATCCAATAACTTTTTTTTTAAAGAATAACTTAATTAGGACATAACTGAGCGAATTTTTCCTCTATGCCAGCATCAGAGACGTCAAAATTAGGCAAATACAGTACATCCTATTAACCCGGGAAAGTCATGCTTATTTTTAGTAAGGTCAACTTTGACGCCTCACAAAAATCGTCCTTTCGCAAAATATTTATAAAATTTGACAGATTTTCAATCCTTAGTTTATTTAGAATAGAAAAACATAAATTTTAAGTAATTTTGTATGTAAATTGATTTATGAATCAAATTTTCTCAATTTAATGATTTTATAGCCGGACATATGAAATATTAGAGAGTTTTTGCATATCGTTCAACATATTACGATAGGACGAATAGGCTTTGACATTTTCTATGAAAAATTGGCTTGCCTGTCGTACGCAAAACAGTATACCACAATTTTTCATGTCCCAAGTAGGCATAGGTGTATTGCCGTGAATTTGACTGACTATAAACATCTGGAATTGTGAGTTCATGATATTTTATTTGTCGGGTAATGCCTACTTCGAACATACAAAATTGTGGTATACTGTTTTGCGTACGACAGGCAAGCGAATTTTTCATAGAAAAAGTCAAAGCCTATTTGTCCTATCGTAATATTTTGAACGATATGCTAAAACTCTCTATTACATTTAAAAATAAAATAAATAAAAACTTAACGTTGATATAATAAAAAAAATGTGCTTGTATTACAAAATATATAGGGTGTCCCATTCATGGTGGAGAATATTTTAATGGTAGGTAGTGTGGCTCATTTGGAGAAAATTAATGTACAACGGGACCCCTCTATTTTTAACCGCTACAATGTAATAGCATTTATTGTCAAAATGCACGACTTGCTGAACTAAATCAAAATTTGCCACACCATCAAACATTCCATCCGAGATATGACTTCACTTTCTGAAACTACATAAAATTTCCAATAAAACGACACCTCGCCCGTTACGAAGTTACTCGTATCTTCCGAGATACACCCGTTCAAACTTTAAAGAAATTGTAAAATTGGTTTTCCATAAAAATTCAAATAAATCAAATCGTATGCAATTTTAAAATTTCTTTAAAGTTTGAACGGGTGGATCTCGGAAGATACGAGTAACTTCGTAACGGGCAAGGTGTCATTTTATTGAAAATTTTATGTAGTTTCAGAAAGTGGAATCAAATATCGGATGCAATGTTTGGTGGTGTGGCAAATTTCGATTTAGTTCAGCAAGTCGGGCATTTTGAAAAAAAATGCTATTACATTGTAACGGTTAAAAATAGAGGGGTCCCGCTGTACATTAATTTTCTCCAAATGAGCCACACTACCTACCATTAAAATATTCTCCACCATGAATGGGACACCCTGTATATTCTTAACTTAATTGGAAATTGGGTTTAATGAATGAGAAGCCCTTTTATATAAAAGAGGTACAGGGATCCATTTTCGGGTCCCAACACGGGTTTTCTTTCTATTCGCCTATTCCATTTTTTAGAGTAGATTTTACAATTATTTCAATAAATTTAGGAATTATTTTCCCCCGAGTTCCCTTGCTTGATTCCTTTTCTATGTAAGATGTCTGGTTTAGCCATTGAGAGCCTTGGAGGCGATTTTTATGAGTTCGAAATGCAATCTTTCTAAAATGAGGAACAATTTCGATCCATTTTCCTGATTTGTCCTACTTATGTCCTAGTAAATATTTTTTCCATAATTTTTGAAAAAATATGTCCCACATTTAAAAAAGAAACAGATTTGTTACGAGCTAGTTGCATGGGCACAGACTTATCGTCGAATAGACAACCAGTGATAAGAAATTTTGTAAATCTAAAAATTACACAAGATAATCCTTCGTCGTTTCTACGACGCCAATTTCTAAAAATCCAACTTACCTTCCTTGTTTCGATTAGCCGCAATGTACACGGCAAGGACATCGACACGGTAAGTGCTGTACGAAAAATCAGCTCAAAATAATGAAAATTGTCAAGAAAAACGGGATAAATGTGATGCGTCGTTGATTCGACGAAGCATGAACTTCTAGAGTTAATTGTGGGCTCGTCAAAGCCTAGCAAGGACTTCTTTAAAATACAACTTTCAAAAGGGAACTAATGATACAGTTGATAAATTCCAAAATTAACGCGTATCTTAAAGAAGAAATTGATGTGTTCATTAACTTATAAACAAAAGCTTATTCCTTATTTAATTTTGCCCCTTTTTATTTCATCTATAGTTTCTATGGTTACCTTTTCACTAAATTGGAGCTCATATTGAATTTTTTCTTTATAGTCCAGTACAATTGGTTCAAAATAGCCCCAAACCTAAACATCCAAAAATAAAAGAAATTTTTGATGCCAAATTGTTGAATACACTGCCTTATATACGCAGTAAAAAGTTACACAAATTTGCGCCATGGGTTAAGGGGGGAGAGGGTGGCAAAGGGGTGAAAATTCAGTTTCTTGCAAATATCTGGAAAACTATGATTCTGACCTTGAAATGAGCTGAGGACAAAACAAACGACATAAAATTACCTTTGTAATGATATGTAACACTCTAGACATTTTCTTAGAAAATTATACCCTAGACCCAAAAGTATTATAGTGAATTTACATTTTTTGAGTTTTACATTTCGCACTGTAACTCTTGATAGAATGGACATACTGTCATAAGATCGTGTCCATATATTGATAACAAAATTTATTTGACTCGTACCAAAAATTGGAGTGCTCCGACCATTGACGCCCCCCTCAGTCCTCCTAACATTTTTCAAAAAGCCATGCCTGTAGCTTCTTTTTAAACTGAGCCAGACAGATCAAATCTGGTGAGGTGCCTAGTCTAAGCTCAGTTATGCTCCCCACCAAAAATTATTACAATCCGATCAGAACTAAGGGTACCCCCCATACAAAGTGAACGAAAATTCTAACAAATTTCACATTTTTTCACTTCTAAATTTTATCTAAAATGAAAAAAATAAAATTTATCTCTTAGAAAGTCATTATGATAGTTAATTGTAGTCTTCTGAATGTATGTTCAAAATTTTGCATCAAAGCGTACACTACAAGTATAAATAAATTGTGTTTGAAAGTCATTGGTACTAGTTCAAAGGCTAGTTCCGAATAATATCGAGTAACGTGTACTAGCAACCTTCAAACCCCATTTTTCGTACTTGTAAGGCACGCTCTGCTACAAACTTTTGAATATACATTAAGAAGACTACAATTAACTGTTATAATGACGTTCTAAGAAATAAATTTTATTTTTTCGTTTTAGATAGAATTTAGAAGTGAAAAAATGTGAATTTTTTTAGAATTTTGGTTGACTTTGTATGGGGAGTAGCCTTAGTTTTGATCGGATGGTAACAATTTTTGGTAAAAAGCATAATGGGGCTTAGACTAGGCACCTCACCAAATTTTATCTGCCTGGCTCAATTTGAAAAGAAGCTAGAGGCATGCCTTTTTGAAAAATGTTAGGAGGAGTGAGGGGGGCGTCAATGGTCGGAGCACTCCAATTTTTGGTACGAGTCAAAAAAATTTTGCTATCAATATATGGATAAGATCTTATGACAGTAGGTCCATTCTATCAAGAGTTTCAGTACGAAACGTGAAACTCAAAAAATGTAAATTCACTATAATACTTTTGGGTCTAGGGTATAACTTTCTGAGAAAATGTCTAGAGTGTTACATATCATTACAAAGGTAATTTTATGTAGTTTGTTTTGTCCTCAGCTCATTTTAAGGTCAGACTCATATTTTTCCAGATATTTGAAAGAAACTGAATTTTCACCCCCTCCCCCCTTAACCCATGGCGCAAATTTGTGTAACTTTTTACTGCGTATATTAGGCAGTGTATTCAACAATTTGGCATCAACAATTTCTTTTATTTTTGGATGTTTGGGTTTTGAGCTATTTGTACTAGACTATTAATTTTTTTTATGGATTTTAGCCAAAACGCCGCAACTAAAATTTGTTGCGCCGACCGCCCGGCTCATGTCCATAATACTATTGGATCAGGGGAAGGAGAATATTCGCTGTAGCGTTGATATCGGCTTTCAAAAGTTCCAACGGAATACCATCTGATACGGGGCGTAACCAGCTTCCAATGATTTAAGGGCCTTGGTTATTTCCAGCTTTGATGGTACACTGGTATTAACTCTGATCATTTGCGGAAGTCTTACTCTTTTCGGTGCTGGTGGGCTTGAAGGACTAAAGTTGTTGAGTAATTCCATGAAATGGTCTCTCCATTGTTGCAGTTGTTGTTCATCTGCGACTAGCAGAGACCCGTCATTATCTTTTACAGGATGCTCATGGATGGGTAAACGAGTTGCTAGTGAGTGGCTTTATGAGCTTCTAAAGGGTCCCACTGTCACCACGGTAAGCCGCATCTTCTGCCTCCACCGCTAAGGCGTTGATGTTGTTGCGTTTATTACGTCTTACGCTTTCCTTTCTTTTTTGACGAGAACTGTACTCGGTCCTCAGTTGTTGCTTGACCGTACTGTCAGTAGCCGAGTTTAATTGCTCTTTAATTCTCTTGCGTACAGTTATCAGAGACCATGTATCGTCGCTGATAAATGGTCTCCTACCTGGCTGAAGTCTGCCAACAAGTGTTTCGCCACACGATATAAAAGCGTCCTTCACGATATTCCATCTATCATCAATTGGAGGGGCATCTGGTGTTTGTGCATTAGCTACCTCGTGCAATGCGCTAGAAACTGCACGCATTGTTGACGGAGCCTTATCAAAGGTGTCGCCAAGCAGGTGGTGAAAGATGTCCTTAGCATGCTGGTCGGCTGACTCAGTCGGGGCGTAGCACTGAATTATAGTGATGTCTCTTACTCTGGACTTGAATCTGGCAGTTATTATTCGGTCGGATCGGAAATAGGCATTCACTCTATAAGAGATTGGCGAGCTTCCTTGTTGAAAAGGATGCCGACTCCAGCCATTCTGGGTGACGCTTCGAGTTCACTACCAGAGTAAAGCAGCACAGTTTGGGAACTAGGTGATAACGTCGTTCCCGAACCGGTCCATCTTGTTTCGCTCAGTCCAAATATCGTAATTCTATATGCGGTCATTTCCCGTTCAACTTCCGTGAGTCCCGTACTACTGCACTTGCCCCTCATCGTTGGAACGTTCCAAAAACCAATCGTAGTCCGTTGTTTGTAGCCAAAGGTTGTTGCCGGTAAATCAGTCCGTGGTATCCGAGGCTCGTTCAATATTTCGAGCGTAATTTAGCTTCAGGTATGCAAGTTACAAGCCTACATACCCTCAAGTCGCCTTCTACGACAATTCGGGAATGCTGTGGCATAATTCTAACCCCAACACCACAGGGGTCAATTTTTGTTAAGGTTCGTAAATGTGTATACAATTGAGCGCAATAAATTACCCTTTAGTCGCCCTCTACGACACGCCGGCGCCGGGGAAAGCGGTAGCACTATTCTTGAGCCATGCGACAGGGCATGAAGAGTTACAACTCGAAATGTAAATCTCAAAAAATGTTAATTTACTATAATATTTTTGTGTCTAAGGTATCATTTTCTAGGAAAATGTCTAGCCTCTTATTTATTATTTCAAAAGAAGTTTTATGTATGAGATGTATGTAACGACATTTTACGGTCAGATTCATAACTTCCCAGGTATTTGCCAGCGGAATTTTAACCTTTGCCACCCCGGCAGAACTCCGGTTTATTGAAACTTGGCCAAGCCATGCCAGGTTGCTGGGGAGACACGATGGACACCGTTTATATGTTCGCTGACGATGAAAGTTTTACACCTTCGTATGATACCACGCTGAGAATTGAAGGGTAGAGCGCCTATTATAGGAAAACATATTACAGAACCACAGGCATAACCTGTCCATGTCGTAGTGACCATGCGAAGCTGCTGAAGACCATGCCATTCTGTTCTCCGCGAAACCGATCTTCAACACTTTCCCTGAATTTTCCAATTCCAATCCTCTCATTCGCCTATCCTGGCATGATATCACATATCTCTTGTTGATGGCTAATGGTAAAGGGCAGCTAAAACCTAACCCAATACTACCGCTCTGACGTGAGGTCCTGACATAGTCGTTAGTGGTTGTACCGACTACCGGTTACTACAACATTATTATTATTTTAAATTTCCACTTTGATAAAAGTCATAACTTTTTGTGATTAATTTCATATTAACTATCATATTATTGTCATATTGTCTGTGCACATTTTATCCTCTTCTATATTTCTCCTATTATGTCAACAATTTTCAAAAGTATTCATAATTTACATTACAGATTGAAACCTACAGTAATTATACAAAAAACTACAGTTCGGAAGTCAACATTGAAAGTTGATTATCCTCTTCCGGCCCTGCAGTTTAACGTATACTCTGCAGTTCACATATTCTCCTACATTTGTTCGTTTTTCATTCTAAAATTCATTTAATAATAATAAAAGAGGAGTCATGTGAAAATTTCTTTTGTCTCACAAAATGTTCGTAACTAAAACTTTTCCATAGTGAACTGTACTGCAGTAGAGTATTTATAATGAAGTTACTTCAAACCACTACAAAAGGTCAACAAAAAACAAATAAAACTGCACACATGGAAACTACATCTGTACAATATAGCAGCTAAACAAGCAGCCAACTTACAAATGAAATGTAACGCGATTACAGCCAGCATACTGCGTGAACCTCCGAATGTGTAGTAACCGTTTTTGTCTAAAGGAAGTTATCCATTCAGTCTGATTAAGTCTGCAACTCGGCAGACGACGTCGGTCGTGGTGCACTTTCAAGTGGTCACTGTGTTTGAAAATTTCCATTGTTGTATAGTACGAATTGATTTAATTATGTTGAAAAGTGGATGAGGCCGTTGTCCTGGAAAAATTGCAAACTATGATATTATTTGCGTTTTAGTAGAAAAGTTTGATTTGGAATTTTTATGTAATTACGGCAATAAATAATTGTCAATAAAACGATCATTCGACCTGTGCTCTATGAACAACATTTGCATGCCCGAGAAGGTGATGAACGCGTAACATTCAGTAGGCCAGAACTTCCACCAGTTGTTGGGCTTCCGAAACTGAAGAACAAGACCGAATTACCTGATCCTACGTCGGGCTAGAGTTCAGTACAGCATTTTGCTGTATAGTACTACTCGTAAGTTTTTTACTATTCAGTATAGGACGGAACAGCACAACTTCCCTACAAATTCGAAGTACGCAACTGTCAAACTTGTAACGACTTATTTTCCCGAAGTGTGGAGAATATTGCCGGTAGAGGGGTCCGTCGCAAACGACGTTCATGACGTTCTCAAGAATTGGGCATCTCCCACACCACATTATTGGGAATTTTGGGTAAGGACCCATGCCTACATACTTAGAAGATCCAGGTCCAGCTGACTCTAGAACTGAAGCCATGAAGCTACGTACGTTCTCGGATCGGGCTCTGGACATGATGGAATAAAATGAAGAGTTTAATCGCAAAAAAAAATCTTTACCGACGAAAGGCATTTTTGGTTAAACGGCTTCGCCAACTATTAAAATATGCGTTACTGGGCATATGAGAACTGTCCAAGTAGTTTGCTTTTTATTTAAAAAAGAGGTTATCAAGTCGCTAATGAAAGACCATTTACAGTTTTTCACGGGAGAGGTACATTCAATTTGTTCGCTTAGGAAATATGGAACAAAAACTCTAAAAAATCTAGCATTAGCCTAATTAACAACATACTTTCTCTTCTTGATTTTCTTAATAAAAGACAAATATTACTTGCAACATTTATCTGGTAATTTATTTACTTTAGCAACCCTTGCGGCAGGCAGGCATTTTGTTATTCGGTGTTATTGTATTTTTCGCGATATTTCGAGTTTTTATTAAAACCAGGGCCTGAATAATAAAGGAAACAATATAATCAACGATTTCGCTTGCCCACTTACGGTTGACTATAACCGAAGTCTTCTGTACCTACTTTCTTTTCTTATATCGTATTCGTCACATGCCATACTCATACTATCCACCCGAGATTCTCAACTGACATTATCCGGAATGGAATTGTAAAATCATAATCGAAAAACTTTTCCATTTTTCGCTTAAGAATTAGTCACATTTCCGAATTTTTGCTGCAAAGCGACAGAATTTTGAGAAGAAAATTGAAAAAAAAAATTGAACCATCTCTTTGCTGAGTCTGAACACGTTTGGTGCAACTCAAATTGAATTACACTGGCAGATCCAGTCAAGCTGAATGCACTTTTCAGAAGTATCTTTTATCCGGAACGTCTCTGTCTCTGTCGGCTTGAACAAGTGCCAACCGGTAAAAATTCGCAATGAAAACCGTACTTTCTCCGCATTCTCCCTTTCTGGCCAAAAAGGATAAACGAAAACACTTCATACCTTTGAAACCTTTTTTTTTTGTTCGGTGTCCGGTGCTTAGCACTAAGCTAAAAATCATTCGAGAGCACATGTCGCAATGAGACAAATGCTATTTGAATTTTTATTTTAGCAGAATAATTACACGAAAATGTCGTTTGCACCTTTCAATACTCATTCTATAACATTACGCGACGGATGCGAAACCTGATGCGGCAGTAATCCCATACAAGCCACATTGTGGATTCACCTCTCTTTTTCATACAAATATTTGCAACTTATGGTAATTTTACTTATCTGCGGAAACCAGCACTCCGGCTAAAATGTTTTACGAATTCATGACACGACCATTGAATCCCTCCGCGCTTAGGACACAACGAAACGTCCCGACAGAACAGTACAAAACGAACAGATTCTTTTCGCATATGTAAATGAACGTGTAACGGATGACACTTTGTTATTTAAATCTAAATGTGAATTTTTTCTCTTTTTTTTTCGTCCCGCTTACAGGATCATAAGCTCAAACACATGGCTGAATTACAGCAGAGTGTCGTCACTGACCAGGATACCCGACATCAAATTCAGACGCAAATCCTTCAATGGGAGGAGAATCTGGAGCGTTTGCATTGTGAACAATTTCGTCTCAGGTGCTATATGGCCTCGTTACAAAGTGGTGAACTTCCTAATCCAAAGGTAAGCATGAAACGGATGGAGTGAGTAGTGTTATTATATGAAGGGATGGTAGTTATGCAAATGGATGAAATTGAAGTAATGCGATTGTATGGTGTTGAATTTCATTAGAATTATACATAGATATGGCGTGATGAAATTTATACGCAGCCTTTTTAGAGGTAGCTGAAACATTCTGTGGCTTATGGTTACGTTGCGATTTTACTCAGTGTGAAAAGTACTCTTTCGTCCTGGAGATATGTGAGACCAAACAAATTTAAATTTCATAATTGACAATGCTATATCACACAGATCCTAATAAGAAATTTCCAGAAATCAAATTTAATAACTGATTTTCATGTAGCTAGAACCTTGAAATGCTCAGCAAATATGGCCGCTGCGGTACAATCTAAGTGCGCAAAATTTCAGAATGAGCAGCTTAAGAATTCCGAAGATATCAAAAACTTTCGTTTGAAAAACACAAAAGTCAAACTTCTGAACGCTAAAAGGTAAACTTTGAAATTTGGGGAAATGTGAGCGCCAAGTGTACCAAATTTCAGACAAAAAAATATTTCCGAATTGTCGAAAGGATCCGATCGCGAAACATCAAAGTGCGATTATCTCTTTAAATATTAATCGTCGAAGGGTCAAATTTCACAATTTAAATTACCTTTTGGATGTTTCTTCCGAACGATTATAGCCATTACCTTTAAATTTCTAGCAAATGTTGTCGCTGTGTGGGCCGGATAAAAAAAAAATTAAAAATTTATTAACAGAAATCTGGTTGGTATTTATTCGTGGATTGTAAGGGCTCCATGCATTTTTAATCCGAAACGATTTTTTTTTCAAATTTTGAAATAACTCGTGATTGATTAAAACAGTTTATAATATGAACTATAAAGAAAAGAAGAGCTTTTTTTTAAGTGAACAATTTTTGAAATATGACGAGTGTTTGACGACACCACTCCGAGGTAACTTCGCCATTTTTCCCATATTCGGATGAATTCATTGACAACAAGAGTGTTTTGTAACCAAAAGTAGTTCGGTGCTTATGGAACAATTGGTACGAGAAGTAAGAGGCAGCGCTGTATTTAACCATCGAATAAGAATTCGTTGCCGACAAGGACTACCATAAAAGAGAGATAAAGTAAAACCGAACGCCCACCATCGTCCATCGGTAATAGTGTTTCCAAAAATATAAGGCAAAAACTCAATGAGCCTTGATGTCGTTATAGTAAACAACATTGAAATCTGTTCAGTGACATTCTAAAAACAGTTTTCACTCCAAAGCCCAAAAGTCTTTTCATGAGCCAACGCAATAGACCGCGATTTTTTTTTTTCGCCGTCTCTAATATTCCTGATAATACCTAAGATTAAGATACAAGTAAATTTGAGAATACATCAAACTGGCGGAAAATAATTTGATCGAATATAATTTTCGCAAACTATCTTTATGGGTATTCAAACATGTTTTTCCATTTTTATATCAAAAATATGTTTCTTGCCGGGCCGCATTGACAGCCTGAGTGGTCGCGAGTTGGACAGCCCTGCTCTATAAGATTGCCAAAATAACCTGGTCTTCAATGTAAGGGAGGATTACACTGTCAGGAATTTGGCCAGCACCGGCTTTAGATCAAACGGCGTCCGGGGCGAATGTGGAGAAAGCGCTCCTTGTGACTTCCGTCTCCTATTTTTTCTTCTTTTCTTTGCGAATCGCAATGTGATTGATTTTATTTTGATCCGATATATCGACATACCAAGCCGAAAGCTTCAGTCAAATGCCGCGGAAAATTAGACTCACGCAGGAAATTTGGAATCATCAAATCATGATAATTCAAAGAAATTTATCACTTTGTTTACACTACATACATTTATGCATTTATTGAACTCTTGATTGTGGTAGGTTTCATGTGCCCACTTTCACTTACGCGCATCCTCTTCAGCTAATCAAAATCGGAGATTTATGATCCAAATTACCAAATGGATCCCGGTTTACATTTTATGGTTATTAGATCAGTATTTGCGTGTTTCTGGATAAGTGAGATTATAGTATTATGGATTTTTATCCGTAACTATTATAGGATACAGGCGAAATCAGTTCATTTTAGACTAGAAATTATTTATTTTAAATTTTGAAGCATTTTAAAAATGATCCGAACAAATATGTAGGCTGTTTTTTGCAAAATTTATTTCAGCGGGTTTTAGGGTAGTCATTAGGTGATTGCAGATTGCAAAGTGTGGTGGAAATTTTTTTTTTATTCTTATGTTTTATGGGGTGTCGAACTCGAATCTGTTGCGGATCAGGGTCAAAACCGCGAAAAACCCAAAGAGTTTTCCTGTTTTTTGGGTTATAACTCCGAAAGTGTACATTTCTCCGAAAACCTGTCCATGAAAATGTTAGAGAAAACATAATTGCGGGGCCAACGCGCCATTAATCTTTAAAATTCCTTAAGCGGTATAGCTTAAGTGATATTCATTTTTGACAGGTATATGTCTTTGCGGAGGCTACCTGGGAAATACTGGGTGTCGTTCCGTGAAAAAGCATGACGAAAAAATGTAACGAAAACGTTTAACGCTTAAAACCGACCTTCCCACGATTTCGATAAGTTGCGGGAGTAGCGGTAAATTCGCCATTGAAGCGAACGAAATTGATTCTCCTGGCTCTCCCCGTGGACCGACGTCGACGAAACTCGGATGGAAGTTAAGTGGTGCGATCCTAAATATTTTGGTGCCAGTACTTCTTATGAGGAAGATGAAATACTGGGTGTCGTTCCGTGAAAAAGCATGACGAAAAAATGTAACGAAAACGTTTAACGCTTAAAATCGACCTTCCCACGATTTCGATAAGTTGCGGGAATAGCGGTAAATTCGCCATTTAAGCGAACGAAATTGATTCTCCTGGCTCTCCCCGTGGACCGACGTCGACGAAACTCGGATGGAAGTTAAGTGGTGCGATCCTAAATATTTTGGTGCCAGTACTTCTTATGAGGAAGATGTCCTTGCAAAATATCAATAGCCGTTTTAGTATATATCCTCAGTATGATGATCAAAAATCAACAGAATGTTCAGGTAACTAAAAAAAAAGAAAAAAAACGCTCCCGTGGCGATTCGAAAACGTCACTCCATGCACCAAACACCTGTCAACTAACCTACTCGGCTATGCCGACCTCGATCATGGTAAGTAAATCTAGCGATCATCACAGATTATCTCGCACAGGTCGGTGCATGCAGGCAGAACATACATAATTGTCATTGTCGTCGTCGTCGTCGTCATCGTTAGTTGAAGAGCTTCTGGGCAACGGAAGAATGATATTGTGTGTTCGGAACATTGTGGGACGTTGACAGTGGTTGTAAAGCCACTGAACGTTGAATGTTGAAATGAAACAGTGTAACAGTGGTTGTACAGTACGTACAATGGTTTTGGAGCCACTGTACCTTAAATTGAATGTTGAAAAGAAACAGTGTGAAGAGTTTGCACATTAACATTTTTAGCAGTGAAATTTAATCCAACCAATGATGTCCGTTACCGCACCGCAAATCATTGATTCGTTGGACATTTCTTTCTCTCCATTCAGCAATATGTAAACGTTCTGCAAAATGTTGATCATGTGATGATTGCTAGATTTATCGGTTGGGTTGGGTATCCGCCAGGTTTGGTGTGTAGGGCAACGTGTGAATAGCGGTAAATTCGCCGTTGAAGCGAATGAAAAGTTATCTTTCAATTGGTTCTCTTGGCTCCCCCTGTGGAGCGATTAGGATAAACTCGGATGGAAGTTAAATGGTGCGATCCTTAGTATTTTGGTGTCGGCACTTGTTATGAGAAAGATGTCCTTGGACAAAAAAGGTCCCTTTTTCTTTGGGAATGCATTATAGTCGCATACGGATATCAAAATACATTACTCGGTGAGTTGAGCCCTTTAAAATCACCACAAGCTCATTTTGGGTTTTCAAAGGACATATGTACCACCAAAAAGGACACGTCTCTAAGGAAACTGAGAATGGGCTTATGGTTGTCGTTCGAAAGTCGATATTTAGGGTACTGTATGCAATCGGTTTGAAAGGATTTTGGGTTTCTGAAGTGACAAGATAACGGCTGATGCAATGTGGATTATTTTGTAAGCAATAACGTAGACATAAACATGATCTAAGATTTTTCCCCTAAGGGAAAACTTCTCGGAGTTTTTTTCTTGTGTTTTTTTTTTGCAATTTTGACCCTGTTTTGCAACCAAATTTTGGTAGGAAGTTACGGATTAAGGTTCAGCACTCTAAAATACATAATTTACAAGAAAAATGCAATTTTTGCGATCAAAAATGAATAACCGTTCAATCCCAAAAAATTTTCCTAATATGGAACTATGTTAAAATTTGCAAATTCAAATTATCGATTCTAGTACTACCTCTCAACCGATTTATAATATTTATGTCTCTTTGGACGCGCAATTATGTGCTCTCTAAGATATTGAGTTTTTGGCCGATATAAATAGTTTCAGAGTTAGGGGCCAAATAACGGAAAAACAGCAAAAGTTTCAGGGTTTTTCGCAGTTTTGACCCTGTTCCGCAACCAAATTTTGGTGGGAAGCTCCGGATTCGTGCTCAGCCTGCACGCTAACAAACGAGAAACAAAAAAAAAATTGTCTCCACAACATTTTGCAATCTGATGTACTACGTTTATCACCTACTAACTACAATATTTGCCGTATTTTTAATCAGTTCTATCCAATCAGCAAATCCCCATTTATGACGGAAAGGGCTGTTGTATCAAAAGAACATGATGGAGTCTCAGCTCCTTTGACATTGTCCTTTGAAAACCAATAGAGATTAACTCGACAAGATTTCAAAAAAAATATGTATAGATAAATGATTGATTTTTTGGTAAATGACAGTATTCCGTTACAGCGATTTGCCATGAAATTTCACCATGGATGTTTTTATTCTGATCTTCTGTCACCAGATTTTCACATTTTTTATATTCGCAATGGAGTTGTAGATGATATATTGGACTATATGTGACACTATTTCAATGACATCCAAGAGATGATCTGTTTTCGATAAGCAAAATTTCAATGCCCCTAGAGGTGCTTGCGGACATCCTTAAATTTTAACTACCCAATACAATTTACGTTATTCTGGATCTGGATGAAGAGACACCCTGAGGTGGAACAACGGAAATTTGTTTTCGAGAACCTATGCTTTCAGCAAGATGGGGTTACAACGCACATTTAGTTTTCTGGGAGTGCTTGGAATTTCCAATTTAGGGAAACAATTCGCAAAGGATGGGACAACTGAAGGAATCCTCCCTTGAATAGATCGGACGAAATACATTGAATTTATTGGGATGAGTACAGGCTATATGTTTTTTACAAAAATAGCCATTAAATCTGCGCATTTTAACTTTATTCTAGGCTTACTTGCTTACCTACTGCTTTTATGGCAATACAATTTTTGTAACCTAAATGTTCAAACTTAATCGGTTTAAAAAAAATATTTGGTTTGGATCTTGCAACAAAATCGGCTCTACCACATTTTCGGATCAAATGATTCAATTATCATCATCGTGATCATAACTGCTATTCGGACAAATGTATGTAATGATATCCTGACACAGTCAGGAGTCTGAACAAAATGTCATGTCAAATGAAAGGAGTGTGCACTATACATTATATATAAAACAATTTTCATGCTGTATAATTACGTAAATTGCAGAGCCCATTAAAAACATTTCGGGATGGGTCCGGACTTCAAGGACCCCTCTCTTGCCTACGTCCCTGGTTCAGTTGTACATACATCTCTTACGGCCGATGCACAAAATTTGTAATTTGTGGTAAATTCTTGGCATGGTGATTTCTCTTCTCTCTTCATTACCGTAACTCCTAGTGGAGCATGGTGCGTCGATGACTACCGTGTGTAGTCATCAACGTTACAACACAAAGACAACTGAATTCGGAGTGTGATACGGTTGTCAACCATACCACTTCCTAGTCACATTGTTAGTTTATTCTACGATAAGAATATTTCTTATCATCTTCTTCTGAATAATAAACTTGCGACGAGTCGTGCCGAGTTTGGAAACTCGTTTCTCTATGAGTGTCTATTTCACAGAGTGGCGACCGAACGTTCACGGCCACAGAGCACGGTGATTTCTCTTAAACTGTTGTAATAGGATAATTTACGATCCAAAGCCAGAGAATATTTGTTATAGAGAATTCAAAATTCAAGGGAAAAAAAGAAAATTTAAGAAAACTTCCTGGCGTCAAAGGTTTTCTTTCTCCACGGTCAAACATTACCAAAATTTGGACATAGGTTTAATACAGACTTTAAGCCGAATTTTTCTAAGCGACGCTCGACGGAACGAGTATACAGGGTTACTGGTAACTTGATGTATTCCGTAAAACACGTATAATAGATTCAAAATGCAACAAAATGAAGGTATAAATATTCGACATGTTTTAACTGGTTATTGAGTTGTTTTGATTATTGGATTTTTTGAAGAAAATAGCGAATTTTAATATTTGAAGTAACTTTGCGCAAAAAATAGTTGGTTAGTTGATTGAAACTTATAACTTATTTTTTCTTTTAGCCAACAATATGACACATATTTCATATTCATTGAAAATTAAAAAAAAAAAAAACAGTTTTTAAAAGTATGAATTTAAAATTTAAAAACTAACTAGCTGCTTCCCATCTAGGGCTCGCTGCGCTCGCGTTGTTCGCTTCGTTCACAACTTGAAAGTAATTTAAATTGATGGGCGATTCTAAGTCTTAATCAACCTGAGAGACATATTGATGTAGGTTTCTACTAAAAAAATCGTAGTTATGGAGATGGTGCTAACATTATTTAAGTACTTTTTCGTATCCAAAGTAAATACTGAATCGAAGCGTTATACGTGTCCGCAAATTATCCGTTTCATTGAAGTGCTCTTTGGTAAACCACATTTTTTGTTTTTTGGTCTGACGTTAACACAAACAAAGCGGATGGTTTTGCACAATACACGTGATTGGTTTGATGGTTTCCAATTGAAATGTTAGGAAACGAATAACTTTTTTTTCACAATTTCACAGTAAACACAATACCGGTTTGTCACATGAAATTAACTGAGCAGTCTTTTTTTCACAATTTCACAGTAAACACAATACCGGTTTGTCACATGAAATTAACTGAGCAGTCTACTTTAAATATTGGTTTGTAGTACATGCTATGTATCAGAGATGGCACTGTATGTAAAAAAAGATTTTCCAGCTTTTCTGTTGAAATTTTTCCTGAATTTTCTTTGCTATAAACCTCACGGAGCCCGAGACCTTTCCAACGAATGCAAAACCGTGGAAGTCGGTTCGTGCGTTCTGGAGTTATAGCGTCAGGAAGGAAAACCCGACTTATTTTTATATAGTAGATTTAATTTATTTATTACAATTCATTTTTGTTGCACAATTGCTCCAAAAAAATGTGATGTATAGATATGCATACAGAAACGAGTTTCCAAACTCAACATGGCCCGTTTATTATTCAGAATATAGTAAGAAATATTCTTATCGTAGAATAATAAACTAACAATGCGACTAGGAAGTGGTATGGCAATGGCTGACAACCGTATCACACTCCGAATTCAGTTGTCGTTGGATCGTTGACGACTACACACGCACTATTAAACAACACTCATTCCGGCACTTCACAAAAACTATCTGTATGTTACTATTTATTGAACTCATCTTAGAGTAGGTTTTTAAAATTTAAAAATTTATTGAACCAACAGAAAAATGAATGAGTCAAACTATTGAGGATGGTAAATTACGACTGACTATCGCGCCAAAGGTTTTCGTCTTACTTTAATATTCGTCTGTATTGTTATTAGAATTTCGCGGAGCATGCAGAATATTATGTTTCAATTTTGTTTACAGATAAACATTCAAAAGAAATCCTCGGACCGGACTGCTTATCTGCATGAAGAATTGAATATGCAGAATATTACATTTCAAATTTGTTTACAGATAAACATTCAGAACTTTCTTCTGACAGTTTAACTGCATGATTCGTTGCGGAACAGGGTCAGAGTCGCGAAAAAAACACTAAAATGTTTGCTAATTTTTCATTATTTGAACCCTAACTCTGAAACTATTTATGTCTGCGTAAAACTCTGCAGAAATATGTTAGAGAGCAGATATATGCGCGTCCAAAGAAACATAAATATTGTAAATCCGTTGCGCGGTATTATTACAATTGATAAATTAAATTTGTCATTTTTAACATAGCTCCAAATTATGAATAAAATTTTGAGAATGAACGGTTTTTAAGTTTTGGCCGCAAAAGTTGCATTTGTCTTGTACATTATGTATATTGGGGTGCTGAACCTGAATCCGTAACTTCCCACCAAAAATGTTGTTGCAAAACAGGATCAAAATTGCAAAAAAAAACGCAAAAAAAAAATACCTATCAATTGTAGTTATATCGCTTAACGCATTTTAAAGATTAATGGCGCGTTGGACCCGCAATTATGTTTTCTCTACGTTTTCATGGACAGGTTTTCGGAGAAATGTACACTTTCGGAGTTAAGGGAAAATTCCGAAAATTTAAGGTTTTTTCGCGATTTTACCCTGTTCGGCAACGAAATTTTGGTGGCAAGCTCCGGATTCGAGCTCAGCACCTCAAAAAACATAAGAAACAAAAAAAAAATTTCTGCACCACACTTAGCAATCTGAAATCACATAATGGCTACACTAAGTGTCCTTTGTTAAAATTAAAAAAAAAACTATAACAGGCCTCACAGTCCATCTTTGGACCCAGGTAACTGAACTGAAATGTAAGATACATCCAATTTGCAAGATTAGGTAACTGATATGTGAGATACATCAAATTTGCAAGATCTTAAGATCTTAGCTACTTTTTTTTAGGTGTTCAGATCAACAGCACGCCCAGCAATGTTATTTATCCCTATCATAGAGATCATATTCCGTGACGTGTTCCAAAAACACCATAAACTAAATTCGTTCACGGTGAGTCTCGAAACCATGACTCTGTGCACTGAAGGTGTGCGCAGTGACCACTAGACCAGCCAGACTATTTTAAAATTTGCCTAACAATATTTTCGTGACCGACAATTTCAACTTCTAAGAAAATCATGATGTTTAAAAAATTTCGGGCTTGCACCCCCCCCCCCCCCCCTGTCCGAAATCCTGGCTACGCCCATGCTTCAGTTTCTTTTCCCCTGTAAGATATAATTGAAACACGTTTCAAAACTATTCGGTCAGGAATTGAAAACTTTAATTTGTTGGCTCATTTTAAATTGTTTGCAACGTTTAGAATTCGCTGAACGTTAGAAATGATGGAAATGTCAAACAGCTGATTAAAAACCCAAAAGAGAAAACAATAGACGCACACAGGCAGCTTATGACTCTGTCTCTGTCCTGTTCTAATTCGTCCATGGGCTGGTTAAAGATTTGTTAACCTTTTTTTGGAACTGTCTTCTCTATCCTAACAGTGTGACCAGGTAACCGGCCCGCTGAATAGTTTTCGCCTTTCTGCATAGAATCGTTTTCAATATATTATGTAGCTTGGCAAATCCTTTATCGTATACACAGCGGAAGCCCCACTTTCACAAGAGACGAACAATCGGCCTTAAGAGTTCCTATTACACTCACTGTACCTTAAACGTCAATATCTTTCGTTCAAGCTGAATTTACGAGTAACACCAACTCGTGTTATTTTCCGTAAGGGATGTACATAAAAAATCAACTTCTTAATAGGTTCAAGCTTACAAGTCATTCGTACCTATGTACACAAACCCAAAGGGCACTCAATTAGAAAACACCGGGGCGGCATGACATAGCCGTTCAAAGGTGTAGTGAGTAACGACTTGAGGAAATGTAACATTCTCGTCTTGACATAATTGGTTTTCTTTTGGACACAAAAATACAGCTTAGGCCTCCCAAGTCATCTCAGTCATATCAATTCCCTCCGTCTCATCTCCCGAAACAAAGAAGTTGAAAATATATGTCTTACAAGTCACAAGTTCAACAAATTCGCTTGAGGCTTTGGCCAAATATTGACGATTATGTGTAAGATTGTGTGAACCATCTCTATTCTCTCCTTGCTCCATATTGTTTCGAGGACGACGACTAACTTTCGCACCAAGCTGAGTTTCATAATATACCTACCATCATCATCAATGTCATCGTCCTGACGAAGGTTTTTTTTTATTCGTCTTCAAGTCCGCTTTTTTATTTACCGTATAGACATCATATACTTTTTTCTTGGTCCTTTCTGCAAAAAAGTTTTTCTTTTATCCTGATAACTTGTGTTCAACATGTCGAAGGGAAAATACTGCAGTCCGGGCATACTACTATGCGACAATACCTCAGTTCACCTGTTCGAGACGTTGAATATTAGGTTGATTTGTTTTCTACGTATTAAATTTACCCCGGCAACTTTAAAAAGTGGAAAATGTAGGTTGGCTGATACATTTGAGGCCCTTAAAAAGGAATAAACGTTTCAGACGAAATCCAATGAAAGTATGTATAGGTACATAAAGTATGAAATTGTGAAAGAGGGTTTGAGTTGAGTGTACAATTCAGTTCAACGAAGAAAAAATCCTGATGTAGGCAGTAATTGGCTGGACTCATATTTTTTTATTTGTTGTTCTGGAGCATTCTTTATTATTTCTGTGCAAATATTTTTTTTTTTTTTGCATTTGAATAACGATACGAGCCATATTGAAGTTGAAAACATGAACCAAAATTCTATGAAAGTCATATAAATATCCAAATGGATTAAGCCTCTTCCGCAAATTCTCCAATTCAATTTCCGCCCTATTTCTAGACTACCCTTTTATGAGTATGTATATTTACTCACCATATGTGTATTATTTTAACGTTTGTTTGATTTACGTAAACTTATTTATCATCTGCGTGTTCAAAAAACCCTAGCAACTTACGGATTTAAGTCTACTCGGTACTACGTTCCTGCTTTTTCTCATATTCCTATAATGCGAGGATACATGACCGCTGTTTATTTTGTTTGTAAAACTTTTTTTTCTTCTGCTTGTGTCAAGGATTTTCACATGAATAAAATGGAAGAGAATCATATCCTTGTTTCAGCGAACGCAAATGGGGATAAGCTAGGACTCGAAACATATTGCAATTTTGTTGTAATAACAAGTCGACAAAAAGGAGGAAAATACATTTTCTAAAGTAGGAGCGTATATAAATAGGGCGGCGAAATCTTATACTCGCATATGTTATATATAGGTAGTGTAAGAACATGTCGTGGATATTATTACCGCGTCTTGTCTTAATATGTAATATGGAAGCAAGTTGAATTGCCAAGTGAGCGCACTAGACGCGATTTAAAGAATTCAATTTTCTGTTGCAAATGACAACTTGAAGGTTTATTAAAACATGTCGCCGTAACATGATGAGAGCATTTCACTGGCCGTGATGTCACTTTAATGAAGTTTAGCATCGTAGCCAGATAAAAAGTTGAGATTGAAGTTTTGAAGTTGATATGTTGGCTTCTTTGAAAACTGGAATATTTTTTTTTATAAATTGGTAATAATGTAATATAATACTAACATATCCTTTTTTACCATTTCAGTCTCTCCTAACGCACGTTTCGCGTCCCACTAAAAATACATTGAATAAGCTGGGCATTTTTACGGTTTCATCGTTCCATGCATTCATATGTGCACGGTCACCATCATTGTTGAACAACTTATTAGCTGGTCGTGGTGCTACAAAAAGACGACCACCGCTTCTCTCACGATCGAATAGTGGCTCCAGTCGGCGTTCTATGCAGGTAAGTTATCATATCAGCATTATCCTCATTCATGAAAATGAACGGCGCACGTATCTATATAAAATAGTCAAAATGAGGGCTCGGAAAATACAAGGACAGAAGATCACTAGAGGCTGCTCCTATGAAACAAATCGATATTAGGCTGGGATTCGTATTGAGAGCCAAGTACGACTCGATTCAGGGAATACATATGCCTAACTGCAGTGGCAAATCCACGTAGGAGTTTTGGGTAATCAGACACCCTCCGATTTTTTTATCCTTCTACATATAAAAATGTTAACATCGGAAAATGGCATATTTATTCGTGTTCTGATTGGCCACGATGATTCCCGAATGTACGTAGGTACAAGCTGTCGGTATACCATACCAGAACGACAAACAGCCAGTCAGTGCCGCGAGCGCGCAGAGCGCGAACGGAGGGTTGGTGAGCGTATCGAGCAGGGAGCGAAGCCCCCTAGTATATGTAATAGTGAAGCTGCTGGGCTTCCGAAACTGGAGGACGAGGTCACGTAACCGCGACAATTGGAGGTCAACGATTCAGGCGGCCAAGGCCCGACGTCGGGCTATCGTGCCACATTGATGATGATGATGTTTGAATTTATACATGTAGTGATTTTAAGTATCATATTGTTTGAATGACAAATCGGGTTAATAGAAAAAAACAACATACCACAATCAACAATGCTAACTGACAGAAGGACGGATATCTAGCAATCAACGATATGCTGGCTAGATGTTATCTTTGATTCCGAAACTACAAATAATCTTAAATTGATAATTGTGCCCTAGATCTGATCAACGGGGATAAAATTGAGACATTTTGTCGGTAAAAATCGTGTATCTTTCATCTTGCCAGGATTGTTAGAGGGAAAAAAAAGTCCTGAGTGATAGGGGGTCCAATCGGAAGTTAGGAAAAAGCAGGTAATCTTTTAGTTTTTGGCGATTATTAAAAAAACCTGTAGGAAATAAAAAAACAATTCTGAAGACCAGTTAAAACAAATTCGACGACCTACAAATAATTTGTACTGATTATATAACTCTACACTTCTTCTTGGAAAATTAAGCATAAAATTAAATCAAAATACAATTTTTGACAATTAAATGTTGCCTTATAACGCCTACAAATGCAGAAGCAGGTGTTTGAAATTAGGTCCAAATATTCTTATCAAGTTGTACATGTCTGTTGTGGAAAATTGAGAGGCCCCGATCGAGGACCCCCCTTATCCCCCATTTATTGTTCGAAAAATCGCATGCTGCAACTTTACCTTGTATAGTTTATATATTTCGGCTTCAACACATTTTTCTATTTCTTCTACGGTTTTTGAAATAATCGCCATAGAAGCTACAAAAATGCTCCTTCTCCCCCTTTTATCCAACTTCCGGACCAGCTATAGGCCAGGGCCCTTTTCCCATAATCAGTGGATTCTACAAAAAATAAAAAATACCGCAATCTTTACGGCTAAACAGTACTGGCTGGCCTTTCTTGAGCTGAAATGGAAATTCACACAATTTTTCACGAACCTGACAGCAACCTTCACCCACTAATCGTTTCGAATACGCATTGTGTTAGTCTTTTCTAATTAGATCAAAATGTTTTTCTGTCAAAGCCTTCGCCTAAGTGACAACGGTACATATTGGTATTAGTCGTTGAAAGTTGTAATCTTCCCAGCGTAGAACTCAGTCTTACTTAGGGTTACTAGTAAGTGGGTAAGTTAATCTAACTTCTCGACTTACCTTTTTCAATACCTCAGTATATCTTAATTAGTTGCAATCTCACTCTCTCTCTGGTTCTTTTTAACCCTTAGTGGAGCATAGGGCATTGACTACGCCTCTTTTCCACCTCTGCCTATTATCAGCCATATGATCGGTACATGAAAAAAACTCACGAAAACCAGCTTGTTCATTGTTCAAAGTGCGGTCGATCGTTTTCTTGATCCGGTCTAAGATTATTTTGGCCATCAGTTTAGAAACTGCAGGGAGGAGACAGATTCCACGCCAATTATTGCAATCCCTGGGACTTCCTTTTTTGGAGATTTTAATATTGACGCCCTTCTTCCATTCCTGAGGGAGAGTCGCGGTTGTCCAACACTATTGGATTAGGGGAAAGAGAATATTCGCTGTAGCGTTAACATTGGATCAGGGGAAAGAGAATATTCGCTGTAGCGTTAATGTCCGCTTTCAAAAATTCCATCGGGATACCGTCTGCCCCCGGGGCCTTACCTGCTTCCAATAATTTAAGGGCCTTAGTTGTTTCCAGCTTGGATGGTACGCCGGTTTTAGTTCTGGCCACTTGCGGAAGACTTACTGCCTCCGGGGGAGATGTGCTTAAAGGGTTAGAGTTGTTATTAAGAACCTCCATGAAATTCTCTCTCCATCGGCGCACTTGTTGTTCATCTGTGACTAGCAGAGACCCGTCTTTATCTTTGACAGGATCCTCATTGGTAAAATATTAAATATTTGTCAGTCAGTGGCTTTATGAGCTTGTAAAGGGTTCCACTGTCACAACCGTAAGCCGCATCTTCTGCCTCCAAAGCTAACGCGTTGATGTTGTTGCGTTTATCACGTCTAACGCTCCTCTGCACTCTTTTTTGAAGAGAACTGTACTCGGGCCTCAGTTGTTGGTTGACTTAATTGTCAGTAGCCGATTTTATTTGCTCTTTAATTCTCTTCCGTGCAGTTATCAGAGACCATGTATCATCACTGATAAATGGTCTTCTACCTCGCTGTAGTCAACTCAGAACACCCATACCGTGATTGCCCATTAGATGTTCCAATCTAACATTTATCAGACCCAATTTTAGCATTGAGATTCCCCTATTAATAATGTGTATGTCACCTCTGGGAGCCTTGTCAAGCAGGTGGTAAAAGACGTCCTTAGCATGTTGGTCGTAATGTTCCTTACTCTGAACTTGAATCTGGCAGTTATTATTAGGTCGAAAATGGGCCTCCAATCTACATATAAGAGATTGGCGAGCTTCCTTGTTCAAAAGGATGCCGACTCCAGCCATTCTGGGTGAGGCTTCAAGTTCACTGCCAGAGTAAAGCAGCACAGTTTGGGAACTAGGTGACAAGGTCGTTCCCGATCCAGTTCATCTTGTTTCGCTTAGTCCTAATCGATATTCTATTTCCCGTTCGACTTCCGTGAGTCTTGTACTACGGCACTCGCCCCACATCGTTCGAACGTTCTAAAACCCAATGCTAGTCCGTTGTTTGTAGCCAAAGGTCGTTGCCGGTAAATCAGTCCGTGGTATCCGAGGCTTGTTCAATGTTTCGAGTGTAGTTTAGCTTCAGGTGTGCAAATTACTAGCCTGCACACCCTATCCCTCAAGTCGCCTTTTACGACAAGCCGGGAACGCTGTGGCATAATTTATTCTAACCCTATCACCACAGGGGTCGATTTCTATTAAGCTTCGTACATATCCACACTATAACACAAACAACGTCGCGCGCAATTGTGGAGAGTTGTACGAAACCCAGGAGAGTTTTATTCTCCCCTGCCCCAATAGTCGCCTTCTACGACACGCCGGAGGAAGCGGAGGCATTATTTGGGACCCATCCCACAGGGCACCAAAGAAATAGTTGCAATACATGGTATAGGCCAGTCAATAAACCGAAAAATAAGGCGTTAGGTCGCAAAAAATTGCTCGGCTCTGGTGTTTTGGGATATTGTTAGGATAGATACCAGAAGTGTACCACCAAGTTTGCAACTTCGAAAAACCTGTGCTAACCCCATGACCCTCAAAAAACCTCAAAATTTTCGGACTTTTTTCATATTTTTGTTTGTAATTTCTACAAGGTGCTTCCTACGAGTAAGTTGTCCACTGCACTGTTAAAGCTAAGAAAATCTTCTTTAATTTGAGTGTAACCCCAGCTTTGTAGGCGCAAAGGATCCCAAGATACAGCACTTTAAACATTGTCTTTTGAAAAAAAGTTCGAAATTGTAATTTCAGTCATTTTCCGAGCTGAATATCGGCTTAAATGCGCATTCTACGAAGAAAGTCATGTGACATGAAGTTATAAACCATTTCCTTAGCTGTATATATGTCGGAACGAATGGAATCAGACCATGGGGTCATAGGGCTGCCCCTGAAAATTAGGTTCTTCTAAGAAAAACTTTTTTCTTTATGTACCAATATTAACCAAACTTCACCCAAGTATGTTGGTGGTTAAGCTTAAAAAAATATCTAGGAACGGAGGAAATCGGAACACTACGTTATAGGGCTGTCATACAAACCAACCTCTGGAAATTAGGTTCTCCTAAGAAAAACTTTTTTCTTTATGGACCAGTCTTAACCATCCTTCCCCCAAATGTGTTTTTTAGTAAAGCTTCAAAACATATCTAGAAACGGATGAAATCGGAACACTAAGTCATAGGGCTGTCATACAAACCAACCCCTGATAATCAGGTTCTTCTACGAAAAACTTTTTTCTTTATGAACGAATCTTAACCAAACCTCACCCAAATGTGTTCCTAGTAAAGCCTCAAAACATATCTAGGAATGGATGGAATCGGAACATTACGTCATAGGGCTGTCATACAAACCTCCTAAAATACAATTTCGGACTTTTTTACAAAAAAAGCACATTTTTTAAAGTGCTGTATCTTGGGATCCTTTGCACCTACAAAACTGTAGTTACACTCAAATTAAAGAAGAATTTCTTAGCTTTAAAAGTGCAGTGGACGACTTACTTGTAGGAAGCACCTTTTAGAAATTACAAACAAAAGTATGAAAAAAGCCCGAAAATTTTGAGGTTTTTTAAGGGTCACGGGGTTAGCACAGGTTTTTCGAAGTTGCAAACTGAGTGGTACACTTCTGGTATCTATCCTAACAATATCCCAAAAAACCAGACCCGAGCAATTTTTTGCGACCTAAAATCGGTTATTGACTGGCCTAGTATATACCACCGCCATCTTGATAGACAGGCCGGACTGTCGAAATTCGATTTCGAAAATTTTGTACCTCAGCGCCTGTGGTTGTTGCTATTGCTATTGTTGTAAATGCGGTTCCATAGCCACATAACAGCACATTTTATCAGCTGATAATTTGGCCTGTCTATCATGATGGCGGTGCGTATATACGTATATGGCCCGTGTTGAGGTAAGCTACCAGTCAGGCAATTAACCTTGCAAACATTATTCCTTACCGATGATTTTCCTTACCTCAAAGGGATGCAGAGTATAAATAAACTTTACTTATGATTTGAGACAGGCCGATCGCATTTCATTAAATTCAATAGGCAAGTCGTTTGATTTCACGGGTATCGGTTTGAAAGTGCGGTCAACTCGTGAAATTCAATTGAGAGGATTGTTAAGGTCTTTAACACAAGAAGCATAATTTCGCTAATGTCGCTCTAATATCGTTTCGAGATTTTATACGTACTACTTTTGAGTGCTGACAATTACTTTGCTAGACAAAATTCGTTAAACAAATTAGTGGGCGGATTGATTCCATTATATGGGTGGTAGTCGAAAAATATTCTTACGAAGTAATACGTACTGCATTTATAAGAAATACATACTGTATTTTTTTACTAGAATATAATCTCCAAGATAACCTAATGCGTCTACGATATGCCAGACTGAGCAGGACACATCTATGAACATACCTAAACTTTGGAAACCTCACGCCTCTACTGAGTGAGATAACCTTAGTATCAATTAATGCTGTACAATTGCTTAATATAGGCTCCACTGTTTTTAAAAATTTTGGATTGCTGAGGTTCTTTGGAGTTAGATAAGGCTGTGACAGTATAAAATAGTGAATACTTCACTTACTTTACTAAAAACTAATGCCGAAAATAATTTAATTTCAACCGTAAACATTTGGGGCTGAATATGATTTGGGAAATTTAACATAAACTTTAGAGGAAAACGGTACACTTAACATTTGTGGCTTTGCATCGCTAAACATAGGTTTACATGTAGAGCAATATTATTGGAATGGAATGAAAATAAATTAAGTAACGGTTCTTGGATAAACACGGAATCTGGAAAATTGATGTCAGTTTTACTTGCTGATATAATACTCGCATCCCTTCGTTAGTAGCAATTTCGAAAACTCCATCCACTGATATGTTATCAATAATTTTCTAGTGTTTTAATTGGAGACGTCCGGCTTGCCCCTCCTAGAGCGGGCGCTGGTATCTGTAAAAAAATTATCTTATGGATTAACAAAAATTAAATATTAGTATTTGTAATATTGTATTTGATTTGGAGGTGTCCTAGTCGGCCGGCGCCTCGACTTAACCACATCTGACTTTTTTCCCCTTAGGGTTCTTTAAATCACTCATTTTATGAAAAAAACATATGTATGCACGTTGAAACAACTGTAAGAAATCATAAACGAAGCAATCCGGCAAAATGAAGTTGATCTGTTGCGAAAGCGAAGAACGACTCCAAAAGTTAAGTCATGAAAACGAGCCAGCGTTTGGCATGGCATTTTACAATCCACTTCCCTGAACAGCCTCTCAACACTTAGATTTACAAAAAGGAAATGCTGAAATCGAAATTTCTTCAAAACTACACAATCGAAAAAAACTGAGATAAAAAACTTATCCAAGCCAACAGATTTCCTTAGAAAACAAGACGCGTTATGTTAAAATTTGCTCACTTTACTTCAGTATGCAGATTTGTTTTCTTTACATTAATTTTGTGCTTCAGCCAATTTGCCAGTCATTTTTTTTAGAGGATTGTCAAAATTCTCTTTTCTCTTGGGTAATAAACTGAACACTCAGACGCCAATGTCAATGTCCATGCATTTCACGCCTTTTGAAGCAATAGTTGATAGGTGTAATAAGACAACAGACTGACGCTTTAGCTCTTGAAAAACGCCATGGTTTCTTGACACTTGTTATGACTTGGGACTTTCTAGGTAGTTTGATAACGGTCGGTCTAGTAAAAAGAATTTAGCTGTGGCATGTGAACGAACAATTTTGACACATTTAAAACAAGACACTGCATAGCTTCGTCTTGTTAGCTTTTAGTCCTTATTAAATAAAGGGTGTCCCAAGTAGAGCGCCGGATTTGATTTTTAAATAAAACACAAAATGAGAACGCTTCTAAGCAATTCTCAGCCTTCACCAACTCTTATTACAACCTAATTAAGATGAATGTTGACTAGTTTTTTAAGTTCGTTTTTATTTTTGTTATATGTACATCAATGTCCAACACTACACCTGTGATATTTTTGATTTGCTTGACACAACAACACCCTGTGATATTTTTTATAACTAAATGACACATTAACATCTGTGATATCTTTATATGCCAATTTGACATTGTAATTTGTTCTTTGTTTCACCATCATGTAATTTGTCCATCATTTTTGAAAACCACTAATCAGGTAATTTAATTTATTTTAATTCAATTTTGTTTTATATATCCCCAAAATTTGTATTGTTTTATAGAAAACTAAACCCTGAAGATGGGCTGTTGATAGCCCGAAATATATCGGTTTCACTACAATTTTGGGTTTTTTCATTTGGGTTCTGCTATCGAGGCAACACAAAACTACACCGAAGAATAGCAACGATCCCGGCAAAACAAAACCGTTGTCTAACAACAACATTCATCAAGAAAACACTGTTGTTTGTTGAACATGAATGAAATTGTTACTGAAACATAAAGTAGGCATCATGAGGTTATGTATGAAATAACACATCGGGTAAATGGCCGCCTCTGGTAAAGATATGATTTTGTCATCAAAGTCGGCATTTTCTTGTTTTTCAATGAACCAATTGATGAACTCTCTTTGCTATGCATTATCGGCTGGCTTCAGTTCTTGAGTTGCACTTTGTACGCATGAAAATGCAAATCTTTTGTCAAAATTCGCTGCATTGTGGATGTGGAAACACCGAGTTCCTGTGCTCGGTGTCGAATTGGGGTGGCTGGACTTTCAGCGACACTATCACGCACTGCTGCGATATTTTCGTTTGAACAATCTTGACGAACATGTTTTAATGGTTTCATATCACAAACAGAACCACTTTAATTGAATGTTTTAATTAATCTTCGCACAGTTGCTTCATTTGGGCCATTATGATACCCCAAATCGAACGCATTTTGCGAATTGCGGCCGCGAAACTTTTACTATTTTGATAAAAATTTGTAACAATGAGAATGAGTTGTTCCTTCGTGTAGCGCTTCACTTTTAATTACCTCATACTGTCAACAATCGAGCGGCCATCTATGTTTGAGTTTCACATGTGAAGCACGAAATTCAAATCCGGCGCTCTACTTGGCACACCCTATATATTCAAGCATCCTTGAAAATTGATAATTGACATTTGGCTAGACTACCGAAAAAGAAAATTTTCCATATACACTGTCAGTATTCGTGCTTAGTAGTTGTCCGTATAGGAAAGTCATATCGACGTGTAAAAATTCACTCCGTTGTTCAAAAATTTGTTAAGTACATTCCTAAATTTTATCAGACAGAATGTTGAATTTTCTTTTGTTTTAGCCATACAATAAAATGAATATAAGTTACATAATGCCAAAATATACATAGCCGCCAAAGTTGGCCGTCTAAGGCTATTTAACTTGCACATTCCACATAAATTAAACTTTTTCGAGAATAATATTTACACTGTGTAGCATTCAAGCAAGGACGAAATGAAAAACTCATACATTTATGTTAGTCATGACTAGTGCCCGGATTTCGTACAGTAAAAAATTTAAAAACGTGCAGTAAAAATCCCGAAAATAATGCAATATAAATGCCCGAATGTGCAATATGAAAAAAGTTATTTTTTAGGATAGTCACAGGAGAAGCATTGAAAAACATTAAGAAGACGCTTAAAAAAATAAAACAATTTTTATTATAAATTTATAATTGCGGTACACTTTCAATATTTTAACCGAACATAAACTTCTTTCCATAAAAAGCAGTCTAGATTAGCGCATTTAAATATGGCACCCGAACTCCATGACCGGTTTTTGTTTAGGATCCATCGCGCAACCTTTGTGATTATTTAATTCGAGAGTGCATTGTCTTCAAAGAGCAGATTTTCCTATTAGACCAAGCAATGAAAGCCTAAAAAGGGGGTGTAGAGAACATCGAAGGGGGTGACGATTTTTTTCTTCGGTATTTTATCAGGAGTAGTTAGGAGGTAAAGGTACTAATTTTACTCAGAGCTGAGGGGTGCGCTAACGCGGGGAGAGGGGGTTAAAGGTGCAATTTTGTGAAATTTTTGGTGTTTTGGGCTATATCTCGAAAACGGTGAGTCACACAGAAAAATATCCTATTTATTTGCCCATACTTACATATGCAAAACTCCTAACGGTTCTTCCGATATTGTTCAATAAAAGTAAAAAAAAATTTTTTTTTGCATTCTATTGACTCTGGTGTCTCTCCGATTTGTTTTTCAAAAAACTTTTGTAGGGTAAAGTTAGTAAGTGGTAAATTTTCCTTAATTTGATATACTTCTTCTTGGCTTGTCTCCTATCATTCGAGAGTTAGAGAGTCTCAACGAAGTAATATTCTATACTCATCAGAATGAAGACAACCATTGTGAAAAATGGCAGGGGGGGGACGGTTTTTTATTTCATGGATCCATAATGGGCGGTTCGGAGTAAGACATACTACAAGCTCGCGGTCATGAGGTGTGCGCTAACGTGGGGAGGGGGGGCTAAAGGATTCATTTTTGCAGGTTGTCGACTTAATCTTGGAAATATCTCGGAAGCGGTGAGTCGTACTGATAGTATTTGTATGGCAGTACTAAAGCCCATTAAATTTCCAAAAACTTATTTGAACACTCAAATGCCGAATTCCTAACGGTTCCCCCGATACAGGTGATTGAAATCCGAAAATTGTTAAAAAATGTTATTTTGTTTATTTTTTTGGCTCTGGTGTCTCTCGCGATTGTTTTTCGGAAAACTGTTTCACGACCAATTTGTACGAAGTTTAATTGGCTCTCATTTAATACACGCCCCGTTGTCCGGTCTTCAATCAGTCAAAAGCTTAGGAGTTAAAACCGAGCTTCCGAAGTAAATTTTCTCTATTTTCAAGGAAAAAGACAAACATTGTGAAAAAACGGCAGGGGGACGGTCTTTTATTTCATGGATCCATAGTGGTTGGTTCGGAGGAAAACATACTAAAAGCACGCAGTCATGGGGAGTGCGCTAACGTTGGGAGAGCGGGTTCAAATATCTCATTCTTGTGCTTATTAGCTCTATCCCCGCTATATCTCCGAAACCGCGAACTCTACGAAAAAATGTCTGAACAAGAATGAAAGATTACACAATTACCTATAAAGTTCATCTTACATGCATAGGTCGAATTCTTAACATTTATCCAGATATAGCTAATTTAAAAATCAGAAATTTCACATAGAAAACATCAACACAGCCTACATGCATATAGCCAACTATAGATACATGTATACCAATTATGTTGTGTGGATGTTTTCTATGTGAAATTTCTGATTTTTAAATTAGCTATATCTGGATAACTGTTAGGAATTCGACCTATACATGTAAGATGGACTTTATAGGAAATTGTGTAAGCTTTCATTCTTGTTCAGACATTTTTTTCGTAGAGTTCGCGGTTTCGGAGATATAGCGGGGATAGAGCTAATAAGCACAAGAATGAGATATTTGTCCCCCCCCTGCCGTTATGTTTGTCTTTATCCTTGAAAATAGAGAAAATTGACTTCGGAAGCTCGGTTTTAACTCCTAAGATTTTGATTGATTGAAGACCGGACAACGGGGCGTATATTAAATGAGAGCCAATTAAACTTCGTACAAATTGGTCGTGAAACAGTTTTCCGAAAAACAATCGCGAGAGACACCAGAGCCAAAAAAAAATAAACAAAATAACGATTTTTTAACAATTTTCGGATTTCAATAACCTGTATCGGGGGAACCGTTAGGAATTCGGCATTTGTGTGTTCAAATAAGTTTTTGGAAATTTGATGGGCTTTAGTACTGCCATACAAATACTCTCAGGACGACTCACCGCTTCCGAGATATTTCCAAGATTAAGTCGACAACCTGCAAAAATGAATCCTTTAGCCCCCCCTCCCCACGTTAGCGCACACCTCATGACCGCGAGCTTGTAGTATGTCTTACTCCGAACCGCCCATTATGGATCCATGAAATAAAAAACCGTCCCCCTGCCGTTTTTTCACAATGGTTGTCTTCATTCTGATGAGTATAGCATATTACTTCGTTGAGACTCTCTTAACTCTCGAATGATAGGAGACAAGCCAAGAAGAAGTATATCAAATTAAGAAAAATTTACCACTTACTAACTTTACCCTACAAAAGTTTTTTGAAAAACAAATCGGAGAGACACCAGAGTCAATAGAATGCAAAAAAAAATTTTTTTTTTACTTTTATTGAACAATATCGGAAGAACCGTTAGGAGTTTTGCATATGTAAGTATGGGCAAATAAATAGGATATTTAGAAAGCTTTAATGCTTACTCACAACTTTTTTCTGTGCGACTAACCGTTTTCCAGATATAGCCCAAAACACCAAAAATTGCACCTTTAACCCCCTCTCCCCGCGTTAGCGCACCCCTCAGCTCCGAGTAAAATTAGTACCTTTACCTCCTATCTACTCCTGACAAAATACCGAAGAAAAATATCGTCACCCCCTTCGATGTTCTCTATAACGTCCTGTTTGATTGGCCTATATATGTAAGTTTAGTTAATCACCAAACTAGCAGACACTCTAAAAACAACAACTGCAAAATTGTATGAAAATCAACTGTCATTTGATGAAATTTTCATAAAGTGCATCACTTTATTGCTTTTCATGTGTTTTTGCTGTTTCAATACATACTTTCATTCTCTTCTCTGTCTGCCAAAAAATTCTGAACATTTCCTGGGAAAAATTGTTATGAAAAACGGTTAAAAATGCCGTTTTCATGTAAAAACCCTAAAACGTGCAATTTCGTGCAATATACCCTAAAAAGTGCAATTTTGTGCATTAACGTGCAATTGCACGAGAATCCGGGCGCTAGTCATGACATTGTTAAATCATTGGTACGAAGAAAAAATGGCTCAAATATTGTCCTCGACTAGACTACCTTCTAACAAACCAGGCATCCAGGAGCTAGGAGGGAAGTCGATTCCACAGAATGTATTTTAAATATTTCTTGCTCTGCAAACTTTCTCCTTGTTACTTTTGAAAATTGGGGTGGTTTCTCTTTGACTCT
Source organism: Microchrysa polita (assembly GCA_949715475.1). Lineage (NCBI taxonomy): Eukaryota > Metazoa > Arthropoda > Insecta > Diptera > Stratiomyidae > Microchrysa > Microchrysa polita. The sequence continues at coordinate 49,979,828 of OX454416.1, forward strand.
ATCAGGTGAGCAATGCTTTGTTCGTCTCCTACGCCTGGACTGTGTATATACATTATACATACATATACGTACTGTCTGGCTGGGACGCCCATCTTTTGTGTTTTACCAAAGCATTCACACTAGAACAAGAACATGGAATTTCTCAGAGGTGGTTCTCAATAAAACGTAATTTTTACAAAGGTGTACTTGTAGCTGTTATTCGGCTAGATGTCATGGCTTAAAGGCTCGTCAACGACGACGGTTTTTATTTTGTCAATTACGAAATAACTGTATTGTGTGCATTCGTCAATTGCTGGTTTCCATCGTTAAGATGACGGAGGATTTTCCTCCCGGTGGCGGTACTATACAATAAATAGACGACACCTCAAGGACATGTATTGACACGACGACCCGACGCACGGTAGAAACGCGGCTACCAATAACATCACCTGAGATTGGCTGCTTCTCGAGGTCATGCCATAAAAATATTGTCGGTAGGTTGTTGTTTTTATTATACCAATGCCAATGGGTGGTAGTATGAGAAAAGAACATTGAAAATGTTTGTTCTCGTCTGACGGTCAATGTATTTTATTGGCGATATACATATTTGTGGTTGAATAAAACACGTAAATTATTGCGATGTAGATGTAGGTTTGCGGTGTGCAAATTGAATGCGAGAAAACATCGTACAGTTTTGTATGAGTACCAATTTGAAATGTTTGTAATACGCCCAGACGTATTAAGATAAAATTCCGATAACAAAGAAAGTTTATTTTATTGCAAGTAATATGGTGAACATAAAAAGAAATTGAAAAAAGTAGAGGGCATTAAAATAAAATTAATTTGATGAAAAGAGAATAAATACCTAATTGGACGAATTTGCTATTTTTTTTTTTTATTGCCTTCAAACAATTGTTCAACTAAGTATAATGAACATTTTCAGCTTTTGTTTATCATCATTTTCTTGGGATTACTTTCCATAAATCATTAGATATATATGTTTGCAGTATTTTGAGAGATTAATTTAAATCGTATTTAAAAATTCGTTGTACATGGATTTTGTGTTCTTGTGTAATATTTCTATACTAAACTATTCAATTAAATCCTCATTCTCCGACTGTACAATTTCGCAAAATCAAATTGAACGCGGATTGCCACAATTATTGGACTCAGCCGGGAGGGAACCATCTATATTCTGTCCAATTAAATTCGTATCCGGCACCACCAGCCACTAATCGAATGAACGGAATCTATCAACCATTAAAAATGCATTTCTACACATTATACCGACCGTATACATATCTGGTGAACTTACAGTGCGCTTCAGGATATATTGTACCAATATGTGGATATAGACACCAAACATGGATATACTAGTATGCTCATACATACATGTTTAAATGAAAAGTCATTGCACTCAACTGAACAATTTTCAGATAATTTAAAAGTTTTCCGCATTTTTTGCGGACTCACCCAGTATGGGTATGAGTATGTATGGGTGAGTTTTTTTTTCGAACCAATTGCAAAACAGATTAATTAATGTCCGCTGAAATTGCATGCAAATTTGGCGCGCAAATTGTATTACGCGAACTTCAACCGAATTTGCGCTAATAAACGAAAAGAACGCCCACTATGTGTAGTTGAAAATTTAATCAAGTTGACGGTTGAATGCCAATTTAGAGATCTACTTGCACGTGGTTTTATTTTATAATTGGTTTATAATTTCTGATAATTCGAAGAAAATGCTTGAGAAATAGCGTGTGTATATTGAACACGGTAACGTTTATGAGAAAGTCTTCTGTGACCAGTTGTAGCTCTTGGCAGAAAACCCCAAAAGTCTTCCGTTAAGGAGAGCAGATGAGCCGTCAACTTTCACAAAATTTTTATAAAATTGAGTTGTTGGGCTTCTTTGATGGAGATGGCTACATGATAAAAATGTGTTAAATGAAAAATGTCATTTAATATTCTTAGAAAAACGGAAATTAAATGCAAAACGTATTAAAATAGCAACATTTCCCCTTGCAAGACCTGCCAAAAAACATTTCACTTGCAAACCCTGCTAAATTTTAGACCCACCATTGTCACATTACGTTATACTCCTCCAAATCCTGTGAAAATTCTTAATCCTGATTGCATTAACTACTTTCTGGGACATCCTTGGTGCTTTGAATGTATCACGGAACGATGTGAATATTGTTTAGAGATCACGCGCGGGCGGTAATTTACCGCCCTCATCATATAAACACGCATAGCTTTTCTCCCGTTGGCCTGATCGAGGTGGGAGAAGTATGTATTCTTAAGTCATACTGTTACTCATACGATATAATAAAATGTTCGGTAAATTTTACCTTTCATACCTTTCCAGCGGTCATTTGTGTTCAAAATGTGTGTACTCTGTATAATATCACTGAAATGACGTGCTTCGCTACAACTGCAGTACCTACTTGTTTAATTGTTCACCAGTTTTTATGATGATAACTTATTTGGGACCTGCTCTTCTTTAAATTTACCATAATTATGGGAATGGAAGTTGTACGGTTGAGCGCAAATGGAGGGGAAAGAGGGCGGTAAATTACCGCCGCGCGCCCGGTTATGTCACAAAATGATGCGCGCCCGCTTGAAGGTTAAGCCATTGTAGCCACCATAAGATACAATTGTTGTGGGAAATGTAGTCGGGTCTCTAGCAAAGATGCGAGATTTCACGCTGTTATCTTTACTATTTTGTGTATAATTGAAAGTTAAACCTTACAATTCACTCCTAACAGATTTCAATGATTTTTTTTTGCAATGAATCTCACTGTTGGCTCACCAAACTCTTTGTACCACCTTTGTAATTTAGATCTGTATCATAAAATAAAAAAAAAGTCTTAAAACTGTTGTTGTCGGTAAAATTTCAACTTGCAAAATGATGGCGAAATTGCAAATTAACAAACTTTCGACGAGCAAAGTATTCAATGGCATAGAGCCAGCCAAGGTTCACGCTTAAATCATACGCCTGAAACCCGTTGAAGATATTGTGCATGGAACATCGTAATAGCTTCTTCTTCTTTATGGCACGATAGCCCGACGTCGGGACGATAGCCCGACGTCGGGCCTTGGCCGCCTGGATTGAAAACCTCCAATTGTCGCGGTCACGCGACCTTGTCCTCCAATTCCGAAAGCCTAGCATCTGGTCGGCGTCCTCACATACAGAATGCTCCCATCGGGCTCTCGGTCGTCCACGCAATCTGGCTCCGTCCACTCGTTGCGCGTTCATCACCTTTTTGGGCATGCGATTGTCGTTCATCCTTTGTACATGACCCGCCCATTGCAATCGCTGCAATTTCACGATCTTCGACACCTGTAGCTCATCATACAGCTGATACAACTCAAGGTTGTACCGGATGCGCCATTCACCTCGTTCACGAACGGCCCCGAAGATTCTTCGGAGAACCTTTCGCTCGAATGTGTCCAACAGGTGTTCAGAGTTTTGGGTTAGGGTCCATGCCTCGCAGCCATAGCATAGCACAGGTCGGATGATGGTTTTATACACGTGGAGCTTCGTGTTCCTGTGCACCAGCTTCGAATTCATAATTTGAAGGACCCCAAAGTAACACTTATTAGCTAGTTGTATCCGTCGCTTTATCTCATCTGTTTCGTTGGCGTCTTTTGACAAATTGCAACCCAGGTAAGTGAAGTTGTCTACATATTCTATATTGAGGTCCCCCACTGTGATGCTTGAATTTACTGGCGTTCTAGTTTTTGATTGCATCATGACCTTGGTTTTAGACTCGTTGATATGTAGCCCAACCTCTTTGGCGGCGTTATTGAGATCATGCAGAAGGCTTTCTGCATCACCCAATCTTCGAGACATGATGTTGATGTCGTCGGCGTAGGCTACTAGTTGAGTCGATTGAATGAGTAGCGTTCCGCTGCTATCCAAATTCATGGCTCGAATCACATACTCCAGAGCCAGGTTGAATAGCGTCGGCGCCAGCCCGTCGCCTTGCTTGAGTCCAGTACGAGTTTCAAATAGGTCAGTGAGTCTGTTCTGAACTCTGACCTGCGAGACGGTATTAGTAATCGTCATCCTTATGAGTCGCACTAGCTTAGCCGGTATACCAAAATGCAGCAGAATGTTGTACAGTACACTTCGATCGATACTGTCGTATGCCTGCTTGAAGTCGACAAATATTTGGTATACGTCGATGTTATATTCCCAGCACTTCTGGAGTAAAAGCTTCACTGTAAAAAGCTGATCTGTCGTCGAACGACCAGGTCTAAAGCCGCCTTGGTACTCGCCAATGATTTCTTCTGCGTACGGATTAATTCTATTTTCCAGAATCTTAGATAAAATCTTATAAGTCGTACAAACTAATGAGATGCCTCTGTAGTTCTCACATTTCAACTTATCCCCTTTTTTGTGGATTGGGCAAATAATACTTTTACGCCAATCTTCCGGGATTATTTCGTCGTTCCATACTTTAACGATAAGTGTGTGTATAGCCTTAACAAGGCTCTCCCCACCATGCTTCAGCAGTTCAGCTGGAATCTCGTCAGCGCCCGGGGCTTTATTATGTTTTAGTGCTTGCATGGCGAGATCAACTTCTTCTACTGTTGGGGGTTGAACGGGAGGGCCTGGTCCAGCCATCAGCTCCGGAGCTTCTTGTGTGGGGTTGTTCGATTGAACATTGAGGAGCTCTTCAAAATGTGAGGCCCAGCCTTTATCAACGCTATCGGTGTCGCTTATGATATTACCATCCTTATCCTTACAGAGGCTGGTCCTGGGTTGGTATCCACTTTTAATTGAATTAATCAGCTTGTACGCTTGTCTACTGTTCCTACTAACTAGTCTTTGGTTTATTTGCATCAACTGCTCGTCAAGATGCTTACGTTTCTTACGCCTAATTAACCTATTCGAAAATCGTCGAAGCTTGTCATATTTTGTTTTTTTTTTTGGCTCTAGTTGCGCGTTCAGTCCATTGGCGATATGCCTCGTTTTTAGCATCTACCGCATTTTGACATTCTTCATCAAACCAATCATTTCGGGCTCGCCGGGCTTTGTATCCCACAACCTCCTCTGCGACCCCCTTGATGGTGTCTTTGAGTGTATCCCAGATCTCAAGGGCGCCTTTGTTGCTGATGTTATTTAGCAAGGGCGTCAGCTTCTCCTCAAGGGCAGTCGTATAAGTGACCACCGTGGCATCATCCAACAATTTGTCAACCGCAAAAATGTTTGCCGGGTTGAATCTCGAATGATGCACCGAAGAAATTCTGCACCTATAAGTCGCCTTCACCATATAGTGGTCAGAGTCAATATTTGCTCCACGATAGGACCGTACATCCATTATGCTCGATGCCCATCTCTTGCAGACAAGGACGTGGTCAATTTGGTTGACGGTATGTTGATCTGGAGATCTCCAGGTCTGCCTGTGAATGCGACGATGCGGAAAACAGGTAGAGCTAATGACCATATTTCTGCTGGTCGCGAAGTCTATTAGTCGTTGGCCATTGTCGTTACAGTCTTCATGGAGGCTGTACCCTCCAGTGATCCCCCTATGCCAACTTTCGTTTCCGACTTTGGAGTTAAAATCCCCTATAGCAGCAATTTGACATCATTTGATTGAAGTGAATCGAAGAGATTTTCTAGGCGGTGATAGAACTCGTCTTTAACCGCGTCTTCACTGACTTCGTTGGGGGCATGCGCGTTTATGAGCCAGAGATTGAAGAACCGGGTTTTAATGCAAATCGCACACAGCCGCTCGTTTATGGGTTTGAAGTCGATAACATGCGGCTTAAGTTGATTGTTTACAATGAACGCCACTCCAAACTCCCTGTGGCCCGAAGGTTTTCCACTTGTGGAAATTGTGTACGAATTTCGGTCATCAATCTCGCTACTAAGCCATTTAGTTTCCTGGAGTGGAACAATGCTCAGCTTATATTTTTCGACCTGATCCAAGAGGGCCCTTAAGGCCCCTGGCCTATTCAGGGAGCGTACATTCCAGGTTCCGAAAGAGTAATCAGTTGTTCGTTTGCGATGTCATCGTTGGGTTGTATTCGTCCAATCCGAGGCTTTCATTCCAGGTTTCTTGACGTAGAATTTTTTCCAAGGATGGGTTGTCGGCCCATCGCTTAACCATGATAGTATTCGTAAAACGAAAGAGGTCCATCGTGGAGAGGCTTCGGAGGTGCTGCTTCGGTGATTGACTATTCGGTTTTTGTCACCCTATTACGTTTAGTAACCTGAGACGCTGAAGTTGTTAATACAGCACTCAGGCGCAGCGGTTACTCGGATAATGCGGGAAAGTAACGCCCCGTAGAGAAACATAGGAATTGGCCGGAGCCGTTCACCCTATGAAACTCCTCCTGCATAGCTAAGGGTCCGCAGTTATGCCACAACTGAAAAGGTTATAGGAATCGGCCGGAGCCTTTCAACCTTTATCCTCCCCCTACGGAAGGTGCTGCTTCGGTGATTGACTATTCGGTTTATGTCACCCTATTACGTTTAGTAACCTGAGACGCTGAAGTTGTTAATACAGCACTCAGGCGCAGCGGTTACTCGGATAATGCGGGAAAGTAACGCCCCGTAGAGAAACATGGGAATTGGCCGGAGCCGTTCACCCTATGAAACTCCTCCTGCATAGCTAAGGGTCCGCAGTTATGCCACAACTGAAAAGGATATAGGAATCGGCCGGAGCCTTTCAACCTTTATCCTCCCCCTACGGATATATAATAGCTTCTAGACACAATAAATTAGAAAAATCCCCCGAATTCAGTAAACTGAGATTAATCCCCGATTAATAAGACATAAGTGTCCGGATTCAACAAAAAATCTTAAATCCTCGGTAAAATTGTGGTAAAGTCTCTGGAACTCCTCTGATAAAGCATGGTAAATAGTGGTGAAACACAATTGATTATAGACTACATTTCACTCACCTACCTATCTGAAAATTGAACAAAACAGCATACAGTTTGCCACGATAGCTGTGAAATTTTACAACACTGCTATTGATTGTAAAGTCATTAAACTCTATAGTATTTAGGTGTTAGGTTCCTAATATTATAAACTTTTTGCGGTTCGAATCGACCAAGAACCAACCAATCTTCGATAAAAGGTTTGTGGCACTGCCAATCCCATTTAATTCTGTGCAAATGTTGTTATGACATAAGCCTTTGTTTTGTCTTATCTAAAACATGGATCTAGCTCACTGCCAAGGTTGTAATACAAAAGGCATCAGGGATTTTTCACATTTGATGACTGTATTACTGAGAATCTGTCGATTTGTAATGAGCAAATCGATCTTAAATGCCCATTTGTGTCAAATATATGCAATCATGCACTGCCACGATTTATGAGAGAAATTCCCCACAACTTATCACGATTTAGTAATGGGATTATTTGCCTTCTTGGTTAAGTCTATGCAAATAAATCTTATCAAGGATTACATCTGATTCAGACTACAAGAAATCCTGGATTTTTTCCAAATTAACCTTGTCAAAACATGCCTATTATATTGAATAGTAAATTCAGAATGTATCGCAGAATGTACAGGGCTAACCATTTCGAGTTTGGGAAAGTATAGCCCTGCCATCTGACAACTGTTTATACTACAGATAATTTAAACGTGAACCAAACTAGTATTTGCTTAGTTGAAGGTTGGCCATTTTACAATATGGTGGTGGTTAAAGTGTTTTACCATGATGGTGAATCTCCAGTGAATGCATTTTGTGCTTTCTGGCCCCATTATGATCATCATAATTGGCCTGCCCAGCAAACAATAGGGAACACAATACGGAAATTCGGAAGAAACTGACGTCAGTCTGTAACCGATCCAGTTTCTTCCGAATTTCCGGAATATATAATACCTGTGCATCATAACTTTTCGCCGAAAACATTGTGCGAGAAGTTCCATGGACGCGTAATTTGGCGATTTGACGATGTCGCTTGGCCACCGAGATCATACGATTTGATGCCATTACATTTTTTTGTCAGGCTACGCAAAACACCGGGTTTATGTGTACAATCCTCAAACTCTGGAGTATTTGCGAACAACATTTGACAAGAGTTATGGCCGAATTACTACCCGAATTATGCGAAAATGTAATCGAAAATGACCACAAAAGGATCGTTTCCCACAAAAGGTCCCGGCGAAGCCCCCTAGTAATACTAAATATGATTTAACCCAAAAGGTGCCCATCATTGCGTTCAGGACTTGTGGCGCTACTAGGGTAAATAATCCTAGTAGCGCCACACTTTTGGGGTTTTCTTTGGTCCATAGCGGCTACGACTTCATCAAAGACAACTTTTTTTATTTAGAAATATAACTCCAAATTCTTTCCGCACACGGGTTCATTTAAAAGCTACCGCTACAGAAATAATCCCGAAAACAAAGTTCTTTTTGGAGTCACATATTGACAGGGATTTTTGGCATTAAATTTAGTGCCATAGAAACTCCAAATTCGTCACAGAACATTTTCTCGGTAAAGGTAGTTATAATTTTTCATTTTTGCAAAAAAAAATCACAAAACCAACAATATTAGAATAATTGTAATCGGGTGCCGCTCTCAACCATATAATCGAAATTTATGTTAACATGCAAAAAATAGGCAATTTCCTTTCCCTGTTTTTTTCTTTTTGTTCCTCTTGCTTTTGTAAATTGCTTCGGGAAACAAGGGTCAAACTCTCGTAAAAAAATTAAAGTTATGCGTTCACCGCATATTGTTTCCCTGCAGATAACGTAACACGCAGGCAAGGAGGACGACATTATATTGTACGTATAGGCAACGGATTCACCACCAAGACACCAATGTTGTACATACGGTTGGACATTGGAAGCTCTAAAGTTGTTCATTATAATGAACGATAATTTGATTTCGTCTTAAATCTGACGGCCCGCATAAGGATAGTCCCCGAGGAAGCCGGACCGAGCCAAAGAAAATAGGGTGTAAAGAAAAACTTTTAAAATGACGCGCGAGCTCATAATGGGAGGTGACAACATAGGTGGTTGAGGTTACTTGAGGCTGTCCTATATCCTTTAGTATACCAATGGTGGTTTTGTTTGAACAAGTAAATTGCTGGGCCATGCCCTGGACGCTTGTATATATATATTCTTTCTCATGCAAATGGTACGGGGGTGATGTTTTTGTGCGAGCAGGTTATAGATATTGTTTGCTTGTTTTTCCGTTCTATTTGATTTGCAGGGTCGAAAAAAGTTAAATCCGATGAATTTCTGATACTAGCATTTTTTTCTGGTGAGCTTCCTTGAAAGAAAAAAAGAGCCTTGTTACTAAATTAAAAAAAATATTTGGAATGATGGAAATCTTTATTAAGACCTTTCGATTTTTTTCTGAGGCGGAAAAGATTTCATCTAGTGGCCCGTTGTATCGAATTTCCATGACTTTCTGCAAAATTAAACTGTTCGCAATCCTGTCGAATATTCTCCTGAAGATCTGCGTTTGTCTGAGGCTTGATGGCATAAACTCGCGTCTTCAAGTAGCCTAAAGAAAGTAGTCTGTGATGGTTAAATCAGGCGATGCTAAATCAAAAAACGGGAGATAACGTGACCAGGAATCTCTTCCTTAAAAATATTGTGGCTACCACGCTCTTGCTCGGGATATAGCGCTTTATTGCTTGTTTGTATTCTGTAGCTGTTCACAAATATCAAATAATGATTCATGTTCGACCCAATTTTTAAAAATTGTAGCATATGCTAGCATCATATTTTCTCTGGGTTCGCCCCCTTAGCATACCCCAACCATCGGGCTGGTTTCATTCAGTACTGAAAACGACCATTTCGGGGCTACATCTGGAGGACGCAGATATACATATATGGAAAAAGGATTTAATAATTATTGATTGGGAGTCTAGACCGTTCGATTCACTCCAATTTTATTAGGCGTTACGCAAACTGTAATTTCGGTTTGGTCCCACTCAGTGCTGTGAACGGCCTATTTTGAGAGTGGAGGCTGTAGCGGGAGAGCGGGGGTGATCCCGGAGAAAAACAGTTCAGATCCGTTCATTGGGCATCTAGCCCTTTCGTTATTATATGGGACTATGACAAATTATGGCAGAAAAAAGTGCCCGTTTTTTTACTCCGAGTATATAAATATGTTTCGTCTTCCCTTTCTTGTACGGGACTGTGATAGTCTCGGGTAATTTCCTGGGTCAACATTCTACTGTTGACAACGAGCTAAATCTAATAATAAAACTAGACATGTTCTCTGGATTAATTATGGTCAATAATTTTTCATCATTTGTAATCGCTCTGATTTATTTTACCCTCTAGTCGAGCAAAGCTTCTCCTGCTCACCCTATTAGCATCACCTTCAGCTACGGTTTGCCTATAAAATTACTCGCAATCTCATCAAACTTTCTACATGTGCTTCTATACAGGGTGTCCCGCATTAGGTGGTCAATACTGTAAGGGTTGATAGCACAACTTGTTTCAGCAAGAAAATTACCAATACAATCGGAATTTTTTTTAACGTTACCTTGTTATCGCTCTTTTTGTGAAAGTCATCGAAAATCGTGACTTGTCATGCAACAAAACATAATTTGCAGCCCTCGTGATGACTTAATCGAAGATTTGATTTCAGTTTCAGAAACTACATAAAATTTCACAAAAACTGAAGTTTTTTTCTGTTGCCAACATTATCGCCACTTTCAAGATACTGTTACTCAAACTTAATAGAAATTTTAAAATAGATTTTTTATCGAAAATTCAAACATTAATTTTATAACGGTGCTTTATACGTACAACTCTGCAAAGTTGATAGAAGTTGCTTCAATATGTTGGCTTTCCAACGGTATATCACTTTTTATATTTACATTGCAGAATTTTAGGAAAACACGCATTGAATGGCAAAATTCAAGGCTTCAGTGGAATCGCTAACAATTTTCCCTTTACTCGAAAAAAGACAAACGAAGGCTATTATAATTCGGGATAGAATCCCGCTACATTATTTTGACCAGAACTGTAAGATATTTGAAATGTTGTACATTGTTTGGCAAATGCAACGGTACTTATAACAGTTAAAATTTAATATTTTCTATTTATGGCAGATAGACCGGTGCCCCTCTCATAATGCGAGATCTATCTCAAAGAATATTTGGAATACGAATTTCCCGGAAAGTGGATTAACAGATTTGGGACAGTTGCGTGGCCTGAGAGAAGTCCCGATCTTACCCCTCCCCCCTAGATTTGTATTTATGGGGTAACTTAAAAAAACAATATCTATTGCGAGCCGATTACCTCCCGGGAACAGCTGCTGCAGAATTAATGATGCTTCTGACAACATAAAGTAAACCCCTCCTGAAATCCTTCGGGACGTTTCTTCCATGCGCCGAAGGTGTCGAGTCTGCATACAAAATGGAGGAGGCCAAGGCCAATTCCAGCAGCATTATTCCAATTCATCAAAGTGACCCATTTAATCATTAGCTATTATTTTGAGTTTATTGGTCAATTCTCATATTCAAAACTGTATTTTCATTTCTATTTAACAAATTTTTAAAATTGACATAGTAAAATATAAAAAATAAATGAATAAAACTTAATCTTGAATAATCCGATAAGAACATAATTACCTTGTTTTTTTTACATACAATATGTGTAATTCCAAAATCCCGCAATGTAAATATGAAAAGTGATATACCGTTGGAAAGCCAACATGTTGAAACAACTTTTATCAACTTTGCATAGTTGTACATATAAAGCACCGTTATGAAATTACTGTTTGAATTTCGATGAAAAATCTATTTTAAAATGTCTATTAAGTTTGAGTAACTGTATCTTGAAAGTGGCGATAATGTTGGCAACAGGAAGAACTTCAGTTTTTGTGAAATTTTATGTAGTTTTTGAAACTGAAATCAAATCTTGGATTAAGTCATCAGGAGGGCTCGAAATTATGATTTTGCATGACAAGTCACGATTTTCGATGACTTTCACAAAAAGAGCAATAACAAGGTAACGGTAAAATAAATTCCGATTATATTGGTAACTTTCTTGCTGAAACAAGTTGTGCTATCAACCCTTACAGTATTGCGGACACCCTGTATAGACCTAACTCGGCGGTCAGCGTCGGTTCCAATATCTGTTCGTTCAATCCCGAAAAACTTAATCGTGGCCGTTCATAATTCTGCTTTTTACAAAAAACGCCGTTTTACATTATCCCAACAAAACTATATCCCGCCACTTGAAAATCCCGCCCATCAACAGCCTCGCCGTTTAAGAATCCCGGTAGTGAAATAATCCCGTCGACATACCGCCAAAAATTAGTTTCATTGTTAACAAAAAATTAATATATGTAGTTAAGTTATCTGATTTCCAAGAGTTAATGTGATACTTTCTTTTAGGATAAATTCGTCGGAATATTCGCTTATTTCTTCGATCAAGTTGATCATTGAACCCCTTCAGAACAATGACATGGCTGCGCTATTTGCTATAACTGTAGCCGCGGTGTGTAGTCCGACCCACCCTTTTCCTTAGCATATGGGCAAAAAGTTCTTTAGTTCTCTCTGCAAATAAACTTTCTTAAAACATTTTTGGTGATAGTGTCTTTTCTTAACTTTCGGACTAAATTCCAATCCACTTTGTCATGAACTGTCAAATACGAACAAAATAGTTTGAGAGTGGTATAAAACTTAGTTCAAACTAGTTAGTACGGCCTGTATATGTCGTTGAAGACTAAAATATTTTATCTTGCTTGCGGTACATACACGGTCATTAGGGATGTGGTGCAGAGGCTACATTTGATTTGAAAGGAGTCTTCACTAAATTGCTGTATTGAATTTAATATTAACCTTCCGGCGGCCGCCATACTAATCCTAACACGATCGGGCGCAATACATCTGACAGATTAAGAAGAAGAAAAATTGATGAAACTGAGTTTCTGTATATTTTACATTCTTATTTTTTGTTTGATTGTCTTTTTGAAACAGTTCTACGAAATTGTAGAAAAATAACTGGCTGTCAAAGTTTTATACCCTTCAAATTTTCCATTGTTATCAGAATATTCCGATTTAAATCGCTTCGATATTTCAAAAACCACCAACAACTCGACAGCATCAAAAATGGCCGCCCACACACGGAGCGTCCGAATTTGCAGATAATTCAAATAAGCTATGGAATTTAAGCAAGGAAATTGTCTATTGAAAAAAATAAGATAAATGTAGTTTCAAAACAATAATTACTAAAAATGAAGATATAACTGAGAATAAAAATGAAATATCCAACTAAATCAATGAGTATTTTATAAACATAGGTGCTGAGCTCTCAAAATCAGTAACATCGGTCCCTGGTTATCATCCGTCTCCAACAGGGAATGAATCTCTAGGTGGTATATACCATGACATCCCTCGTTTCAAATTTTCACCAATATTAGTGAAGTCCGTTTTCATATAATAAATTAAAAGGCTAAAGCTAGTGGACCAGACAGAATTTGCAGTAAAATCCTACAATGCTTTGACGATGTAGCTATTAAAACGCTGTGCAATTTAGTAGTAGTATCATTCGCTGATGATACTGTACTTCTTTTCAGAGAAAATAATTGGAATACGGTATACTCATTGGCCAATCGAAAAGTACAAGTAGTAAATAAATGGCTCTGCTCGCACCAATTGATATAGAGAAAACACATTGTATGAAATATGGGACTATCCTAAATGATCCCGATTCGAATTGTGTTTTATTGCTGAATCTACCAGTGAAGCAAGTGAAAGAAACTAAATACCTCGGGGTAATATTTGACAATAAACTTTCATGGAAGCGCCTCATGTTAATATGTTAGCCCAAAGATTACGAAAAATGATTCACCGTTAGCTAATACTAAGAAGACTTTTTTCTACACAATTCCTTAGAACTTTGCATTTTACATTGATACAGTCGTTAGTTCATTGTTCAATTGTCATTTGGGGGAACGCCTTTACTACTCTTTTAAAACGTATAGTAAATACACAAACAACAGTCGTAAAGTTATGCCTGAATAGATCTAAATATTCATCCACAACACTGGCTCTTAATGATTTTAATGTTATGTCCCTCAAATAGCTATACAATTTTAATTTATTGAAATATATGATTTTTGAATAATTTCCAAAATATCGTTTCTTGTATAACACCAGAGCAAGTACGCAGCGCGAATTAACCAGTCGTCACTTATGTATTACTGGCCCTAAGCTGTATAATAAGCTCCCTTTTGAATTTAGGCATGGATTAAATAATTAGGCCAGTCAATAAACCGAAATATAAGGCGTTAGGTCGCAAAAAATTGCTCGGCTCTGTTTTTTTGGGATACTGTTAGGATAGATACCAGAAGTGTACCACCAAGTTTGCAACTTCGAAAAACCTGTGCTAACCCCGTGACCCTCAAAAAACCTCAAAATTTTCGGACTTTTTCCATATTTTTGTTTGTAATTTCTAAAAAGTGCTTCCTGTCCACTGCACTATTAAAGCTAAGAAAATCTCCTTTAATTTGAGTGTAACCCCAGCTTTTTAGGCGCAAAGGATCCCAAGATACAGAACTTTAAACATAGTTTTTTGTAAAAAAGTTCGAAATTGTCATTTCAGTCATGTTCCGAGCTGAATATCGGCTTAAATGCGCATTCTACGAAGAAATTCATGTGACATGAAGTTATAAACCAATTACTTAGCTGTATATATTTCCGAACGAATGGAACCAGACCATGGGGTCATAGGGCTGCCCCTGAAAATTAGGTTCTTTTAAGAAAAACTTTTTTCTTTATGTACCAATATTAACCAAACTTCACCCAAGTATGTTCCTGGTAAAGCCTCAAAAAATATCTAGGAACGGATGAAATCGGAACACTACGTTATAGGGCTGTCATACAAACCAACCTCTGGAAATTAGGTTCTTCTAAGAAAAACGTTTTTCTTTATGAACCAATCTTAACCAAACCTCGCCCAAATGTGTTCCTAGTAAAGCCTCAAAACATATCTAGAAACGGATGAAATCGGAACACTAGGTCATAGGGCTGTCATAGAAACCAACCCCTGATAATTAGGTTCTTCTAAGAAAAACTTTTTTCTTTATGAACCAATCTTAACCAAACCTCACCCAAATGTGTTCCTAGTAAAGCCTCAAAACATATCTAGGAATGGATGGGATCGGAACATTACGTCATAGGGCCTCATACAAACCTCCTAAAATACAATTTCGGACTTTTTTTTACAAAAAAAAAACAACATTTTTTAAAGAGCTGTATCTTAGGATCCTTTGCACCTACAAAGCTCGAGTTACACTCAAATTAAAGAAGATTTTCTTAGCTGTAAAAGTGCAGTGGACGACTTACTTGTAGGAAGCACTTTTTAGAAATTACAAACAAAAATATGAAAAAAGTCCGAAAATTTTGAGGTTTTTTGAGGGTTACGGAGTTAGCACAGGTTTTTCGAAGTTGCAAACTTGGTGCTACACTTCTGGTATCTATCCCAACAATATCCCAAAACAACAGAGCCGAGCAATTTTTCGCGACCTAAAATCGTTAAATGACTGGCCTAAATAGTAATTTCAAAATTAGATTAAAAATGTATACAGGGTGTCCCACGACTCTTGGTACATACGATAACGGGTGATAGTACAGCTCATTTGGGTACAATTAATGTTCTACATGACCCGTCTATCTTTAACCGTTATAAAGTTATACCATTTTTTGTTAATAGTATCAGAAACCTCGACCTGCAGAGCAAAATCACTATTTGTCACTCTCCCAAATATTTGATCCGAGATTTGACTTTACTTTCTGAAACTCCACAAAATTCTACCAAAAATAACTGTTTTGCCAATTAAATAATTTAAACCCCTACCCAGATACAACCATTCAAACTTTTAAGACATTCGAAAATGGATTTTTCATTGAAAATTTAAATAGTCAAATCGTAACGGTACTTTGAACTGACAAATGTGCAAAGTTGATAAAAGTTGCCTCATAATGTTAGCTTTCGAACGACATATAAAAATTAGGGTCTTAGGATTTACAAAATTGCATATCTTACGTGTTAAAAAGAAAAAAACGTGGTTCCAAGAGAAAACCAAAGTAAAAGTTTCCACAATTTTTGTTACCTCGATAAAAGATATTAGCGTGAGGTTTGGTTAGAATAACTGCACAAACGAAAAAAAAAACTTTCTTTGGTGGGAGGGGGGATGGCCCCATAATACGAATATGTATATGTATTTGTTTTTGCAATGTGTCATTATAGAAAGTACAAAAACATGTAAAAACAAAATATATTCGTACTATGGGGGCATCCCCCCTCCCACCAAATTCCGTTTGTGCAGTTATTCTAACGAAACCTCACGCAAATATCTTTTATCGAGGTAACGAAACTATGTGAAAACGAAAGTGAAAGAATGGGGGGATTAAAATAAGTCATAAGTACGCCGGAAAAAAAATATTAGCCCGAAAAGAGTGAAGGGTATCAAAATTTCGGCCGCGCCTGAAATTAACCTTGGTATCGTGTTTTTTTCGTTTTTTATTAAAAAAAATCTTGTTTACGAAATAAAACTCGTACAAAAATTGCGGAAACGTTTACTTTGGTTTTCTCTTGGAACCACAATTTTTTCTCTTTAACACGTAAGATATGCAAATTTTTAAATCCTAAGACCCCAATTATTATATGTCGCTCGAAAGCTAACATTATGAGGCAACTTTTATCAACTTTGCACATTTGTCAGTTCAAAGTACCGTTACGATTTTACAATTTAAATTTTCAATGAAAAATTAATTTTCGAATTTCTTAAAAGTTTGAATGGTTGTATCTGGGTAGGGTTTTAAATTATTTCATTGGCAAAACAGTTATTTTATGTAGAATTTTGTGGAGTTTCAGAAAGTAAAGTCAAATCTCGGATCAAATATTTGGGAGTGTGGCAAATAGTGATTTTGCTCTGCAGGGCGAGGTTTCTGAGACGATTAACAAAAAATGCTATAACTTTATAACGGTTAAAGATAGAGGTGTCATGTAGAACATTAATTGTACCCAAATGCGCTGTACTATCACCCATTATCGTATGTACCAAGAGTCGTGGGACACCCTGTATATTAGAGAACAGACAATTTTCGAACTCTTAATTTTTTCATTAATTAATCGTTGTAAATAAGAAAAAAAAAACAATTATCTCAAACTAAAATAAAAAAAATATTGAATTGTATGTACAGAGGTTGCAACTCTCACACACGAGCCTATGCTTATGTGGGTTGCATAAATGAATTTTTAATATAATATACTTTGTAAATATACGTATAAGTGAAATAAAGCAATTTCTCAGAAAAAAACTCCATTTTTGGATTCTTCTGACAAATTCGTACATTTTCCTCGATCTTGAAAGAACGAAAATTAAAAAAAAAATTGATTTAGAATGACCGTGTTTGTGCGGTAGA
The DNA here is from genome assembly GCA_949715475.1 of Microchrysa polita. Classification (NCBI taxonomy): domain Eukaryota; kingdom Metazoa; phylum Arthropoda; class Insecta; order Diptera; family Stratiomyidae; genus Microchrysa; species Microchrysa polita. The sequence continues at coordinate 49,997,175 of OX454416.1, forward strand.
TAGGGCGCTCGTCTTCAATTCATGGGTTCGCGGGATCAAATCCCATTGTACGTACAGGTAAATTTACTATGCTTGAATATCACCAACGCCTATAGAGGTCAATTGCGTGAGCGTTTTTTTTTTTTAAATTGAGAAAAGTAATAATTTAATAAACGTTACAACGAATACACTATTCTCAATATAAGAATGCAAATATTTAAAGTAGCTCAAAGCAAAGTTATTTTAAGTACGACGTTCTCAATTTTAGTAGAAACACTGTAACTTCAAAATCATGTTTCAAAGGAGTTGGTTTAAGGTCGATCCACACTTTTTAGTCATCAGCCACAGTCCTTTCCCTTACAAATTGACAGATTGTCAGTCAATCAATTAACTGACAATCTGTCAACTTGTATGGAAAATGACTGTGACTGATGACTGATGAAAGTGGATCGAACTTCAAGAGTGTTTTCGATTGATTCCACTCTGCTGTTTTTCTCAGTGTAGGGGGACCGACTCCAGAAGTTGGCGGGATGGCCCCGAGTGAAGTTGCTCCGCCACTGATTTCACCCCATTGTTTTGCTCCGTAAATATATATCAATAAATAGACATTAATATCGTGTATACATATATCAAGTGACATAATCATGTTAATAATGACTCAATTAAAAGCATTTTTTGCTAAATATTTGCCCTACACTTTTTATCATGGCATGGCAATAATATCCGAATATTTCACTGTATTTTATATTTCAGCACAAATTTATAATTACAAAATTCATTGAATTGAAATGCATAAATAAAAAAAAATTCTCCCGAGTGACTTGAATATGGGCAGAATATAAATTTCCGGAATATTCGAAGGTACATCTGAACAATTATTATTGAGCGCAATCAGCTTCCGATATGATTTCAATTTCAACCATTTATAAATTGCAACTTTGCGGTTGTCGTTGTATGCATAATCAAAAATCCATTATCAAATATATTCTCATAATTTTGGCTCTACATTATTTCGAAAATTTAGAGTGAAAAGATTACGACTGAATAATACATTTTTAATTTGTGGATGTCACTCAGCAAGTCCAATCGGTTAAGTGTTAGTAAAAACTTACAAAGAGAGTTTGTTAGCAAATTTTGACTTTACATTAAAGAAATAAGAATAAATTAAAACTCCCGGTCATATAGTTTAAAATGAGCTTGAAAGGGGTAGTCTTGATTTAACTGGAAACAAAAATACAAAACAAAGATTATACAATTGGAAATTCTACTCATGTTTTTCGTTGCATTCAACATGTAGGTTTTCCCACCCAGCATACCATCAGCTTCCATTCAACATCAAAGGAATTGTATAAAATAGGCTGAATGAAAGATATACTTTACAAGTTCAATCTCCATCCACTCATCAGTTCAATTCGCTTGTATTGATTTATACAACAGAATTTTTCAAATGGGTTTCTCAAAGGATCTTTCCTGTGCCACTTTCACTTTTATTCGTCTTTTTGAGGAAATTCAATTGATTGTATTGATGAGATTTTTACTGATTTTCAATAATCGTCCTTAATTCAACCACGCGCCCTGTCTATTTCAAAACTCTATTCTCCGAGGGATATCGTACTTCATTTTCGAATCGATCTCAATACAATACAAACTGAATGGGAACCAAACGCAAACCGCAAACCCTACCTAAAAATAGCGAGCTTTTGAGCTATATCCGAAAATGACGTTAGAATTTATCGAAAATTTGATAGCAACATTTCACTAATGTAAAATTTTATTCGTATTCACTTTGCTTTTCTGAGTATAGTACGTCGCCACATTATCGTGGTCTTATAAGACGACAATAAAGATAGACCTGATAAAAAAAAAATTAGGAAATGACTTGAACTGTGCTGAATGTAAGAAAGTCGGAGCTATATTGTGTTGTATACTCTAACACTTAAGATGGAGGATTTACGGCATTAATGTTAATGAAGCTCTTTCCCTGTCTGATATCCTGGTGTGAGTTAATGGATGTTAAGCAGAAAGTGCTATACTACGTTTACCGCGTGTAATGGCAGCAGGTTGGGATAAGGAAGGGAAAACGGGATATACTAACAATGAAACCGTCAAAAAAAGATGAGAGCTTACATTGGAAATTCAGTTAAATCTAAATTGAAAATCGTCTAAATTAATTTATTATAATGAAAGTATATTTTACATATTTTTTTACGATTTATAAACATTCCGTGCGGGATTGAATTATTGTAATTCGTGGATTTTATTGGTTTTCCTGAACGTGGTTGCTGGTGGGTTGTGTAAAAGACTAATATTATATGTGAAAAAAATTGATAATTGTTTAGGGAGAGAGTGCATGTTTGTAAGCTTATTGCAATCCGAATTTGGTTCCAGTCGGTTAACCTTTCGTGGACGCTTTTTGTCAATTAGTCATTGTTACTGGCATATCATTTACTGAAAATCGATCTAGTCAAATAATAATTCTTTATTCGAATTAAAGTCGTCATTAAAATATTGTTTTTAAATAACCTTTTTACTAAATAAAAATAAGCGGCCGCGCCCGTAAAACGAGGGTTTTGTAGAATTTTAATCCTAGTTACTTCATGGAAGTAAATGGATTTATTTTATTTTTGGTTTGAATACAAATAAATATATAAAATAAAGGTATACGTACTCAGGCATTTGACTTATTATTTCTACAGAGCTCCCAATTCCTCTCCTTCTTCCTTGCCTCGTTCTTTATACCGCTCTATCGTTTCGCGTTGCTCGACCTGCGGTGTAGGCACATCGCCCGGCGGTAATATTTCAGCATATTTCTACAGGCAGCTCTATCTTGGATCGTGTCATCGCCGAGACCAATGCGTTGTTGTTGCTTTTCCAGTTGACATATCCAGGTGTTCTTCGGTCTGCCTCTGGCCTTGGGTCCATCAAGTGGATCTTCCATTGATATCGCTTTCTTTGCGGACGCCGTTGAACATGGCAACACCAATCCATTTGTTGGTCTTCGAGCTTTTCGGTGATTGGTTGGCCTATGGACAAGCTGCCTCGGATCATATACAAATAATACATATATGTCCAAATTGGTACAAAATGTTGTTCCTATGAAAATGTATCTGAAATTTCCTAGAGCTTTCAAGCGATTCGCATGAGCCTGTGTGCGTGTCAATTTGAGAGAACGTTTTCCAGTTCAAGAGAGTCAAGAGACTCTTTTTACAGTATCTTTTAAGAATCACTCATCGCTTGCCATTGCCTGCGACTTCCGTGGTGTGTGATGGATATCTCCGTACTCCGTGACGCATGACAAGTGGATCGAGTGGGTCCGAGGAAGAGAGCAAGTTGCCGTTGCGGACAATATGTTATGTTATGAACACAGAAATGATTATGAAATTCATTCACTGCCACGTCCCGCCCGCGTCTTGTGTGGTGTGCGATGTATGGCACCGTGGACCAAGTTGTGGAGAGAGGAGGAAACGACACGAAAACACGTTGCTGTGCATGCGCCTACGAAATTTAAAATTCGTCTGTGGCATGTGCATCTATATTTTGAGGTTCAGATTATCTGAGCCGATGTCATAATGAAAAGTCTCTATTGGAGACGATAATTAATATAAATGTAGGTGAGTTTTAGGGTCAAAGACATGGAGTTTCTGAAAAAAAATTCTTTGTTAGTCCCTTCGGGCATTTTACTCACTCCATAACGTGACAGAATAAAGGAAGTTCAAATTTTGACATATTATTATTGGAAGAAGCTCTTCCTACATGTTGCGACCAATTTATTCAATACCTTCTCTAAATTTGTATTTATGCGATCCCGTCTAGACAGCTCTAGATTTTTCAATTTATAGTATACATAGTATTGTTTCTTGATATGCCGGCCGCAGCAAGCATAGCAAAAATTAGCCAAAACTAAGGCCCGTATTTATAAACATACCTTACCTTAAAATAAATGCCATTTCCAGTAGTTTTCATTGAAATAATTTATTTTCTCGGGACAATGCATCCTTGACTTAAGGCGATTTCAAGGAAACTTTGAAATTTTGCAATAGTCAACCTCACTTGAAGTCAATGTAACTACTTACCTTGAGTTATTATATTATTTTATTACAATTGTGTTAAAAGCTTAAGGTCTCCTTGAGTTTCGCCTTAAATCAAGGATGCATTGACTTCTAAATATAAATTATTTCAATAAAAAAACTGCTGGAAATGACATCTAATTTTTGAATTTCGGCATACTTGACTAAAGGTCGCCTTGAGCTAAGGTATGTCTATAAATACGGGCCTAAAAGTATAAATTTCGGCATCAAAACCAATTTCCCGATACCTTTTTTTTATTAGTTGTAAGTTAAGAAAATATACAGGGTGCCCGGAAACTGCCGCATAAACGAACCAGATTGTGCTTCCTCATGTGATTTCCAGCAAAAAAGTTGTACTGAACATACCCTCTTAGCTTAACCCTTTAGCTGCCACAGGCATTTGAAGATTTTTGAAAAAATCATTTTCTTTTACGACTAAAACGTCATTATCTTAAAAGCTAGACTAGGTAGCATAGCAAAATAAGATGATTATTAGGTACAAATGATTATTACCCAAAAAATAAAACTAACCGCACTAAAATCGGATAAGAGGTTTGGCTTTTACGGAACTTCAAAGTCAAATTTTTGTGATTTGACCCAATAACAAAATATTTTTCCATCTCAATTTTCTCCAACTTCTGCCAAGGTGAGGTGCTTGTACGATTCTTTTAAAAATTGGCGCATAGTCTAAAGATAATTTCTTTCTTACATCATTTTATTTTAACTTTGTTATTTCTAACAGTTTTAATGCCTTGCGGTCCATCTAGACTAGCAGCCAAATGGCTGCGCGTCCAAAAACTGGCATCGCGTGCAGCCATTTGGCTGCTCCTTAGCAGCCACACTGTAGCAGCCAAATGGAGACAGGAAATGACATAACCAAAATTTCATTTTGGTGATTTTTTAAAATTTCATTATCAAAATCGGACTCTGCGCGTTTGAATTATTACATGGCCATTCAACAATTATTCAATTTCACACAAAAGATCGAACGAAAGTTGTAAAATTGTCACTTTGAAATTGACAAGCGGTTGGTTGAGTTGCCATATTGAATATCAAAACTGGACGCATAGCCAAATGGCGACTAGTTTGGATGGAATTACAACAGCCATTTGGCTGTACGTGTCGCCATTTGGCGACTAATCTAGATGGACCTTTAAGTGCAGAAAACTAGGGTTAATTTTAGGGCTGTGTGAAGTTAGCCAGTCATTTTTTTGAAATTAGGTCCTTTTGCTCGGTGAACCGTTTGTTCTACAGCGGCTACGTTTGTTCTTGATTGTTCGCCAATTAATATCGTTTGTTCTTCTCTAATTATTTAATTATAGCAACTTTAAAATTGTGAGTGTGAAGTTAGCCAGTCATTTTTAAATATGGGTCGGAAAGGTATAGGTTTGGTATCAATCGAAAGCCAGACGTTTGTTCATTTTGTAGGGCGTTTGTTCATCCTGGAAACGGAAGGATACAGGAATTATTAAGGAAAAAGAGATTAGTTGTGACGTCATCTTCACTCAACCAACGCCATCTACTCAGCTCAGCTGTACGGTGATGGTGTGGATCTTGCATAAATTGTTCGCGGGACACGGGTTGCGCGTACAGCTGAGCTGAGTAGATGGCGCTGGTTGAGTGAAGATGACGTCACAACTAATCTCTTTTTCCTTAATAATTCCTGTATCCTTCCGTTTCCAGGATGAACAAACGCCCTACAAAATGAACAAACGTCTGGCTTTCGATTGATACCAAACCTATACCTTTCCGACCCATATTTAAAAATGACTGGCTAACTTCACACTCACAATTTTAAAGTTGCTATAATTAAATAATTAGAGAAGAACAAACGATATTAATTGGCGAACAATCAAGAACAAACGTAGCCGCTGTAGAACAAACGGTTCACCGAGCAAAAGGACCTAATTTCCAAAAAATGACTGGCTAACTTCACACAGCCTAATTTTAGCTCTATTTCAATTCAATTGAAACTGCCCCTAAAGATCTGCAATTTGGTAAAATTTATTCAAATTATATCAAAATCAATCCAAAATTGAAACTCATATATTCCTTACTCTCCAATAGATACTTTTGCGTTTTGAGACTTCTGATACAAATTTCGTTAACAAACTTTCATACTAAAGTGGGCATTCTGATTTGTTTCAAACAATTTAATCAATATGATTTTATTATAGCCGAAGAAAAAAAAATATGGACGTCGAACGACAAAAATCTTACATTGATGGATTTTTGGGGATGGCCTCCTGATTATGGGGAGTCCCAACAGATTAGAGGTTTGCAGCCTTGAAAAGGAGGGAGGCGTACTTGCGTTTTCAGAGCTATGGAGGTTTTTAAAAGAGTCTAAAATGAAAATATTCTAATTTATTTTTTAGTCTAGCGACAAATTTTTCACTAAAATCCTAATGTATTATATACAATTGCAAGGGTAATTTTATGTGTTTTTTTTTCGTTCTCAGACCCTTTTTCTGTATATTTTGTCGGTTTTGAAATGTTTGCTAAAAAGTAAAAAAAATATTCCCCTATCCCCTTTTTCCAAGGTTGGAGCCCTCCAATCGTTGGGGAGTTTTTTTCCATAATCAGGACGCCATCAGCATAATCAACCATTCTGCAAAAATTAAGCGATATACGATTTTTGCCGATCAAATATCGTATTTTTATTTGATCAATACTCAACTCATTCTCGTTCTCATATCCCTATAATTGAATCGAGTACAAACTAGACAGAACAACCTGCATACAAATTTTCAGTTGATGTTCTGTATAGAAATATAACTCTTTTCAAATGTGTATGGAAGTTGTGTTGCCTTCTCCTGCACTAAATCCACTCACTCTACCGCATGCTACCACCACATTGCATTAACAGCGCGGCATGCAACTTACGAAATGCACTAATGAGGTCAATGAACGCATGGCTACCTGTTCCGCAACCTCAAGAAATGCATTGTGATCAAATCATCTTTCATCTTTTTTCAATACGCAGTTTTCGCAGGCGCAGATACTTTTGCGTAAGCCACCCCGACCCATGGCATGGGATAGTGGAAGAAGATACACTCATGAAGTCGACAAATGCACCAAAACCTGCTCTGGCAGAGTATCTAAACTCTCTTCAACTTGAACTGTGTAGCAAAAGAGCAATAATAGCTTTAATAGCCTGTATACGTGTATCTGTATGGTCGTATTTGTGACATTGGGTGCAGATCAGACGACATGGCCAAAAAAATGTGTACCCGATTTTGAGTGAGCTTTGGACATATATGTATTATTTGTATATGCTCGGATGTAGCTACTCTTGATGTGGTCCCTTTTGGTTACACTAACTGACATGCGTAACATTTTCATTTCAGTCGCTGTCATTTCTTTCGCGAAACCTTCATACATGGTCCAGCATTCTGATCCATACATGAGTGCGGGACGTACAGAATGGGCAGCATAAGAACTCAGTCTTTGTTATACTTACCCTCAGTTCATGCTCCTCCAGAATGTCACACCATTTTGTAATTGCATTTTGCAAGACAACGATGTTCGGGCCAATATCATCGGCAAAAAGAAGAGATATGTATTTCTAGACCGTCGAAGATACGTGTTTATAAGTAGCACATGATCATGTTGAAGAGCAACGGACTTAATACACTGCCTTGGTGTACTCCGACATTCACCAGAAATTTTTCTGATTCACCTTCTGTGCATCTAACCTTAGTCGTAGCGCCATCATACATGTCTCGTATCATCCTGACGTATGCCTCAGGGACATTAAGTGCTCTCAAGGCCAACCATATCAGACCACGAGGTACTCTATCGAATGCCTTTTCCAAATCGATGAATACAAAGTGTAAGTCCTTTCGTGCTGCTCTATGCTTTTCCATCGCAATACGAATGCACTGAATCGCATCGACTGTAGATCGACCTTCAACAAAGCCGCATTGATTGTCATTCAACCGCCCAATATTTCTCAATCGGTTGCAGCCAACTCGATAAATGATGCTGATTGCATCCAATTCGCCTGTGATTTCTGTTTTTGGACCTTAGCTAGTCAGTGCTTTTTATGTCCCTTGGGTCCCTTGAACGTCATATTCTACTTGCGATTTGAAAGAAATAGATGATGAAAAGATTTGTTTTCCATGTCACTGTTTTTCTTCGTAAACGAAGTGGCATTACTTTTGTAAATTCACGTACATGCAGGCTTATCCAACAAATATGCGAAACTGGTTATGGCTGGCAAATTGAAGTGATATATTAATTCCTTTCTGCAGCTAGTGGCGGCCACATATCCAGCTTGACGTTTTTTTAGAAGATTTCATACGTTTTTGTAGTAGATGGTACCACAAACATCACTCAAAACCAGAAAGCATTAATGTTCAAAACATTGAATAAAAGTGAATACTCCGTTCAATATTCAATGTGCAACTTTCAATATTCAATGTACCATTTTTGCTTTCAATTTTTAATTTTCAAGATTTAATATTCAATTTTCCATTTGTAATTCTTAATCCTAAATCTTTCATTCTCGCTTTTTTCACTGGCGTCTCGCCCGCCAGTGACGTTCCCGTGTCTCTTGATTGCTTATTATTACCCAATTTTAAAAGATTTTTTAATTTTTTTTCGGGAGGGGTCCGGACTCCTTGGAGCTCTCCACTAACTGGGGCCCTAGTCTGACGGGTAAACCCATGGATTAAGTATAACGAGATTCATTCGTAAAGATATCGGCTTATTGTGTATATAAATTGGAAAATATCTAAACAAAAAACGCCAAGTATTTTTTTAGTGAAGTTACTTTTTACCAAAGTTTAGTAAGCGTAGTGGAACATTTCTGTGGCCCAAAATACTATACCATTCCCATTGTTACAATTTCTTTCTTTGGGATGTGCTATAAAAAGGGTGAATGTGACTAGAATCTTGCTGCAGTCAAACTGATGAAACAGAATCTCGTTCTATAAGCTTATTGACTTTCCTTTCAAGATAAGAGGAATCCGGAGTGAAATTCTTCCAGCTGCGATTTTATCAATAAAAATGCATACTTCCTGTCGTGGAATATGTCACAAACGGTGGAGAATTCCCTAAGCTACAATCCGAGACCGGTTCCATAATTCTCCTCGGCCATTTTATTTATTACTTTTCGATTCCCCGTTCATTTGACATTTCACGATGAAATATCCGGGGAATCGGGAAAAAATACATAAAATGGCCGAGAGAAATTATGGAACTGAATTCGGATTGTAGCTTATGGAATTCCCCACATATTCCACGACAGTAAGAATACATTTTCGTTGAAAAAATCGCAGCGGACAAAAATTTCACTCTCGATGTCAGTACTAGGCTAAAGCAGCAAACGTATATTTTAAAATCTTTCTGCGAAAAATATCTAATCCGAGACCGATTCAAAGCAAAACTGATTGAAAAACATTATCCTTCTTTGAATCATCACGGATACGTGACTTTTTCACCCTAAAAATTGTGTATTATGTAACACAATGATCATCTCTAATCCAACCGTATATAGGATTATATCTATTTTCAATTTTTCTCTTTCTTATTTCAGATGAACTCACGTGACGATCCTGAGAAAACGTTTAAAGTGGCCATGCCCGATAATAATTATTCGACAGTTTATCTACGTGATGCAATGTCGGTGGAAGAATTTCTGGCGAGTGCATGTGTTCGTAAAAATCTCAATCCCATGGAGCATTTCGTACGTGTCAAGAAACGACGTGATATGGAGGATCATAACTATTTTGTGCCACATCGAAATGATTTGATTGAAAGTTATGTAAGTAGATGAAAGATTTTTTTTTGAGAGAAACGAGAAATATTTTTCTCTATCACGTATTAGAAGAAGTTAAAAAAACTCACAAAAAAAGAAAGAGAGAGGATAATATAGTTACACGTTGATAAGATTAAGAATTAAATAATAATGTTGGTGAACCAGCTCCGTTTTTTAGAAAGAAGAGAAAATATTGGCTGAAAAGCTCGACGAAAACGAAACATATGTAACTAACTAGAATGCCTTCTTTCATGTCAGTGTAGTAAGCACGTAATAAACACAGTAGGTACCTACATAAGATTGCAGAATGTGGTGGAGATTTTTTGTTTTTGTTTCGTATGTTTTTTTGGGTGCTGAACACGAATCCGGAGCTAAGAGAAATCTAGCTTCCCACCAAAATTTTGTTGGGGAACAGGATCAAAATCGCGAAAACCGCCAAAATGTTCCCTGTTTTTCAGTTTTCTTGGCCCCTTATTCTAAAACTATTCATTTCTGCCAAAAACCGTCCATAAATATGTTAGAAAGCACACGACAGCGCGTCTAATGAGACATTAATGTTATAAATCCGTTGAACGGTATTACTACAATTGATAATTGAAATTCGTTATTTTTACCATAATCCCATATTATGCAATAAATTTTGAGATTGGGAACATGATTCCTGTTTGTAACATTTGAATTAAATAAATAAATAAATGGTTTTGGCCCTGTTCCGCAACGAAATTTTGATGGGAGCGCCAGAATCGAGCTGGCAACTCCAAAAAACATAACAAACATAAAAAAATTTCTCCACCACATCTTGCAATCTGAAATCACGTAATGTCTACACTATGGCTGTAAGAAAGAATAAGAACACTGATAATTTCCATAATATCGTAGATATAGTATCTTTGTTGTGGGAATCAAAATCACATTTTCCACAAGAAGCGTAATCGTCTCTACAAGCTTTCATACCGAAAATGTTCCTTAAATTCCTCAACACATTGCAGTCATGTACTGAACATTTTAAGTATGAGATGCAGATTGCATCAAGGAAGAATTCTTGATACATGGAAGTATCATAACAATCTCAGCATCCTTTCTTCAGGTACAAATTATACTATGTATACTGCACTGCATACTGCATACATACTTAAGTTCAGTGATATTTCTCAAGTTTGCTCCTTATTGCAAGCTGGCCTGATAAGTATCTACACTATCAACGACAATTACATGCAACACAGCTATTTCGTTAAGCATCTCCTCCAACCAAAATGTCCAAGTGGTTAAGTGATATTCGAGTGCAACCTCTCCTTGCTACCTTTATATATCGCTTACTATTTGCATTTTGTATATCCTTGATATTTGGTCTTCTTACCGAGTTCTCGGCTTAAGTTCTATACATTGACACTTCTTCGTTGAGCCGTACCATGTAGGTATAGCGCGTATAGTGTTGCGCATTAATGTCGACATAATAATCTCATTGTAATTTGTCTAAGTGCTGAACAATTTTCTGAAATTGTATGTTGGCAGGCAGGCATCAGGATCAGGATTTAGAAGGCGGCTGCAAATAATAATCAAAGAAAAAAAAAGAAGCCGTTCTCGCGACAAGAACCTTGAGATGTTCACTAGCGAGTTTCAATTTCTCGACAGTACATAGAACAATAATTAAAATGTTGCTCATAGTAAATAATTACTTTCTCGCACTTGTAAATTGTAAGTTCGGCTTTTTCTAACAAGAGATTGTGTCAAGGAGTTTCTTCTGGTGCTGCTTGAGTCATTCGCTTGCTACAGCCTGTGCAATGGTTTATAAACAGTGTACAGACGTTTCTGTATGTAATGTTGTTCGGGTTTGCCAAACAAAATGACTTTTATGATGCGAAATTTTATTTCTGACGTTTTCGTAGGCATATCAGTTAGTTACTTGTTTTTGGATAATGTTACAAAAAATATGAAGCTCTCCATTGCGGATTCACTTTTTTATTGTCAACCTTAAATGCAAAAAAAAAATATGTTAAATTATAATTTATGAAGAAATCTGACGTCATTTTGGTGTTTTACTAAAATCTTTTTTTTTATAACATTAAAGAGGCTTTTTTTTATTTAAATAGATTGAATTATATTATAATTTCTACGAGCAATTAACGTCAGCAATCCAAGTTTCCAAAGTGTGATTTCCATTTGGCAGACAACTGCTGCTCAAATAAACCAATATTTACCCTACTCACATGAAAATGCTCTACATCGCCCGCCGGATGTTATAAATAGTTTAGACTCCTCTGGCAAAACACTTCTCTCAACAGAAAATAGATCAGCAAAACACCTCCTGGCATGAAAATTCTATTTAGGTAACAATCAGATATAACCGCAGGCCTATTTGATATTGAATTACAGGACACAGCAATGAATACATATTTAAGTACACACATTACAATGCAAGCAAACTGCAAGTTTATGGATTTAACTCCTCACTAATGCATATGAATTAAACTGAATGCACTCATGCATCTGAGTGAAATGGTAAATAAAATTCAGACAAATAGTACTCGTAATAATCGGGTTGTGAAAGTATGTCATGGAAAAATAGAAAATTAGAATTAGCAGTATCAGCAAAGGGTATCGGAAGAGAGTAGTACTCGTATACAGTATCTGTAAATTTTAATTACATTTGCCAATCAACCGATGAGAATGTTATTATGTGTGGTATTTGTGGTCGTTATGCAATTTAATGTTATTGAATTGACAGCGAATTGTGTTTGTTAAGTGTCAATCAA